>BSBK01005717.1:0-726356 GCA_027943335.1 Chamaecyparis obtusa
GAGAGACTTCACTACTAACCTACACTATTTAAATGATAGACAGTTACTATGCATTGAAAGAGAGTGTACAAATGCATCAAAAAGTCTATGTGTACACATTGAAAGAAATATAGACATAAAATAGAATAAATATTGCATGTGTCGAAACTCTATGCAAATGGTTCAAACTTTATCATGGACACGCTATTTCATTATGTAAAGGCATCAAACTTCATCATATATGTATCATGTAGGGATGTTATGTGTAGGGAGGATTTGCTAGTGTTTTGAGGGGGGGATCTTTCTACAGGTTTCAGGGTCTATTGTTCTATTGGGGGAGTCGCAGGGTAGCTCTTTGTTTTGTGAATGCTTCTTTTTTCTTACACCTTTGTACAGTGATGTGAGGTGTTGGTGGTTCTCATAGGGGTTGACATAGATTTTGATTTTTGTTCCAGACTGATCATGAGGCCCATTCTATGTTGGACTTATTTTTTAAGGCATGGTGAGGATTGGTTCTTCTCCATCCTCAATGAAGTTGGGTATAATGGGTTTTGAGCCATATTTTTCTAGGTATGCAACTAAGGTTTTGGAAGTAGAGCCTACAAATTATTACCAATTTTCACCCTACTTGTTCTAATTGGCAGGACTGTAACCAACCCTTATTTTCTGTTGAAAGAGGTTCATTTGGATTAATTAATTTTTTGTTGTGATTGATTATATTCATTTATTAGATTACTTTCAGTTGTTGGTTCATTTGTGGTTTTATTGAAAAAGTTTCAAAAGTTTAATGATTGTTGTCCTAAATATTAAATAATCTGATTTCTTGCAAAATATAAATGTCGGAGTTCAACAAAAAGGAAATGATTGTTCATTTCACACAACATAAGTACATCAATAAAAGTATCCACACAAGTAGTGGTTGCTATCAAAACTATGAATTGGAATTGCATTTTTAAGATATATAAAAGCTCTTTTTATAAAGAGATATACAATCATGGAAAAAATGCATTCATCGTGCAGCCACACAACCTGTGGCTTAGGCTAATGCAAGCATGCATTTGATTTTTTTAATGCATAAAATGAAGACTTCATTACATTTTCATAAATGTAATAAAGTAAGCAAAGAGAGGGTAGGGTTAGGCCCCCCATTGTCTAGTATTTTTGTAGAAGGTCGAGTGATGCTTCATCTTTGGTCCCACATCCGAAGTTGTCCTACAAAAAAGAGAGAGAAAAATATGGGGATCAGTTCATGTAAACTGAGCAATGAAGGAACTAAGCCTACCATCTATGTCATCTACTTTCATACATTTACAAAATGTAAAATTATAATGCAATAAAGAGGATTTGTTGGAAGGAATGATTACATCACCGGAACTACTTTATTTCTTAACAATGTTTGTGTTATGTGCAGATACAGGTATGAATATTTTGGGGATATTTTTGAGGGGACATGCATAAATTATAGTTATGAGACCTTCCAGTTGAGCCAATGTATTTGATTGAAGACTGAAGGTTTGAGGAGATTGTTGAAGGGACATACACAAGTTTCAAGTATGAAACCTTTCAATCGAATCATTGTAGCTAATTGAAGACTAGTTGTTAAAGGGACATGACATTCTATCATGAAACCTTTCAGCCTCATAGAACTATCATTTCTTGCTACAAGAAGGGCTTAATCAAACATTAAATGCTACAAGAGCTTATCACATCTTACAAGTATTTCAGGTTGTTATAGAAAGGTAAATACTACAAATAGATCTTTGGGTTATCTGAATTTTTTATGTTACATGTATGATGCAATTAAGAGAAATAGTATGATAGATTTATAATTAGGAACAACAAAATCATGTTATTAAGATACAGCCAACATCAAGGGATAGTGTATAGACAAATATCCTTGTCTTTTCCAGAATTTCTCCATGAGGACACAAAGATAAGAGCGTACAGTAATAGATAATGTTGCCTTCTAGAATCATCTTTAGTGATGTTGTAAAAATTCCTAAAGTTTATGAATTATGAAGGTCATCTTGTGAGCATTACTAGTCAAAGTCATATTTAGGTATGGGATTCAAATAAATAAGCATCTAGATCATAAATTCATGACAACGAAACATAAGGCAAGTTTCTTCATGCATTATAGAGACCAGAAAATATGTTCAAATCTAAAGGGTTTTGTGTAGGAGGAATTTCATGTAATAGTAGTAGAGAATTTCCAGCAAGCATTCATCAGATTATGCTCAAAATTCCTAAGTTGTAGCAAGAGAAACACCTCGGTTCAGGTCAAGGGTTTTAAGAAAATTTGTCAAATTTAAGCCCAGATTTTTGGATTGTTCTCATTTTCATAGATAGTAGCCATGGTTTGAAAAAATAATACTGTGAGATAACACAAGGCATGGCTGAGTTGCACAACATGCTCATTTTTCTGAAGTCTGAGAATGGCTCACAACAAGCAATTTAAACCAATTTAAATATAGAGACATAACCCCAAGAAACCCTCAATTTCTACACAGATTTCTAGCAACAGAGAAATATTGACTTCAAGTAATGCTTTTTAAAATCAGTAGATACAAGTTTATGTTTCCAGGCAACAAATAAAGAAATCTACAAAGTATATGGTTGAATTTTCCAAACATATACCCAATAAAAATGGCCACATTTCATAGTAAAATAAGAGGTATTGGAAGCCTTTGTTTTTTAGTAGTTACAAAGCCAAACTTATGAAGATTTTACAGAAAAACAACGTATAATCACAAATACAGAATCAAAGAAAAGCCAAGTTCCTATCTAGTAAACAAAGAATGAGTCACAGCAGAGGAATGGCATCAAAGACATGGAAGAAATGTCACAAAGAATCCTTATCAAACATCTCCCAACCCAAGCAAGGCAGCAACTTAAGCTGGAGAAAAGTGTAAATATCTAGCAAGGAATGGCAGCTAGATACATTTCCAAATACAGAGCCACAACCCATTATAATTATTTTCAAATCCTTGTGTAAATGGAGGCGAGTCATAGCAGTACAATGGTAGCAGCATGACTAGAGAAAATAGTAGCAGTGAAGTCTCATCACAGAAGCCCAAACCCTTTAGCATGGTGGTTGGGAGCTAGCAGAAGCAGTAGCAGCAAGAAAAGACAAATAGGAGCCTAGTGTTATGTTTTAGGGTTATTTACCCTTTACCTCTCGTGCTTGGCTTTTCCTCTTTCTTTTCTTTTAGGTAAGTCATCCCTTAGGAGTATTTTGATGCCTTAGGTTAGGATGGCCATAGTTTTAATATATATTAATATTAGAGTTTTTTTTATATGAATAGAGGCCTTTTCTATTAATATTAATATTAAAGTATAGTATTCACAAAAAAGGAGTCGAGGGGAAAAGTCACCCTGCGCAAGTCACATGGTAGCTAGGTCGGCAGCATACAACTATTCATAAAAAAAAACCATAAAGAAAGAGGAACCCTCAAGCTGCAAGGGCAATAGTAGAAGAGGGAGGAGGATCTATGTCATCAGGGTTGCCCCAAACATTGGGCCTTGGGGGTCTGGTTAGGAACCGACCAGCCATCTTCTGGATCTTCTTTCTCTAGTTCTCCTTCCTCCCACCTGGGTGAGATAGCAAGCATTGGGTGAGGGACTTTGTTGAAAGTGGTAGGAGGCACGCAGGAACATTGGCCGAGGGGCCGAGCAGCTAGCAGCAACAATAGAAATCAGTAAGGGAGGCCATTCGGCACCTGCATCCCTCTGAGGAGGAGGAGAGGCGGAGCAGTGATGCCATTAGCATAGAGTCCTGGAGTGCCTGGCAAAGGAACTCTAGCTGCGACGATAGTCCCTGGGTAATGTACGGTCAGCCAAGAGAGTCCGGAGGCACCGAGCAATAGTAAAAGGGGTATTGCCCTAGTGCTAGAGTAGCTCCAGTAAATAGGCAACTTCTAAGGCCACCTTGTCAGCCTCCTGCACCTGAATTTGCATCATGACATTGTTACAAAGACATGCCTTAGCATAAAGAGAGATATGAATATCTAGAGAACTGTGAGAAAAGAGAATGAAATTTCATTATTTCCATAAAGTAAACAAGATCTCCAGCCTGAAAACATGCCATATCTGGGTGTAATGGAAGGCATTCTGTGAGGATCACCAAGAAGCGCCATATGCCAAGAAAAAGGTTCAAACCTAAAGGGAGCAAAGAGGTCATGAATCCAGATCCAATAATTTTGGGGCATGATGACAGTACCAAAAAATGTGCAATGAGCGTCTCAGAATGACCACAAAAAGGGCATTTAGGATCAAGAACACCCAAATGCCAAAGCCAAGCTCCCAAAGGTAAGCCCTGGTAAAGCAAACACTAAGCAAAATGAACAATCTTAGGCTCAGTGACAGAATCCCAAATAGTGTGAAATCGCCAGCTCCAATTCTTTTGGGAAGAGGAAAGATGCCATTGCTGGTTGAGAGAATCAATCATGGGCAAATGGGGCACATGCCAAGAATAGCCAAGCTTGGGCTTGTAACTGTGAAGGGTGTAGCAGGATACCATTTCTAGTCCTTCCACAAGGTTTAACTGACTGAATTCCCAACTTGTGCAGGAGGTGAGGCAGAATAGCCAAAACTAGCATTATAATTTTAAACTCTAATATTAATAGATATTCTCTTTTAATTTTAATTTGATAAAATAAACAATGAAATTATATTCATGTTATAAATAATAAATATTATTAAAATTAATGGAATATAATTTATTTTGTTGAATTATTATTCTCATTATTTTTATTTATACTTATTATTTTTTATCATGAATATAATTTCATTTATTATTTTATTTTTTTGTTGGGAGTTCATTAACTTATTTATTTATTATTTAAATACAAATCTTAACGTTACTTAGTTTAAAACAAATATAAATTATATTTGTTTTAAATAAAAAGTATATTAAAATTTGTTTTATAATAATAAATAAATAAGTTAATGAGTGGTACAATTTATTTATTAATTATTACTTAATAATATTCTAATATATCTTGTTGATGTCTTATTGCTTGGCCTAGATTCAATCTTAGAATGGGTTGTGCTAGGTGTTGGCACGAATATATCTAAATGCATTGAGGATAGAGCAGAGGCTATGGAGCATGGCCTCATTCCATTTATCAAATGGATTGGAAAGGTTGATAAAGGGGCTTATCTGTTGGATAGAAGATCTGAGTGGGAGAAGATGAAGGCTGAAATCCTGGCAAATTTGGAAGGTTCCCTTGAGCTGATGGATAGCGTGCAAGTGCCTGTTGATGTCCCTCATCGGGAATGCTCATCTCTCGCTAGGTGAGTAAGAAGGCTTGTAGATGATTGATCTAGTGGTGTTTTAGTTGTTGACCAGGGTTTTGTTTCTCCTTTTTGTGCGTGGGTGGCCCTAGTTTTTTTGGTGACTAGTTTTGCCGGGTGTGGCTCTCCTCGGTGGAGTTTACTCCTTTTTTGGTCGTGTGGTTGTGTCTACCTTTTTTAATGCTTATCGTGTTTATGGCCTTCCTGTGTATAGTAGATCTGTATGCATTCTCTGTGTATCTTTTGTATAGTTTGAATCTTTGTACGAGTAGTGTTAAGGCTTTACTAGATTGACCTTTGTGATAAGGTCATTTTGTAATCTCTTTCTATATATTAATAAAATAATCTATTATCAAGCAAAAAAAAAAATTTAATATATCTAATTCTTAAACAAAATAGGATTTATATTTGTTTTTTAATTAAATATATTATAATATTATTAAGTAATAGTAAATTAATAAATCATTGGTCTTGCTTAAGGGAGTTTTCTTTTTGCACATTCATTGTGAATAATAATAATGGTTTGTCAACATTATAAGGCAAATATTATTAATTATTTGAGTGCAGATAAGAGGTTTGGTCTAGGAGTTGGCCTTAGGTTGTGGCATGCTTGTCTGGGGATAGACTATCAGTTGGTTGCTTGTTCTATGCTCACTCAAGGAGAGTTTTCTTGTTTGTGATCAGTTGTGGGGCAGTTCATGCCTATTTTTAGCACTTTGGAGCAGCTTTAGAGTAGTTATCAGTTGTCATCAGTTGGGGAGCCATTTCAAGCACTTGCACTTCAGTTTCTTACAGTTACATCCCTATTTTGGTGGGATTTATTCTCATATCTGACCCTCACAATTTTGCATATTTTTTAGAGGATCTTGAGCAGTTTTTGGGGCAATTTTTAGTGGTTTTACAGTTGAGGATATCTTGGTGGAGTTAGATGAGCACTTAGACCTCAATTTTTGGCAGTTTAGCTCCTAATTTTATGGGGTTTTATCATGCATCTAACCCTTGGAGATAGGGTTTCCTATATTATTGTATTTTGACCTCATTTGGAGGACCTTCTTTTGGCTCACATGTTTTGGTAGATTGCATACTTGTGAGAAAATTGGAAGGGCATTTTGTAGCAAAGATTTTTCAGCATTGATTATATTGATACTGTTGGTCTCTATTTTTTGTCCTTAATGAAAAGGACTATCGTGCATTCATTACTAACTGCAATCACATGATTGTGAATGTCTTACAGTGGTTAGTTATCATAGCTTTATTGACTCCAGGTTATTGCCACTTGGCTTCTATTGCTCCATGTGTTTCTCTTGTATGGTGGATTTGAAATGATTATGTTTTTTTATTGATTTGTAAAAGTCATTTGCTCTCGAACGGTATTCATGATTCAGTTGATTTTTTGTCAAACCCTAATGAAGGGCACCACCATGGATAGCAATCTGGTTCATTTTGCAGCACTGTTCTTGACTTTGAAGTTATGGGTTTTTAGTATGTTTCTTATCTTCATACAAGGATCAGGTTGATATCATTTTTCATGATATTTTTGCATCATTGTCAAAGGTATTTGTGCTGAAAGATTACAAAAGGTTTTATTAATATGATTCTTCTTATTTTATTCTGAACCAATGGCTAATACATGGTTTTTTAATGTATTGTGAGTTCTTCTTGAGATTGGTCTCTGCTATTTTCACCTGGGTACTGAAATGCCAGTTTGTTGTGGTTCTTAGCCAAGAGGTATGCATCCATTGGCTTCTTTAGCTAGCCTTCTCTGGCAAAGTTATCTATTCTCTGCTTCAAGTATGAGCATTTTGGGTTTGCCCATAATACTCAACATATTATGGTATTTGGTTTTTCATTGAGGAAACAGTTTTCAGTTTCTACAATGTTTGAGAAGATCATTATTGTTGTACAAGATCTTACTCTGTTATACTTTCCATTGCTTCATTCAAAAGTTGAAGGAAATATATTATCTTCATCTCTGCAGTTTTTGGAAATATATTTTCTTAGAATGTGGGTTCCTTTGGTTGGTGATATGACAGTTACATAATGATTCAGTTTTTTAAAACTGTCATTTTTCATGTGTAAATGGTTTACAGAAAAAAAAAAAAAAAAGAGTTATTCTTCCAAACGAGTTTATGAAGGACATGTCTAAAATATTTATAAAAATCGGCTCTCATTAACTAATATTGTAAAACAATTTCAACATTGGTTGTAATTATTCTTAAGTATTCATTTGAAAACATGTGTTGAATGTTTTTTTCTATAAAAAATAAAAGGGAATACGACTGATTCAATGAAAAAGAAATAAACAAGGCCTTACTCTGATATGAAAAATATTGAAAGAACTATCTTAAATAGTTTGTATCTATAAGGTGTATGCATGTGAAAAGCATACAGTTATATATATAAACTATATTGACAGAGATTCATTTGTAGAAAGAAGTAAAGGGCTATAGCCCAGGCAGTTGTAGCTGCTATTGTAAAAGGAGGGTTATTGGCTCAATAAAATTACAAGTTCTATTGGAGTGGTGTTTTCTCCCTATGATAAAATCGTAAGGTTTTGAGGGTTTCCCACTTGGCTCAAAATCTTGTCTCTTTTCTTTGTGTTGGCAACTTCTATTGTGATTCAATTTATAGTTTGTAAACTTGTTGATTCAGAAAGTTTAAATCTTTATGTGTTGTAATCTTGTTTAAATTTTGCAATTCTGATTCACCCCCCCCCCCTCTCAGAACTGCCACCACTTCCAACAGATACATTGGTTCCTTCTCATCGATTTGGGTGCAATATTATGAATTTTTCTTGATTTTATGTTGTGTTATCCTTCATTCAAGCTATATTCCTTGTTACATATTCAAATATTGATACTTGTTATTATAGGTCTTTGTTTGTGTCCTAACTCTTTTGCAAAAAATTGGTGAAGCTTAGTTTCCCTTTCAAAGAAAAAGATTCTTGGTCCTTGCATAGAATCATTTTTGTAATTGCATGTTTGTTTGAGTATTGAGAGCCATCGGCATCTTCTATGATTCATGTTGATTCAATTAAAGTTACATACAAATTATTTGATGTATCACCTCATTCAATTTTTTGGTATCCATATGTTTCGCATCCCTTTACCCCCACATATACATTTAGTTTTAGGTGATCACTGTTTAGGAACTAGCCTATCTTCTAGAGATTCTTCTCTCATTTTATGACAACCCATCACCTGAGAGAGTTTCCATGTTTCAATAGGATAGCTAGATTTTATATCTAAGCTAAAGGCACAATCCTGATTGAAAACACAAATGTTGTTGGTTCGTCTCGTATTAAGAAGGTAAATGGTTGCTTGGATAGAAGCCAATATCACTTTTTTTTAGTTATACAACCTAAGACTATTTTAGAAGATATTACTATTGGAGATTTCCCAACAAGCCAGTGTTGACTGTATGTTTGTCATTGATGACAACATATGGTAAGTAACATGCGTAGAAGACTTATGCAGTAAGCTTCAAATATATGAAGCATGGACATGTTATCATCATGATATCATGGATGTGGAGGTTAATTACTAGATCAGACAATTATGCAGCAGCTTGTGTCAGCAATGTTCCTGATAGAGTTACAGACAGTGCTCTGTGAGTGATTGTCCGTACAGTCATCATGGAGCCTTGTGCCTTTGGATATGTGATGAAGACATTTTAGTGGTGTTACAATCATGGACATGGATTTTGATGATTAGTAGAAGTGGATTTATGCAGTCGCTATTCACCAGTAGCAGTTTCTTGTGTTTATTCAGAAGAGTCGACAGAGATTGTATTGGTTCAGGAGTTGCACCTATCATTTTAGTATGCACCCTTGGATTACAGATTGGAGAAGTGCTAAGAATGTTTGGTTAAGAGTGCATGATGTAATTCATCTTGAGGAGGAAGTTTCAGTTACTTTGGTAGAGTCGACAGTGTGTAGCATGCATCTACATTTATTAATATTGGACAGGTCCCAGATTGTGTTCTGTGCTTAGTAGAGCTGATAGAATTATTATTGGAGTATGTTATGGTTTCTCTAATATGATTTCAAGGTGGTTCTAATAGGCTGACTTGATTATATCATTTAGAGGAAAGATATTTATAGGCAGTCATTTGTGATTGCTAAAGTATGGTTCAGAGTTGTTTGTGAAGAGTAGAGAAGAGTGTGTGAAGTGTTGAGCCATCAGTAGAAGGTCTATATGACCAAGTAAAGAGTTTTTGTTATACATTGGAACTGATCCAAATAGAAATTCAAAGTGTAGTTCACTAAGATCCATATATAGTGTGTATCTATTATTCAGAAGGTTGTAACCTTCACCCCTTTGAGTAGTGTGCTCTCAGACAATGCATCCTCACCCATAATAGGGTTAATTGTAAAAGACTCCTAACAGGGTCTGACCCTTGACCAAGTCACTATACTAAATATATTGTAAAGCAACTCCTAACAGGGTTAAGGATCTTCTAACAAGTATCATAAAACACTAGTGCAGATTATTAGTGGGTGTCAATTTCCACCGGGGTTTTTACCTATTTGGGTTTCCCCGTAACCAAAATATTTGTGTTGTGTTCAAGTGTTCTTTCAATTTTTTTATGCTTTATGTTTAAGTATACTTAATTGGATAAAGAATTAAAACTTTTAGATAACTGATTCACCCCCCCCCCCCCCCTCTTAGTTATCTCTTGGGACTATTCCTAACAATTGGTATCAGAGCCAAGTGCCTCGGAGAGAAAGTTTAATAGCTTGAGGTTGATCATATGGCATTCTTTAGAAAAGACAGTCCTAAGTTTGATGGAGAAAATTATCTTGATTGGAAGAACAAGATGATGACACGTTTGCGGTGCATTGCTTTTGAAGTTTTTGAAGTGGCTATCAAGGAATTTGACATCCCCTCTCTAGTAGATCTTGCAAAGGATGATGCTACTAGCAAGCAGAAATATTTATTCTATCATAATGCAATAGAAAAAGAAGCCCTTATCAATTCCCTATCTGATAGTGAGTTTTCAGAGATAAAGAAAGTAGACACAACCTACAAGATATGGAAGCACCTAGAAGACATGTTTGAAGGAGATAAACAAGCAAAGAATGTGCACAGAAAGACATGGAAGAAAAAGTACAATACATTGGAGATGCTACTTGAAGAAAACATAAGAGCCTACAATCAAAGGATCAATGAAGCAGTTGATGGAATCAGAAACAATGGTGGAGAAATCTTAGAAGAAGACATCATGGATAAGGTAATGACTACCTTGACACCAGAATATTAGAACAAGATAAACATCCTTGATGAGACTATGAAATTCTCAGAAAATTTCAAAAGGGAGACCTTAATCAGCAAGATTGATGCATTTGAGATATCAAGTTTGAAGACAAAGCCCAAAAGTGAGACAGCCTTCAAAGCTTCGGTCCATGGTAAGAAATCCTTGAACACCTCTGGTAATTTTGATGATGATGATGATGAAGAAGCCCTAGATAATTTCATTGCTATGATTGCTAAAAGAGAAAAGAAAGGAAAAGGAAAATATAAAGGTCAATTACCATTCCAATGCTTTTCATGTAATAAGATTGGTCACTTTGCATCTAAGTGTCCTACAAGAGTTAAAAATTTCAAGAATGACTACAAGCCTAAGTATACAAAGGAATGCTACTATGTTGGAGATGGAGTATTAGATGAAGAATCAATAGAAGAGGAGATTGGATTCATTTCTCTTGAAGATGAAAAGAATTCACATGAGTTAGCATTGATTTCACAAGCTAACATCATGATAGATTGGATCATTGACAGTGGTTGTTCACATCACATGACAGGACACAAAGATAGATTTGTTCATTTGGATAGATACAAAGAAGGCATGGTTAGATTTGGAGATAACACTCCTAAACCCATCATTAGTAGAGGAGCCATCACCTTGGATGGAAAGAACAACACTGATGATGTTCTTTATGTTGATGGTTTGAAACATAACCTACTAAGTGTTGGGCAGTTGCTTGATAAAGGTTACAGGTTGGAGTTCAATGGAAACAAGTGCATCATTAACAACAAGGAAGGAGAAATAATTGCATCAAGATCAAAGACTAAAGGTAATGTTTTTCATCTTAATCCAAAAGCAATTTGTTTTGTTGCTAAATTAGATGACAGTTGGCTATGGCACAAAAGGCTATGTCATATCAATTTTGATAACATAGTAAATATCAGTAATGTTAAGGTAGTTAGAGACCTACCTAACATAGCAAAGCTAGTTGATACCATCTGCAGGGAATGTGTAATGAGAAAGCATGTGAGGAACTCATTCAGGAGCAAGCATAATTCAGCAGAGAACAAGTTGGATCTGATTCATACAGACCTATGTGGAGCAACTCAAACCAAATCATACTATGGTGAAAGGTATTTCATTTTGTTTATGGATGATTACTCTAGAATGATGTGGGTTGCATTCTTGAAAGATAAGTCAGAAGCATTTGAGAAGTTCAAAATATTCAAAGCTAAGGTTGAGAATGAATCTAGACTAAAGATAAAATGTCTAAGGTCAGATAGAGGAGGAGAATTCACCTCTGACATATTCTATGAGTATTGTGAAGAACATGGAATAAAGAGACAGTTGAGTGTACCTAGAACCCCTCAGTAGAATGGGATTGCAGAAAGAAAGAATAGGATCATCCTTGATACAGCGCACACCATCATGATTGAAGAGAAAGTTGTACACACCTATTGGAGAGATGTGGTCAATACAGTAGTCTATACAATCAATAGAATACAATTAAGGTCTGGCTCAGAAAAGACACCTTATGAGCTATGGTTTGGTAATGTTCCCACAATAAAATACTTCAAAATCTTTGGAAGAAAGTGCTACATCAAGAGGGATGAAGCAATAGGCAAGTTTGATGCAAGAAGTGATGAAGGTATTTTTCTTGGTTACTCTACTAAAAGTAAAGCTTATAGATGTTTTAACTTGAGATTGAAGAAAATCATTGAAAGTGCTCATGTTAAGATTGATGAAAAGTTTATGGTTCAAGAAAGATATCATGATTACTCACCTATGATTGAAGAAGAACCCAGTCCTTCCACTAGTGAGACAGTTGTTGAAGAGATGTTTGAAAGTATCAATGTATTGTTCGATGACCCTGAAACAAGTGAAGAAGAAACTCAAAAGGAATATGAGTCAGTTTTAGCTAAAGTTCCAAAGTATACATCTAGATATCACTCTAAGGATGACATCATTGGAGATCAGAGCAGCAAAGTCACAACAAGATCAAAAGAAAAGAATTCAGCAAGCAATGAGGTGGTATGTTTACTATCTTGGATTGAACCTTTAAGTGTTGAAGATGCATGTAATGATTCAGATTGGCATGATGCTATGAAAGAAGAACTAGATCATATTATCAAGAATGATACTTGGGAACTGGTCCCAATACCTAGTGATAAGAATGTGATTGGAACAAAATGGATATTCAGAAACAAGATGAATGAAGATGGCACAGTAGTAAGGAACAAAGCAAGGTTAGTATGTAAGGGTTATGCGCAAAGAGAAGGCATTGATTATTCAGACACATTTTCACCTATGAGAAGATTAGAAGTTATTAAGTTGTTTCTAGCTTATGCAATAGTCAAAAACTTCAAAGTCTATCAGATGGATGTCAAGTCAGCATTCTTGAATGGAGAGCTAAAAGAAGAATTATACATTGAGAAGCTAGAAGGATTCACCCTATCAGATAGACCTGATATGGTATGCAGATTGAAGAAATCTCTCTATGGACTTAAGCAAGCCCCTAGAGCATGGTATGAGAGACTTGATGGATATCTAACTAAAATTGGATTTAAGAAAGGAGCAGTAGATTGTAATCTATTCATAAGAGAGACATCTGAAGGACTACTACTTGTAGCTATATTTTTTATGACATTATCTTTGGTGGTAATGATAAACTCAGTGCTGAATTTGCTAAGGAGATACAAAGTGAGTTTGAGATGAGCATGATTGGACCTATCAAATACTTCTTAGGATTAAATGTGTAGCAAACTAAAAAAGGTATTTTCATTAATCAATCAAAATATGTGAAAGAGATATTAAATAAATTCAAGATGGATGATTGCAAGCTAGTGGGTACACCTATGATAACAGGATGTAAGCTTACAAAAGAAGATAATTCACCAGTAGTAGATATAACATTGTACAAATCTATGATTAGAAAACTTATTTATCTTACTCAAACCAGACCAGATATTTCCAATGCAGTTGGCATAGTTGGAAGATTTGCAGCAGAGCCTAAACAAAGTCACCTTATGGCAGTAAAAAGAATATTCAGATACTTGCAAGGCACTATAGATTATGGTCTATGGTATCCTAATTCAAAAAATGTTGAGCTTCATGTATATACTGATGCAGATTGGGCAGGATGCATTGATGATAGAAAGAGTACATCAGGAGGAGTAGTGTTTCTTGGTAACAGACTTATCACTTGGACAAGCAAGAAGAAAAATTGTATCTCTCAGTCAACAGCAGAAGTGGAGTATGTTGCAGCAGCCCTGAATTATTCTACAATTTTTTGGATCAAGAAAATGATAAATGATTTTGGAATTCATATTGACTATCCTATCATTATTCATTGTGATAACACTAGCACTATCAATATGTCAAAGAACCATGTGATGCATGCAAAGACAAAACACATTGAGATCAAGTATCACTTCCTAAGAGAGAAAGTGGCAGAGAAAGAAGTCAAGTTGGACTATGTGAGTACTAAAGATCAGTTAGCAGACATATTCACAAAGCCCTTGCCAAAGGATACTTTTGAGTATCTCAAGGATAAGTTGGGAGTAATTCCCTTCCCTAATTCTGCTTAGAAGAAAGAAGAAAAAGCATCAGTCCTTAGGGACTGATGGAAGGTTGACTACTCTACCTTAGGAGTAGTACCGGTGCTTAAAAAGAATGGCACCCTTTGTCATTGATGTCAAAGGAGGAGTAATATATAGTCATGAAAAACAAGAGTAAAGAAGGAGTAATATACTAAGGGGGAGCAGTATTCAATCATGAAAGTAGTTCAGTTGAGAAAATGGAGAATATAGAAGAATATTACAGCAGATGTAGGATTCATCCCTGGGGGAGTTTTGATGAGGAAATGGAGAATGTTATAAAAGAATTTATCATTTGGGTTGGTGGTGTTTTTCATTCCATATGTTACCATCAATGCCAAAGGGGGAGATTGTTGGAGATTTGATAGCAAGCCAGTGTTGATTGTATGTTTGTCATTGATGACAACATATGGTTGTAATACCCCAAAAATGGGCTATAGGTTCATTAACCTCCTACATCAACATATCGAATGAAATTGACATTGAAGTCCTAACCAAAGGCACATCTGAACATTATAGAATCCTAATTGATTATCATAAATTCTGCATCGGGGAATATTCTTAGTAATATTCCTATTTATCATAATTATCTTTAATTTAATGATTATTTGGTGATAAATCCTATTTTTCCTAAAGCTTGATTAATTGAATATTCTAAATATTTAATTAATTAGATTTAATTCTGCCACTTAATTGTTTAATTGAAGTTAATTCTATTTATTCCTAAATTATATTATTTAATTTTGACAATAAATCCAAAATCCTATGAATAATTGATTAAATTCTTATTTAATTAATTAAAGCAAGTTGTCAATTTTTAATAATATTGTTTTTGAATAAAAGTTTGAAAAATAATTGATTAACCCATAAATCAATTATTTTATTTTTCAAAATCAGTTAAGTTGGAAATAAATCACTTTATTTTTAAATTAATTTATAATTAAATCATGCACAATCAGAAAAGCAGGCAACTAGAAATTAACAATCAATTTTAAATTTAAACTCAACATCTGATGATGAGTTGGAATTTGATCTAAACTCTATTTTGAGTTAAAGCCTTGCTTTTGCATGATTTTATAAATTAAATATCTTTTATTTTTGATAACTCAAAAATCAACCTGAGTTATTTGAGTGATTTATGGCTTTCTTTCACGCACCTCCAAAGCCCTAGATTTCTATAAATTAAAGCTTCAGCTCATCTCAAATCATCTCATAATTTTGTGAGCTTACTCTGCCAAAATCGTCTATGAATTGCACAACTATTTTGAAGAATTGAAATTTGGAGAATCAAAGCTTATTGCGAATCAAGGCTATTGTGAGATCAATTTGGTTTTTACATTCATTTAGATTCATTTTCATATCATTGTTGGATCAATTTCATATCATTTCATTCTAGATTAGATTCATATCAAGTTTTATCATAATTGCACAAAAAAACCAAAAAAATAGATTAATTTGCATCTAATTCATATCTAGATTTTGTATTCAAATCCTTCGTTTAGGTGTCGTCAAGGTCACTGATCTCGATTACAATCTGAGAACATCATACTCACACCTATTAGAAGGCAGTAAATCGCCTGGTTAGTTTAGCTTTCAATTCATTGTAGCTTTCATTTTTGCTAACCTCTAATGTTTTACTGAAGTGTTGTGTCTACAGATCAGGTACAAAATTCACACACATTTTTGGCACCCACCATGGGGCCCTGATATGGGTTTCCAATTCAATTCTATCAATTTATGTCTTTTCTTCTCGATTTCTGAGCCAAAACTTCAATTTTTAAATTACGTTCATACAATTTTCATCTGAGTTTCTGACAAAAGTCATCTCAAACTATACCCACTGTCATACGAAAATCTATTGGATTGAGAATCATGCCAGACTATACACACTATCGTTTGGAAGTTCAACTGTCGTATCATCATACACCTAGTGTCGTACGAGTTTCTAGACTGTCGTCTGGAAGCAGACCCATTGTCGTACGAGTTTTCACACCAGGTTTTCATTGTCATTTCATTTTTCAAAGTAGTTTGTCAAATTTGATTTTCAGATTTCAACTAACGGCTAATCTTAACAATTGAAATTCTCTATTTTTTATTGACTCCTACTGGTTTTGATTGGAAAAAGCATAAGAATTGCTAAAAATAGGTAAAAATATACTAAGCACGTTGCAAGGAATTTAGGTAATCTTCTTAGCTAATAAGACTTTGATTTTGGATCTAAAACGAACATCTCATGTGTCTAGCTTGAGTGACTTTTATTGCTTTCCTATCACAGACTTCATTTGGGCTCTAAAAATGAACATAGATTTGCTTTCAACATCTTTGTTACATATAGTAAATAGGCCCTATGAACACTATTTGTGGCTCTTAAGAGAGTGAGTTTTTCTCAATGAAGGAACCCTTGTAGGTAGGGAGGATACTGAGGGAGTCTCATGTTCCACTAGATCCATGTGTCTTCAACTTTTGATCAAGTCATTCTCTCTCCAGAGAGGTTGATAGATCACGAGGGGTTGACATCATAGATCTTTGTGAGATAATCTTAGTCTTAGCGTGTCAAATTTATCTATCTGCTTTGTTTAGGTTAAAAGTGAAAAGGCTAGGGGATTATGCTCTACTTCCTTTTTGGATAGTACTAGAAACCCAAATCCTTGAATCAGGAACCAGTCTCCATGTGGTATATCTTGTGAGTCACCTTTAGAGAGGTTAACCATAGTGGACATTCCCTTAATTAGGTCAACCATGTTAACGGAACCTCAAGCGGTAATAGCCATTTTCTCCATGGTAGTGACAGTCGCTATATAAATGTCCTTGTGGAAGAAATCTTCACAGGTGTGGTTCATTGTTGGGTTGTCAGATCTCCCTAGCAGCTCCTGATTGATTAAATTCTCAGACTGTGTCAAAACCCTGGTGCACCAAGATTGGAGTTCACCCCTTTGGATCATAAAAGTTGCAGAGTCAGACCATTACTAAAAACCATAGCAAGGCCAAATCTTCATTTTCAAGAATATGTGCGTTATTGCAAAACTTTTTTGAACATACACAATTAGCACTCTCAGAGATTACCACAATTTAGTCACTTGATTGTTCATGCGCAAGGTTGCTTTTGCCCTTGTTCATTGTTTTCAGACATGCTTGAAATCACTTGCTTGCTATTTTGCATGCTTGTTTATCTATTTGGTTACTAAAAAAAAAAATCCGGTCTACTCTTCAAATCTGGATAGTACCATTTGCAAACAATCCAAAACTGAAAACCCTAAATTTGCAAAATTTGAAGTGAAATTCCTTTCTAGAGTCAAAAGTCATCTTAGGAGGTTAGAAAGTCATATGAGTTTTTATCAAATGTCTTTTCATTACTGCCCAACTGTCGTATGGTAAAGAACCCAGTGTCGTACGAGTCTTTCTGCAAATCAAATTCAAAAAGTCAAATACTGCTAGCAACTATCGTATGAGCTTTTCAACTATCATTTCATAGCATGCCCACTGTCGTACGAGTCTGCAGAGTGTCGTTTGGGAAAATTTTGAAAAGTTGTCAGAAAATTGTCAAAATTGCCAGATACTTAGCTTTTTCAGCCTATTTCCAGAATCAGTCGAACAAATCACTGTCTCAGGAACAAAGCAGTAGCTATTGAGAATCCTATCATTTTCCAAAAGTGGCCTTTTGAATCTAATTCATCCTTCTGTTTAATCGATTTGAGTCCTTTTCATCTTGTGTCAAAACCTTATCAGATCTATCAATCTTCTATCAAATCTTCAAAAATAGACTAAGTGTTGTGAACTCGTGTCTGCTATCTTTTGGGAAATCTACCCATACATCTAGGGCATAGTATCCTTCACCCATGTCTAATTGAATCTTCAAACCAATCATAATCTTGACAAGGTTGCGTCATCTGATTTTCTTGCATCAAATCATTCTTCAGTTGTCTTCATCCTATTCTCTTTGCTTCACCTAAGGTTAATGGTGGAAACCAGAGCTTCCTCACACAAGAAATTAGGAGAGATGTCTCAGACCTTACCTTTGACTAATATCTAGGGTCCAACTCTTGAGCAACTCATCAATTCTAGTCTTTACAAGAATGACGGTCTTGGCAACTTTTGATTGAAAACTAGTTACATACCTCCTCCATCAACCCACGAAGGTAATCAACAAACTCCTCCTCGATCTATCTTAGGGAGTCCCAGAACTCCTACCATGTCTCAAGTAGGGATGAATCATAGCTCTTAAGGAGCTCATTCCCAACATGGTGTAGATCAGGAACCCACACTTGAAGAAATTGCTCGATACCAAAATGATGATGAATTCAAGAAAATGATGAGGCATTTCTTGAAAGAAAATAGAGAAACATACTTTTTGGAGTTATCTCATCAAGGAGCTAAGCTTCCTCCTAATTTTAATGTCGAAGATATCATCACACATGAGGAAGAAACTTTGATAATGGCCATGATGAAACAGATGCATGCTTTACAAGTCAAATTGAATAAACTCAAAAAAGAGAAGGAACCCAAGGAGTTCTCCATGGAGGCTCTATGTCCTTTTCCATTTGACAAAGACTTGCACATGCCACCATTTCCAAAAAGAGTGGAGATGCCAAATTATGATAAATATGACAGACACTCTGATCCTCAAGATCATGTCAGAGATTTTTGTACACAATCCATGGAGTTCATGCATTAACCGACCTATCTGATGCACCTCTTTCCTAGATCTCTAGGCGGAGCATCCATTCATTGGTTTTCTAGATTGCCTCCTACAATTAAAAATTTTGAGGAGTTGATTAAACTAGTTTATCAACAATACTCCTACAATATTCAACACCCGGTCACCATGATCAATATTTGTAACCTCAAGCAATATCCAGGAGAACCATTCCTAACATTCCTCAAGAGGTGGCAAAAGAAGTTCTCTCTATCTGCTAGACCAATTCTTGAAATGGAGAAACTTAAAATCTTTATCAATAACCTTGTCCCAGAGATCAACTACCCATTACAAATGCAAGATCATACATCTTTTAGCAAAATGGTAGATAATGCAATCAAAATTGAGAAAGTACTTGTCAAGAAAGGAGATATCACGCTTCAAAAGGACAAATACAAATCTGGATCTAGTTCCAAAGATAAGAACAAAAATTGGAACAAGAACAAAGGCATCATCATAGATGGCGTTGTTGACACTATCCATGCCCCATCAAAGGCACCAGCCTACAACCTAACTCTTGGTTCCCAAGCCATTAAAGCTTTAGAATAAAAGTCATCCGAACCATTCCAAAAGAAGCTAGAATACAAATCTTGGGATAAAAAGTGAAATTTCACTCCTCTTGGAGAATCTTTAGAATCAGCTATGAGAACTCTACTGGCTGATAACATCATCTCTTTTCCAATAATCTGACAATCTAATCCAGACCCTAAGCCGCATTGGTGGAAAGAAAATGAATTATGTGATTTCCATCGAGGTAAAGGTCACAAAACTAATAACTGCTTACGGTTGAAACACACCATTCAAGATCTAATCGATAGTGGAGACATCACAGTTGACAATCCTAAGAGCAATAATGATCATATGGCATTTATAGAACCATTTCTGCAACATGGTCAAGGAGTTTCAACTTCTCAGCCTAATATGGGGGCAAAAGTCAATTATGCCTACCCTAGAAATAATGTTGTCATCAATATGGTTGAACCATGTCTCTCTGAAAGTTGCAATGTCATCACAATTATACAAAGAGAAAGAGATCATTCCTTAGCTAATGTAGTTACTTGATCACAAGCTCAGGCACATTTGAAAGGACAAATCCCAAATTCATCTAATGTCCCTAAGATACCCTTAGATCTTTCATCTGCTTCCAAACAAAAGTCTGCTTTCAAATCTTCCAATCCAAAGGATACAAGGCCTACATCTTATAGCATTGTTCAACAACTCCAGCACACTAATACCAAAATCTCTATGTTTGAGTTGCTTCAAATATCCCCAGCTCACAGAGCCATACTAGACAAATCTTTGCTTGGTTCCAATGTTCCTGATGACCTTGATTTAGATAGGTTCCAGACTATGGTTGGACATCTTACATCTCTACAATATATCTCCTTTTCAGAGGAAGATGACAACTCCTTGAGTCACCCACATAACTAGCCCTTGCATATAGAGGTCTTGATCTAGAACCGTAGAGTCAAACGTGTGTTGATAGATGGGGGTGCTGGCCTAAACATTTGTTCTTACAGCTTGATCACACAATTGGGATTTTTAGAATTGGTTATTGATCCTCGAAAGAAGATAACCATAAAAGCCTATGATGAAAAAGAAAGATCTTCTAAAGGCACCATTGTCTTACCCATCTGAGTGGGTCCAGTTATCAAAGATATCATCTGTCAAGTGCTTGATCTACCTTTGGCCTACAACATTCTTCTAGGGAGACCATGGATACATGAAATGCAAGCTATTCCTTCTACATACCATCAATGTTTGAAGTTTCCTTATGAAGGAGTAGAGGTTACTATCCCCGCAGATCTGAATACAACTTGCAATACATTGAAGGAAAGTGTTGATAAGCTTGTTCCCAATAATAGAGAATCTTCTACTGAACAACTAAATGTTGCTTCAACATCCAAAATGGAAGACATTGCTAAAGAGGTCAATATCAAAGAAAATGGGATGGGAGAATATATTATAGAGCCAGTCTTATCTTTGACATCTCTCCCTATCTCACCTAAGTCTTATGGACAATCTTTGAAATAGTCCAAGCCTGAACCTAAGGAAAATCTTGAAGCATATAAAAGGAATTTTTTGGTAGAACAAGTATCCAAGCAAGACTTTGAAGAGGATGAAGCTGTGCTATCATGGCTATACAAAGATGAATCTGAATCCCACAATGTTCAAACTAGCGACTCTATAGCACCACAGATCCCTTCTAAGTCATATGGTCCAGGAAATAAATTGATAGCTAAGATGGAATATCCAGGTCAAGGACCTCTTGGAGTTAGAGGAAAAGGTCTTGTGGCACCTATTTCACATACTGGTAGAGCAAATAAAGATAAAGTTGGCTTAGGATTTAAAAATAAACCCTTTCACCTCAAAGGTAATTGTTCCCATGTCATAGAGAAAATCACACCAAGAGAAGCCCTTCTTAAAAAAGAAGAAACAAAACCATCAGATAGTGATTCAGATAGCTCAGAACTCATCCCCTATGAAAAATTGCCTAAGGAGATCAAAGACCTTCTTGATGATAAAGATGATCCAATCAAAAGAATTAATGTAGTACAAACACAAGAACCTACTATCAATCAAGAGATAGTTGCAACACAAGAACCATCTAATCTTGAAAACAATCAAGAAGAGGAAGGTGGTAGTCATTCTCAAATAGATTCTCATGAGTATGAATTCAAATCAGAATCTGAGGGTAACCCTTCTTGGGGTATTCACCCAGACTTTACTCATGTTCTAAGATTTCCTAGAGAACCTGAATCAGAAGATGAATCTAATGACTATGAATGGGGAATCATTCTAGAACTAGATGAGCTTATCATCAAGGAACATGTTGATGTTATTCACTAATATGCACCTCAACCCAATGTAATTCTAGAGCGAAATGAGGAACCTATCGAGTCTGATCCACCTATGGCTGAATTGGACTCCCACAATGACATTGAGCCTATTCACGAATTGAATGTCTTAAGTTGTAATATCACCTTTGAACTCAAGCATCGGGTTAGGACCAATGATGACAGATCCATATCCATAAACACTATCTCCCAATCTTTCCCCACTTTGACTATCCAATATCCAAAACTTATTGATCAAACCTCCACAAATTTGAGCCGTGGTGTTTACACCTTTCCCAATGACTATGCCCTTGCTTGCTACCTCAATGTAGTTGAGCCTATGAGAACTTCCATCAGTGAACCAAGCATCAGCATGACCGATTCGGACATCAAATATCTTAGTTAAAAGAATAAAAAGAAAAAGAAAAAGAGTTCTGAGGGTGAAAACAACTTTGTCACAGTCTCAGAACCTACAAAAGTAAAAAGAAAAGATGTATCTGAAGGTGAAAACCTCTTTGAGGTGCCTAAGGATGAGATATTTGATGTCCTTTTGAGTCATTTATAGGACAGATCTCTAGTTCTAATTGAGCCCACTCAATCTATCAATTTGGGTACAACAAAGGAACCACAATTGGTACATGTAGCACAATCATTATTAGAAGAAGAGAAGCAAAATTTTACTACATTCCTAATAGAGAAAAGGATCAACTTTGCATGGAAATACTTAGATATGCTAGGGTTGGATCCTAATCTTATCATGCACCATTTACCTATAGCTCCTAATATAAAACCTATCAAGCAAAAATTGAGAAAGATGCACCCTCATTTTGCACTCTTGGTAAAAGTTGAATTAGAGAAGCTACTAAAAGTCAGGTTCATCCATGTTATAGACTATGCTAAATGGATCTCTAATATTGTACCTATTTCTAAACCAAATGGTTCAATCAGAGTGTGCACAGACTTTAGAGATGTGAATAGAGTGTTCCCTAAGGATGATTTTCCACTACCTAACATTGATATGATAGTGGACATGACTATGGGTTTTGAGATGTATTCCTTAATGGATGGTTTCTCTGGATATAACCAAATAAAAATTGCTCTAGAGGATCAAGAGAAAATTGCTTTCACATGTGCATGGGGTACCTTCTGTTGGAATGTCATGCCATTTGGGCTTAAAAATGCTGGTGCTACATATCAAAGAGCAATGACATCTATTTACTATGACATAATGCATCAAACTATGGAAGATTATGTTGAGGATACTTTAGCAAAATCTATGATTAGAACTAAACATCTAAAGGACTTGAGCATGATCCTAGACAGAAAGGAAAAGTTTAGTCTCTGAGTAAA
Source organism: Chamaecyparis obtusa (assembly GCA_027943335.1). Classification (NCBI taxonomy): domain Eukaryota; kingdom Viridiplantae; phylum Streptophyta; class Pinopsida; order Cupressales; family Cupressaceae; genus Chamaecyparis; species Chamaecyparis obtusa. The sequence goes on from BSBK01005717.1 coordinate 22,998, forward strand.
TCCTAAGAAGTGTGCTTTTGGTGTCACTTCTGGAAAGCTCTTAGGATACATAGTTTCAAAGAAGGGCATTGAAGTTGATCCAGCTAAAGTCAAGGCTATAATAGAGATGCAACCTCCCAAGAATATCAGTCAAATGAGAACCTTACAAGGGAGAGTACAATCTATCAGAAGATTCATATCACAGCTTGCTAATATATCACAACCTTTTACAAAAACATTACATAAAGGTGTGAGCTTTGCATGGAATGAAGAATGTGAAAAGAACTTTTACCATATCAAGAAATATCTATCAAATCCTCCTATCTTGATGCCTCATATTCATGGGAAACCATTGATCTTATATGTCTCCGCAACAAATACATCACTGGGGGCATTGCTAGCATAGCATGATGGGAACAAAAAGGAAAGAGCTATATACTATATCAGTAGAACATTGGTTGCATATGAGAAGAACTATTCAATGATTGAGAAAGCTTGTCTAGCTGTGATCTTTGCATCATAGAAACTAAGACATTACATGTTAGCTCATACCACACATTTGGTAGCTAAGATTGATCCACTCAAGTACCTTCTAAGAAAAGATGCCCTCACAGGTAGATTAGCTAAATGGGTCATGCTCTTAAGTCAATTTGACATTGAATATGTGGAACGAAAATCTATCAAAGGATAGATTATTGCTAATCAATTAGTAGATGCACCTATGATTGATGATACACCAATGCAAATGGAATTTCCAGATTCCTCTATCATGACTCTTTCTTCTAGAGAATGGTAGTTATTCTTTGATGGCTCCTATACATAGAATGGATCTGGAGCAGGCATATTGTTCATAACTTCTCAAGGATACTCAATCCCAAAAGCATTCAGATTAAAGTTTCCTTGCACAAACTATATTGTTGAATATGAAGCCCTTTTGAATGGTATGAAAATAGCAATTGAATGGAGAGTAACAAAGCTACACATTCATGGAGACTCTCAACTTGTTATTCATCAAGTCAATGATGTGTATCAAACTAAAGATGAAAAGCTCATTCCTTACAAGAGAATGGTAGATGATTTAAAGAAGTATTTCATATCTATCACATTTGAGCAAATTCCTAGAATAGAGAATAAGGCTACCGATGCAATGGCAACATTATCTACTTTATTATAGTAGCCTAAACATGAGCTATGCTACGAGTTCCTGGTGGAAGCACTATCTTATCCTGCATATGATTCCCCTGAAACCCGCATGATCTGCACTGTTGCTGGTCATGATTCATCCAAATACAAAAACTTATTCTCCTATCTCCAAGACCAAATCATTCCTGATACCTTCAACCACCATGAGAAGAGATACCTTATCCGTAATGCCTCCCGATATGTCATCATTGGTCACAATCTATACAAACAAGGTCTAGATGGTACACTACTTAGATGTTTAGAGTGGGAAGAGTCTGAATGTGCATTAGAGGAAGTCCATGTTGGTATTTGTGGGTCACACTCGAACAGTTTAACTCTAGCTCGAAAACTTATTAGGGCTGGGTACTATTAGCCTAAAATGGAGAAAGAGTCTATCAAATTTGCAAAGAATTGTCAAAAATGCCAAGTGCATGGCAACTTAATTCATGCTCTAGGGAGAGATCTAATTCTCTTTACTACACAATGGCCTTTTCACCAATGGGCATTTGATCTTATAGGAGCTATACATCCTCATTCTTCTAATGGACATACCCATATAATCACAACTACATATTATTTTACAAAATGGGTAGAAGCAGTCCCTTTGACACAAGCAATTGGAAAGCAAATATCTATGTTCATATTGAACTATATCATATGCAGATATGGGATACCTCATTCCATAATCACAGATAACGGTGGATAATTCAAGAACAAAGATCTAGATGATTTATGTGCCAAATTCAAGATTACACAACAATGGTCTTCTATCTACTATCCTCAAGGGAATGGACAAGTAGAGGCTTCTAATAAGAATCTATTGAAAATCTTGCATTGTACAGTTAATAAAATAGGAATAGACTAGCATCTCACGATCAATCTAGCTCTCTGGGCCTACAGAACAAGTATCAGAATGCCCACTGGGGCTACACCATTCACTTTAGTTTATGGGTCTGAAGCGGTACTGCCTATTGAGGTTGAAATCTCATCACTAAGAATCAAAATGCATGGTCTAGTAACTGATGATGACTATAGAGTGTCTAGGTTGCAAGAGCTTGAACTACTAGATGAGCACAGACAAGCAGCATATGATCATCTCAGAGTATATCAGAAGAGAATGTCTAGAGGCTACAACAAGAAAGTCAGACACAGAGAATTTGAGGTTTGTGATCTAGTCTTGAGAGAGAATCCTAAAAATCAATCACATAGAGAGCGCAAAGGGAAGTTTGAACCCAACTGGCTGGGTCCCTTTGTTATCACTGCTACTTTTGGCTCTGGTGCCTATCAACTCTCAACGTTCTCCATCTGAAGAAATTCTATGCCTAAGGCATTCAGTCTATGGTAAAATGTCCTGAAAAAAATTAGAAAAATTAGAAAAAGTCCTGAAAAAATGAACGTCTTGGTGAAAACCTAGCAATGGGCACCTTGATGATTCACAAAAAAAAGTATAAAATATCAAAAGTATAAAAAAATTGAAAAAATAAAAAATACAAAAAAATGAGAAAAAGAAAAAGTGCCTTGGTGAAAACCTAGAAACAGGCGCCTTGGTAGCAAAAATAGAATCTCTACCAAGATGGTGAAAACTCAGTGAACGGGTGCCACTTGTTTCAAAATGCTCCATCTATCAGCGCAATCTTGGTCTTTCCCAGCTTTCAGTCTTACTTTAGTTTGTACATAATTCTCAGTTTGTTTCAGCATTCCTATTTTCAATAAGTCAGTATGTACACCAATTAGCTCAAGCGTCTGTATCCTATCAATGTCCAAACTTGGGGGCAATCAAAGTCATATCCTATGGCCTCCAATGTATCTTAGGCATATCATATCCAGTCAAGGTCCTTTGAAGCTTCAATCAATTCAGTCAGTCTATCTTGTCTCCAGAAAGGATTTTGCCTCAACAACAATGCAATCAAACATCAACACAAACTAAAAACAATCTATGCTTTTTTTCATGCTTTTATCTCCTTGTATGCTTACTGATTCACATTGAGATTTTTGCATATTGTGTCTCTTTGAGCTCTTCGATGATGTCCTTTATAGGATTTAGAGAGTGATGACTGGGGGCATAATTTTTTCTTTGTCTTCTACTTGTATGTGAAAATCTAACAGCTTTGGAAATTCTAGATTGAAATGATGTCCGACTGTAAGAGCCTCTATCTCGAATTGGATGGCCATGCGTACCTTGACCATTGATACCCAAAAAATTCAAGGAAGTTTGATCTAACTATTGTCTTTTTGAGTGAGTTCTTTCTCCTATTGTGAAACGCGATCTTGCTTAAGGATGTGAATGATAAAGGGTCACTACGGGTAATTCACACTGGACTTAGAATGATCTCTTTACTGTTTGATGTGTACGTTACAATGCAAGGCGTATTCAGGTCATCACGATGTTTATGTTTTGATGCTTATACAAATTGCTATATCAAAATGGACATGATATTTAGGTCATCCTGGCATTGGTGCCTTGGTGCTTATATCTAATCCGACATTCTGAAAACAAAATCAATATTCATATATCCATGGTTGTTGACCAGTGGGTGTTGTATTGATTCTTGCGCATACAAATCGATATTCATATGTCTATGGTTTCATAGCTAGTGGGCATTGTATTGATTTATCTGGTTACCTAAAAATTCAATGATGAGAATAACCGACACATGATCAGTGACTAGGTCCTAGGTCTTAGGTTGCATTTCATTCTGCATGTCTCTTTGCATTTTGCATGTTTGCATGATCTCACAAATGGCTAAATGAACTTCAATGCTTAAATGATTCTTCAATATCTCTTTAAATCTAACAAGAGTTGAATCTCACACGAAGGTTCCTCCAATGAAATAGCAATTAGAATCCTTTTTCGAGATCAAAATCAAAATTTGAGATCATTCATATTATTAACTACTTGCATAATCGACCTTTAATCATCACAATAAATCCAGAATTCAACTTAACTTATTATCTTACATCAAACTATCAAAATTTCAACTTGGTCAAGCATGGTCAACTCATGGTCAAACCTAGTCAAACTTGGTCTTTAGGACCTCCAAATGATGCAGAACGCATTCCCAGACGTGTTTAACCACTTCTCAAATCAATTAACATGCTTCTAAACTATCAACGCTGACTTTTCTTGTCAGATTTCAATTTTAATCCCGAAGGGGGCATGGTATTACACATCATTCAAAGTCTGTAATCTAATTTGAAATCATATCTTTATTGATATCATATCTTTCCTCAATAATCAAGACAACAACCACGTCTAGTTGTTGATTCATCAAAAGACCTCATCGCTCGAGGCAAATCAATCATCACTCGAGGCATATCAGATTCATCGAGATCCATATCAATTTGGTATTCTCCTAATCTTGTAAACTGTATCAGTTTTTCATAACCATCATTTCATTAGTGTTATTTCCTTGGTTCTTTGGTAACTGAAGGGTTCAGATGTGATACCTATGTGATTCTTCTAAGGACAATCGAGTCTAGAATTGGTCACTCACTTCTTCGTAATCATAAGGTTTAGAATCAGGCATTTTGACACTTTTATTTCATTGGTTCATCGTTGCTATAGTGAACATTATCTTTGGTCATTCAGGACCTAATATCATCATATCTTTCAAATCAGTTTCATATCTTTATCGAACACATACTATCTTTGAACCACTGCGCTTCGCACAACAATTCAAGGAGGGGCAAAATGTAATACCCCAAAAATGGGCTATAGGTTCATTAACCTCCTACATCGACATATCGAATGAAATCAACATTGAAGTCCTAACCAAAAGCACATCTGAACATTATCGAATCCTAATTGATTATCATAAATTTTGCATCGGGGAATATTCTTAGTAATATTCCTATTTATCATAATTATCTTTAATTTAATGATTATTTGATGATAAATCCTATTTATCCTAAAGTTTGATTAATTGAATATTCTAAATATTTAATTAATTAGATTTAATTCTGCCACTTAATTGTTTAATTGAAGTTAATTCTATTTATTCCTAAATTGTATTATTTAATTTTGACAATAAATCCAAAATCTTATGAATAATTGATTAAATTCTTATTTAATTAATTAAAGCAAGTTGTCAATTTTTAATAATATTTTTTTTGAATAAAAGTTTGAAAAATAATTGATTAACCCATAAATCAACTATTTTATTTTTCAAAATCAATTAAGTTGGAAATAAATCACTTTATTTTTAAATTAATTTATAATTAAATCATGCACAATCAGAAAAGCAGGCAAATAGAAATTAACAATCAATTTTAAATTTAAACTCAACATCTGATGATGAGTTGGAATTTGATCTAAACTCTATTTTGAGTTAAAGCCTTGCTTTTGCATGATTTTATAAATTAAATATCTTTTATTTCTGATAACTCAAAAATCAACCTGAGTTATTTGAGTGATTTATGGTTTTCTTTCATGCACCTCCAAAGCCCTATATTTCTATAAATTAAGGCTTCAGTTCATCTCAAATCATCTCATAATTTTGCAAGCTTACTCTACCAAAATCGTCTACGAATTGCACAACTATTTTGAAGAATTGGAATTTGGAGAATCAAAGCTTATTGTGAATCAAGGCTATTGTGAGATCAATTTGGTTTTTACATTCGTTTAGATTCATTTTCATATCATTGTTGGATCAATTTCATATCATTTCATTCTAGATTAGATTCATATCAAGTTTTATCATAATTGCACAGAAAAACCAAAAAAATAGATTAATTTGCATCTAATTCATATCTAGATTTTGTATTCAAATCCTTCGTTTAGGTGTCATCAAGGTCACTGATCTCGATTACAATCTGAGAACATCATACTCGCACCTATTAGAAGGCAGTAAATCACCTGGTTAGTTTAGCTTTCAATTCATTGCAGCTTTCATTTTTGCTAACCTCTAATGTTTTACTGAAGTGTTGTGTCTACAGATCAAGTACAAAATTTACACACACAATGGTAAGTAACATGTGTAGAAGACTTAATGTAGTAAGCTTTGAGTATATGAATCATGGATATGTTATCAACATGATATCATGGACGTAGAGGTTAATTACTAGATCAGATAGTTATGCAATAGCTTGTGTCAGCAGTGTTCCTGACAGAGTTACAAACAGTGCTCTATGAGTGATTGTCTATACAGTCATCATGGAGCCTTGCACCTTTGGATATGTGATAAAGACATGTTAGTGGTGTTACAATCATGGACACAAAGTCTGATGATTAGTAGAAGTGGAGTTATGTAGTCACTATTCACCAATAGCAGTTTCATGTGTTTATTCAGGAGAGCCGACAGAGATTGCATTGGTTCAGGAGTTGCGCCTATCATTTCAATATGTGCCCTTGGATTATAGATTGGAGAAGCACTAAGAATGTTTGGTTAAGAGTGCATGATGTAATTCATCTTGAGGAGGAAGTTTCAATTACTTTGGTAGAGCTGACAGTGTGTAGCGTGCACCTACATTTATTAATATTGGACAGGTCCCAGATTGTGTTGTGTGCTTAGTAGAGCTGAAAAAATTATTATTGGAGTATGTTATAGTTTCTCTAATATGATTTCAAGGTGGTTCTAACAGGTCAACTTGATTATATCATTTAGAGGAAAGATATTTATAGGCAGTCATTTGTGATTTCTAAAGTATGGTTTAGAGTTGTTTGTGAAGAGCATAGCAGAGTGTGTGAAGTGTTGAGCCATCAGCAGAAGGTCTATGTGACCAAGTAAAGAGTTTTTACTATACATTGGAACTGATCCAGATAGTAGGTCAAAGCACAGTTCACCAAGATCCAGATATAGTGTGTATCTGTTATTCAAAAGGATGTAGCCTTCACCGCTTTGAGCAGTGTGCTCTCGAACAGTGTGTCCTCACCCCTAACAGGGTTAATTATAAAAGACTCCTAACAGGGTCCAACCCTTGACCAGGTCACTATACTAAATATATTGTAAAGCAACTCCTAACAGGGTTAAGGATCTTCTAACAAGGATCATAAAACACTAGTGCAGATTATTAGTGGGTGTCAATTCCCACCGGGGTTTTTACCTATTTGGGTTTCCCCGTAACCAAAATATTGGTGTTGTGTTCAAGTTTTTTTCATTGTGTTTATTCTTTATGTTTAAGTATACTTAATTGGAATTGAAACTTGTAGATAACTGATTCACCCCCCCCCCCCCCCCCCCCCCTCTCAGTTATCTCTTAGGACTATTCCTAACAATTACATATTGGTTGGATCATGCTCTAATTAATATATTTTTGGGGCTTAAGCTCTCTTTACCAATTTTGGAGATGTTGGTGTGGCATGTCTGGAATCTTGAAGGGGATATGGAGATCCTTCTGGTGGCTAAAAATTATTTCATTATTTTCTTCTCTTGCATGTCGGATAGATATAAGGCTTTCAAGGGTGGCCCATATTTTTTCAAAAAGATTGGGTTATTTGTCAAACCCTAGCATGTGGAGTTTAACTCAATAGAGGATCTTCCTTCTAGAGTCCCAATTTGATTTTTTCTTCCCAAGGTTTTGCTTGAGTTCTGGAAGAGAGATATTTTGCATTCTATTTCTCTATTGCTTGGGAAACTAGTTGTCTTAGCTACACAAACTCAAGATTGAAAGGTAATATATTTTGCTTGAATTTGTGTTGAATTTGATTTGAACAAATCCTTTACTAGATTATGTGGAAATATGTCTGGGATCTTCTTCTTGGATCCAATAGTTGGACAATGAGGCACTCCCTTTTAGATGTCGTATATGCCACGAGTATGGCTATTTGCAAAGAAAATGTCCCCAATTTGTTGCTATCACCACATATTTGAAAAATTCTATTGGTTCTACACCAAACAAGGATAAGGGGAAATTACTTTTGGTCGAGGAGATTTTGGATAAGTAAAGATATATCCCTATAAAACTATGTAACAAGGGGAGAGGATAGAAAAGGACTTGAAGGGATAGGCAAAATAATGATACTTTTAATAGTTTTGAGGCTTTAGAAGGTTTTCTCTATGGGGAAGGTGTTCCAATTTATCTTTCCCTAGGTGATGGGACAAAGATTGATCCACTGTCAGAGGAGGTAGGATAGGAAAGGTTGAATATGCCTATGGAGGAGGAACAAGGAAGGAAAATGGTCCTTGAGGTCCTATCTCAGACTCCAGTATGTCAAGTTCTGGGTGGCATTGGTGCACAAAAGGATAGTAGTGTTGGAACAACATCCTTGTCTCATCCAAAAAAAGAGGCTTTGGATCATGAAAAAACTGGTAGTGCTTCACAGACCTTTGGAGTACTTCATAAATCACTTAAGGAAATCTCTAAAGAGAAACCCTCAAAGGCTGGGAGAAAAATAGATCAGGTAAAAGTGAAGTTAATCAGTGATACATTGGTGGAGTTTGGGTTTATTAAGACCAATGATTCTCATTTTTCCCAACCCCTTAAATGATTTTTATCTCTTGGAATGTGAGGGGTATGAATAGCATCCCTAGACAAAAATATATTTGTTGATTAATTAATTCTCACTCTCCTAATATAGTCTTTATTCAGAAAACCAGGTTGATAGTGGGGTTGTTGGAGATTTGCCAGCAGGCCAGTACTGACTGTATGTTTGTCATTAATGAAAACATATGGAAAGTAGCATGTATGGAAGTCTTATATAGTAAGCTTTTAGTATATTTAGCATGGACATGATATCAGCATGATATCATGGGCGCAGAGGTTAACTATTAGTGCAGACAATTATATATCAGCTTATGTCAGCAGTGTTCCTGACAGAGTAACAGGCAGTGTTCTATGTATGGTTGTTTGTAAAATTATCATGGAGCCTTGTTCACTTGGATATATTTTGAAGACATGTTAGTGATGTTTTAGTTATGGATGCATAGTCTTTTGATGAGTAGAAGTGAAGTTATGCAATCGCTATTCGCTAGCAGCAGTTTCATGTGTTTGTTCAGGAGAGCCGACAGAGATTTTATTGGTTCTTGAGTTGTGCCTATCTTGAGGGTATGCACCCTTGGATTTAAGCTTAGAGAAGAGTTATTAATGTTCTCTTAAGATCACATGAGTTAATTTAGCTTGCAAAGAAAGTTCCAGTTGTTTTGGTAGAGCTGACAGTGTGTAGTGTGCATCTACAATTATTTTATTAGACAGGTCCTAGAATGTGTTGCGTGCATAGTAGAGCTGACAGAATGTTTATTAGAGTTTGTTATGATTTCTCTAATATGATTTCAAGGTGGTTCTAATAGGCCAACTTGATTATATCATTTGGAGGAAAGATATTTATAGGCAGTCATTTGTGATTGTTGGAGTGTGGTTCATGGTTGATTAAGCAGAGCAGAGCAAAGTGTGCGAAGTGTTGAGCCATCAGAAGAAGGTCTATGTGACCAAGTAAAGTACTTGTGCTATTCATTGGAACTAATCCAGATAGCAGGTCAAAGCACAATTCACCAAGATCCAGATATAGTGTGTATCTATTATTTAGAAGGTTGTAGCCTTCGCCCATTTGAGCAATGAGCTATCAGACAGTGCGTCCTCTCCCCTAATAGGGAAAATTGTAAAAGAATCTTAACAAGGTTTGACCCTTGACCAGGTCTACTGTACTCAATATATTGTAAAGCTACTCCTAACAGGGTAAAGGATCTTCTAACAAGGATCATTATACACTAGTACAGAATATTAGTGGGTATCAAGACCCACCAGGGTTTTTACCTATTTGGGTTTCCCAGTAACCAAAATATTGGTGTTGTGTTCATGTGTTCTTTCATTGTGATTATGCTTTATGTTTAAGTATACTTAATTGGATAAAGAATTGAATCTTGTAGGTAACTGATTCACCCCCCCCCCCCCCCCCTCTCAGTTATCTCTTGGGACTATTCCTAACAATTGGTATTAGAGCCAAGTGCCTTGGAGAGAAAGTTTAATAGCTTGAGGTTGATCAAATGGTGTACTTTAGGAAAGAGAGTCCTAAGTTTGATGGAGAGAATTATCTTGATTGGAAGAACAAGATGGTGACTCATTTGCAATGCATTGCTTTTGAAGTTTTTAATGTAACTATCAAAGCAGCCAAGATTCCTACTTTAGAAGACCTTGCAAAAGATGATGCTACTGACACACAAAAAGAATTTTTTCATCAAAATGTTATAGCTAAAGAAGCCCTTATCAGCACCCTATCTGATGGTGAATCTTCAAAAGTAAAAAAGGTAGATACAACCCATAAAATATGGAAACACCTAGAAGACATGTTTGAAGGAGGCAAACAAGCAAAGGATGCAGGTAGAAAGACATGGAAGAAAAGGTACAATGCATTAGAGATGCTACCTAAGGAAAACATCAGAGCTTACAATCAAAGGATCAATGAAGCAGTTGCTGGAATCAAGAACAATGGTGGAGAGATTTCAGAGGAGGACATTATGGACAAGTTAATGACTACTCTTACTCCTAAATATGAAAGCAAGATCAACATCCTTGATGAGACCATGCAGCTTACATCAAATTTCAAGAGAGAGACCTTGATCAGCAAAATCTCATCTTTTGAGATTTCAAGATTAAAGACAAAACCAAAGAGTGAGACAGCTTTCAAAGCAACAGTTCATGGTAAGAAATCTGCAAACACTTATGGTAATTTTGATGATGATGATGAAGAGAAAACATTAGATGATTTTATTGCTATGATTGCCAAAAGAGAAAAGAAAGGAAAAGAAAAATATGAAGGTGAATTACCATTTAAGTGCTTTTCATGTAATAAGATCGGTCATTTTGCATCTATGTGTCCCACTAGAGCTAGAAAGTTCAAGAAGGATTACAAGTCTAAGTATTCTAAGGAATGCTACTATGTTAGAGATGGAGTTTCAGATGAAGAATTTGGTGAAGAAGAAATTGGATTCATTGCTATTATAGACAAGATGAATAACAAGATAGTTCATGAAGATAAGAAAGAGAATCAAGAGCTAGCATTGATTTCACAAGCTGACATAAGGACAGACTAGATTATAAATAGTGGTTGTTTACATCACATGATAGGTGATAAAGGCAAGTTTGTTCATTTGGACAAATACAATGGCGGTATGGTCAGATTTGGAGACAACACTCCTAAACCTATAGTTGGTAGAGGAGTCATCACTTTGGATGGAAAGAATAGTACTGATGATGTTCTTTATGTTGATGGTTTGAAACATAACATTCTCAGTGTTGGAGAGTTACTTGGAAAAGGCTATCAATTGGAGTTCAAAGATGACAAATGCATCATTAACAATAAAGATGGTGTTATGATTGCATCAAGTTCAAAGACAAGAGGTAATGTTTTTCAACTCAATTCAGAAGCAAGTTGTTTTGTTGCTAAAGTTGATGATAGTTGGTTATGGCATAAAAGACTATGTCATATCAATTTTGATAACATAGTAAAGATAAGCAATGTTAAGGTAGTAAGAGATCTACCTAGCATAGAAAATCCAGTTGATACTATATGCAGGGAATGTGTGATGGGGAAGCATGTGAGAAATTCATTCAGGAGCAAGCAGAATTCAGTAGAGAACAAGTTGGATCTGATTCATACAGACCTATGTGGTCCAACTCAAACAAGATCATACTATGGTGAAAGGTATTTCATTTTGTTTGTTGATGATTATACTAGGATGATGTGGGTTGCGTTCTTGAAAGATAAGTCAAAAACATTTGAGAAATTCAAAATATTCAAAGCTAAGGTTGAAAATGAATCTGGACTAAAGATAAAATGTTTGAGGTTAGATAGAGGAGGAGAATTCACCTCTGACATATTTTATGAGTACTACAAAGAACATGGAATAAAGAAACACTTAAGTGCACCTAGAACCCCTTAGCAGAATGGAATTGTAGAGAGAAGGAATAGGGTCATTCTTGATATAGTGTGCACCATTATGATAGAAGGAAAAGTTGCACACACCTATTGGAGAGATGCGGTCAATACAACAGTCTATACCATCAATAGAATTCAATTGAGGCCAGGCACTGACAAAACACCATATGAGCTATGGTTTGGTAATGTTCCCATAGTAAAATACTTTAGAATCTTTGGAAGCAAGTGCTACATCAAGAGGGATGAAGCAGTAGGCAAGTTTGATGCAAGAAGTGATGAAGGTATTTTTCTTGGTTACTCTACTAAAAGTAAAGCTTATAGATGTTTCAATTTAAGATTGAAAAAGATCATTGAAAGTGCTCATGTAAAGATTGATGAAAAGTTTATGATTCAAGAAAGATATCATGATTACTCACCCATGATTGAAGAAGAACCTAGACCCTCCACTAGTGAGAAAGTTATTGAAGAAATGTTTGACAGTATTGATGTGTTATTTAATGACCCTGAGACAAGTGAAGAAAATACTCCTAAGGCTGATGATTCAGCATCACCTAAAGTTCCAAATTTTACATCAAGAAATCATTCCGAGGCAGACATCATTGGAGATTAGAGTGGCAAAGTCTTAACAAGATCACAAGCAAAGAACTCAGCTAGCAGTGAAGTGGTATGTTTACTATCTCAGATTGAACCTTTAAGTGTTGAAGATGCTTGTAATGATTCAGATTGTCATGATGCTATGAAAGAAGAACGTAATCAGATTATTAAGAATGACACTTGGGAACTAGTCCAAAGACCTAGTGATAAGAATGTGATTGGAACAAAGTGGATATTCAGAAATAAGATGAATGAAGATGGCATAGTAGTAAGAAATAAAGCAATATTAGTATGTAACAGATATGCGCAAAGAGAAGGCATTGATTATTCAGACACATTTGCACCTGTGAGTAGATTAGAAGCTATTAAGTTGTTTCTAGCCTATGTTACAGTCAAAAACTTCAAATTTTATCAGATGGATGTCAAGTCAGCATTCCTGAATGGAGACTTGAAAGAAGAAATATACATTGAGTAGCTGGAAGGATTCACCTTATCAGACAAACTTGATATGGTATGCAAACTAAAGAAGGCCATCTATGGACTTAAGCAAGTCCCTAGAGCATGGTATGAGAGACTAGATGGATACTTAACAAATATTGGATTCAAGAAAGGAGCAATAGATTGTAATCTATCAATTAGAGAGACATTAGAAGGTTTACTACTTGTAGCTATATTTGTTGATGACATTATCTTTGGAGGTAATGACAAGCTCAGTGCTGAATTTGCCAAAGAAATGCAGAATGAGTTTGAGATGAGTATGATTGGTGCTATCAAATACTTTTTGGGACTAAATGTGCAGCAGACAAGAAAAGGAATTTTCATTAATCAATCAAAGTATGTGAAAGAGATACTGAAGAAATTCAAGATGGATGATTGCAAGCCAGTAGGAACCCCTATGATCACTGGATGCAAGCTTACAAAAGAAGATGACTCACCAGCAGTATATACAACATTGTATAAGTCTATGATTGGTAAACTCATATATCTTACTTAGACTAGACCTGAAATTTCCAATGCAGTTGGCATAGTTGGAAGATTTGCAGCATAACCTAAACAAAGTCACCTCATGGCAGTAAAGAGAATATTCAGATACTTGCAGGGCACTATAGGTTATGGTCTATGGTATCCTAATTCAAAAAATGTTGAGCTTCATGTGTACATTGATGCAGATTGGGTCGGATGTGTTGATGACAGAAAGAGTACATCAGGTGGAGCAGTGTTTCTTGGTGATAGACTTATCACTTGGAAAAGAAAGAAACAAAATTGTATTTCTCAATCAATAGCAGAAGCGGAGTATGTTGCAGCAGCCTTGAATTGTTCTACAATTGTTTAGATCAAGTAGATGATAAAGGATTTTGGAATTCAGATTGATTATCCTATTTTTATTCACTGTGATAACACTAGCACTATTAATATGTCAAAGAACCCTGTGATGCATGCAAAGACAAAGCACATTGAGATCAAGTATCACTTCCTAAGAGAGAAAGTGGCAGAGAAAGAAGTCAAGCTGGACTATGTGAGTACTAAATATCAGTTGGCAGATATATTCACAAAGCCCTTGCCTAAGGATACTTTTGAGTATCTCAGGGAGAAGTTGGGAGTCATTCCCTTCCCTGATTCTTCTTAGAAGAAAGGAGGAAAGGCATTAGTCCTCCAAGACTAGTGGAAGGTTGACTACTCTACCTTAGGAGTAGTACCAGTGCTTAAAATGAATGGCACCCTTTTTCATTGATGTCAAAGGGGGAGTATATATAGAGTCATGAAAAATATTAGTAAAAAGAGGAGTAATAAATTAAGGGGGAGCAGCATTCAATTATGACAGCAGTATAGTTGAGGAAATGGAGAATATTAGAAAATATTGCAGCAGATGAAGGATTCATCTTTGGGGGAGTTTTGAAGAGGAAATGGAGAATGTTATAAAAGAAATGTTCATTTGAGTTGGTGGTGGTTTTTCATTCCACATGTTGCCATCAATGCCAAAGGGGGAGATTGTTGGAGATTTGCCAGCAGGCCAGTACTGACTGTATGCTTGTCATTGATGACAACATATGGAAAGTAGCATGTGTGGAAGTCTTATATAGTAAGCTTTTAGTATATGTAGCATGGACATGATATCAACATGATATCATGGGCGCAGATGTTAACTATTAGTGCAGACAGTTATATATCAGCTTATGTCAGCAGTGTTCTTGAAAGAGTAACAAACAGTGTTCTATGTATGGTTGTCCATACAGTTATCATGGAGCCTTGCGCGCTTGGATATATGTTTAAGACATGTTAGTGATGTTTTAGTTATGGATGCATAGTATTTTGATGAGTATAAGTGAAGTTATGCAGTCGCTATTCGCCAGCAGCAGTTTCCTGTGTTTGTTTAGGAGAGCTGACAGAGATTTTATTGGTTCTTGCATTGCACCTATCTTGAGGGTATGCACCCTTGGATTTAAGCTTAGAGAAGAGTTATTGATGTTTGGTTAAGAGTGCATGGTTTAATTCAGCTTGCAGAGAAAGTTCCAGTTGTTTTGTTAGAGCCGACAGCGTGTAGCGTGCATCTACAATTATTTTATTAGACAAGTCCCAGAATGTGTTGTGTGCATAGTAGAGCCGACAAAATGTTTATTAGAGTTGGTTATGATTTCTCTAATATGATTTCAAGGTGGTTCTAACAGGATGACTTGATTATATCATTTGGAGGAAATATATTTATAGGCAGTCATTTGTGATTGCTAGAGTGTGGTTCATGGTTGATTAAGCAGAGCAAAGTAGAGTGTGTGAAGTGTTGAGCCATCAGAAGAAGGTCTATGTGACCAAGTAAAGTACTTATTCTATTCATTGGAACTGATCCAGATAGTAGGTCAAAGCGTAGTTCACCAAGATCTAGATATAGTGTGTATATGTTATTTAGAAGGTTGTAGCCTTCGCCCATTTGAGCAGTGAGCTCTCGGATAGTGTGTCCTCTCCCCTAATAGGGACAATTGTAAAAGACTCCTAACAAGGTCCGACCCTTGACTAGGTCTACTGTACTTAATATATTGTAAAGCTACTCCTAATAGGGTAAAGGATCTTCTAACAAGGATCATTATACACTAGTATAGAATATTAGTGGGTATCAAGTCCCACCAGGGTTTTTACCTATTTGGGTTTCCCCGTAACCAAAATATTGGTTTTGTGTTTATGTGTTCTTTCATTGTGACTATGCTTTATGTTTAAGTATACTTAATTGGATAAAGAATTGAATCTTGTAGATAACTGATTCACCCCCCACCCCTGCCGCCCCCACCCCCTCTCAGTTATCTCTTGGGACTATTCCTAATAGGGGTAAGTGCACCAAGATGGTGTGCAAAAAAGTGGCCACCTCCTTGAAAAAAAAAAAAAAAAAATCATATGTAATTCAAAATGCATATGCATTTTGACTATCATAGATTTTTTTTAAAAAACCTATGCTTTGGCTCATTCTCTTCATGCCAAAACCAAGTTTGGAGGAGAAAGGAAGAAGACAAATCACCAAAACTCGAGCGGGTTCTTGTTGAAATTGAATTTCCTTGCCATATTGTTCTTTTTGCAACCATGCCATGTCATCGAACAAGTAAGAATTTGTTTTTTTAATTGTTTTTGTTTCAATTTTAATTGAGTAGGGTTTGTTGAATTGATTTTAGTTTTTTAATTATTTTGATGTTAGATTTGGAAAACAATCCCCGACCATGAAAGAGACAGCAAAGACCTCTTCAAGCACCTGAAAATATTGGTAATGATTGAAATGATAAATAAGAGAACCCTCCAAATGGAGCCCTGCAACAAGAAAACCCACCGCTAAACCCAAATCCAAACCCCCGCGTCCTCCGATAAGTCATGTTGATGCCACACAAGAGAACCTTAGCAATTGTCTTCAACAAAATAGTACCCAAATATCTATATTGGTTAATATGTTGAGGTCCTCTAGTTTTGAGCAGCATTGGTCCCTCGCCACTTGCTTAGAAAGAATGGCCAGCAGTGTGAATGAGGTGTCTAAGGAGGTTACAACACGGGGTTCATGGAGGGATAGATGTCATGCATTTTATGTCAGTGGATTGTCATATGATCAAGTGAAAAAAAAAAGGATACGTAAAGAAGACATATGTTGTCTTTTTACTGATCCTTTTAGTAGTAACTCCCTAGAAGTTACTATGAATCAGTTTCTCACAAATTGGTGTGTTCATAATAGGATGAGAGATGCATTTTGGGATAGGTGGTATATGGTCTTTGACTAAGTACCTTATAATAATTGGGAGGTGCCTTTATATTTTTTGACATCTGATAGTTCCAGGGTAGAGGGAGAGGCTTTGCACATGATAGAGCTAGGACCCATAGGGTGGTAGAGCCACAACATAGGAGGTGTCTAGCTAAAAAACCCATAGTTCATGTTGTAGTCCTAGTAGTAGTGAAGGAGTCTATTTATTTATAGACCCTTCAGGTAGCTACATCATTGACTGATGTCATTATTGAGCATGGCACACAGTTAGTCAATACAAAGGGTGGATCAACACCTGCACCACCTTCATCATCATCAGATGCTCCATTTGGCTCAACCCAGCCCATTGAGCACATGTGCCCCAGCTGTCAGGGTATATGTGTCAAGGTAGATACCAACATGAATAAGGATGGTGAGACATCCCATTCATATACACATTATGGGAGTAGATGTCGGGCATTTTCTACTGAGGATGTGGCCCTCGTAAATGACCTATTGAAGATGATTTTTTCTATGAGATAGGCACATGTATGTTTATTTGTGTTTTGACATGTAATTAATTTTAATCACCTAAATCTTATAAAAGTAAATAAATGTTTATTTAGAGAATAAATTAAATTGATATATGAATAATATGCATTGCAGGGTGCAACAAGTGATTCACAGAGCACACCACAAAGTGCTCATTCGACTAGACGTGCACGTGTAGCTTCGACACTTGAGATATAGTTTTTAAATATTTATAAAAATGGAATAATTTCTTGGTGTCAAGATATATTTTCATAATATATAGATTTATTTGATGTTTTATAGAGCTTGACCAAGGTTGAGATGTCCAAAGTTGATGATGTGATGCTTTCTGCGATTGACTTTGGCCTAAAGAGCTTTGCGGTATCATATTTTTCACACCTCTTGTTTATAATTTTATTAAAACCTATGTGTTATCATATTTGTTTCTCTTATGTTAATTTGGTTTCTGCTAGGTTACCCCAACTAGCTCCAAGACACTAGAATGAAAAAATAAATCCCCGAGGACACCCAAAGTACAAAAGGTAATTTAGTACAATTTAAGTTTTTTTGTTGTAATGTATTATGATTAAAGATGTACATCAATATTGATCAATGCACATGTCTTATTTATTCTATATATAGAAACAATTGGTTTTACAGAATTAATGAATGCACCGTATGTTGCTGATGTTCAAGAGAGGGAAGAGGTAACATTTTTATATTCACTTTGGATTGCATTCTTGTTTTTTTTAAACATCTTAGAAATCCTTCCTCTATGCCTATGATATATTTTATTATTTTCATACAGGATATGGTCATAGCAGCCTCATCAGTGAGGATCCCTCCTAAGAGTACATGCATCTTTACTTTTGTAGTGTTTTCATCAACTATGGGCTATTAACTTGTGTTAATTGTCTTTTACCTATTACAGCTCCCTTCATGACTTCCTACAGACCCTTTACCATTCCATTTTGTTAGGAGTCCTCACCCACAAAGGAGCCCATCAGCATTACTACACAACCCAAGTGTAGAAGAAAGAGATGAGGTAATCAAAAATTCAATTGCCAACAAATTACAGTCTAGTATTTAGTTATTTTGATAGTATTTGGAGATAAGATATCTAATTTAGCATTTGAATTATTCTTGTGTAGACACCCAGCAAGCCATGTACTGCTTTGAAGAGGCTCAAATTTGATGATCCAACAAAGTCATAGATATTGATAGAGATGTATAGATCTAGTTGTAGCTATTGAATGGCCAATTTTTGTATATATTCGACATTTGTATTGTATATATCAACCTTGACATGGCACATGCCACATTTTTGTAATTATTATTGATTTGGCATCTATGTCATTTTTTGATATGTACACAATTATTGTTCATTTTGATATATATGAAACTTGATATTCGATCCAATTTGTTCATTGTGTGCGTATCATTGTACTTCAAAACTTATTGTTTTGTAATTAATCAAACATGTTTACATTCATTATTTAATATAATAGAATTGAAACATGTTTATGAAAGTCATTGTGGCATGAATAATGTAATCAAAATTATATGTGACTTTATTTGATGTAATAAGGCATGAAAATCCAAAATATGTAATGATTTTTTCTATTGTGTCAAATTGTCCTAATTGACCAAATAAGGGTCATAGGAAGATGTATATTAATGGGTGGTTTATGTGGTTTCTGATGCAGAAGGATCAACAATGGAACTCCACTTGAGGAATTTAGGCACTCAAGGGACTCAGCATTGGATCCTCATTTCATAAATTGTTCCATCCCATGACCCAACTTTGACTTACATCAAGGAAAACACTACTTCTTCAAGGTACACTAGACCTTGTTACTTCATTTGTTCCACCCAAATGCTCAAAATGGGTTCCCAACTCCAACCACTTGATCTAATACCTTATAAGGTATTAACATACCCTATTCAACTTGAAATGACTTCCCATACACACCCATTTGTCTAGTGTATTCATACTCCCTTACCCAAGCATACATTAGGCCTAATCCTAGTAGCCCTGTCCTGTGGGTAATCTATGATTTCCTCATGAGTTTTCCAAACAAATTGCCAAAAAAATTACACTTTTTGACACCCATTTGGAAGTTACACAATATATCAGAAACTTGGATACTATTTTTTTGGAGAATACCCTGTTGTTCACACAGTTGGCACTATTTTAAGCCCCAAAACCCCCACTTTTACAAAGGAACTATATCAAGGACTTAATCCCTGACCATGGATTCTTTAAAATATTTATATTATGGCTCCAATTAGAGGAAATTTCTATCAATTTGGATTTTTAGGCTTCCTACATACAAAAACCCCAAATTATCCTCTAAACCCTCCCAAAACTAGGGCCTACTCAATGTACACCTTCCAGACCCAATCTCAACCAAAAAAAGGTTGGATCACCATATTTCCAACATATACTAATTTTTTCAACCTTAAAAAGGTACCCTCCTTTGGCTAGATACTTTGCTGCAATACCTATACCTCAACTTCATTACCCTTCAAAAGCCATCTTCAAATCACCAATACCAATACTCTGCAAGTGGTCTTCTTTCCTACATTATTCATGTAAAAATGATATATTGCAAATGTGGATCCATCCCCAAGTGATAGTAAACACAAAAAGGGGATGGATCATTCAATCCATATTGCTAATCAACACAAAATGATGTCATGTCCAAGACAGTCAATAGAATTGTTAGGAGATGGATTAATTAAAACCCCAAATGAATTCAAAACTGCATAAACAACTTTCCCAACCAATCTAAATTACTCCCCAATGAATTAAAATGTAGGTTGTGACACTATGAATGTCCAAAACAAGGAGAAATAACTCAGATTTTACAAGAAAATAGAACTTTCATTATTGCCAAACTGAACCAGTTGCATTCTCTCTCTTTACCAGGACCTCCTTAGCCTTAATTAGGCATTAAAATTTTATTCCAATCATTTTATGATCAAAATTACAATTAGAACTACCTAAACTAACTCCAACCATCAAATACATGCCCATTCCTAACTAGTCATTAGGATTTAAATATTCAAATTTGTTAACTTGAAGAATTTAAATTTTGAGATCATAAAAATAATTCAAAGGCTTATTATATGGCCTTATTAAATCATAAACCTTCCTAAACTCCTAATTGACCAGCCTAGGCACATGTTGCCTTATTACATGAATTCGGTCCTATGGTCCTTACTAGGACCATCGGGATATTTGCCAATACATCTAACTTTATTTCATCTCATTTCATTTTATAGGCACTAATGGCCCAATTACAATGTTTTTATACCTTTTAGGTCCTTATAGTCTTCAAAGCTTAAGGTAATCCATGTGACCCCCTAGTAGCCTTCCAAGCCTTAGGTGCTTCTACACCAGTTTCTATTTCTTATGGATTGTGTTTTGGAACAAGTTGGTGAAAATTATCAAATACATGATTTTACAAATATTGCTTAGTGACCCTTAGGGACACTCTGGTCTGGTGTGATCGTGAACATTGGAGGGACTTTGTGGGCGAGATGGGGTAAATGTAGGTGAGATAGGGATGTCAAATTAAAATAAAGGGGAATCTCTAAAAATTGAGATAGGTAAATGTAGGCCTCCATAACATGGTCATGTAGCACCTGACGATTCATTGATACCTCGCACAAGCTCTGAGATATACCCCAATAAATATCATTGCCCAATGTTGCTTAGTAACCCTTAGGGAAACTCTAGTCTGGTGTGCTTGCAAATGCTAGAGGGACTCCATGTGTGAGACAGGGTTTTCACTAGTGTTTACCCGGCCAACCAAAGCTAATGGAGTAAACAATTCAATCCCACGATGAATGGATTGAAAGATAACTAATATTGCCCATTTCAATTGAGCAACATTGCAACTTTTGACATAAACCAAGATAGGGATGTCAAAGTAAAACAAAGGGGAATATCCCAAAATTGAGATATGTAAATGTAGGCCTCCATAACATGGTCCTATAGCACTTGACAATTTTTTGATACCTCGCATGAGCTCCGAGATATGCCCCAAGAAAGATCACTTCCCAATGTTGCTTAGTGACCCTTAGGGACACTCTGGTCTGGTGTGCTTGTGAACGTTGAAGGAACTCCATATGTGAGATGGGGTTGTCACTAGTATTTAACTAGCCAACTAGAGATAATGGAGTAGAGGATTCGATCCCATGGTGAATGGATTGAAAGATAGCCAATGCTGCTCATTTCAATTGAGCAATATTGCAACTTTTGACATAAACCGAGATAGGGATGTCAAATTAACATGAAGGGGAATATCCCAAAAATTAAATAGGTAAATGTAGGCCTCCATAACACAGTCCTTTAGCACCTAACTAGTTTTTTATACCTTGCATGAGCTCTGAGATATGCCCCAAGAAAGATCATTGTCCAATGTTGCTTAGTGACCGTTAGGGACACTCTGGTCTGGTGTGCTCACAAATATTGGAGGGGCTCCATGTGTGAGACAAGGTTGTCACTAATGTTTACCTAGCCAACTGAAGCTAATGGAATAGATGATTCATTCCCACAGTGAACAGATTGAAAGATACCCAATGTTGCTCATTTCAATTGAGCAACATTACAACTTTTGACATAAACCAAGATAGGGATGTCAAATTAAAATGAAGGGGAATATCCCAAAATTGAGATAGGTAAATGTAGGCCTCCATAACATGGTCTTCTATCACTTAATGATTCATTGATACCTTTCATGAGCTTCGAGATATGCCCCAAGAAATATCGTTTCCCAATGTTGCTTAGTGACCGTTAGGAACACTTTGGTCCGGTGTGCTCGCGAATGTTTGTGGTACTCTATGTGCAAATGGGGTTGTCACTAGCATTTACCTGGCCAACTAGAGCTAATGGAGTAGATGATTCGATCTCATGGAGAATGGATTGAAAGATAGCCAGTGTTGCTCATTTCAATTGAGCAACATTGTAACTTTTGACATAAACTGAGATAGGGATGTCAAATTAAAATGAAGGGGAATATCCAAAAATTGAGATAGGTAACTATAGGCCTCCATAACATAGTCTTGTAGCACTTGATGATTTTTTGATACCTCGCACGAGCTCTGAGATATGCCCCAAGAAAGATCATTGCCTAATGTTGCTTAGTGAGCCTTAGGGACACTCTAACCTGGTGTGCTCACAAACATTTGAGGGACTCCATGTGTGAGACAGGGTTGTTGCTAGAATTTACCTAACCAACCAAAGATAATGGAGAAAATGATTAGATCTCACGGCAAATGGATTGAAAGATATCCAATGTTTCTCATTTCAATTGAGCAACATTGCAACTTTTAACATAAACTGAGATAGGGATATCAAATTAAAATAAAGGGGAATCTCCCAAAAATGATATAGGTAATTGGATTCCTCCATAACATGGTCTTGTAGAACATGATGATTTGTCGATACCTTGCATGAGCTCAGAGATATGGCCCAAGAAAGATAGTTGCCCAATGTTGCTTAGTGACCCTTAGGGACACTATGGTTTGGCGTGCTTACTAACATTCGAGGGACTCCGTGTATGAGATGAGGTTGTCATTGGTGTTTACTCAACCAACCATAGATAATGGATTCAATGATTCGATCCCAAGACAAATGGATTGAAAGATATCCAATGTTGCTCATTTCAATTGAGCAACATTGCAACTTTTGACATAAACTGAAAATAGGGTTGTCAAATTAAAATGAAGGGGAATCTCCCAAAACTAAGATAGGTAAATGTAGGCCTCCATAACACTATCATGTAGCACTTGACTATTCATCCATATCTTTCATGAGCTCCTATATATGCCCCAAGGATGATCGCTACCCAATGTTGCCTAGTGACTCTTAGGAACACTCTGGTCTGGTGTGCTCGTGAACATATGAGGGACTCTATGTGTGCTATGGGGTTGTCACTAGTCTTTACCCAACCAATCGAAGCTAAGATCCCATGGTGAATGGATTGATAGATAGCCAATGTTGCTCATTTCAATTGAGCAACATTGCAACTTTGGACATAAACTGAGATAGGGATGTCAAATTAAAATGAAGGGAATCTCCCAAAATTGAGATAGGTAATTGTAGGCCTCCATAACATGGTCTTGTAGCACATGAAAATTCATCGATACCTTGCACGAGCTCCAAGATATGACCCAAGAAATATATTTGCCCCATGTTTCTTAGTGACCCTTAGGGATACTCTGGTCTGGTGTGCTCAGAAACCTTTGAGGGACTCTATGTGCAAGGAAAGGTTGTCACTAGCATTTAACCAGCCAAATGCAGCTAATGGGGTAGATGATTCGATCCCATGGTGAATGGATTGAAAGATAGCCAATGTTGCTCATTTCAATTGAGCAACATTGCAACTTTTGACATAAACTGAGATAGGGATGTCAAATTAAAATGAAGGGGAATCTCCCAAAATTGAGATAGGTAAATGTAGGCCTCCATAACATGATCTTGTAGCACCTAACAATTCATTGATACCTCACATGAGCTATGAGATATTCCCCAAGAAATATCATTTCCCAATGTTGCTTAGTGACCCTTAGGGACACTCTGGTTTGGTGTGTTTGCAAACATTCAAGGGACTCCATGTGCAAGACGGGGTTGTCATGAATGTTTACGTGGACAACCAAAGCTAATGGAGCAGACAATTCAATCCCATGGTGAATGGATTGAAAGATAGCCAATGTTGCTCATTTTAATTGAGCAACATTACAACTTTTGACATAAACTGAGATAGGGATGTCAAATTAAAACAAAGGGGGATCTCCCAAAACTGAGATAGATAATTGTAGGCCTCTATAATTGTAATACCCCAAAAATGGGCTATAAGTTCATTAATCTCCTACATCAACATATCGAACGAAATCGACATCGAAGTCCTAACCTAAGGCACATCTGAACATCATTGAATCCTAATTGATTATCTCAAATTTTGCATTGGGGAATATTCCTAGTAATACTCCTAATTATCCTAATTATCTTTGATTTAATGATTATTTGGCGATAAATCCAATTTATCCTAAAGTTTGATTAATTGAATATTCTCAATATTTAATTAATTAGATTTAATACTGCCACTTAATTGTTTAATTGAAGTTAATTCTATTTATTCCTAAGTACTATTATTTAAATTTGATGATAAATCAAAATTCCTATCATTAATTAATTAAATTCTTATTTAATTAATTAAAGCAAGTTGTCATATTTGATGATATTATTTTTGAATAAAAGTTTGATTAAATAATTGATTAACCCATAAATCAATTGTTTTATTTTTCAAAAATTAGTTAAGTTGAGAATAAATCACTTTATTATTAAATTAATTCATAATTAAAACATGCACAATCAAGAAAAGCAGATAACTATCAATTATCAGTTAAAGCTAAACTCTATTTTGAGTTAAACTCTGCTTTTGCATGTTTTTGTGAGTTAAATATCCTTTATTTAAAAATAACTCAAAAATCAACCTGAGTTATTTGAGTGATTTATGTCTTTTTTTCCCATGTATCCCCAAAGCCCTAGATTTTTATAAATTAAGGCTCAGCTCTTCATAATTCATCTCTCAAATCCATAAGAATCTCATATTTTTGCAAACTTATGCTGGCGAATTAGTGTCTGAAGAATCAAAGCTTCTTTTGCAAATCAAACAACTTTGTGAGATCATTCATATTTTAGCATATCATATTAGAATTTCATTTGTAGATTTAGCATATCATATCAAGTTTTCATATCATTGCATAGAAAATATCAAAAATATAGATTAATTGCATTCATATTTCATATCAGTTTTGCATTCAAATCCTTCATTTAGGTGTCATCAAGGTCACTGATCTCAATAACAATCTGAGAACATCATACTCGCACCTATTAGAAGGCAGTAAATCGCCTGGTTAGTTTAGTTTCAATTATTGCATGATTTCAATTTTTGCTAACCTCTAATGTTTTACTGAAGTATCATGTCTATAAATCAGGTATAATTTTCACACACACATTTTTGGCACCCACCGTGGGGCCCTGAAACGGGTTTCCAATTCAATTCTATCAATTTCTATCTTTTTCTCCTCAGTTTCTATACAAAATTACAATTTTTAATTTCTATCTGTACAATCTTCGTACGAGTTTCTACCAAAAGTCATTTCGCACTAGACCCACTATCATACGACAGTCTATTGGATTGAGAATCATGCCAGACTATACACACTATCGTCTAGAAATTCAACTGTCCTTTCATCATACACCTAGTGTCATATGAGTTTCTGGACTGTCGTCTAGGAGCATACCCACCGTCATACAAGTTTCTCATTGTCATCTGGTAATAGACCCACTATTGTACAAGTTTTAGCATCAGATTTCAACTGTCGTTTCATTTTTCAAGGTAGTTTGTCATATTTGGTTTTCAGATTTTGACTAACGACTAATCTTAACAATTGAAATTCTTTGTTTTTGGTTGACTCCTGCTAGTTTTGATTGAAAAAAGTGCAAGAATTGCTAAAAATAGGTAAAAATCTACTAAGCACATTGCGAGGATTCTAGTTATTCTCCTTAATCTGATAACATTTCAATTTGGATCCTAAAATGAATCTCTCGTGTTTGGCTTGAGTGTTTTCTTTGCATGCTTTTCTTCAAATTTGCATAATTGAATACTAGGTTGTAACACCTTAAGTATTGATAAGCAGTCTTAGATACTTGTGATTGATTTAGATTACTATCTTGGGTTATTGGACTCGCTAAATCCGCCAGCCCCTCATTCTTCCCCGTGGTTGCAATCTCAGCACCATAAAGGGGAGGGGTGTATAGGAGAGAAGCGTTAATTGTTCCACCAAGCAACCCTTTTGTGCTTTTTAGAACTCACTAGTTTTCTAAGTTGTGGACTCATTTTTAGCTTGTGTGAGGGGTTAATTGTTCCACCTTGTGGACTCACCTCATATTCGCTTTAAGCGTTAAGTGTTCCTCTTTCTTCTTTTGAGTACTTTCGATAGATTTTCTTTCAAAAATATATCTGTGAAAACATAGTAATTAGGCCCTATGAACACTATTTATGGTTCTTGAGGGATTAGATTCCCAATGAAATCCTTCTTGACTATAGAATCCTTATAGGTAGGGAGGATACTTAGTGCGTCTCACATTCTACTGGGTCTGTGCATCTTCCCTTATTGATTGATACATTCTCTCTCCGGAGGGGTTGATAGATCACGTGGGGTTGATATCATAGACCTTGGTGAGATAATCTTCATCTTAGCGTGTCAGATTTATCTACCTGCTTTGTCTAGGTTAAAAGTGAAAAGGTGTCAAACCCTTGGATCTGGAGCCAAGTCACCTTGTGGTATACTATTGTGAGTCACCTTTAGAGAGGGTTAACTGTAGCGGACACTCCCTTCACAGGGAAAACTACGTTAATGGAACCTCAAGCAGTAATAGCCATTTTCACCATGGTAGTGACAGCCGCTATATAAATGTCCTTATGGAAGAAATCTCCATAGGTGTGGTTCATTGTTGGGTTGTCAGATCTCCCTAGCAGCTCCTGAAGATTAAGTTCTCAGACTGTGTCAAAACCCTGGTGTGCCGGGATTGGAGTTCACCCCTTTGGATCATAAAAGTTACAGAGTCAAACCATTACTAAAAACCCTAGCAAGGCCAAATTTTTATTTTCTAGGGTATATGTGTGTCATTGCAAAACATTTTTGGAACATACACAATTAGCGCTTCTGAGGATTAGAATGAATAAGTCACTTGATTGTTCATGCGCAAGGTTGCTTTTGCCCTTGTTCATTATTTTCAGACATGCTTGAAATCACTTGCTTGCTATTTTGCATGCTTTTTTATCTATCTAGTTACTGAAAATGAACAAATCTGTTATAATTCTCAAATCTGGACATTGAAATTTGCAAACAATCTGAATCTAAAAACTCAAAATTTGCAAAATCTAAAGTAAAATTCTTTTCTAGAGTCAAATGTCATCTTAGGAGGTCAGAAAGTCATACAAGTTTTTGTCAAGTGTCATTTCATTACTGCCCATCTGTCATATGATAGGGGACCCAGTGTCGTACGAGTCTTTCTACCAGTCAAATTTCAAAAGTCAAATCCTGCTAGCAACTGTCGTACAAGCTTTTCAACTATCATTTCATAGCAGATCCTTTGTCGTACAAGTTTTGCAACTGTCATTTCATAGCATACCCACTGTCATACGAGTCTACAAAGTGTCATTTGGGAATTGTTTTGAAAGTTGTCAAAAATTTGTCAGAATTGCCAGATATTTAGCTTTTTCAGCCTATTTCCAGAATCTGTCGATCAAATCACTATGTCAGGAACAGAGCAGTAGCTATTGAGAATCCAATAATTATCCCAAGGTGGCCTTTTGAATCTAATTCAACCTTCTATTTAATCAATTTGAGTCCTTTTCGTCTTGTGTCAAAACCTTGTCATAACTATCAATCTTCAATCAATCATCAAAATGACTAAGTGTTGTGATATCTTGTCTGCTATCTTTTGGGCAATCTACCCATACATCCAGGGCATAGTATCCTTCACCCACATCTAATCAAATCTTCAAATCAATCAAACCTTGACAAGGTTGCATCATCTGATCATCTTGATTCAATTCATTCTTCAATCATCTGGATCTTATTCTTTGTTTCACTCAAAGTTGATGGTGGAAACTAGAGCCTCCTCACTCAAGAAATCTAGAGAAGCATCCCAGACCTTACCTATAAACACTACCAGGGGTCCAACTCTTGAGCAACTCATCAATTCTGGTCTTTACGAAGATGACGGTCTTGGCAACTATCAATTAAAAACTAGTTACATTCCTCCTCCATCAACTCACGGAGGTACCCAACAAACCCCGCATCAATCTATTCCAAGGAGTCCACAAACTCCTACCATGTCTCAAGCAGAGACAAACTTTGGCTCTTAGAGAACTCAATCTCAACATGGTGTAGATTAGGAACCCACACCTGAAGAAATTTCTCAATATCAAAACGACAATAACTTCAAACAAATGATGAAGCATTTCTTGAAAGAAGATAAAGAGGCATACTTTTTACAATTGGCTCATCAAGGAGCTAAACTTCCTCCCAACTTTAATGTTGAAGATATCATTACGCATGAGGAAGAAACTCCACTCACAGCTATGATGAAACAGATGCATGCTATGCAAGTTGAACTTAACAATCTTAAGAAAGAAAAGGAACCCAAGGAGTTCTCCATGGAAGCTCTATGCCCTTTTCCTTTTGACAAAGACTTGTATATGCCGCCATTTCCAAAAAGAGTGGAGATACCGAAGTATGATAAGTATGATGGACACTTAGATCCTCAAGATCATGTCAGAGAATTCTGTACACAATTAATGGAGTTCATGCATGAACCAACCTATCTGATGCGTCTCTTCCCTCAATCTCTAGGGGGAGCAGCCATCCACTGGTTCTCTAGACTGCCTTCTACTATCAAAACTTTTGAGGAGTTGATCAAATTGTTTTATCAACAATACTCCTACAATATTCAACATCCAGTCACCATGATTGATATTTGTAATCTCAAGCAATATCCAGGGGAACCATTCCTAACATTTCTCAAGAGATGGAGGAAGAAGTTCTCTCTATATGCTAGACCTATTCCAGAAATAGAAACACTGGAAATCTTCATCAATAACCTTGTTCCAGAAATCAATTATCCTCTACAAATGCAAGATCATACATCTTTTGATAAGATGGTGGACAATGCTATCAAAATCAAAAAAGTGCTTGTGAAAAAAGGAGAAATCACACTTCAAAAAGACAAGTATGAATCAGGATCCAGTTCTAAAGACAAGAACAAAAATTGGAACAAGAACAAAGGCATCATCACAGATGGTGTTGTTGACACTATCCATGCCCCATCAAAGGCACTAGCCTACAATCTCACTCTTGGCACCCAAGCCATTAAAGCTTCAGAACAAAAGTCTTCTGAACCATCTCAAAAGAAGCTAGAATACAAAAGATGGGATAATAAACAAAAGTTCACTCCTCTTGGAGAATCTTTGGAATCCACTATGAGAACTCTACTAGCTGATAACATCATCTCTTTGCCACCAATCTGACCACCTGATTCTGAGCCTAAGCCAAAATGGTGGAGAGAAAATGAATTATGTGATTTCCATCGAGGTAAAGGTCACAAAACTAATAACTGCTTCCGCTTGAAACATACCATTCAAGATCTGATTGATAATGGAGACATCACAGTTGATAATCCTAAGAGAAATAATGATCATACAGCATTTACAGAACCATTTACAAAACATGGCCAAGAAGTTTCAACTTCTCAGCCTAATATGGGGGCAAAAGTCAACTATGCCTACCCTGGAAATAATGCTTTCATCAATATGGTTGAACCTTGTCTCTCAGAGCATTGCAATGTCATCACAATTGTAAGAAGAGATAGAAAAAATCAATCCACCAATGCAGTTACTCGATCACAAACCCAAGCACATCTGAAAGGACAAATCCTAGATTCATCAAATGTCCCTAAGGTGCCCTTCAATCTTTCATCTGCTTCTAAACAGAAGGCTGCTTCCAAATCTTCCAATTCTAAAGATACAAGGCCTACATCTTATAGCATTGTTCAACAACTCCAGCACACTAATGCCAAAATCTCCATGTTTGAGTTGCTTTGAATATCTCCAGCTCACAGAGCCATACTAGACAAAGCTTTGCTCAGTTCTAATGTTCCCGATGACCTTGATTTAGATAGGTTCCAGAATATGGTTGGATATCTTACATCTCCGCAATATATCTCCTTTTCAGAGGAAGATGACAACTCCTTGAGTCACGTACATAATCAGCCTTTGCATATAGAATTCTTGATCCAGAACCGTAGAGTCAAACGTGTGTTGATAGATGGGGGTGCTAGCCTAAACATTTGTTCTTACAGCTTGATCACACAATTGGGATTTTCAGAATTGGCTATTGATCCTAGAAATAAAATAACTATCAAAGCCTATGATGAACAAGAAAGATCTTCTAAAGGCACTATTGTCCTTCCTATCAGAGCAGGTCCAGTTATCAAAGATATCATCTGTCAAGTGCTTGATCTACCTTTGGCCTACAACATTCTTCTAGGGAGACCATGGATACATGAGATGCAAGCTATTCCTTCTACATACCATCAATGTTTGAAGTTTCCTTATGAAGGAGTAGAGGTTACTATCCCCGTAGATCTGAATACAACTTGCAACACCTTGAAGGAAAGTGCAGATAAGCTTGTACCTGTAGACACCTAAAAATCCTTTAGAAAATAAAGTATTTTTATTTTCTGAAAAATCTCTGATGACATCATCATTTATTAATTAATTAATTGTTTAATTAATTAATTTATTTTTATGTTATTAAATCCCTTTTTCTTAATTAAAAATATTTAATTAAGAAATCCCTCCCAAAAATGTTTAAATCTTATTTAAACATTAATCCCCTATTTATTAATTATTTTAATTAATAAATTGACCAAAAATCCCCCAAAAAATAATTAATTTATTTTTTGACCAAAACTTGGCCAATTTCCTCTAGACCACTAACCTCTTCCAAAATCTTCTAATCCCTTCTTAATTTCGATTAAAAGGCTAATCCCATCTTTTCTAACCCTAATCCCAAGGTTAAATATTTAATTAAGGTTAAATATTTAATTTTCATATTTATTGAAAATATTTTAATAAATATTCCTAAGACTTAAGCTTTTGGAATGAATAACTTTTTATTCCATGAAACTAAGGAGAAATCTAGACTCTTCTAGAATCTTCTCAACCCAACCTCTTCACCCATCCTAATCCTAAAATCCCCTAATCCTAATCCTAATCCCCTTTCTAATCTTGTCACATTCCATTAGCAAAAGGTTTACCAAAACTTATGCTAACCTCCTCTTAGTCATCCTCCTTAGTCAACAAAGATGGCCACCTCTTGGCCACCTCTTGCAAATGCATTTAAGGATGCATTTAAGTCTTCCTTATCTTTCTTACATGCTTTCATTATGCATTTAAGACCTTCTTATCCCTTCCTTGCCACCTCTTGGCCTTGGGCACATTTACCAAATTGTGCACATGCCCTCAAACTTTCAACTCAATCCTCCCTTGACACTTGTCAGGACACTTGTCCTTGACTCAACCCTAACCTTAGCCCTAACTCTGACTCATCCTTTTAACCCCAAGCCTTAGAAATCCTATAAATACCCTCACTTCCTAAGGCAAATCATCTCTCAACTCTCAAACTCAATAGCAAAGTTATAATGTCATTTTCATTCTAGCATAAGCATAAACTCATCTTTTTAGATTATTTTCAAGCTTAAATCACATCTAAATTAGCTTAAATGGATTAACATAGATTCATTTCTTGTTTTAATCTTAGTTCTTTCATTTAGCTTTTGCATATTTGTGTGTTCTTGAGGCCTTTGAGGCAAAATAGGTTCCTCATACCTATTTTGTGTCATTTTGGGTCTTCTTGATCCTCAAATCATTTATCTTGCATGCTCCAAGTGCTTGAGTTTGCACACCCACATCCCTCTATATCTAAGCATATCAAACGGTGCATGGGCGCATCCGTTTTAAGCTTAAACTGAGGTGGCTTTGATTTTAGTTTGCTAACCTTTGAATTTGATTTGATTATATGCTATGACATTTGTTTGTCTTTGGCCTTCAAAACAGGTTTAGGTGCACTCTCAAATCCTAGTCTACATTCTGGCACGCCCGGTGGGACCCACTTCACGGGTTCTTTGCAAACACTCTGATGGGTTTTAGACCATTTTCAGATTTTTCAAGCTTATAGGTGGACGGAGCACTTCGATCCCTTCTTCTTCTTCTTGTCTATATTCTTCTTCCTCTTCTTGTCTATATTCTTCTTCTATTCCATCTCCTTCTTCTTCTTCTTCTAGCAAGGAGGTCATGGCCATTTTTTTTCAAAAATAATAATAAAATCCATAAGGAAGCAAAATCATACACACCTTATTTTAGTGCTTAAAATGAACCCCCAAATCATTCTTGAATGCATTAAGGACTAAAACTTGCAAAATTTGTTCTAACAAACAAAACAAAAAAATTAATCAAGGCATTTGCATCCTTGCAACATCAAGGATTTTTAACAATGCATTCATGCAAAGTAGGAATGATCATATCTTTTTGGGCATAAAAAGAACATCAAATCTGCATTCAAACGAGTCAAAACAAAATCTTGAATGAAGCTAAAAGGAAGAACTTAGGTCCTAAGTGTCATTGTCAATTTGAAAAGCAAACCAAATCTCGAATGCACTAAAGGAACAAACAACTCTATTCCCTATCTCGTTTCAAATTCCAAAGTAAGCAAACAAATTCAATCTTGAGTGATCTAAGGGACAAAACAAAGCTTTTTCAAAGTTCTTAAATCAACTCGCTAATCAAATCTTGAATGCACAAAAGGAAAGAACTTGCAACCGTTCAAAGCATCTACATTTTGAGGAAAAGAACAAATCAAAAGCTAAACACAAGTGTCTTCATTTCAAAGTTCAAACAAACTTAATCAAATTTGGGAAAATGAACAAAATCTGCTTGATGTGCATGTAGGAGTTTTTTTTTAATTCTTGCATAATCCTTGTTAGAGTAAGCAACGTGGAACATTTGAACTTGGACAAGTTCACTTGTTCTACTTTTAGCGAGGCCTGTCCAAGGAGAAGCGCTTCCTCCTCGGAGAACGACCTCAAACCGGTATCCCCCCCGGCCGGTATACAAATAAGTGAATACCAAAAGAATCACTTACATCTCCTAATCGCCGGGCGTTCGTGCCAAACACGTGTCTGGGGATGGTAAACATTCCTCTCCCCCAGCATAATTGGCAAGGCTCTTAAGTGAGTCACGGATGATCAGCATAACCGGGTATGGAGACTCCACGGAATCATTAGCAACCTGATAAACTAGAGGCTACCCTATCTACATCCGAAAGTATCAAAATCCTTGTGCAAGGACCGATTCCAAGGGGTTTACCGGGTCACCTCAAGATTACTCACCATTTGTATTCCCTTCTGGGGGATACCAAGCTGTGGGCAAGCGATTTTGATACTCACCTTCCTTAGGTAGATCTGTTTGAAGTGCTTGATAGTCAAAGACTCCGTGAAAACACTTGTTGAAACATACACTTTCAAAGCTTTGTCAGAGTCTGTTGCCTTTGTTTGTATCCCGCAGGGTTGCTTTGTCCCTTGCGGAGATTGCTTTGACTTTAAACCTTTTCCATTGGAAACCTTTGCCTCAAAATCAGAAACCTCTTTTCCAAGAGATGCCCAGCAAGAACAAACATCCTAAAGCAAAGTTGCCCAAATCCCAAGCCTATCAAGAGCGAAAAGTTATCAAGAAGAACACCAAGAGCTATCAAGCCATTATCCAAGCAAACCAAGCAGAAGAGAAGTCCCAAACCAGACTTGAGAACATTGCCCATAACGCCTGCATCAAACAGTTCGCCTTCCATTTTCGAGTTAACCATCGTTTCATCAACCTTGAGCCAGAAAATTAGCCAATCCTTGTTCATGTCTTGTTCCATCTTCAGATCTTGAAATCTTGTCTCAAACAGCTTTGCATCTTGGTTTCATCCTAGTTTCATCCTTTGCATCAGCATCAAAACCTTAGTTGCATTTCAAAACATCATAAAGTTGCATTTGCATTCGTCTTCCTACCAGCATTCTAGAATCAATCCTTGTCATTTGCATTATCCCTTTAGATAAAGCATTGTCCCTTCACCCTTCAATACCTTTTCCACCAGCATCCACCCATCAGCTTTCCATATCTTTCCAGCAGATCCATCATCCTTTGTTCCAAATCCAGAGATCCACCAACACTTAGTGTTCTACCTTTTTGAGTTGTTCCTATCCCATATCCAAGATCAGAGACCATCATCTTCTTTTTTGGCACAACATGATGTCATAAAGAAATCAAACCTTGTCCTTGCATAGCCATCATCTCGAGCAAGAGATTGGAGTGCATTGATAAGAAACTTGTTGACCGAAGATCATCAGTCTATCTTAGGTTGACCCCATCATATCTCTGATCCTCCATTTGGGAAAAATAGCAGCTCATTTGTTGACCACTCAGTAATCTTTCACCAGCTTTCCACCAGCAACCTATCTTTCCTCCACCATCTTGATCCATATCAGTTCCATCCAGCTTCCATCATCACCATCTTGATCCATCCTTGCATTGCATCTTAGAAAGTCATCATCTTTAGAAGTTCATCAACTTTGCATCCATCAACATTTTTTAGCCAAACATCTTGCATCCATTTAGCACTTGCATCTCCATGCCTGTTGAGACCAGATCTCGGAAAAGAAGAAGCATGAATCCTTATCCACCAACAACCTCATCTGATCCCAACCTTTTCACCAACGCCATGATGACCTACAATCCCCAGATCCAAGCCAGTAACCCATGTGAAGATCCAAACATCCCTTCATCCCCGTTGGCAATCCAAGCATTCGCAAATCCTCCAGAAAGCCCACCAGCAACCAATGCCCTTGTACCACAACATCAGCAAAGCATGTTTGCCCACTATCTACCAGAAAGTACCTCCATCCCACCATCTCTCTATCCACGCATCCCCATCAAAACTATCCAAGTTCCAGCCCAAGCGTATTCTCCATTTGTCCAATCATTCCCCAATCCTATCATGCAAACATCCCAAGAGCTTTCCACCATTCCCCTTTTCTTGCAAGGAAGCCTCACCAGTCCCATGACACAAGCTGCAGCACCATCCGCTCCATCTCATACCCCTTTTGCTTCATCATCTGCTATGGCTGCCCAAGCCCAAATCCAACACTTAACCCAAAGTCAGCTTCCACCTCTCCCGCAAGATTTTACACCAAAAGCTTCCCCACCATCCGCAAGTCAAGCAACGCCTTTCACCATCAAAGGAGCACCGTCACCCTTCACCCCCCAAGCACCTGTACCTTCTTCTTTGGGGTTAGCGCAATCACTCCCCATTCCAACCTCATCTTTCTCTTGGGTGTTTCCTTCATTTTCTTCTTCACAAGCATCCACTCAACCACAACCTCAACAAGCTCCTTTATATCAACCATCATTCGTGTCCCAAGCTCCCGTTGCTCCTACCATTCCATCATCCACTGCAGTGCACCCTAACACAAGCTCTCAATGGGGCCTTACGCAAGAAGAAATGAAGGCATGGGGGATCCCATCTCAATCCCCTACATCTATGGTTGCAAGTCAACAAACTGCCTTCGCCCAAGCAGCACAGCAGCAATTACCCCAAACACCACCACGAGCTTCAAGCTATTCATCCCAAATCCCAAATACCTTCCAGCAAGTTCCACCACCTCAACAGCCAACTTTCCCCAGCTATCTTACCCCATCACCCTTTGCTTCTAGCTTTCCCGCATCTATTCCACCTCTAAGTAACGCAGGCATGCACCCAGCTTATATAAGCCACACCCAAAGCCAACCTCAGCAACTACCACCATCATACCCGCAAGCAGCATCGTTCCAACAGCCTCCCCCACAGCAACCACATGTCCCCTTTCAGCAAACAACCATCATTCCTCAACAACAGCAAGTCCCTTGCTATCAGCCCCAGCAACAAAACCCTATCATCCCCCAGCAACAACAAGTTCCCACCTATCAGTTACAACAACAAGTTCCAAATGACCACTATCAGCAAGCAGTCCCACAACAACCACCAGTTCAACAACAGCAAGTAGCCCAACAACATCAAGCGGTCCCATATCAATATCCCCCTATGCCACACCAGCAATATCCCCAACAACCATTGCCCCAAAATCAGTTCCAACCCATTTATCCACAGCAAGCACCATATCCAATTCCACAGCTTCCATCACAAGCAGAAGTTCCAGTTCCCTCGCCACTCAATGCTGAGTGGGAAGCAATGAAAAATGCTCTAAAAGAGCTACAAAGTGGAACAGAGAATAAAACCTACAAGTTCGAAGAGGTGTGTTCATATCCCTTCGATCGGTCCATAGCAACTATCCCTTTTCCCAAGCATTTTGAGATGCCCAAGTTTGACAAGTATCGGGGGAAAGGAGATCCAGTAAATCATATCAAAGAGTTCTACATGGCGTGCCAAGAAGTGGCTTATAGTGATAACTATCTCCTGCGCCTATTTCCCAAAAGCTTGGGAGGAACTGCTGTTGAGTGGTTTTACAAAATACCACATGGGACAATAAAAACCTTTGCTGAACTCTCTGAGAAGTTCATCACACACTATGCCCATAATGTGGAGAATGAGTTGTCCTTGCTAGACCTATGCAACTCAAAGCAAAAAGACGGAGAAAGCCTTGCAGAATACTTGCAAAGATGGCAGAATCTTACAACCAGGTTATCATATCAGCCGCCAGAGAAGCATTTAACAAAGATCTTCATTGATAACCTGCATCCAAAGCTATCTCATCACATGCGAATGAACTGTCTCCAGACATACCAAGACATCAAGAGCAAGGGCATAGGCATCGAGAAAGCTCTCCTAGACGAAGGCACTATTCGTCACTTCAAGGATGATTCCAAGAACAAACCCAACAATGATAAATCTCGTTACTGGAATCGTAACAAGAATGTTGTTACAGATGGAGCCACTGACACTAAGAATGTACAATTCATTGTGGCTAGTCCTACACCAGCTCAAACATACCAACCACCACAAGCGCCCATCTATCAGCAACCACCAGCTCCCGCATATCAAGCACCTATTTATCAGCAGCCTCCTCAAGCTCATCAGCCACCTGTGCAACAGTATCAGCAGCAATACCAACAGCAACAGCCAGCACGCCAAGGCAATCCTGTTAACACAGTTAACGTTGCCCCAAGGAAGAACAAACCTAACAATCAGAACAATCCAAAGAGGACTTTCACACCTTTGGGTGAGCCTCTGGATCAGATCTTTTATCGGCTAGCCAAAGCAAATATGATCACATATCCGTCCATCCCACAAAAGGACGACAACGCACCAAAGTCTGATTGGTATAAAGAAAATGAATACTGTGATTACCATCGTGTGAAAGGGCACACAACATTGAAGTGCATGCGGCTTAAGCACTACATCCAGGATCTCATTGATCGCAAGGAAATCCAGGTCGATGCACCAACTCAAGCTTCACCCAATGCCGGTTTGCAAATATATCAAAATGTGTTCCCTCAACACGATACCGGGAAGAATCAAGCCAACGCCAATCAGCCCCAAAATCGTGGCAAAGGCAAGCAAGAAGATCACACAGCGGCCTACATCAACTATGACAAGTATGTCGGATGCATAACTCAAGTTGAGCCCATCCAAGATGAGCCCACCATCAATACCATCCACGTCAGAGGGCCAGATCGACAATGTGCTGCAACTACCCGCAGTGGTAGGATAACTGTTGCCGGTGCTCCTCTGAGATCAGTTGCTCCTCCAAGGCCAACATCTACTGCATCCACAGCACAGTCTAACACCAGGCCAGCATCAAATGCACGTGCAACACAGCATAATGCACCAAGTGCACAATACAATATCATAGAGCATCTTGGGAACATGCCAGCCCAAATATCTATCTTGGATTTGCTCCGCACATCACCCATTCATCAGGAGATCCTGGACAAAGCTCTAAAAGAAGGCCATGTCCCCACGGACATTAACACAACTCAGTTTGAAACTCTTGTGGGACACCTATCAGCAGCATGTGCCTTGTCCTTCAAAGAATCTGATATACCAGATGTCGCTCTTGACCATACTCTCCCTCTCCGCATTGCTGTCATGGTCAGAGATTTTGCCATCAAACGAGTTCTAGTGGATAACGGCTCAGCCCTCAACTTGTGCACATTAAAATTCATCAAGAAGATCGGGTTCACGGAGGCCGACATACAACATGAGCAAATCACTATCAAAGCATATGATAACTTGGAGCGTACCTCTGAAGGTACTATGACTTTGCCTATCCAGCTAGGCCCAGCAACGCAAGATACTCTCTGCCACGTTGTTGATCTTGACCTACCGTTCAATATCCTCCTCGGTCGTCCATGGATCCATTCCATTAAGGCCGTACCATCTACTTACCATCAGTGCATCAAGTTTCCACATCAAGGCACTGAGGTTACCATCCACGCTGACCCTAACCCCTTCGCATACTGCCTTGCGATGGAAACATCTTTCCCTCATTCTACTCATTGTCCTGGAACCGATATTGGTACTTCTATTGCTAGCTCATCCCGATCCCATCGCGATCCAGAGACCATCCTCTCTTCCACCTTATCATCCATCAAGATCAACAACCAGGGTTGTGGCGAATACAGCCTCAGTGATGCATTTGCTGTAGGGGCTCTTCCACGTGATCCACATACTCAAGGGCGCCCAAGTTGTCAAAACAAGCCTGTGGAAGAACATTATAAGCTCAAGCAAATAGGAAACATGACTTTTGAGTCTCATGGTACCATCAACAGCAAAGAAATGGATCCAGATATTAACAAATGGTTATACAAAGACCCCCCATCACGTGACACCCAACTTCTTGAGTACTTCAAAGAAAAATACCCAATCCCCTACAAAAATGTCACAGAACACTATAATTATCAAGGTGGTGGTCTAGGACCACAAGAGGATGGAAATTTGTTTCCTATCATACCATCCCAAAATCCAGAACAGCAAGGACTTGGCTTTAATACCCCTCGCCTGCTTGAACAAGAGCCCAATACCACAACTGTGGACACTAACATGACCAACGTGAACTTTTCGAATAGCCAGGATGACCTTGTGGAAATCGAAGACATCCCCGAAGAGAAAGACATCCGATCCTACGATGATATCTTTGCCGACGACACCCTCCTGGGGACTTCTATTCTCCAACAACTCTCCATTAACCTCATAGATCTTCCCCTCACAAATCCCGACCTCATAGATTGGGACCAACCAAGCATCGCACACATCGACGAGTTCCAAAGCGCACAAGCACTCCTAGAATTCATGGGGGCATCAGGTCCAGCAAGCAATCAGGATTCAACATCAACCTCTGTCTATCAGCTTCACCCAGAAGGATATTTTGGGGAAGAGGCAAGCTTTAGTCGCAAAAATGAAATAGCAAAAGAACATCATGAGTCTTTATGTGAAAACCCCCTTGGGGCACATTTTGATTCCAAAATAGTAAAAATAAAGGGCGTATCTTCTAGTGAAAACCTGGCAATTCAGGCGCTAGAAGATGAAGCCTTGCCTCTTCCCCCTATCCAAGATTATAGACCAGAGCAGTCGCCGATCAACATAGAGGAGACCAAGCCAATCAACTTGGGAACAAAAGAATGTCCAAAGATCACCTACATTGCAGTCAACTTAACAGAAGGAGAAGAAATCGCTCTCAGTGCCTTGCTCAAAGAATCCATCATCAACTTTGCATGGTCATACGCCCACATGCCTGGGCTTGATCCAAACCTTGTTGTTCATCATCTATCAGTAGATCCAAACGTTAAGCCAGTGAAGCAGAAGCTAAGGAAAATGCATCCAAAGGTAGCATTACTAGTTAAATCAGAGCTTGAGAAGCTCCTTCAAGCAAAAATCATCAGAGCAATTGACTACTCAGAATGGATCTCTAACATGGTGCCAGTCACAAAGCCTTCTGGCGACATTAGAATCTGTACTGATTTCAGGGACTTGAACAAGGCATGCCCTAAGGATGATTTCCCATTGCCAAACATAGACATGCTTGTAGACCTCACAGCGGGTCACGAAATGCTATCACTCATGGATGGCTTTTCCGGTTACAACCAGATTCATATAGCAGAAGCAGATCAACATAAAACAGCATTCACAACCCCATGGGGTACCTTCTGCTACAATATGATGCCCTTTGGGCTAAAGAATGCAGGAGCAACATATCAACGAGCAATGACAGCCATTTTTCATGACATGATCCACAAGATCCTTGAGGACTATGTGGACGATATCCTTGCAAAATCCAAAACAAGAAATGAGCACCTCAACATCCTAGAGCGTGTATTTGATCGTCTGAATCATTATGGCTTAAAGCTTAATCCTAAGAAATGTGTCTTTGGTGTTACATCTGGCAAGCTTCTAGGCTTCATCGTCTCTAGACGAGGCATAGAGATCGATCCTAAAAAGGTAAAAGCAATAACAGAGATGCCTCCACCAAGAAATCTCAAACAGCTCAGAAGCCTACAGGGCAAGCTTCAATCAGTTCGGCGGTTCATCTCACAACTAGCAGACAAGTGCCAACCATTCTCACATCTCTTATGCAAAGACACCAACTTCAAGTGGGATCCCATATGTCAAAGAAGCTTTGATAAGCTCAAGGAGTATCTAGCTAATGCTCCAATACTAGTACCACCGGTTTCAGGACACCCACTCATCCTTTACATCTCAACAACAGCTACAGCACTAGGGGCACTCCTAGCACAGCATGATGATGAAAATAGAGAATGAGCTATCTACTACATCAGTCGCACTCTTGTGGGCTATGAGCTTAACTATTCACCCATGGAGAAAGCATGCTTAGCAGTGGTCTTTGCCACTCAAAAACTTAGACATTACATGCTTAGCCACACAATCAAGCTCATATCAAAGGTGGACCCTCTTAAGTATCTGTTATCAAGGACAACCCTCACAGGCCGTATGGCAAAATGGGTCATGTTACTCAGCGAATTTGACATTCAGTATGTAGATCGCAAAGCAATCAAAGGGCAAGTCATTGCCGATCAACTAGCAGAAGCACCACTGGTGGATGCCTATCCACTAATCATGGAATTCCCTGATGAACACTTATGCATGATTGAAGAGCAGCCCATGTGGAAACTATACTTTGATGGTTCCAACACATCCCATAGCTCTGGGGCAGGAATCCTATTCGTCACACCTCAAGGTGACTATATTCCAAAATCATTCAAGTTGGGATTCCCCTGTACCAACAATATTGCAGAATATGAGGCACTCATCTCAGGTCTCAGAACAGCCATTCAGTGGAACATCACAGAACTACAAGTCTTTGGAGATTCACAGCTGATTATCAAACAAGTCCTAGATGAATATCAGACAAAAGATGACAAATTGCTACCCTACAAGCAACTGGTGGATAAACTGAAAGAGCATTTCCTACATCTACAATTCAATCAGATCCCAAGACTTCAGAACAAAGCAGCAGATGCAATGGCAACCATCGGATCCTTATTGGAAATACCACGAGACGCATCACAGTATGAATTTCTAGTCGAGCAGCTACATTCACCAGCTTATGAGAATGCCGATGCAGACATGGTGTGTGTCTTGGTTGGTCCTCAATCCCCATGGTACCACGAAATCCATGCATATCTAAAAAATGGTATCATATCTCCCCATCTCACCAATAACCAACGCCAAAACCTTATTCGCAGAGCTTCCCGCTACACTCTCGTAGCCAACACCCTATATCGTCGTGGGTATCATAATGTCCTATCTAGATGTTTAGACTCAAACGAGGCCATCCTGGCCTTACAAGAAGTTCACGCTGGAATTTGCGGTGCCCACACGAGTGGCATGGTTCTAGCAAAGCAGCTACTTAGAGTTGGATATTATTGGCCAACAATGGAACATGATGCGTGTGAATTTGTCAAGAAATGTCTCCCATGTCAACAGCATGCCAATTTGATACATGCACCAGCACAGGATCTACAGCCTATTGCACCACCGTGGCCTTTTTCATGTTGGGGCCTCGACCTCGTTGGCTTGATCACCCCCCTCTCTTCGGATGGACACAAGTATATCATAACAGCCACAGAGTATTTTACCAAATGGGTTGAAGCGATTCCGCTCACCCTTACTACTGGCATCCAAATATCCAAGTTCATCCTCTACCACATCATTTGCCGCTTCGGCATACCATCTACCATTTTCACAGACCATGGCACACCTTTTGAAAACCAGCATGTGGATGATCTATGTGCCAGACTCCACATCCATCACCGTTTCTCCAGTCCATATTTCCCTCAAGGAAATGGCCAAGCTGAGGCAACCAACAAAACTATCTTGAAAATCCTCAAGAAGGTTGTCAATGATTCTGGTCGTGACTGGCACCTCCAAATCAATCCTGCCCTTTGGGCCTACCGCACTTCTTATCGCACTCCCACAGGCACCACCCCATACTCCCTTGTATATGGTGCTGAAGCTGTTCTACCGATCGAGGTTGAGCTCCCATCCTTGCGCGTCTCCATGAAGAACTATACAACTGATGAAGACTATCGTGTGGCCCGGCTCACACAGCTAGATCTGCTAGATGAAAAGAGACAGCAAGCCTACGATCACCTGGTTGCATACCAGAATCGACTCAAAAGGAGTTATAACAAAAAGGTCCATCCTAGACAATTCCAGGTTGGTGACATGGTCCTTAAAGAAAATCAGAAGGTCCTAGCAAATAGAGAAAAGAAAGGCAAGTTTGAGCCTACTTGGTTGGGCCCCTATGTTGTCACCGCATCCTTTGGCTCCGGAGCCTATCAGCTATCAACACCAGAAGGCGAGCCCTTGAATGATCCTATCAACATCATCCATCTGAAGAGGTTCTATGCCTGAACCTGATCCTGCATATATCAGAAAATCCAAAAACATTCAAAAAAGCAAAAAAGCAAAAAAAAGCAAAAAAGCAAAAAAGCAAAAAAGAAAAGAGAAAGAGAAAATAATCGTCCAACGGTGAAAACTTGGCAATTCAAGCGCCTTGGACAAGTATGTTGGTGAAAACCTGGCAAACAGGCGCCAACATAGTAAACTGAGCTATTTATCTATACAGTAGTCCTTTCAGTTACCGTCCTCCTCCTCCATCCATAACAGATCTCCCAGCAGTTCCATCTCCCCTATCTTCCACGCATTCAGCTCCCATCTTCCTCCAACCCATCTGCAATCCATATTTTGTTCCAAAGCTTTGTACCATATCTTGTACCATATCCTTTTCCCTTTCCTGTACAACGCATTCCTCTCTGTATTTATCCTTCTTGTCTCCGTCCTAGTGAGAGTCCCGCTGAGTGTGATCTTCCTATCCCCAATCCTGAGCTTCTGTACATATCCCTTGTGCATATCGTTCCTCCTTGTTGTACATAACCTTTGTCCATCCTGCAGCAGCATTTGATCAAATATCTTGTCCCATCCCCAGCCTCAGAAAATTTGTAGTCCCACTCGGGCCTTGTGCTTCAGCAACATCAATTGTCGACTTATCCTTGCTTATCCTGACTATTCCTTGAACTTCAGCTTTTGCCAGCGAACAACTACACTTATTCTCTCACCAACTCATGGGTCCTTGAGGATATATCGTTCCTCCTGTCTGACCTAATCTTCCATCCTGGTCCTTGATATATCGTTCCTCCTGTCCGACCAATCTTCCCACCATCAATCAAACCTAATCTCTCTCCTTGGCAAAGGATGTCTTTTTGGAGTTATCATTTTGATCTTGGAATTTTGTCCTTTGGGTCTTGTTAATCTTTTTTGGCTTCTCATTATCCCACCAGGGTCACCACGATTCATTATATCACGGTGTGCTGCGTGTGCGGATAATCTGGGGCAAGGTCTTTTGATCTTTCGCTTCTGCCTGTGAGTCAGTTGTGTGTTTGTGGTTCCTTCAGCATCGGTTCCACCATGTCGCCTCTGCGCTTCATGTGTGATGTTGGGGCAACCCTGTGTGTTTGTTTAGCGTCAGTCCTCGTCAGTCCTCTGCAACACTGGTGACAAGGCCTCGTGATCCCAGTATCCTTGGCAGGTCTCTAGCATTGCTATATTAAATCTAGGCTGTGCATTCCCATTTGCACTTGGAGCTATCTGGTCCCTTGCATTTATCATATAGATTAATCTTTGCATACAGCTGCATCTTGCATCTTGCATTTCCATCTCATCTTGCATATCATCCATATTTGTTCTTAGAAGTGAGGTTATTTATCTCCCCTTTCTTCCTAGGCCCTTCCTTTCTCGTCCTGCCGGGCACACTCTGTCCCAGGGCGTAATCCCTCTTTCTCCTTGTCCCACTGGGCGCATCTTCCATGATTTTGTCCCACCGGGGCATGTTCCTCTTTCTTCTAGTCCACCCGGGTGTCGTACCCTCTTCTTCTAATTCTAACCTTGGGCATCTTATTTTCTTGTCTTTGAAGCCATGCCACTTGCGGCATCGCATCAAAGAGGGGCAAAATGTAGACACCTAAAAATCCTTTAGAAAATAAAGTATTTTTATTTT
This sequence comes from Chamaecyparis obtusa, assembly GCA_027943335.1. Taxonomy (NCBI): domain Eukaryota; kingdom Viridiplantae; phylum Streptophyta; class Pinopsida; order Cupressales; family Cupressaceae; genus Chamaecyparis; species Chamaecyparis obtusa. The sequence goes on from BSBK01005717.1 coordinate 67,491, forward strand.
CTGAAAAATCTCTGATGACATCATCATTTATTAATTAATTAATTATTTAATTAATTAATTTATTTTTATGTTATTAAATCCCTTTTTCTTAATTAAAAATATTTAATTAAGAAATCCCTCCCAAAAATGTTTAAATCTTATTTAAACATTAATCCCCTATTTATTAATTATTTTAATTAATAAATTGACCAAAAATCCCCCAAAAAATAATTAATTTATTTTTTGACCAAAACTTGGCCAATTTCCTCTAGACCACTAACCTCTTCCAAAATCTTCTAATCCCTTCTTAATTTCGATTAAAAGGCTAATCCCATCTTTTCTAACCCTAATCCCAAGGTTAAATATTTAATTAAGGTTAAATATTTAATTTTCATATTTATTGAAAATATTTTAATAAATATTCCTAAGACTTAAGCTTTTGGAATGAATAACTTTTTATTCCATGAAACTAAGGAGAAATCTAGACTCTTCTAGAATCTTCTCAACCCAACCTCTTCACCCATCCTAATCCTAAAATCCCCTAATCCTAATCCTAATCCCCTTTCTAATCTTGTCACATTCCATTAGCAAAAGGTTTACCAAAACTTATGCTAACCTCCTCTTAGTCATCCTCCTTAGTCAACAAAGATGGCCACCTCTTGGCCACCTCTTGCAAATGCATTTAAGGATGCATTTAAGTCTTCCTTATCTTTCTTACATGCTTTCATTATGCATTTAAGACCTTCTTATCCCTTCCTTGCCACCTCTTGGCCTTGGGCACATTTACCAAATTGTGCACATGCCCTCAAACTTTCAACTCAATCCTCCCTTGACACTTGTCAGGACACTTGTCCTTGACTCAACCCTAACCTTAGCCCTAACTCTGACTCATCCTTTTAACCCCAAGCCTTAGAAATCCTATAAATACCCTCACTTCCTAAGGCAAATCATCTCTCAACTCTCAAACTCAATAGCAAAGTTATAATGTCATTTTCATTCTAGCATAAGCATAAACTCATCTTTTTAGATTATTTTCAAGCTTAAATCACATCTAAATTAGCTTAAATGGATTAACATAGATTCATTTCTTGTTTTAATCTTAGTTCTTTCATTTAGCTTTTGCATATTTGTGTGTTCTTGAGGCCTTTGAGGCAAAATAGGTTCCTCATACCTATTTTGTGTCATTTTGGGTCTTCTTGATCCTCAAATCATTTATCTTGCATGCTCCAAGTGCTTGAGTTTGCACACCCACATCCCTCTATATCTAAGCATATCAAACGGTGCATGGGCGCATCCGTTTTAAGCTTAAACTGAGGTGGCTTTGATTTTAGTTTGCTAACCTTTGAATTTGATTTGATTATATGCTATGACATTTGTTTGTCTTTGGCCTTCAAAACAGGTTTAGGTGCACTCTCAAATCCTAGTCTACAGTACCTAACAACAAAGAATCTTCCATTGAACCAACTAAAGAAGCATCCACATCTAAAATGGAAGATCTTTCAAAAGAGGTCAATATCAAAGAAAATAGTATGGGAGAATATACTATCGAGCCAGTCTTATCTTTGACATCTCTCCCTATCTCACCTAAGTCTTATGGACAATCTTTGAAATAGTCCAAACTAGACTTTAAAGAACCTCTTGAAGCATATAAAAAAAAATTTGTAGCAAAACAAGTATCCAAGCAAGAGTTTGAAGAGGATGAAGTTGTGCTATCATGGCTATACAAAGATGAACCTGAATCCCACAATGTTCAAACTAGTGACTCTACAACACCATAGATCCCTTCTAAGTCATACGGTCTAGGAGATAAATTGATAGCTAAGATGGGATATCCAGGTCAAGGACCTCTAGGAGTCAGAGGGAAAGGTCTTGTGGCACCTCTCCCACATATTGGTAGAGAAAATAAAGACAAAGTTGGCTTAGGCTTTAAGAAGAAACCCTATCACCTCAAAGGTAATTGCTCTCATGTCATAGAGAAAATTGCACCAGGGGAACCTCTTCTTAAGAAAGAAGAAAAAAAACCATCAGATAGTGATTCAGATAGCTCAGATCTCATCCCCTATGAAAAATTTCCTAAGGAGATCAAAAACCTTCTTGATGATAAAGATGATCCAATCAAAAGAATTAATGTAGTAGAAACACAAGAACCTACTATCAATCAAGAGATAGTTGAAACACAAGAACCAACTAATCTCAAAAACAATCAAGAAGTGGGAAGTGGTAGTGATTCTGAGACAGATTCCCATGAGTATGAATTCAAATCAGAATCTGAGGGTAACCCTTCTTAGGGTATTCACCCTAACTTTACTCATGTTCTCAGATTTCCTAGAGATCCTGAATCAAAAGTTGAATCAAATGACTATGAATGGGGAGCCATTCCAGAACCAGATGAACTTATTATAGAGAAACATGTTGAAGTTATTCACCAATATGCACCTAATCCCAATGTAAGTCTAGAGTGAAATGATGAACCTATCGAGTCTGATCCACCTATGGCTGAATTGGACTCCCATAATGACATTGAGCCTATTCACAAATTGAATGTCTTAAGTTGTAATATCACCTTTGAACTCAAGCATTGGGTTAGGACCAATGATGACATATCCATATCCGTAAACATTATCTCCCAATCTTTCCCCACTTTGACTATCCAATATCCAGAACTTATTGATCAAACCTCCACAAATTCGAGCCATGGTATTTATACCTTCCTGAATGACTATGCCCTTGCTTGCTACCTAAATGTAGTTGAGCCTATGAGTACTTCCATCAGTGAACCGAGCATTAGCATGACCGAGTCAGACATCAAATATCTTAGTCAAAAAAATAAGAAAAAGAATAAAAAGAAAAAGAGTTTTGAGGGTGAAAACTACTTTGTGGCAGTCTCAGAACCTACAAAAGTAAAAATAAAAGACATATCCAAAGGTGAAAACCTCTTTGAGGTGCCTAAGGATGAGATTTTTGATGTCCTTCTGAGTCATTTATAGGACAGATCTCCAGTTCTAATTGAGCCCACTCAATCTATCAATTTGGGTACAATAGAGGAACCCCAATTGGTACATGTTCCACAATCATTATCAAAAGAAGAGAAGCAAAAATTTACTACATTCCTAACAAAGAAGAAGATCAACTTTGCATGGAAATACTCAGATATGCCAAGGGTGGATCCTAATCTTATCATGCACCATTTATCTATAGCTCCTAATATAAAACTTGTCAAGCAAAAATTGAGAAAGATGCATCCTCATGTTGCACTCTTGGTAAAAGCTGAATTAGAGAAGCTCTTGAAAGCTAGATTCATCTGAGTTATTGACTATGCAGAGTGGATCTCTAATATTGTACCTATTTCTAAACTAGATGGTTCAATCAGAGTGTGCACAGACTTTAGAGATGTGAATAGAGCGTGCCCTAAGGATGATTTTACACTACCTAACATTGATATGGTAGTGGACATGACTGTGGGTTTCAAGATGTATTCCTTAATGGATGGTTTCTCTGGATATAATCAAATAAAAATTGCTCCAGAGGATCAAGAGAAAACTGCTTTCACATGTGCATGGGGCACCTTCTGTTGGAATGTCATGCCATTTGGGCTTTAAAATGCTGGTGCTACATATCAAAGAGCCATGACATCTATTTTCCATGACATGATGCATCAAACTATGGAAGATTATGTTGATGATACATTAGCAAAATCTATGATTAGAACTGAACATCTAAAGGACTTGAGCATGATCCTAGACAGAATGGAAAAGTTTAGTCTCCGAATAAATCCTAAGAAGTGTGCTTTTGGTGTCACTTCTGGAAAGCTTTTAGGATACATAGTTTCAAAGAAGGGCATTGAAGTTGATCCAACTAAAGTAAAGGCTATAATGGAGATGCAACCCCCTAAGAATATTAGTCAGATGAGGACATTGCAAGGAAGAGTTCAATCTATCAGAAGATTCATATCATAGCTAGCGGACATATCACAACCTTTTACAAAAACATTACATAAAGGTGTGACCTTTGCATGGAATGAAGAATGTGAGAAAAACTTTGACCATATCAAGAAGTATCTATCAAATCCTCCTATCTTGATGCCTCCTATTCATGGGGAGCCATTGATCTTATATGTCTCCACAACAGATACATCATTGGGGGCATTGCTAGCACAGCACGATGAGAATAAAAAGAAAAGAGCTATATACTATATCAGTAGAACATTGGTTGCATATGAGAAGAACTATTCAATGATTGAGAAAGCTTGTCTAGCTGTGATCTTTGCATCACAGAAACTGAGACACTACATGTTAGCTCATACCACACAATTGGTAGCTAAAATTGATCCGCTCAAGTACCTCCTAAGCAAATCACAGGTAGATTAGCTAAATGGGTTATGCTCTTAATTGAATTTGACATTGAATATGTGGAATGAAAATCTATCAAAGGGCAGGTTATTACTGATTAATTAACAAATGCACCTATGATTGATAATACACCAATGCAAATGGAATTTCCAAATTCCTCTATCATGACTCTTTCTTCTAGAGAATGGCAATTATTCTTTGATGGCTCCTACACATAGAATGGATCTGGAGCAGGCATATTGTTCATAAATCCTCAAGGATACTCAATCCCAAAAGCATTCAGATTAAAGTTTCCTTGCACAAACAATATTGCAGAATATGAAGCCCTTTTGAATGGAATGAAACTAGCAATTGAGTGGAGGGTGACAGAGCTACACATTCATGGAGACTCTCAACTTGTTATTCATCAAGTCAATGATGTGTACCAAACTAAAGATGAAAAGCTCATTCCTTACAAGAGAATGGTAGATGATTTAAAGAAGTATTTCATATCTATCACATTTGAGCAAATTCCTAGAACGGAGAACAAGGTTGCCGATGTAATGGCAACACTATCTACTTTATTGTAGCAGCCTAAACATGAGCTACGCTACGAGTTCCTAGTGGAAGCACTATCTTATCCTACATATGTCTCCCCTGAAACCCGCATGATTTGCACTATTGTAGGTCATGATTCATCCAGATACAAAAACCTATTTTCCTATCTCTAAGACCAAATCATTCCCGATACCTTCAACCACCATGAAAAGAGATACCTTATCTGTAATGCCTCCCGATATGTCATCATTGGTCACGATCTGTACAAATGAGGTCTAGATGGTATGCTACTTAGATGTTTAGAATGAGAAGAGTCTCAATGTGCATTAGAGGAAGTCCATGATGGTATTTTTGGGTCACACTTGAATGGTTTAACACTAGCTCGAAAACTTATTAGGGCAGGGTACTATTGGCCTAAAATGGAGAAAGATTCAATCAAGTTTGCTAAAAGTTGTCAAAAGTGCCAAGTGCATGGTAACTTGATTCATGCTCTAGGGAGAGATCTAATTCCCTTCACAACACAATGGCCTTTTCAACAATGGGCTTTTGATCTTATAGGTGCTATCTATCCACACTCTTCTAATGGACATACCCATATAATCATTGCTACATATTATTTTACAAAATGGGTAGAAGCAGTCCCTTTGACACAAGCAACTAGGAAACAGATATCTATGTTCATATTGAACTATATCATATGCAGATATGGGATACCTCATTCCATAATCACAGATAACAGTGGATAATTCAAGAACAAAGACCTTGATGATCTATGTGCCAAATTCAAGATCACACAACATTGATCTTCTATCTACTATCCTCAAGGGAATAGACAAGCTGAGGCCTCTAACAAAAATCTATTGAAAATCTTGCACCGAACAGTTAATAAAATAGGAAGAGACTGGCATCTCATGATCAATCCATCTCTCTGGGCCTACAGAACAAGTATCAGAACACCTACTGGGGCTACACCTTTCACTTTAGTTTATGGGTCTGAAGCGGTACTGCCTATTGAGGTCAAAATCCCATCACTGAGAATCAGAATGCATGGTCTAGTAACTGATGATGACTACAGAGTGTCTAGATTGCAAGAACTTGAACTACTAGATGAGCGCAGACAAGCAGTGTATGATCATCTCAGAGTATATCAGAAGAGAATGTCTAGAGGCTACAACAAGAAAGTTAGACACAGAGAATTTTAGGTTGGTGATCTAGTCTTGAGAGAAAATCCTAAAAATCAATCCCATCAAGAACGCAAGGGGAAGTTTGAACCCAATTGGCTGGGTCCCTTTGTAATCACTGCTACTTTTGGCTCTAGTGCCTATCAAATCTCAACAACTGAAGGAGAACAGCTCCAAGAACCAATCAACATTCTCCATCTGAAGAAATTCTACGCCTAAGGCATTCAGTCTATGGTTAAATATGCTGAAAAAAATCTTTAAAATTGGAAAATGTCCTGAAAAAATGAACATCTTGGTGAAAACCTAGCAATAGGCACCTTGATGATTCACAAAAAAAGTAAAAAATATCAAAAATACAAAAAAATTAAAAAAATGAAAAATACAAAAAAATGAGAAAAAAAAAAAAAGTGCCTTGGTGAAAACCTGGAAATAGGCGCCTTGGTAGCAAAAATAGAATCTTTGCCAAGATGGTGAAAACCCAGCAAACGGGCACCACTTGTTTCAAAACGCTCCATCTATCAACACAATCTTGGTCTTTCCCAGCTTTCAGTCTTGCTTTAGTTTGTACATATCTCCCAGTTTGTTTTCAATAAGTCAGTTTGTACACCAATCAGCTCAAGCATTTGTATCCTATCAATGTTCATACTTGGGGGCAATCAATGTCATATCCTATGACCTCCAATGTATCTTAGATGTATCATATCCAGTCAGAGTCCTTTGAAGCTTCATGTGAGTCAGTTAGTCAATCTTGTCTCCAGAAAGGATTTTGCATCAACAACGTAATCAAACATCAAAACTCAACTGAAAACAATCTATTCTTTTTACATGCTTTTATCTCCTTGTATGCTTACTAATTCACATTGAGATTTTTGCATATTGTGTCCCTTCGAGCTCTTCGATGATGTCCTTTACAGGATTTAGAGAGTGATGAATGGGGGCATAATCTTTTCTTTGTCTTCTGCTTGTATGTGAAAATCTAACAACTTTGGAAATTCTGGATTGAAATGGTGTCTGATTGTAAGATCCTCTATCTCGAATTGGATGGCCATGCGTACCTCGACCATTGATACCTAGAAAATTCAAGGAAGTTTGATCTAACTATTGTCTTTTTGAGTGAGTTCTTTCTCCTCCTATGAAACACGATCTTACCTAAGGATGTGAACGATAAAGGGTCACTACGGGTAATTCACACTGGATTTAGAATGATCTCTTGACTATTTGATGTGTTTGAATGCAAGGCGTATTCAGGTCATCATGACGTTTATGTTTTGATGCTTATACAAATTGCTATATCAAAATGGACATGATATTTAGGTCATCCTGGCATTTGTGCCTTGGTGCTTATATCTTATCCGACATTCTGAAAACAAAATCAATATTCATATGTCCATGGTTGCCTAGCCAGTGGGTGTTGTATTGATTCTTGTGCATACAAATCAATATTCATATGTCTATGGTTTCATAGCTAGTGGGCATTGTATTGATTTATTCGGTTACCTAAAAGTTCAATGATGATAACAAATCGGCATATGATCAGTGACTAGGTCCTAGGTCTTAGGTTGCATTTCATATTGCATGTTTCTTTGCATTTTGCATGTTTGCATGATCTCACAATGACTCAACGAAACTTCAATGCTTAAACGATTCTTCAAATCACATCTTCAAATCTAAAAAGAGCTGACACCTCACATGAAGGTTCCTCCAATGAAATAGCAAGTAGAATCCTTTTTCGGGATCAAAATTGAAATCTAAGATCATTTATATTATCAACTACTTGCATAATTGACCTTCATTCATCACAAAAATCCAGTATTCAACTTAACTAATTATCTTACATCAAACTATCAAAATTTCAACTTGGTCAACTATGGTCAACTCATGGTCAAACCTAGTCAAACTTGGTCATCTAGACCTCTAAATGATGCAGAATGTGTTCCCAGACGTGTTTAACCACTTCTCAAATCAATTAACATGCTTCTAAACTATCAATGCTAACTTTTCTTGTCAGATTTCAATTTTAATCCCGAAGGGGGCATGGTATTGCATATCATTCAAAGTTTGTAATCTAATTTGAAATCATATCTTTATTGATATCATATCTTTCCTCAGTAATCAAGATAACAACCACGTCTAGTTACTGATTCATCAAAAGTCCTCATCGCTTGGGGCAAATCAATCATCGCTCGGGGCATATCAGATTCATCGAGATCCATATCAATCTGGTATTCTCCTAATCTTGTAAACTGTATCAGCTTTTCGTAACCATCGGTTCATTAGTGTTATTTCCTTGGTTCTTCGGTAACTGAAAGGTTTAGATGTGATACCTACGTGATTCTTCTAAGGACAATTGAGTCTGGAATCGGTCACTCACTTCTTCGCAATCATAAGGTTTGAAATCAGGCATTTTGACACTTCTTTGCAATCATTGGTTCATTCCTTTTATAGTTTCCATTATCTTTGGTCATTCATGACCTAATATCTTCAAATCTTTCAATCAATCTTTGTCTCATATCATAGTTTTTGTTTCATATCAATTGCAATCTCATATCAGATCATCAGTTTCAAACATCATACACAGATTATCTTTGAACCACTGCGCTTTACATAGTAATTCAAAGAGGGGCAAAATGTAATACCCCAAAAATGGGCTATAAGTTCATTAATCTCCTACATCAACATATCAAACAAAATTGACATCGAAGTCCTAACCTAAGGCACATCTGAACATCATCGAATCCTAATTGATTATCTCAAATTTTGCATCGGGGAATATTCCTAGTAATATTCCTAATTATCCTAATTATCTTTGATTTAATGATTATTTGGTGATAAATCCAATTTATCCTAAAGTTTGATTAATTGAATATTCTCAATATTTAATTAATTAGATTTAATATTGCCACTTAATTGTTTAATTGAAGTTAATTCTATTTATTCCTAAGTATTATTATTTAAATTTGACGATAAATCAAAATTCCTATCATTAATTAATTAAATTCTTATTTAATTAATTAAAGCAAGTTGTCATATTTGATGATATTATTTTTGAATAAAAGTTTGATTAAATGATTGATTAACCCATAAATCAATTGTTTTATTTTTCAAAAATCAGTTAAGTTGAGAATAAATCACTTTATTATTAAATTAATTCATAATTAAAACATGCACAATCAAGAAAAGCAGATAACTATCAATTATCAGTTAAAGCTAAACTCTATTTTGAGTTAAACTCTACTTTTGCATGTTTTTGTGAGTTAAATATCCTTTATTTAAAAATAACTCAAAAATCAACCTGAGTTATTTGAGTGATTTATGGCTTTTTTTCCCATGCATCCCCAAAGCCCTGGATTTCTATAAATTAAGGCTCAACTCTTCATAACTCATCTCTCAAATCCACAAGAATCTCATATTTTTGCAAACTTATGCTGGTGAATTAGTGTCTAAAGAATCAAAGATTCTTTTGCAAATCAAATAACTTTGTGAGATCATTCATATTTTAGCATATCATATTAGAATTTCATTTCTAGATTTAGCATATCATATCAAGTTTTCATATCATTGCATAGAAAATATAAAAAATATAGATTAATTGCATTCATATTTCATATCAGTTTTGCATTCAAATCCTTCATTTAGGTGTCGTCAAGGTCATTGATCTCGATAACAATCTGAGAACATCATACTCGCACCTATTAGAAGGCAGTAAATCACCTGGTTAGTTTAGTTTCAATTATTGCATGATTTTGATTTTTGCTAACCTCTAATGTTTTACTGAAGTGTTGTGTCTACAGATCAGGTACAATTTTCACACACACAATAATATGGTCTTGTAGCATGTAATGATTCATTGATACCTCACATGACTCCGAGCTATTCCCCAATAAAAATCATTGCCCAATGTTGCTTAGTTACCCTTAGGGACACTCTGGTATGGTGTGCTCGTGAATGTTTGAGGGACTCTGTGTGTGAGATAGGGTTGTCACTAGCATTTACCTAGCCAACCAGAGCTAGTGGAGCAAACAATTTGATCCTACAATGAATGGATTAAAAGATAGCCAATATTGCTCATTTCAATTGAGCAACATTACAACTTTTGACACAAACCAAGATAGGATGTCAAATTAAAACGAAGGGGAATCTCCCCAAACTAAGATAGGTAATTATAGCCCACCATAACATAGTCCTATAGGACCTACCAATTTTTTGATACCTTTCACAAGCTTCGAGATATGCCCCAAGAAAGATCATTGTCAAATGTTACTTAGTGACCCTTAGGGACACTATGGTCCGGTGTGCTCACAAACATTCGAGAGACTTTGTGTGCGAGATGGAGTTTTCACTAGCATTTACCCAACCAACCAGAGCTAATGGAGAAGATGAATCATTCCCATGGTGAAGGGGTTGAAATATAGCCAATGTTGCTCATATGACATGAGCTTTTGTAGTCACATCCATGTTATGGCATTTAAAGAATAGTTTTTTTAAAGATATGTCTGAACATGTTATTGATGGTAATTAATATTTAAGTTAGAAAATTTTAAATAGATTGCACACTTATTTATTGTTGAATGTACAAAATAAAAGATAAAGTTGAAAAGTAAATGCTAGATTCTTCAAAGGTGGGGATTGAGAGGATTGAATACATGTATTTCAATAATATATTTGCAAATTAAGCCCATTGCACCTTTTATATACAAAATTTGGCATCTAACATACACATGATAGCTCATTGCCCTTTTTTACATAGAAATTAGCATCTAATATGCACATGGCAGCTCATTGCACCTTTTATATAAAAAAATTAGCATCTGACATGCATTGGACAACTCATTGTCATTTTGAAGTACAAAATTTGGCCTCTAAATATGCACATAGAGAACCTCAAAGATATACACAAAATTGTCGAAATCATTCTACCATATTGTAGAATCATTCTTCTAGATTACCTAAAATTAGTCAAGAGAACCTTCTAGATCGGCTCTAACCCTTATTGTGTCAAGTATTGCCTCATGGTCATATTCACAAACTTTCCACAAATTATTGTTAAGAGGTCTTCCATGATACTTAATCAATTGAATATTTGTTGCAACAATAAGGTTAGAGTAATGGAGAATATGTATGTGTTTCAAAGTCCTCAAACAACTAGGCATTAGAATTCTTGATAGGATACTTGCATTTTATAGAGTTTAATAAACAAATCAGTGCAAAATGTAATAAAAAGAGTTTAATAGGTATGAATTCAACTGGCCACAATAATGGTATCTTCTAAGATATGTCCCTGTGACAACAATGAATCCTATTGGGTACTAAATACCCTCTCCATCAATGGCTGTAGTTGTCAATTTCTTTTTGTCCTCAATACAACGACACAAAAAGTAATATGTTCCTTCTTCATTGTTCACATCTATAATTATTGTATATATGTGACCTGCATTTAATAGAAGTATTAGTTAATACCAAAATCAAGATTTTTTAAATTGATTTAACCTACGAAATCTAGAGAAATTACTTGGTTCAACTAGATCTGATACATGGTCAAAATCCATTGATGCTTCAAACTAGTTCATTTGTAGTTCTTAGGGAATTTGATATGTATCTAGGGTTTCCAAAGGTTTACAAGACCATTGGTCAACCCACTCTTTTGATTCACATTCATCCCACACAAAATGCATACATGAAGAGAAAAATCATGCAATTTGTCTAGTATAAATAGCTAATGATGTTGCATTTGAACTTCTAAATGAACGCATGTTACTTGATCTTGTAAGTGTACAACAATCTAGATAGTTTTCAATGTTAAATTCACATACCAACTAAAAAATCTAGAAACCATAGAGTTACATGCATTACTTGGTCTCATCGTAGAGTTACACCATTGCACAATTGTTTTTGTATCTATTAACATTGTGCCACCTTCATACTTCAATTCCTCTCCAGTAAGAGCTCTTTTCACACATGCTCTCGCACCATCATGCTCTCCCTTTCCATGCTCTGCCTCAGTGAAATTCCAAAAATGTTGTACACCACTTTTCACATGCATCGTACTCAACCAGTAAAACATCCTTGCATTCTTGAATTGTGCAGTGCGATTGTCCAACCATATTAAGTGTTGGTTGTATCTTATACCTCTTTCCCTTAAACTATCATAGAAGACTATAAAGAATCCTTGCACAAACTCTAAGGAATGAATATGATCATCATTGATATAAAATTTATACTCTCTTATAACCTTTATGTCCTTTGTGTTATCATGTGCGTGCATGAATGCTATGTGTACAAAAATAGTAACTTGTGTAGAGTAGTAATACATAAGTTGCACTTAATTTTGAGGTTTCAATGTATAATTCTCAACAAAATCAATGACAAACATGCAATAGTACCAAGAGGGAAAGTGTCCTTACACAACTTGAATTGATCATCTAACCACCTAGATCTATGTGTGTGACCTATGTACTCATAAACTAGTTTCTCTTGAAACATATTCATAAAATCATCTACGCATATATCCCTTTTCACTTACTCACACCTCTTTAATTATCTTCCATCTTTAACACCATATGTGACTGACTTGTATTTTCCAATAGAAACTAGTGTCTTACCAATTTCATGTGCGATATCTAGATGTAGGCATCGAGGAAATTATTGCAAACCACCGCATGTAGGATAAAATCCTTTCAAACACATCATCATATAGTAAATGCACCTGTCATCTCTTCTACATAGTACACTTGAAATAAATTCTCTTGATGACTTAGGAGGTTCTTATAGACCACATTCCTACAAAACATTGATAGTGTGCAAAGTACAACATATATAATGATAAATATCATAATGCATGGAAAATTCAACATGGACCCTACAAAAACATGTAGTACGTGCATGATTAATCTTAACATAAAATGATTTTTTTCATCTCAAAAAAACTTTGGCTAATTTTAATCTGAGGAAATATTTGAAGAAACCTTTCATAAAATTATGTTTGAGTCATGTCTAAATAGTGTTTTGGATGTGCCTCACAATTTCTAATTCCAATTCGCCTTCTAAAAACATCTCTTTGGTTGGGTGAAACCATTATGTTTCTTGCCAAATTTTGTCAATTAACATTCTTAGTGCATCAACAACAACCTTGTCCTTGCATGGGAGTCTACCCAAGAATGCCCAAAGAGAATTATTGTTAGGATCCCCAATTTTATCTCGCCTCTCTAAGGAATTGAGTAATATTGTTCTACTTATCCTTAATGACTTGCTTGTTTTGCTTATTAAATGATATTTTTTCATTTCCTTTCCCATTATGGTTGATGTGAGGACACGTCGAGTAACATTAGCATCTTTTGTATGTGCTTTCATACCAATGGCTTGGTATGCATCAAATAGATTTCTCACAATAGTTCTTTCACAACTATTTTCAGTTGTTCTTGTTGGAAATTTGGCTAGGTAGGATATCATGATGTTGTCATTTATGGCAACATATGATCAATATTAAGTCAACAGGATCTATGGATGAAGTTTTAGATAATGACTTAGAAAATTATATAAGTATCACAAAAAATTTCTGTTAGCACAGAGATTATTTTGGTCAACATAGTTCACAAAGATATTTCCATCACATGTGCACTTAGGTTTAGATAGTACTGAGTGTGTAGAACCTATAGCTGAAAGTGTGTGACTCTACAGACATAGTTATTATTGTTTTATAGAAAAAATGTTGAGCCGACATAACAGAGTAACAACAAGTAAATGGATATTTTGGGTTAAGGGATTATTTTGTTTATCAAAATAATCACTTAACTAATTAGGGATGACATCCTAGATGTTAACCCTAAATCAGCAAGAAGTAACTTTATGTTTTGGGAAGTGTGTAATAAATTGAAGGTCAACTGAAAGGCTATTTTTGTAATAGCTTGTATAAAGAAAAGAAACTTGTAATGCGAAGTTGAAGTAAGTATTGTATTGATGTATATTGATGTATTATGTGAATTCTAATGTATGATCAGTGCAGTGCGAGTTTGAAATAAGTTTTGTGAAGAGCATCAAAGGCAAATTAGAATATTGAAGATATTCAAGAGTAGTGAAAGGTTTTGTTCATTATATTTTGTATTGAAGATTATCATTGTAAATTACATGTTTGGGAAGTGAGCTCATATTGCATACATATTTTTGAATTTTTTAATATCAACTCCTATTAGGGTTGAGGCTTCTAACAAGGACTGAGATACTATACGGATGTAATAGACTCCTCACAGGGTTAATATCTTTCACAAGATACTTTTGATTAGTGGATCATTTAGTGGATACCATCCCCACCAAGGTTTTACCTTGGCTAGGGTTTCCTCATTAACAAATATGGTGTTATGAGTTTCATTATTTTATGGTTGTGTTTACTGTTTAGTTTAATCAGTTTAGTTTCTTATGCAAGTTACAAGTTAATTAATAATATCCATACTTGGGAAAATGTTAAAGTTTGTGAAATACTGATACACACCCCCCCCCCTCTCAGTATTTCCTATTTCTAACAATTGGTATCAGAGAACAGTTACTCAGAGAAGGCCTAATAGCTTGAGTAAGATCTCTATGGATATGGATCAGTTGCAGAAGAACCTAGAAGAAGCTCTTGAGCATATTGATATTCTTACTAAAGAAAGAGATACTCTGAAGAACAAGTATGAAAGTGCAAAAGAATACATTGAAAATTTGAAAGATAAGATAGAAGATCCTAAATCAAAGAAAGAGCCTAAAAATTAGATCAAGGATAGTGATGAAGTTTCAAGACTACAAAAAGAGAATGAGATCCTGAAGCATGAACTAAACATTATAGATCTAAAGTTAAGCTTGAAAGATGATAACAACAAAATTGAATCAGATTTGAAGTATGAGAATGTAGATCTAAGGTCTAACATTACCAAAGTGACATTTGATCTTGAGACTACAAAGTTACAATATACTAAACTTGAGAAGTATAATACTATTATGAAAGGAGAGATAACTCACTCTAAGTTCCAACAATGAATTTATTGATGAACAGATTTCTTTTCAGAGACCTTCTTATGATAAGACTGGTCTTGGATATCTTGAAGAAATTTTTTCAAAGAATATTGAAGAATGTAAAGATCCAGATCCTGTAATCCAACAACCTGAGAACAAGGAAGAAGAAAAACATAACAAAATGGAGTCTAATCAAACTGAAGATGTAACTAAGCAACCTAAGAAAGTTGAATCACCTAAAGAAGTGCAGAATGAATTCAAAGGTAGATTTTATGCATGCAATTCATTTGGACACATGAAAAGGGATTGTACATGTAAGCAATTTAAACCTATCCTTGGTTATTGTTATAATTGTCATGGTTTTGGTCATAGAGCTATTGATTGTAAGAAACCTAGATCTAGTAATAAAGATAATAGGAGAATGTTTAGAGGTGTTAACCCTATAGATAAGAGACCTATTAAAGAAACCAATATTATAAGGAATGGAGTTAAGTGTTATAAATGCAATAACTTTGGACATATTGCTAGAAATTGTAGATCACATATCAGTTAGTCAGGACCGAGATATGGAAACAATGTTATAGTTTGTCAGATTTGTAACAACATGGGACACACAAAAAGATGTTGTAGGATGAACAATATGAGGAATCCTAATCCTAGAAGAAATATGAACCATGCTAGGAGGAATGAGGATAACATAAATAGTCAGAAAGGAAATAACAACATCAAGGAAGATATTATATTTGTCAAAGCTACAAATGCAACAAGTGCATACATTGTATTAGGAAGTCAGTCAAGTGAAGCATCTGAGAGTAAGTTGGAGTCATTCCTAAACTCATCTCAATCTGATTGAGCATCATATTTCATTAATTAAAATGATAGAATAAGCATCAGAATAGTATAGGAGATAGCAGAATTTGAGTCAAGTCTTGTGCAGTTAGTATGTAATAGAAAATGATGTAAGGAAGCTATGGTTACGAGTGCATGAGATTATGAGCTTGTATGAAAGTGCCCGAAGTGAAAGAAGTTCACTAATGGACAGAGTCAACCTTTTTGGTAATTGTGTACTTGCACAATTAATGCAAAGATCAATTTGAGGTTATTTATCGATCGAAATCAAATTTGTAAGTACCATTTGATCGTACAAGAGATAAGAAGCCTTTAGAGAAAATTGAAGAGCATAATTGAAGTGTTTGGAGTAGATTTGAAAGTATTTCTCAACAAGCCCTAATTTCATGATTTTAAGGTATTTATCAATTGTGCAACTATATTTTGAAATTTTTTATTCGAAGAAATGGAATCATCTATGGTTAGTGATGTGAAAGAGATACATAGGTATAAGTTTAAGAAACACCCATACATCTCTATGGAGGATGATACAGCAGGAGCATTTTCACAAGTGTCGATTAGGGTTTTACATGTCGAAGATGTCTATGCATATATCCATTACAAGTTTGAGTCAATAGGTGATAGTGACATCCACAAATATTTAAACCTTGTATACAATAATAACTTGTCATTCAAGGAAGGGTTTGAACATTTAGATGATTTAAACATTACCAAGTAGATTTTCTTTACTAAATTTGATAATCATGAATGGATGAAAATCATTTTGAGCCACATTCATGAAGATATGTTTTGGGTAGGAGATGTACCTATTGTTATTGATAGTAAAATGATTCATAAACTCACTGGTCTGAGCAATGAGGGTAGCAACCCCGTGAATGCTAAAAATGTTAAGAAATTAGTTGAGACAAACTTAAAAATAAAATCTGATGGAAGGAACATGAAAGTTGACATGATAGAGAAAGTAGACATTAGATTGGTAAGTAATATTATAGGCTATAAGATGAATTATAGTTCCAAATTGAACTCTATCCCAACAAGATTCATACATGCGACATATATGATGATTGTTGAGAAAGAGAAAGTAAACATGTGTGAGATTTTGAGACAACAGTTATTGGACAACATAGATAGATTGAAGAAGACAAAGAATGCAACATTTAGATTTGATTCTTTTTTGACACACCTATTCTTTCAAGTGATAGAGAAGTTCCCTGGTATGCCAAACTATGAATGGAAATCAAAAGGATGCACAATGGATGTAGTAACATAGTATTATAGGAAGCATTCAGAAGAAAGAATCACAAGAGATATAACTAAAATGATGAAGAGTTTCTAGACAAAGATGAAACAAAGGTTTAGAATTCTACCTGCCTTAGTTGAGAATATAAAATGATATTTGTTTCATGGTAGAGACTGATATGACATGCATGGAAGCAGTAGAACCAAGGGTGAAATTCATTGACCCTATGGCTTATGAAATGATTGAGGAAGTAATTGAAGGATATGAAAAGATAATTCTTGAATCAAATAAAGATAAGGAGTGTCCTAGATGGGACACATATGAAGAGAAGATTAAAGAAGTTTACCAATAATTGTATGCCAAGGATATTAAAAGAAATATTGATAAAACAATTGACAACATTTTGAAGGAATCAGGAATGAGCAAAGATGAATATAGGGAAGCCTTTAAGATTGCAAACATAGTAAGAGAAAGTGGGAAACTAGATGTATTAGTCAAACCACTATCTATCAAAACTAAAGGTGTAACAATTACAGTTCCATCCGCGCAATCACCTGCAAACCATATGCAATTTTATCACAAGAATGACCACAATTCACACCCATACAACAAGAAAGAAAAGAAGATGTAAGTATTTTGGCTATGGAATTAGACACCTCGCCATCCACCAAAAGATCAACAAGGTTAGTAGAAGTAAAGAAAGAACCTGCAGAGACTCCCAAGCACAAAAGAATGAAACTGATGGTAGAAGGACCTGACAAGAGGCAGAAAGTATTAACACCTATTGAGAAGAAAAAGACAAGCACCCTTGAAGCATCTGAGAAAGATGAGAAAAAGATAGAATCAGACAGTGTGAGAAAAGTAAGAAAACCACGGAAGCCTAAGATTGAAAATATCGACAACGCAATCATTAATAATGGTAACTTTATATAGTTGAACAAGTTTTATGGTTTGCATGAAAATTTTGATAGATTTCAATTAGAGAATGCAGTAATAAGAAATATGATTCTCAAGAATAAGAAATTTGAGGATATTAAAGGACAAATTCCTATTGATTTGTATGAGAGACTTGTAAAAAGAAAGATGAGAGTTCATGATGAGGACATGAAAATTAGAGAGAATATGATCAAAAAACTATGTGTAGTAAATAGTGATGAGCTCCTTAAAAGTTTCATGAAGACACTTGAACCTCACCTAAGAACTAGAAGAAGAGCACTACTAATTATGGGAGGCAATTATGAAGATGTAAACAAGAAAACTAAGGAAGCCATAGTGATGATGATGACAACCATTTAGACCACTGAGACAACAACATCTACAATAGTACCACAAGTAACTATAGGAAATGATAGTATGCAGAATGAAAACATAAGTGTTACAATTGATACTAAAGAAGATCCATTTATGAACTATGGAGGAAACATTGTTGATAATTTGGAAGAAGAAGAGTTGAAGAAGAAGGAAAAAGTGGAAAGGCAGAAAATTGAAGAGGAAAGACTGGAAGTTAAAGAGGATGAAAAGAAGAGAGCATAAGAAGAAAAGATTAAGGAAGAAAAAGAAAAGAAACAAAAAGAGGAGGAAGAAAATAGAAAAAGAGATGAAGAAAAAGAAAAGGAGAATAAACTTAAAGTAGTCGCAGAGGAAATGCAGAAGAAATGGAATCTAATTGTACATGAATCAGCACTTGTACCACATATGAAGCACATTGAAACTGAGGTTGACAAAGTTATTTTCCAGCATGAAGCTGATATATTACTCCAAACTCTAGTTAAACCAAAGATGCAAATAGAATATGTATTGCAAAATCTATCAGGAGATGATGATGATCAATTTGAACTAATATAATCATTAAGAAAAATATTTGAGAAGAATAAGCAAGTAAAAAGTTTGCAAAAATCATTGATGTCAGTCACAGACAAGCTATAGAGCATAATAACAGAGAAAGTACCTGAGACACAACCATAAGAGAGAGAAAGTGTAGTGATCAAGGCATTTGATAATGAGTTTACATATTTATCTAAGGTAGCATCCACCCAAGCACAAACCAAACATAATGCACAATTGTTTGACACTATTTGTCAGAACATTAGAAATGATTTGATTGTGCTTGACTCTAGCATAAAAGAATTAAGGAGAAGTGCAATTGAGGGAAAGACATTATATGGACAGTGCACATTAGCACATAATTTTTTCAAAGACATAAATGAGGAGCTTAACAAGAAGCAGGAAAAACTACAAAACATGGTCAAAGAAATTCAGCAACCTGACATGAAGATTGAGGATTTAGGAAGTAGAATTGCAAAGACTTATAATGATATAAGTCTAATTGAGCTAAAAAGAGAGAAAGTTATCAAAAGATTTTCATTGTTGAGAGAGCATTTAACTATAAAGATAGCCATTATACAAAAGCAACTGGATGAATGCCTTAAGGCTAGGGCATCTTATGAAAAGTTTGCATATTCAGATTTGAATGTAGTTGAAGTTGCATCTTATGGACTATGCGCCCTTATCAGTGTATTTGAAGCAGTTAAAAATGCATGGGTCAAAGAATTCAAGAAATTGAAAGAGATTTTTGATGATTGCATCTCAAGAATATCAAACCCAACATAGAAGAGGTAACAAATTTTGACTTGTATACACAGTTTTTGACGTCACCTTTGTCATTGATGTCAAAGAGGGAGAAATAGAAGAAAATTATCAAGTATACTATGTAAAGTGTAATAGGGAGTAAATAATGAAGAAAACTATAAAGGATAAAGTATAGCCAAAGGGGGAGTATCCCTATGTAAAGATGGTATATGTAAATGAACAATCCAAAGATTTTTGAAAATCTTGTAATGGTCGTGTAACACAATGTTACAAAATGTTACAAGTTTTTGAAGTTTTGAATTTTGATGTTTTGGGACTTAGCCAATTTTCCCATATTTTGCCATCAATGACAAAGGGGTAGATTGTTGGAAATTTGGCTAGGTAGGATATCATGATGTTGTCATTTATGGAAACATATGATCAGCATTAAGTCAACAAGACCTATGAATGGAGTTTTGGATAATGACTTAGAAAATTGTCTTAAGTATCACATAACTTATCTGTCAGCACATAAATTATTTTGGTCAGCACAGTTCATGGAGATATTTCTAGCACATGCGCACTTAGGTTCAGATAGTACTGAGCATGTAGAACCTATAGCTGAAAGCATGTGACTGTACAACCTGTACGAATAGAGTTATTATTATTTTATAGAACCAGTATTGAGCTGACAGAACAAAGTAACAACAAGTAAATGGATATTTTGGGTTAAGGGATTATTATTTTTATCAAAATAATGACTTAACTAATTAGGGATGATATCCTATATGTTAACCCTAAGTCAACAAGAAGTAACTTTATGTTTTGGGAAGTGTGTAATGAATTGAAAGCCGACTAAAAGGTTATTTTTGTAATAGCTTGTATGAAGAAAAGAAACTTGTAATGCGAAGTTGAAGTAAGTATTGTATTGATGTATATTGATGTATTATGTGAATTTTGATGTATGATTAGAGCAGTGCAAGTTTGTAATAAGTTTTGTGAAGAGCATCATAGGCAAATCATAATATTGAAGATATTTAGGAGCAGTGAAAGGTTTTGTTCATTATCTTTTTTATTGAAGATTATCATTGTACATTGCATGTTTGGGCAGTGAGCTCATCTTGCATACATATTTTTGTATTTTTTAATACCAACTCCTAATAGGGTTGAGGCTTCTAACAAGGCCTAAGTCCTCTAACAAGGACTGAGACACTATACAGATGTAATGGACTCCTCATAGAGTCAATATCTTTCACAATATACTTTTGATTAGTGGATCATTTAGTGGGTACCATCCCCACCGGGGTTTTCCCTTGGCCAAGGTTTCCTTGTTAACAAATATGGTGTTATGAGTTCCATTATTTTATGGTTGTGTTTACTATTTAGTTTAATCATTTTAGTTTCTTATGAAAGTTACAAGTTAATTAATAATATCCATTCTTGGGAAAAAGTTAAAGTTTGTGAAATACTGATTCAACCCTCGCCCCTCTCAGTATTTCCTATTTCTAATAGTTCTTAACCCCAAAATTCTTATTGTCTCTCTAAATTTCATATTTTTAATCATTTGAACAACTAACTGGCATCTTCCACTTTGGTTTAAATTTTCAAAATAGTTATTCCAAATTATTTTAACCATTCTTCTACAAGTTCTTTTAGAATTTTTAGCATGCAATGGCCTCACAATATTTTCATCAATGTCAATTAGAAACTTTGGTTTTCTACAAATTATTCTAGGAGGTGTTAAGATACGTGCATGCTCTTAGTTGTCATTAGGTGCATTATGTGCGTTAATCTCATCAAATTGAAGTGGTGTATATTCTTCAAATTTATTAGGTGCATTCATCACATTGATTTGAAATGGACTATGGTCATTGCATTCATTAGGTGCATTCATCACGTGCATTTGAATTGGTGCATTAGGTTCATTTATCATGTCAATTTGGATTTTTGCATGTTCATCACTGCCATTAGGTGCATTAGATGACATAGCTCCATGTAATCTCCTCATACGCTCCCTTTGTGTTACCTTTGTTGTCTCTCATTATTCATTTGTTCATCTCTTGTTCTTTCCCATTACATTAATATTGATTGTCATATGTACATAACATCATGATGAAAATCCACAATCAAATAGCAAGAAAAAACACAAATGAGCATCATTTTATTATAATCTAAAGTAACAAACCCAAAAAAAAATCAATCATTTCAAAGCAAAATGGACAAAAAAATGCAAACCTGACTGTTACTATCCTGAAAATTGATGCCAAATAGTGCAGTGGGACCTTCAAACAACTTGTAGTGCTGGTTTATAGGTCGTTGGGAATATATTATATAGATTTTATCATAACGCGTACGGGTTATAGAAACCTAAAACCAACGTTAACATTTACTCATAACCCATATGGGTTATGAAAAATTAGAGGTTCAACTCTACTTCTCCATAACCCATGCGAGTTCTTTAAAATAGGAACCCAAGAAGTAAGGTAGAGAGAGAGAGAGAGAGAGAGAGAGAGAGGCACACATTTATATGTATATAAAACTATAGATATGCATATATACAAACATAGACATATATTATATACATGATTTTATACTTAAATTTAGTGTATTCTTAATTGAGTACCATGTGTTTTGATGTATTCATAACCCGTACATGTTTTGTAAAGCATAAATTTCATTTCATTACATCTTCAAAACATGTACGGGTTTTGAAAATTTTGAAATGTACTTTTTGCTTTTAAAAACCCAAGCGGTTATCATGCACACCAAAACTCATACGTGTTTTAGGATTGGAAAAAGGGTTAGTAAACGAGCCTAAGTCTTGAAAGCCCATTTTCCCTCTATTTTAGTCCCTTTACATGTTTTTTCATCTTCCAACATGAATTCTCAATTTCATCATCACCAGGTTTACAAATGATCAAGATAGTATCTCTGAAATTACCACCATAATCTTATACATGTTCTCATCTTTCTAACCATATAAATTTTTCAATTTTTGGACAACATTAACATAGTGAAATTTAATTTTCTTTACCAATGCCTTGACAGACCTCATAGACATATGTCTACCATTTTTTTAATAAATTTTGATCTACTTAACCAATTGCAAAACAAATTAAATATTACTATTATACACTTGAATCTATATACTTTTAAAAAAAAGATTGCATTTTTTATTATTTTGATGTAAGTTATGCCCAGCACACGAACAGGTACCAAATCTTTCAGGATGCGGTCACTTCAAAAAATCATTAAAAAAAAGTACTCAACAAAAATTTATGAAAAAATACACAAATTCTAGATCTTAGTCTTACCTACTATTCTACCAAATGGTTTTTCAAAATATTAAATCTAACTATATCTTTTGTTGAGTGCACGGAAACAACTATGTTATGTTTTTCTGAAAAAAAATAGGAAATTTTTTTCGTGTGTCGAGGGTTTGACCCTCTTAATATTATCCATTTTAAAAAAACTTTAGTAGTTTAGAAACTAGATTCAGAGTAATACAATTATTATTCTTTACACATCTTCTAATTTTGAGTGTAAGACTCCAATTTCTCTTTCAAGTTCAGGTTTACCTGATTTTAGAAAAAAAAAAAAAAAAAAGTGGCCACTTATACCCCACTTTTTGCACACCATCCTAGTGCACTTATCCAGTGGATAGTTTGGATAATTGTTCCCATTGTTTTTGGCACCATGGCCTTTGAAAAGGTGTGTGTGTGTGTGTTGTTGGTAGTTCAAGGGGGTTGCTTGTTTCTAGAACCCAAAGAAGGTTTCTCCCCTATGGTGGATTTATAGTCGCTCTTTCATTTCTATGGTTGCTTCTATCTTTGAGATAGGAGAAAGGTGTCTCTTCTCTAATATTTATGCTCCTACTAATTTCCTAGGTAAGTCACATTTGTGGTATCACATCAATCTTGTGTGATCCCTAGACCCTTTTCTCCCATGGATTATGGTTAGTGATTTTAACGTTGTTATTAGTTTAGATGAGAAAAATGGAGGATTGATTAGGTTGGACCCTTATTCAAATTTTCTCAGGGATAATATTGATTTCTTGATGCTAATTGGTGTGAATCCAATCAATGGTGTCTTCACATGGAATGGGAGGAGATGGGTTGAGGCTATATTAGAAAGGCTTGATAGATTTTTTGTCTCTTGCTATTGGGTGAAATATAAGTGGTCTACCAGTTCAAAAATTCTTGATTGGACGGGCTCTGATAATTGGCCTATTAAGTTTTTAGTTGCCTTAGAGAATCTCTAAAAATCCTTCTTTCAAATTTTAATTAATGTGGTTGCAAGATGATTCTTTACAGGGGCTTATGGTTGATTAGTGGTATGAAGGGATGCCTATCAATGGTAGGGGCATGTATAACTTTGGGAAGAGGCTCCAACATGTGAAATATAGGCTCATAAGGTGGAATAAACAATGTTTTAGGAATTTTCAAGCTCAAAAGATGGTGGCCCAGTATAAATTGGATAATGTCACATGGAAGATTTGTGATCAAGGGAGGACTTTTGATCTTAGTAAAGTTGAGTCCATAGCCCTTAAGGAGTTGGAAGAAAGGGAGTTGCGTGAGGAGATTTTCTAGAAGTAGAAGTTTAGAGTTTATTGGCGTTAAGAAGGTGCACACTAATTTCTTTCATAAATATGTTAAGGCCGAGAGATATGGTAATTCTATAACTTCTCTCATCTCTTCAAAATGAGCTCAGCTATCTTCTTACGAAGAAATTTCCAAGGAGGTTGTGTAATACCCTCTCCTATGGTGATACTTGGGCTTTCTGATTTGGACATTCTATTATGATGGTTAGAGCTATACATTTACATTTATGTTTTGTGGATGATGATATGTTTATTAGATGATTGATATGCTCATTTATGGTTATTATTTATATGTTTATGAAATGAGAAAACCATCTATCTTTATATGTTTTATGGAGCTAACCCAAGGATTTGAATCTAACCATTATCATGATGTTTTATGTTTCATGTATATGTTTCATGTATATGTGTCTGATGTGTTTTCATGACTCAGGACGAAGTCGTAGTTACTCACTTAGTTGAGGTCCACACAATGTATCGATCCTGGTCATCTGTTTGCATATATCTGATTTGTATATATATCCATATGTATATATGTATCTCTTCTTGGTGATGCAGGATTGCAGGTACCGGGTATCGTCTCCACCTGGCTTCACAGGTCTGAGCGATCCCTCAAAATCCTCGATCGTTGTTGTTGTTATGGAGATATCGCCAGGTTCCATAGGAAGGAACTCTACCTCTTATCCTTTTATCCTTAGGTGGGGAGTTCTTGAGTCAGTCCCTTGTGTGGATGTATTATGTGATCTCTTAGTTTATTGGTTTTGTGGATCTTGTAGCTAGTTTCTTGTCTTTTGCATTCGTTGAGAAAGAGGTTTTGAGTATGGTAGCTCTAACTATCTTCATGGTATGTTCAATTTTGTTAGTAGATTATTGATGTGGATTGTTGTTCATTTGAGGGTATGATTTAGTAATTTATCTTTATTAGTAGCTACTTATGTACTAGTGTATCTTGTTAGGAATGAGTTAGTATGTGATCAAATCTTGTGATTTTAATATCAATAATAATAAAGAATTCTATGATATTATTTTATAATATTCATAATAATAAAATGCCTATGGCAATAATAATAATAAATGTTTTAATAATAGTGGTATATTTCACCGTATATATCACTACTGTATTTTGTAAAAGAATATGGATTAGTGTATGAATAAATAATATGTTTTATAATAATAATATTCATAATATTAAATATTTGTAATAATGTGTCTTACTTATGGTATATGCACCATAAGCATATGGGTGCACATATATGCCTATGAATACATATATATATATATTATTATTATATAATTATTGTGAGAAGGAAAATTATTTTTAGATAATAATAAATCTATGTTACTCTCATAAATGGTAAATAGGATTAGTAAATTCTATTACCATAGCTAAGTAAATTAGTAAATTATTCTTAAGGTTAAATTATCTATTTTGTCATCCTTAAATTTAGGAGACATAAATTAAAATCTTATTAAACAAAATTTATTTATCCCTTCACGGGAATGGTTTTGTAAACCATATTATTAACGGGTGGATAGTTGCATCAGTTGGAATACCTATGCAACTACTCCCCAATCTATATAGAGAGAGATCTCTTGTGTGAGACGGGGTTGGCTTATGAGTCTGGATTCGAGAAGAGACATTTCTTTTGGTTGAGAATTTTGCTTGTAGGAAAACTATAGTGGTGAGGAGAGAATTTATTATTCTCTGAGATTGCCTTTTTTTGTATGCTCTCGGAAGAGGCTGGAATTGGTTTCTTTCATAAGGAATCTGAAGGAGTGATTGAAGCAGGTTGAGGTCGCTTGAATTGTCATATTTCCAACACTTTGATCTTCACAGGACTCTAGGTAGGATCTATCCTGGAGATGATCCTTTTGTTTGTTCCCTTGTTTGTATATGTATTTTGGTTGTCTTCTCTGTGGATTGCAATTTAAAGAGGAAATTTATATTATTGTATGATGTGAGGATTCTTATGTTATTATTGAAACATGTTTTGTAAACTCTCCCAAATTGTTATCTGGTGTGTGTTAATCGGTTTTCATTTATGCATTTGTAAGAGTTTGTAGAATCCATGGTATCTTCCTTATTTCTACTTTCTTATTCAGAATGTTTAGGAGTGCTTCCAAAATTTAGAATTATTACTCCAACCTTACTGGTCCATATTTATTTTAGTACCACCTTTCTTCGTCTGGATTTGAGGTAGGGTTATGGAGTCGGATCTGTGAACTGTTTCATTTAATTCTATGTCATCCTATAGAAATGCGCAAGTCTTGTAAACAGTTTGCCCAGATTGTGATCCTGGATTTGGATTACTTATATTTAATTTTCTGTCACATTGTAGTTTATGTCATAATTTGTCATTCTGCAAAGAATCACGCATATCGGTGAATGAAATGCGCAGTATGCAGTTTGTGATTCCATCCCGAGTTATAGTATTACGTTGTTTTATTCCCGTGTTTGGATTAGGGTTTGTAATCTGTCATTATTGATTGAATCCCAAGTTGTATTATTACGAAGTTAGTATTATTAGGGTTTTTTTATACTTGTATTGAATCCTAAGTTGTATTATTTACCAAGTTAGTAATATTAGGGTTTGTTTATACAAGTATAACATTTAAGTATAAGTTATACTTGTATAAAAAAATTAGGTACCTTTCAGGATGATTGAGATAGGTTTCAGCTTCATAGGAGTTAAGATGCAACTTCTAATTTTTGAGTTTTCTAAAAAAAAACCAAACTTAGTTAAATTTCAGGCATATGGAATTTTGTATAAACTGTATGGAATTTTTGTATAAACTATATATGTTCATTACTTGTTTGATGGAGGTTATATGGTGCATATAGATGCTTAAATAGGGTTAGGATGTGTGTAGGAAGCATGATTAGGGTTTAGGATTGTCTAGGAGGATCAGGACCATTTTAGGCCTCCCTAAACATTCCTAATTTTCCTAAACATCCCTAAACTATCTTATTATTTTCTATTCTTTGATGCAGTTCTCAAATGTGTTTATGATGTGTTTTTACTACATGTATGATGTATTTGTGATTTGTTGGTTAAGGGTAGAAAACCTAACAACACCAAGTGAGTGGCTCTCAGTGCGGGGCCAGGGCCCTAAGTGGCTAGAACCAAGATAACTGACTGAAGAGTTATTTAGCAAGTGATAATTTAATTAAAACTTATGGGAATGGATTCAAACACTAAAAATATTAATATGTGCCTTGCACATGCCATTAGTGCTAGTAAAGGCTATGGATGGGAGTGGGAGAAGGTGCCTATGTGTAGGTACAATCGAATGGCGCTTGTCTGTACAAAAGGCATTTGATTCCACATGTGCCTACTTGGGGGCCGAGGTCCAGAGTGGCTAGTACCAAGACAACCCAAGGGGTGAGGGCTATGTGATGACACTCACTTAGGTTGTTGCTTAGAGTTTCTACCAAGCCTTAGAACCTTTGGGAAAAGATTTATACTTTGATCTTCTTTTCATCTGCTATTTGGGAAAGGTTACCCAACCCTAGGTATGGCCTAGCTATTCCTTCTTTGTGGACCTTGGTGTTTATCTCCTAGCACGAGGGAGTGGGCCTTTTGGTATCCATGTGGTTGGGTGGTAAATATTTTTATTGAGGTACCTTTTTGTGGATGCAGTGCTTAAGGATTCATGCTTGCATAGTGTTCCAGTTTTGAAGAATGAAGACTTGTATTTATCTTTCATGATGGAAATTTATTGTTACCTCCCAAGAGGAGATGAATGTAATGTAATCATTAATGTATTTCAAAATGATGTATTTGGAATGGGTAGACTTAGGAAAAAGGAAAAAGGGAAAGCACAAACTTTATGTATATGATGTATGTTGAAAAGAAAAGGATTTTGTAACATTCCAAGTAAAGTGGTATGTTTCTCATTATTGTTGATTAAGTGAAAAGCTATTGAAAAATGAATGTAATATTTATAATGTATCAAATGATTTAGATGATGATTCTATTTGCTTTAAAATTTATATTGTTCATGAAGGATACTTAGGAATATAGGTGGATTTAAATGGCAATTGAAATGAAAGTACTTTGTATTCCTTTAATAAAGAGTCTATAAATGTTGTGATGTAGTTTGCTTAAGAAGTAAATCAAGTTGCTAGTACACTAAATAGACGTAAATGAATTGTGCATTAAATAAGAAGGGAACCTTGGAGGAATTTAAGTTAACTATGTTTTGTTTATGCACTTCTTTTAAAAATTCAAAATTTTTCATAAAACTTTACTTAGGTTTTCTTTTACAAAGAGAATCTTTGTTCTCTTCCCCGATTCCCTTACGGGGCATGACAAGTTGTCAGTTACTTTTTGAATTTGTTCACCAAGGATGCTCTTATGTTGATGGAGGAGGAGAGGGCTATTTTGGACTGTATTCCCCAATTAGTATCCTTTGAGATGAACGATGCCCTTTTGTGCCCCATTTTGTTACCTGAACTACAGAAATTTGTGTTTCACATGAAAAAATGTAAGGCTCCTAGCCTAGATGGGATTTTGATTGAATTCTTTTAGGAATTTTGGGAGATTATAAAGTTTAATATTTTGGATGTGCTTTAGGAATATCATAGGAATAAACAAATTCTTAAGTGTATGAACTCTAATTTCTTGTCTCTTGTTCTTAAAAAGGAAGGATCTAATAGTTTGGATCAATTTAGGCCTGTTGCATTATGTAATTTGAGTTACAAGATTATCACCAAATTGATTGTTGAAAGATTTAGGCTACTCCTTAGGGCTTTGATCTCTAAAGAGAAGGGTGGTTTTGTTGGTGGGAGATATATTTTGGATGGTGTTGTGATAGAAATGGAGGCTATTCATTCTATGGAAAAATCTAAGGAAAAAGTTATGTTTATTAAACTTGACATGGCTAAAGATTATGATCGGGTGAGCTGGGACTTCTTACAAAAAATTCTCTTGGCCTTATGCTTTGGAAAGGAGTGGGTGAATTGGGCTCTTAGTTGTATGACTTCTTCCTCCTTTTCATTTCTTATCAATTGGGAACCTTTTGAGTTGTTCAGTGCCTCTGGGGGGCTTCATCAAGGAGACCCTTTATCATCTTGTTTATTCATTATCATAGAAAATAGACTTGGTAGATTTATCAAATCTCAGGTGAGATAGGGTCTTGTTCAGGGTTGGCGCTAGAACAATTCTCTTCCTCCCTATTCTCATCTTTAATTTGTGGATGACACTGGTTTGATGGAAATGACTAGAATCAATGAGGCAATGAATTAGGAGAGCCTTGGACATCTAGTTGAAATCCTTGGGTCAAAAAATTAATGAAGATAAATATTCTATCTATTTCTTTAATACTCCTCGACTTATTTAGTTTAGGATTGCTAGGATCCTCATATTTCAAATTGGTTCTCTTCCCCTGATAAACCTTGAGATTCCTTTGGCTTTGGGGTCTTGGCGTAGAGATTTCTGGTAGGGGATCTTGGATGAATTTTGAGGTAAGGTTAGTCATTGGACTTATAGGTGGCTATCTTTTGCTTGGAGAGTGTCCTCCTAAAGATGATGGTGCAAGATCTCCCTCATATATAGGTGTTTTGAGCACATCCCCTCTTGAACTTTGTGAGGGAATTTGATGCTCTTTCTCACCAATTTCTATGGACTGGTAGTCTTCTCTTTTCTAAATGGAGTTTAGTAAAATGGGAGTATTTTTACAGACTGATGCATGTAGGGGGCCTTGGTCTTCTATCTATTGCTATGGTTGGTAAGGCCTTGGTGGACAAGTTGTATTGGAGGTGGTGCAATATTCAGGATTAGGGTTGGGCCAAGATTCTTACCTACAAGTATTTTCCTAGTGTTGATTCCCAAGATGTTTCACATCTTGGTTTGGTGAGTACAAGATCTTGTATCTAAGATATGCTTAAAAAAAGAGCTCAACTTATTAATGATGGTCTTTTTTTGGATATGTAACAGAGGCTCTATAGCTCTTTTTTTATAGGACTCTTGGGATGGTCATCCTCCTATTATCTCTATCTTTCCTCGGCTTCAATATCCTTGTAATATTTTTATTGATGTTAGGTGGGTTAAGGTGAAGAATTTTAAAAATATTAAGCATATGGGTCATGTGGAGGTGACTTTCTGGAAAGATCCTCATGAATGACCACTAGGTGGATTTGTTGAGGATCATACTATGCTGGCCAAAATTCTGGAGGGCAAGTTATGCAACTCCCTTAAAGTGAGAGATACTCTAGCTTTGGGTCCCAAACCAAAGGGAGAGTTTACTATTACTGATGTTTATGTGGTGCTAGATAGGAAATTACATGGCATGGCAGATGTTCCTTGGTGGAAGAAGGTATAGAATAGATTCTATTGGCCCAAGTGTAATTTTATCTTATGGTTGGTTGTTCAAAGGAAATGTATTACATGGGATAATCTTTGTAAGAGAGGCTTCCATGGGCCTTCCATTTTTTTACTTTGTCTAAGTAGTGAGGAATGCAACTCCCATTTATTTTTTCTTTGCCCTTTCTCCAGAGATATCTAGCATAGGTGGTGGGAGGCATGTCAACATGCCTACATTCATGTTACCTCCTTAATTGATTTTTGGGAAAGTAAAGGCAGAGCTCCAGTAGTGACATATTTTCTTTAGGTGGCTTGGGCTATTGGCCCTTCTATTATATGGAATATTTAGTTGGAAAGAAACCATGGGGTTTTTTGTGACTCTAAATTGGGGAGTTTCTAGTTGTGGTAGAAGATAGTTTAGGTGATTATGCTACTGTAAGTAATTTGAACATGGGGGACAATAGAGTGGGTTGCAATGATGGAAAAAGATCTCAACATGTTAAGCAAAGGATATGTAGAGATGGGAGGTGGATACAACCTCATGTTGAAGTCTTAGAGATTAATACTAATGGACCCTCCCATGGGAATCTAGGATATGTTGGTATTGGAGGTATAGGTAGAGGTAATGATGGTAGAACTATTTTTTTCTTCTCTATTTATAAGGGGAAACACTCTAAAAATTGGATGGAGGCTCTTGCAATTAAGATTGTAGTTGAGAGACGATATTCTCTAGGATGGATGAGGATTATCTGTGAGTCAGTTCTCAAATTGTTGTGGATATGTATAACAAACAAAAATTGGATGATGTTAGCTAACAACTAGCCTTTGTGGTTAGATAGATCTTAATTTTGTGCATTTCCTTGGATTTTGTTTCCTTTTGTCATATCCCTAGTGAATGGAATAGTGTGGTTGACTTCCTAGTGAAGTGGGCCTCTAATAACGTTGATGGTTGGGATATCGAGGGAGGGAAGGTTTACTTCCCAATTATATTGAAACTTTAGAGAGTTTAATGTTAATGATTAAGGTTGTTGGGTTCTATTTTGTTCTCCTATTTTATTGGGCCCAAGGACTTTCTTTGTATTCCTACTCTTTGATTGAATAAATCTTTACCCCTTTTTCCCAAAAAAAATCTATAGAAAAGAGATAATTAATAAGAAATAATATATTTGATTTATAATTGAAATATTATAATTTTAGAAAAAAAAATTATCAAACACTTTTGACTCAGATAAAATGACAAGTCCACAATCATAATGGTCCAGTGGTAGTTTCAACCTTGGTCTGCACAACAACACAACCACCACACCAACCAAAAATTGACCAAGTTGAACCCTATAGCTAAACCAAATTGCATTGTAACCCTATGTTCTCTAAACCAACTCAAATCTTAACACTCAACCTAATTGAACAATAAACCAAATTAAATCACAACTCTAAACTTAATTAATTTCTTAAACTAAATAACATAATCAAGCATTTGACGGAATTACAAAATTAGTGATAAAATTTCAAAAGTCATATTTTTAATTATACATTTATTAGAGTTGAATTATTAAATATATTTATTAAATTAAATTAATTAAAGTTTTTGATTAGGGTAACAATAGGTTTTGAAGGGGCCCCGAAACCCTTTACAAATAGATTTAGGCAGGAATCTGAAACCCGAACAAGATGAAATGCTGCTAGAGATTATACATTTTAAACCAGCAGCCCAAAGATAGAAAACAACCATCAACTAACAAAGATGAAGAACTAAAGCCCCCAACTGCCAAGAAAATAGGCCAAAGCCTCACATCATTAAGTTCGCTTGAGTTTTAAAACTCTCCAAACAAAGACCCAAGGTTTTGACATGGAACAGGCCAGAACCAACAATACCAACATCAAAGAGCAGTGTGGCCCTAAATCCAACCTTAAACCCTAACCAATAACTCCCAGCATTCAAAGTGGGCCCTTGAAAACTATCAGCATCCACCTGAAGGCTCCAACCAGCCAACAACAACAAACAAAACTAGAAAAATAAAAGAGGAAGGAAACCATGGATACCCTCTTCCTCAACTTTGAAGACAGACCTAAAGCCCATCGAGCCCAAGGGAGCACCTCTAGCTCTAAACAAACACTTCACCATAGTCCAAACAACCTAAAAGACATAAGTATTGTCCCCCATCCAATGTCAGCTTGCCATCTCATGGCTGAAAGAGGGAAGAGAGCACACTCCACCATCAACAACCTCCTCCCAACAGTCGCAGACCACCTCAATAGGCTGAGCCTCCACCTTGATAGGATCTTCCACCTCAAAAGGAAGCAAGGGAGAAGAAATCTTAGGTAGAGAAAGACTCCACCGCCAAGAAGCCACATGAGAAACACCCACCTCGATAGGGGAAAGCCCCACCTCAATAGGGGTATAGCGCAGAGGGAAACAAACAAGGGGGGAACCATCCCTGCTAGAAATAGTTTCTGAATCTAGGGGATACACAAAAACAATAGCTCTTCCCACAACCAAGAGCACTGACCCTACCATCAAAGCTGTTATCTCCAAACCCACAAAGAAGGGCAGGGAACACCAATTTTATTAAAGTTAATATAAATTAATTAAAGTTATATTTAATAAATTAGTATAAATTAATGCAAATTTTATTGAATCAAATTATTTAAATCAATTTATTATATTATATTATATTATTATTTTTAATAGATATTGTAATCACCGAAAATTGGACAAGATCATTTAAGTGAGAAATCAAGGTGAAAATCAATACAATTAAAATACAATCAAATCAAATCAAGTCAAATGAAAGATAAATTGCAATTGAACCTTAATCCAAAATCAATTGAAAATCAAAAGCCATCAAATCAATTTAAATCGAATAAATCATGATAAATCAATTAATTGTGTAATTAATCTAATTAATTACATAGTTCAATTTAAATCAAATCAACCCATTTAAGGGATACACATGGCTAAACAAATTAAGTAAATTCAATTAATTAATTCCTATTTTCTCTCAACCACCAAATGGGAGGAAAATCAATCAACCAATAGAAATTGAGGACCAAGCTCACATGGATCAAGCCTAAATTGAATCTCAATCACTCACTTGGAGAATGCATCTTGTCCACTCATTTTGTCCTCTTGTCCCAAGCTTTGAGGAAAAAATATAAATGGTCTCCAAAGGTGGAACCATGGACTCAACTCTCACCTAACCTTGATCAACTCAACTACACCCCCTACCCTTGCCAAAATCTATAAAAGCAAGGCATAATTCACTCAATAATCATCCACAAATATGAGAATAGCATCAAACCTCTTTCAATTTAGAGCTAGAAAGGAAATTTAGAGCTAATTAGTTGTATTTCTTTTGGAATTGAACATTTACCTTTGTTTATCATATCATTCTCATTTTAGGATTGTCACTAATGGAGGCTTGCTGAGAGTTTTACATTAGCATCCCTAAATAGAGATCCATAGAGTGCTTAATTGTCAATTATTTGCTTAAATAGATTGCTATTTGTGGTAATTTAGTTGTTATTTGAATTATTGATGATACTAACCCTATGAAGGTACTTGGTCTAAAGAATGCCAAAGTGACTTATCAAAGAGCCATGACAACAATATTTCATGACATGATGCACAAGTTTATGGAGGACTATGTAGATGATATACTTGCTAAATCTCACTCAAGAGAAGAACATCTACCCATCTTAGAGAGTTTTTTTGAAATATTGGAGCAATTTAAAGTAAGGTTAAATCCGAAGAAGTGTGCATTTGGTGTTCAATCAGGAAAGCTACTAGGGTACATTGTTTCAGAAAAGGGAATAGAGGTAGACCCAGCCAAAGTCAAAGCCATCATGGAAATAGAAGCACCTAGAAACATAAGTCAGATGAGATCTCTTCAAGGTAGGATCCAATCCATTCAAAGGTTCATCTCTCCATTAGCAAGAAAAGTGCCATAATTTTACTCAACTCCTTCATAAGGACATAGTTTTCAAGTGGGATGAGAAATGTGAAGAATCTTTCAACTTGTTGAAGAAATATCTAATGAATCCACCAAATTTAATGCCACCTATAAAAGGCTATACATTTCAGTGACTAAACATTCATTAGGGGCACTCTTGACACAATAAGATGAATCAGGAAAAGAAAAGGCCATATACTACATCAGCAGGACTTTGGTAAAATATGAGTTGAACTATACCTTCATCGAAAGAGCATGTTCGGTCATATTTTTTGCTTCCCAAAAATTACGCCACTATATGTTATCCCATAAGATTTGACTCATCACAAAGATAGATCCCTTGAAATATCTTCTTAGCAAAATAGCATTGAATGGGAGACTAGCCAAATGGGTCATGGTGCTAAGTGAATTCAACATAGAATATGTGGATCGTAAATCTATCAAGGGCCAAGTCATAGCTGATCAATTAGCAGAATCACCATTACAAGATGACCATCTAATACAAGTGGAATTTCCAAATTCTAAAATTGTCAATATGGAAGCAAAAACATGGCAACTATATTTTGATGGTTCCTATACACAACATGGATCAGGAGCAAGCATACTTTTGATTACTCCTCAAGGATCTACCATTCCTAAATCATACATATTGCTATTCCCATGCACAAATAACATAGCTAAGTATGAAGCATTAGTCATCGGCATAAAACTAGCATTAGAATGGAAAGTGATAGAACTACAAGTCTATGGAGATTCACAATTAGTTATCAATCAAATTAATCATGAATATCAGACTAAAGATGACAAGATGATACCTTACAAGAATATGGTTGAGAATCTCAAGAAATAATTCACTCTCATTACATTTGAGAAAGTACCAAGAGAGGAGAATAAAGCAACAGATGCAATGGCTACTTTGGCATCACTTCTCTAAGTACCAGATCAAAGTGCTACATATGAATTCCCGATAGAAGAAGTTAAGCAACTTGCATTTGACCCTACCCATCCTCATACCATTTGTTGCTAATCAGACATGAATCACCTTGGTATGGATCTATTCATACCTACTTAAAAGACCAAATCCTACCCATGGACCAAACCAGGAACCAAAAGAAAAGCTTTATTCAACAAGCCTCTCGTTATACTTTAATATCTTACACATTGTATCGTAAGAGTCTAGATGGAATGCTTCTTATATGTCTAGAGAAAGAGGAACAAACGTAGCCTTATAAGAAATTCACGAGGGGATTTTTGGGTCACATTCAAATGGTTTAACCCTAGCTAAGAAACTTCTTAGGATAGGATATTTTTGGCCTACTATGGAGAAAGGTGCTTGTCGCTTTGCTAAAACTTGTTAAAAGTGCCAATATCATGGGAACTTGATTCATGTACCTGTATGAGAGCTTCATCCTATGACAACACCTTGGCCATTTTATCAATGGGGTCTAGACTTAATAGGAATAATTTATCCACCATCTTCAAATGGTCATAAATTCATTATCATGGCAACATAGTACTTTACCAAATGGGTGGAATTTGTACCCTTATCAACTACTACAGGAAAGTAGATATCCTTGTTCATCCTAAACCACATAATATGTAGATATGGTGTCCCACACACCATCATAACCGACAATGCCAAGCACTTCAAAAACAAGGATTTAAAGGAGTTATGCACAAAATTCCACATAATACATTGCTCATCTTCAATATATTACCCTCAAGGTAATGTACAAACTGAAGCAACAAATAAGAACATCTTAAAATATATTGAAGAGAACTATGGATAATTCAGGTAGAGATTGGCATATAAAAATAAACCTGACCTTATGGGCTTATAGGACAAGTATCAAAATGCCAAAAGAAGCTACACCATTTTCCTTAGTCTTTGGAACAGAAGTAGTTTTACCTTTAGAGGTAGAGCTTCTATCCTTAAGAGTATCTCTATATGGTTTGATAAGTGAGGAAGATTATAGGGTTGCTAGGTTTCATGAACTAGAAATGCTAGATGAGAAACAACAACAAGCCTTTGATCACTTGAAAGTGTATTATAATTGGATGTCAAGGACTTATAACAAGCATATCAAGTCAAGAACATTCCAAACAGGTGACTTAGTTTTGCGAGAGAATCCCAAGAATCAAGTAGAAAGAGAAAAGAAAGGGAAATGGGAATCAAACTGGTTAGGACCTTTAGTGATCACTTTGTCTTTTGGGACATGCACCTATAAGTTAGCTAATTGTGATGGAGAAGAACTACAAGAACCTATCAATAGCATTCATCTCAAAAGGTTCTACACATGAAGCAGATGAAAGGGATAAAGAAAAAGAGTATCATAAAATTAGATGGCAAGCATCCTATTTATTGTATATAGTCAAAAGAGATCTTGAAAATACCAAAAACATTGAAAATTAGAAAAGAACAAACAAATAAAAAATGCAGTAAAGATAAAAAATAGTGGAAAATAGAGCATGAAGAAAGCCAAAAATATTCAGATATGATCCTAAAAAAGATGTCTTGGTGAAAACCTAACAAATAGGTGCCTTGATAACATGAAAAAAGAAAAAAAGAAGAAGAGAAAAATGAGAAAATACAAAAAAAGAGAAAAAGTGCCTTGGTGAAAACCTAGCAAATAGGCGCCTTGGTAGAAAAAAAAGGAAAAAGCTTTAAAAATAGAAAAAGAGAGCAAGATCCATTCAATCAGTGAAAACTTGGTAAACAGGCACTATTGAAAGTCTAATTCAGTCACATACGTAGTAGTCATCCAAGTGTAAATATTGCATTCACCAACATTTGTATATATTGCATAATAAAACCCCACAGTTGCATTCGCAAGTACCTAAAGATTTTGGTCACCTAATCTGAAAATTGTCCGAAGTCCCAAAAATGTCATCATATCAAGCTGGGGGAAATCTACTCTAAAGGAGGAAGGATTCATCAAAAGAAAATTTCAATCATTCATCAAATCAATTCATCAAAACATAAGCAAAACACTCAATCAAATCTTAATTCAAATCCAATTTGAACCCAATGCAAAATTTGATCTGAAATCTTACATGACCCTATCTTTATCAGGATTAAAAGTATGAAATGGATGGAACTACACTTGAAATATGGATTTGAAAAACATTGCA
The DNA here is from genome assembly GCA_027943335.1 of Chamaecyparis obtusa. Lineage (NCBI taxonomy): Eukaryota > Viridiplantae > Streptophyta > Pinopsida > Cupressales > Cupressaceae > Chamaecyparis > Chamaecyparis obtusa. The sequence goes on from BSBK01005717.1 coordinate 105,166, forward strand.
AATTTTTTTCTAAAGTGTTGACTTGATTGATGAAATCATGTCTTTCTAGTGAATCGATGAAAGTTTTTAAACTAGACAAGCTATGATGAAAGCATGATATTTTGTGGATTTATGAATGACTGTCTTAAAATCAAAGTTTTAAAGCATGTATTATTTGTCTAAGGATGTGATCATCAAAGAATCATTGAGGACTTGTACATATGATGAAACTAAGATCTTTGTTTGTTTACGCAAAAGGATACCTTGGATATTTTGATGTTCAATATCATAATACCAAAATCCACTTGCAACATAGGATCTGACAAAATCAGTATTCGCACTCTCGTGATTGACTTTAATCAGTGATAGTCATACCAGAAAGAGATGGGAAAGCAATGAAAGAGGTGAAATAAGTATTCATATCATCATGGTTGAACTAGTGATGGTTGTACTAAATTCAGGATTCCAAAAACTGCTCAATGATGAATATAAGCTTCAAATTTTTGAATGGTGACAGTTAGTTGCATACATCCTAGATTAAATGCATTTAAAGTATTTTCCTTTCTTAGCTTCAAAAACTAAATTGCAAGAGGAAAAAGAGAAAGGGGGTGTAGTCAAATAAAAAAACAAAGAGCATAAAAAACTATATGTGATCGAGTGTGTTGGAAATAAAAAAAAATAAAAAACAAAGGTGCATTCCATTAGTTCGCTTGCATTTGTTGGGTTCATGTTATCTTGCATTCATTTAAAGATTTTCCACCCTATCATTCAAATAGATTTGTTTCATTAGTTTGCATTCATTTTAATCTAAGTTCATTACATATAGCTTACATCATTTTCATAAACATTAATTGCATTAAGTTGCATTCATCATTTATATCTTACATAAAGTTCATTACATTAAGTGCATTAGGTTGCATTCATCATTTAAAATCAAAATCATTAAGATCATTGCATTAGGTTGCATTTAATTTAAAAATTCATCTCATCTAGTGGGCATTCTTTAAATTATTCACATTAAATCCATTAAGTGCATTTATCATTGCATTCATTCATTAATGTTCATTGCATCCATTAAGTCATTTCATTCAAAAAGATATAAATTCATCATTAGGTGCATATCATTTAGTTCATTCAGAAACATTGTACATTGCATTATTCATTTAAATCCATACATTTATTTTCATCATTATATATCATTGCACTACCATAGCATTTGCATTCATTAACATCATTCATCTATATATAATATTTAGAATCATTAATCATTAAATATTCATAACCATTATTCATTACATCATATAGGTCCATCACATTTGCATACCATAAATCCATTGCATTCATATCCAGTAAATACATCCATATATCCATAAACACATTACATCGCATTATTCATTAAATTATTACAATATCATAACATAAATCATTACAAGAATCATAAATTCATATTGCATCCATTCACCTATTCTATGCCATACATAACACAACCATTTAAGCATAAATAGAACATGTGCATTCATATCATACAACTGCATTCTGAAAAGCATAAAACATAGCATATAGGAGATAGAACCATATAGATCTGCATATCATAGTAAATCACCTAAAAAATGAGGCCCAACACATGATGACATCACATAAAGTAAATCTATCAAAACTGAGAATCAAATTCTATGGTATCATCATCATAAATCAACTGAGAATCAAAGTCTATGGTATCATCATCATAAATCAACTGAGTATCAAAGTCTACAACATCATAATGGAACATCATGAAATGAAAGTCCATCAAAGTATCAACAAGTATCAACATATAAAGAACATCAACTGATCAAAAGATACAATAGAGTCCAATGTCTCGATATCAAAACTATGATCATCATGTACATCAATGAATAAATAATATTTATCATATCAGGATGGATCAATTGGCTAAGCCGCCAGCACCATCAGGACTAGGACCAGTATCAAGGGGACAACTCAAACTAGCCTGCAGCCCATGCTGACTCATAGCGACCATAAAAGCCTACATCATACTGCTGAGCTGGCTAACCTTTTGTCTAATCTTAGACACATCTAACTATAAGGCTTGAACATCTGATGCAACCATCAGAGCCTCTGAACTAGGAGCATGTGTAGAAGGATTCTGTGGTGGAGGCATGGAAGAAGATGGAACAGATAAAGATGGAACAAAAGAAGAAGAAGATGGATGAGACAAAGAAGATGGCATAGAAGTAGAAGTAGGAACCTGTACTGAAGGAGCTTGTGGAATAATTGGCAGGATAACCTATGGCATGGCCTATAAAGGAGCCTGTGTTGGTCTACCCTGTGCCTGATCTAACAGAGCCTGTGTTGCATGGGCATCCACCTGCCTCTAACGTCTAACCCTGCGATGGCCCTGTCTAACTACAAGATCCATAGCAACTTGGTGCAACACTCTATTCACACCCCTCACCCGGCCACCACCCCCAAGAGGAATGGGAGCAACAAAAATAACTGGAATCAAGACTCGGCCTTCTCTAGCTGCTTGACAACCTGGTCATCCCCGACGAGCCTATATCCAACCACCCCTACCACCATCCCCACCATCTCCTCTGTCATCATTGGACTCCTCATCGATGCACGGTATCCTCTCAGCTGCATTTGTAAATCTTAGAAAAGGGTTCCAAGCAAACCAATCTGCATAATCATCGATCATGCCTGCATCAATAACATGCTCCCTCATGTCCCATGGCAAGTGACCTAAGTCTCGTACCTCCTGAAAAGAAATCCTAAAATTGACCACATGCCCCCATAATGATCTCTCAGCCTAAACATAGGCATACATGGCTACACCTTGCAACATGCCCTGAGTATGACCATATTGTCGTAGTACTCGACGAAAGAAAAATCTCTCAATAATATGAGTGTGGCCTATCATCCATCATGGACAACACATAAATGGAAGCTCTATAGCATCCTCGGGCCACGCCTCGCATCCAAGGTATGGTCACCAAATGACCTGATCCATATCATCGATAATGTGACGCTAATAATCTAACTTGCCCATGTGGGCATGCACCATCATGCCCTCATACGTCCAGGAAAATGATCACCCAGGATCACGATGATGCACTACAACTGGTCTCGTCACTGGGAGATGCTCCTATGTCCACAACTGTAATAAGATCGCTCCCATAGAGAGAGTCAAGGAACGTTGATACACCACTGTGTGTAGCTCATGATAAAGCTACGCCAAAATGCAAGATCCCCAATCAAAACATCGACGCTAAGCCATCATGTTCTCAAGAATAGGTCCCCAACCAACCACAAATCCATGACCTTGGCGATCAAGCACGAGTAAGCCTCCAATCAGCGCACCCAAAATCGCTAGTAGAACAGGGAATGAATGGAATTGGGACCACTGAATATGGTCATCACCAATCATGGGATCTTGGAACACCTACCAACACGCTGCGCCATCATAAACCTGATCATAAAATACTAGCTCTCCCCGAGTAGGAATGTGGAGGATGCGGTATACATCCTTGGGAGTAATAGTCATCTCCCCCATCGACAAGTGAAAAGTATTATGGTCAGAGTGCCATCTCTCTACCATAGCTGTAATGAGTCCTCGATTCACTCAGAATCGAGGTAGCACAAGTAAGAAAGACGTCCTACATCTGCCTATGTGTTTACGGTCTGAAGCACTCAGATCATCTATCATGCTAAACGGTGAAGGATATAAGCCTCGAACGACCAATGACTTAAGCACGACCTGCAAAAAACAAGTTAAAACACATCATTTTTAAATCAATTATCTTTTGAATCATCCTAAGTCAATCAAACATTTAAAAATATCAAACCACAGTCAATTTTCCTAATTCTATTTAGAGAGGATGGAAAATTTGTCATCACCCATCATCTAAATCTAAATTGACAATGAAACATTCAAACTATAATTGAATCAAATTGACATCTTATGACTTGCTACCAAATCAGGTTTCTTACCTAAACCAATCAATTGATCGACGACAATGAACAGTTTGGAAAACTGACTAAGTCATTTGCAAATTTTCCTATCAGGGTAAAAGCGCTATTTTAATGCTTAAAAGCGCTAAAATGCAAAATCTCAACTAAAAAGATTAAAAGCACTATCTAAAAATTCAAAAGTGTTATTCTAAGGCAAAAGCGCTAAAAGGTTGTAAAAGCACTAAAAGACATATCATACTCGCTAGTAAAAACATCAAAAGTGTAAGACACTTTATACGCGCTAAAGTAAAATGTGAAAGTGAAACAAGCCCTAAACCCTACGTGTAAAAGTGCTAATTTAAAATGTGGAAGCATTATTTAAAAGCGCGGAAGCGCTGAAAAAAGGGTAAATGCGCTAAAGAAATGTTTAAAAGTGCTATTTCAAGTAAAAAATGCAAAAAAAGAGGGTTTTGCCCGGAAAAATTCATTTAAAAAAAAAATAAATGCATTAAATTGAAAACCAAGTGGATGGGCAAAACTAGAGGTCCGTAGGTCAGCGGCCGATGATATTGTTGCCCACGCTCAAATCTATGCTCTCAGATCGGGATCACCATCGCAAACAGCTCGGAGGAGTTAGAGAGAAAAGTCAACTAAGGAAAGTAAAAATGAATAGTAAAATTAGCTTTTTACCCCTTTATATAGGCTTTTTTGACCTAAAAAGGGCATCTTTGACCAAAAAATGCCCAGGGACCCAAATTTTTCACCAAATCTGCCAAATCAGGGGCATTTTTCATAACTCGAACGCAAATTCATTATCAGAAATGAAATCAAAATTCATTATAAATTGACCTAATTAACGCAAATTGACCTAAACCATCAACTTTTTCAAACATCTATCAAATTTCATTTCATTTCCGAGGGGGCATACACTCGGATAATTAGAAAAAACAATAGTATCATCAAATCAGGGGCACGATCATCAAATCAAAGCGTAATCTTTTATCAAATTTTTTTCACTTATCAATCGAAAGGGGCATCAAACATCGAATCAAATCAAACCAGGTACCATATCGGATAATCTATCATCAAATTGACCATCGGGACATCAAATTCAATCAAACTTCATTAGGATCTACATCTTATATCGAACAACAAAATCAACCATTGACAAAATCAGGACCTTATATCAGTGAATCAAGGCATTCTTTGAATCGACACATTGCGCATGTCAACTCAAAGAGGGGCATTTGTAATCACCGAAAATTGGACAAGATCATTTAAGTGAGAAATCAAGGTGAAAATCAATACAATTAAATCAAATCAAGTCAAATTAAAGATAAATTGCAATTGAACCTTAATCCAAAATCAATTGAAATCAATTTAAATTGAATAAATCAATTAATTATGTAATTAATATAACTAATTACATAGTTCAATTTAAATCAAATCAACCCATTTAAGGGGTACACATGGCTAAACAAATTAAATTAATTCAATTAATTAATTCCTATTTTCTCTCAACCACCAAATGGGAGGAAAATCAATCAACTAATAGGAATTGAGGACCAAGATCACAAGGATCAAGCCTAAATTGAATCTCAATCGCTCACTTGGAGAATGAATCTTGTCCACTCATTTTGTCCTCTTGTCCCAAGCTTTGAGGACAAAATGTTTAAATGGTATCCAAAGGTGGAACCATGGACTCAACTCTCACCTAACCTTGATCAACTCAACTACACCCCCTACCCTTGCCAAAATCTATAAAAGCAAGGCATAATTCACTCAATAATCATCCACAAATCTGAGAATAGCATCAAACCTCTTGCAATTTAGAGCTAGAAAGATAATTTAGAGCTAATTAGTTATATTTCTTTTGGAATTGAACATTTAGCTTTGTTTATCATATCATTCTCATTTTAGGATTGTCACTAATGGAGGCTTGTTGAGAGCTTTACATTAGCATCCCTAAATAGAGATCCATAAAGTGCTTAATTGTCAATTATTTGCTTAAATAGTTTGCTATTTGTGGTAATTTAGTTGTTATTTGAATTATTGATGATACTAACCCTATGAAGGTACTTTTTCTAGTACACAGTTATTACATTTGAAATTATTTAAAAATTAAATAAATAAAGTATAATTCTTTAATAATGTATAGAAAATAAATAGTTAATAAGAAATAATATATTTGATATATAATTAAAATATTATAATTTTATTTATTTTTTAATGAAATACTTTGACTCAAGTGAAAGGACAAGTCCACAATCATAATGGCCCAATGATGGGTTTGAACCTTGGTTGACACAACAACACAACCACCACTAAACTAAATCGAACCTTAACTCTCAACCTAACTGAACAATAAACCAAATTGAATCATAACTCTAAATTTACTCAATTACTTAAACTAAATAACCTAATTAAGCACTCGATGAAATTTAAAATATTATGATAAAATTTTAAAAGTTATATTGTTAATATTATATATATTAGTGTTGAATTATTAAATATATTTATTAAATTTATATTTATTAAACTAATATAAATTTAATGCAAAATTTATTGAAACAAATTATTTATATATTTGTTATATTATACTGAATATTTGTTTTTAATGATATTACATTTTAAATTATTTAAAAATTACATGAATAAAATATATATATCTTTAATAATCTATAGAAAGAAATAATATATTTGATTTATAATTGAAATATTATAATTGCAACTTTTTTTAATGGAACACTTTTGACTCAGGAGAAAGGACAAGTCCACAATCACAATGACCAGTGGGGGTTTGAACCTTGGTCGACAGAACAGCACAACCACCACTTAACCAACACACCCTATAATAAGCCCTTTTAAAAAATTTATTCAAATAATCAATAGGAAAAAAATTATTGGACTTACTAAATAATTTTATTTTTTTAGTTACAACTATGACTGCTACTAGCATATATATTAAATAATAAATATATAGGAAATTGCGAGATATCGAGGCTTCGATTGTTTCAAATTTAAAAAGTTATAAAGGAAGCTAAGAGATATTATTGTGCATGTGTGAAGTCCCAAATAATTGAGAGCTTGGAGCCACAAAGAAAAATGAATTCATGATGAGAGATTACAACAATTGAGATGATGAGTTTGAGGAAGAGGACAAGATGGGTTGTGAGGAGGCTCGTGTTAATTGCATTTGTGGAACAAAATTGGGATAATAGTTAACAGATGTGGAGATAAACCAACTTCCACCTAATCCTAACAATAAACAAAAGTGAACATTAATGATAAACCTAAACCAAATTATACCCTAATCCTAAGACCAAGACTAAACCAACTTCAACCTAATCCTAACAATAAACAAAATTAAACATTAATGATAAACCTAAACCAAATTGTACCCTAATCCTAACACTTAAACTATACTTAACCCTAAACACAAACCATCTCGATCCTTAATCCTAAAACCAAATTCAACCTTAACCCTCAATCTAATTGATTATTGACCAACTATGAATTCTAGCCCTAACTCTCATTAGATACATATTCATAAACCTAACACTAAACTAAATTAAATATTAACCTTAAATTTAATTGAACTATAAGGCTATATTTAAATTACAACTCAAATTTCAACCCTAATCATAAAGCTATTTCAATAGTACACCAACCTAAACCATTACTCCAATCATAGACAAAATTGAAGCCTAACCATAAAGCTAATTGTACATTAAACCAAATCGAACCTTAACCCTATACAAAATTGAAAAAAAAAACTTAATTGAATAAAAGTCAAATTACAATGCTAAACTAAATTGAATTCTAACTCTAAACCTAACTGAATGCTAAACCAAATTGAATTGTAACCCTACACCTAACTAAAAAATTAACCAACACACCCTACAATAAGCCCTTTTCAAAAATTTATTTAAATAATTAATGAGAAAAAAATTATTGGACTTGTAAATTACCAAATAATTTTTAATTTTTTTGAGTTGCAACTATGAATGCTACTAGCATATATATTAAATAATAAATATATAGGAAATCATGAGATATTGAGGCTTCAATTGTTTCAAATTTATAAAGTTATAAAGGAAGTTGAGAGATATCGTTGTGGGTGTGTGAAGTCCCAAATAATTGAGAGGTTAGAGCCACAGAGAAAAGTGAATGCATGATGAGAGATTACACCAATTGAGATGATGGGTTTGAGGAAGAGGACGAGATGGGTTGTGAGGAGGCTCGTGTTAATTGCATTTGTGGAACAAAATTGGGATAATAGTTAACGGATGTGGAGATAAACCAACTTCAACCCAATCCTAACAATAAACAAAATTAAACATTAATGATAAACCTAAAACAAATTGTACCTAATCCTAAGACCAAGATGAAACCAACTTCAACCTAATCCTAACAATAAACAAAATTGAATATTAATGATAAAACTAAACCAAATTGTACCCTAATCCTAACACTTAAACTATACTTAACCCTAAACACAAACCACCTCGGTCCTTAATCCTAAAACTGAATTCAACCTTAACCCTCAATCTAATTGAACATTGACCAACTATGAATTCTAGCCCTAACTCTCATTAGATACATATTCATAAACCTAACACTAAACTAAATTAAAAATTAACCTTAAATTTAATTGAACTATAAGGCTATATCTAAATTACAACTCAAATTTTAACCCTAATCGTAAAGCTAATTCAATAGTACACCAACCTAAACCATTACTCCAATCATAGACAAAATTGAAGCCTAGCCATAAAGGTAATTATACATTTTAAACCAAATCAAATCTTAACCCTATACAAAATTGAAATAAAAAACTTAATCAAATAAAAGTCAAAATACAATGCTAAACTAAATTGAATTCTAACTCTAAACCTAACTGAATGCTAAACCAAATTGAATCATAACCCTACACCTAACTAAAAACTAAGACAAAATGAATAACCCTAAACCAAATAGAACCATAACCCTGTGGTTAAACTAAATTGAATCCTAACCCTAAACCAATTTGAACTATAACTTTAAACCTAATTAAATATTAAACCAAATTGAACTCTAACCCTAGCATTGAAGGAAACTAATCCCTAACCCTAAACCTAATAAAAATAAAAAATGAAATTGAACCCTAATGCTCAAACTAATTAAACACTTAGAAACTAATTTACTCTTTATCACAAACATAATAAAATATTGTCCCTAATAATAAACCATATGAAACCCCAATCATGAATTTAATTGAACACTAGATACCAAGTTTAACCCCAACCTTATAGAAAGTTGAACCATATCCATACCAGTAAACCAAATTGAACCTTAACCCTCAACCTAATTGAACAATAAACCAAATTGAATCATAACTCTAGATTTAATTAATTACTTAAACTAAATAGCATAATTGAGCATTCAACAAAATTAATAAATTAGTGACAAAATTTTAAAACTTATATTTTTAATATTATATTTATTAGAGTTGAATTAGTAAATATATTTATTAAAGTTATATTTATAAAGTTATATAAGTTAATGTATAATTTATTGAATCAAATTATTTATATCAATTTATTATATTATATTGAAGAGTCAATTGAATGGGTAGGAGAGATGGAGGAATATTTGAAAATAGAGGAAATAAGAGACCCACAAAAGGTAAAGATAACCCAAATTAAATTGAAGGGACATGGTCCACTATGGGTGAAAGGATTGCAAAGAGAACATGAAGCAAATGGAGAACCTTGAATAACAAGATGGAACTTGATGGTGGCAAGGTTGAAGTGCAAATTCATTCTTGGAGATTATGAAATGGAGTCATTCAAGAAACTGTAGAATCTTAAACAAAAATATATGATTGTAAAAGAGTACACAGAGGAATTATACAAGCTAGCCATTTGATCAGGAAGACATAAGATTGGTAGGCAGAAGGTAGCCCAGTATGTGAATGGCTCACAATTTGACATTCAAGATGAAATGAGTAGGATAAGGATTACTTTGGTGGAAGAAGAATACCAATATGCATTAAAGGTAGAGGAGAAAGAAAGTAAGTAATTCCAAGAGTCAAGGAAAATTTGCAAATGAAAAAGGGACAAACAAGCAACAATAAGGGAAAGCAAGTTGAATAAGAATTCAATTCCAAATGGAATAAATAAGTAGGTCAAGGAAAAAAAGAGAAGGAGGTTTTGACAAGGGGACATGGTGGCAATAGTAGAGGATTTTCTGGCAGTTGTTCCAATATAAAGAGGTTGACCATCGTGCATTTGAGTGTCCTTGAATTCAAGAGAGAACCAAGAAGAGTGCAACAAAAAACCACTTAGTACAAGAGGATGAGAAGAATGATGCATCTACAAAAGGTGAAGAATCTAAAGAAGGTGAATCTATAATGATGAGGAGAGTGTTGGTGAATCCCAAGGTGGTTTAGGAGGAACTATCCCAACAAAGGAGTCTCTTTCATATTGAGTGCAAGGCTGGAAGTAAGAGTTGCAAGGTTATTATGGAAAGTGGTAGTATGGATAACCTAGTTTACAAGGAGATGGTATACAAGCTAAGTTTGAAGATGAGTAAGCATCCTTGTCCATATAAGTTTTCATGGTTAAAAAGGGAACATGAAATAATTGTAAGTGAACAATATTTGATTAATTTTTTGATTGGTTCCTATAGAGATGATATGTTGTGTGATATATTTCCCATGAGTTCTTATCATGTGTTATTGGTAAGGCCATGGAAATTTTTTAGGAAGGCCATTTATGATGGTTGTACAAATGTTTACATGCACCATTCAGAAAGATGGTAAGAAGTATAGGTTCAATCTGCTTAGGGAGAAGGAAAAGCAAGTAAAGGAATCAAGCTTCATAGTGTATTGTAGTGTTTGAAAGAAATGAATAGAAAAAGAAGATGGGGTTGTACACAATGATGTGAAAATATTCAAAGGGTAGATTTGATTCCAATTCATCACAAAAATGTAGCAAGGGAAATGAGGGTGTAGTCCAAAAGAATGTGGTGGTCAATAATATGGTTTATGTGACGAAGTTGATGAAAAGAAAAAGAGTAGGAGAGGATAGAATCCCATTAAAAAAGAGCATATTTGGATCAGAAACAAGCATGGTACTACCATTTCCATACAACTTTTAAAGTTTTTGAGTTCCTAACTCAAGGAAAATTTCACTCACCTGACATGTCTAGTGCAGGAGCACACGGGTGAAATGGTGATCCACACCACCCAAATATAATTCTAATTAGTTTGCTTGGAATTTTGGTTTTAATTAGTTAGGTTTCTATCCCTCTTCCAATATCTTAACCTCTATAATTTTTATTCACTTTCTCCATTTATTGCAACCACAACTTCTAGAAGACATGTGTGTAAAATATAGAAGTACACACATGGCACGAGGACTGTTTGGCGAAATGCCTCATATAAGATGTTGATCCATGAATTGGAATAGTGCATAATGGAATTGGTATGTGTAATGCCAATTTTTTTCCTAAGGATGTTATTGTCCCAATTTTCTTGGCAACACTAAAAATCAGGAAGAAAATAATTAGAAAGGGAGCAAGGAGTGATGGGAAAAAGAGAAAAAAATAAATCTATGGGAGAGGAATCAAAAGAGGTGATTGTGTAATGAATAAAACACCCCAAAGGAAATAGAGGAATGAAGGTGACAAGTATGCAAGAAATCAGTTGTGTAAAGGAGAATGGAGAGGAGTGCTCCCTCACAGCAATTGCGTGCACAAAATTAGAAGTGGCTACATGAGAAGAAAGAGGGGAGATGAGGAAGGGTGTCATGTGGATGAGTTTGAAGGGAGTTAATGAGTCTACTATTGTGTGAACAAGACACTACCACAAAAGAATTTGTGAGGAGTATTCAAACAAGAGGTACACAACCAAAGGCAAAGAAAGATTATTGTGGGTACACTGAATAGGAAAAGAAGAGACATGAGAATAACTTGAAACATTGACACAGATCATAACATTGAGAAAAGATTTGGAACCAATAATTAGGGGAATTTTGGGTAATGTAAAATTGGTTTTAAAAATTGGAATTGGTTACTCTTAACTCAACAACAAATTGAAATAGGTGTTCTTCCTACTTTACATTTGTGAAAGCCTTGATGAGTGTCTACATTTGGCTACATCTTCTCTCTTTCCAAAACTCTATGAACTTATTTGCATCAATTAGTGTAAATTTTATTGAATCAAGTTATTTATCTCAATTTATATATTATATTGAATAGTTATTTTTAATAAGATGTTACATTTTAATTATTTAAAAATTAAATGAATAAAACATATGTCTTTAATAATATATAGAAAGTAAATAATTAAGAAGAAATAATATATTTCATATTTATAATTCAAATATTATAATTTTAATTTTTTTTATGAATCACTTTTGACTTAGGTGAAAGGACATGTCTACAACCACAATGACCAAATGGGGGTTTGAACCTTGTTTGACACAACAACACAATCACCACTTAACCAACACAACAACCACTAAACTAAATCAAACCTTAACCTCAACCTAACTTAACAATAAATCAAATTGAATCATAACTCTAAAATTAATTAATTACTTAAACTAAATAACATAATTAAACATTCAACGAAATTAAATTATTGATAAAAAATTTCTCGGTAACAGATGTGGTTTTATTAAAAGTAGATCGAGATTGTGCTTGACTTGAACCAAGGGTGGATACATGATGAGAATCCACCTTCCCCAACAAAGGTAAACAAAGGTCCATAAATAAACCAAATCAAGATTTACTAAATTTTCCTCCCTTTGTGTGAGAGTGGAGAGTCATCTCAGAGGATTTCATCTTTACTTTCCTACTCTTCTTACCTTTCATAATGTGCCAACCTTCCTCAAATCTAGTAGCTTCATTTTTCCAATCTTCAAAGTTGGCCATGGAATCTAAGACCTACTCATCAAAACACCCACCTCATGTTGGGATTGGTCCTCAACAACCATCAGGTAATCCCCTATAGCACGAGCCCCAACTGGCACTTTTTTCTCCCTCTCAACTGGTGTGACAACACCATTATGCTACAAATGTTTCCCATCATTATCCATCATAGGCATACTGGCATTATTTTTTAGGGTTTAATCCATCATCTCTTTAGGGGACTGTTACTTCCTCTCCTGGGATACAGCCTAGACAAAGCTCTTTTGCTTCTCTACCCTCTTCTCAACCATATAATGTTGGGTAGAAACATCCTTCCACCATGAAGTCAACTTAAGTCCTCTACCTTTGTCACACTTAGCCGCCAAATGTCCATTCTGAAAACAAATTCTACATCTATAGGGACTCCCTTCATAATCCAATGATTGAACCCAACAACCCTTTGAGGTTTTAATCTTTATCTCTGTAGGTAGGTCCTTTGCAATATCCATTTCAATGAGGATACAAGCATAAGTAGAGTGAAGTAGATTTGAGGATCATTCATCCATCATAAATTTTTTTCCCTAAAGCATCACCAACTGCTTCAAGGTAGGATTCAAACCAAATGTGTATGGGCAGATTAGGGATTCTCACCCATAGTGCAACTTTATCAAGGTCTCCATAGCTGGGTTGAAATCTGGGTGCCAAGGTTTCAGCATCGAAACAAATTTATTCTCCCAATACCATTAATGATCACACACGATTCTATTTTTATATTGTACACTCTAAAAACCAACAATGAAAAAACCTTTAACTGTAGGGTAAATCTTTACACAACCATCTAGAATTGACTCCTAATACTCTGATATCCATTTGTGAAGATCACATAGGCTGGTCCACATCTCCCTAAAGCAACCTATCAAACCTAAGTCTGGGAAAACAACCGGATTGTGGTCTAACTCCTCTTCTAGATCAGCCTCCAATACAATTAAACAACATTGGATGAGGGTAGAATGACTAAATCCATCAACCCATTAGTCAAAATAATAGGGCCCTATCTCACATGCCCATCACACACATAGGCTCCATGCTAAAACTCTCCAAAACTACCATACAATTGCCTCGATCCTGCACCCATGGCCATCATTTGGGGACCCAATTTCTGTTGCTTCCACCCATTTGTTTGGTCCCCGTTGTCTGCAAATCCACCCATTGCATAGGAAGAGACACCCACTTCAAACCTACCAAAGTTGACCCTCTTCATGCACCATTTCAGACATTCAAGATCATTTCCTTCCTTATTTTTATTGTCAATTCCACTCTTCATCAAGAAATCGCTCCCCCAACTTTTTCTTGATGCACCATTGGAGTTGAACAGCTTTGTCCATCCACCTTTCCATGTTACAAGAGCATCGAAAGGAAGGAAACAAACCCTAGAGAATGCAGGAAACCTAGAGCTCTATAATGCCATTAAGAAGCAACGATTAGTGACAAAATTTTAAAAGATATTTTTAATATTATATTTATTAGAGTTGAATTATTAAATATATTTATTAAACTAAATTTATTAAATTTATATCAAGTAAAGTAATATAAATTAACATAAAATTTATTGAATCAAATTATTTATATTAATATATTATGTTATATTGAATAGTTATTTTTAATAAGATATTACATTTTAAATTATTCAAAAATTAAATGCATAAAATATATCTTTAATAAACAATAGAAAAGAATAATATATTTGATTTATAATTAAAATATTATATATTTTTTAGATTTTTATGAAACACTTTTGACTCAGGTGAAAGGACAAGTCCATAATCACAATGGCCCAGTGGGGGTTTGAACCTTGGTCAGCACAAAACCTCAACCAACACTTAACCAATACACCATACAGTGAGCCCTTTTAAATTTTTTATTTAAATAATCAATAAGAAATAAATTATTGGACTTGTAAATTACCAAATATTTCTTAATTTTCTTGAGTTGCAGTTATGAATGCTACTAGTATATATATAAGGGAACTAGAGAGATATCGTTGTGAGTGTGTGAAGACCCAAATGATTAAGAGCTTGGAGTCACAGAGAAAAGTGAATGCATAATGTGAGATTGCAACAATTGAGATGACGAGTTAGAGGAAGATGATAAGATGGATCATGAGGAGTCTTGTGTTAATTGTGCTTGTGGAATGAAATTGGGATAAGAGTTATGGGATGTGAAGATTCCCATTGAAGATATAGAGTTGTAGCAGAAAGGTGAAGGATGCGAGAGCAACCCACACACATGAGGAACAAAAAGAAGAGGAAGTGGTGATAATAGATCATCAATTGGTAAATGAACCTAATTAAATAGTTTAACAAGTTTAGCACTAAGTTTTTAGAAGTTTGAGAGACAAAATTTGTAGATAAGTTATGGTAGATGTTTAGTTCGAATTTATTTGTGATTGCAAATTTGTTGAACAAAGTTGTGTTTCTTGGTTTCAAATTGAAGTTCACTTAGATGCATAGAGTATCTACATATTTATGGTTGAGTTTTGTGTTTGTAGAGTAAAGGAGAGTATTCTTTCTTACATCAAATGGTATTAGAGTCAATAGTTTTGAGTGTGTAGACTGATCACCAACCGTGAGGAAGTCTACATCAAGGCCTATGGGTGATGAGTGGAGAGTTGTGCAAATTGATCATTGACTATGAGGTAGTTTACACTTGAGGAGTGAAGCTATAGTGGGGAGCTCAAAGGGATCATTGTGGGTGTGTCAAGTCCCAAATGATCAAGAGCTTGGAGTTGTAGAGAAAAGTGAATGGATGATGATATATTACATCAATTGAGAAGATGAGTCTATGGAAGAGGACAAGATGGGCCATGAGGAGTCTCATGTTTATTGAATTTGTGAAATAAATTTGGGATAAGAGTTATGGGATGTGGAGATTCTCATTGAAGATAGAGAGTATTAGCCAGAAGGTGAAGGATGTGAGAGCATCCCACACACGTGAGGAGCGAAAAGAAGAGAAAGCGTGCACGATAGATCACCAGTTGGTAAATGAACCTAATTAAATAGTTTAACAAGTTTAGCACTAAATTTAATGAAACAATATCCCTCACACAAAACTAAATCCTAGATTGAACTATAACCCTAATCCTAAATATAATTATACCCTAACCTTAAAGACCAAGTTAAAGACAAAATCAAACTATAGTCCCAACCCTAAATATAATTAAACCTTACACCTAAGACTAAATCAAAACCTAAATTGAATCCTAAGATTAAATAAATTATTAATCCTAAGACCAAAACTAAACCAACTTCAACCTAATCCTAACACTGAACCAAATTAAACACTAATGATAAACCTAAACCAAATTTTACCCTAATCCTAACACTTAAACCATACTAAACCCTAACCATAAACCATCTCGGTCCTTAATCCTAAAACCAAATTCAACCTTAGACCTTAATATAATTGAACATTAACCAACCATGAATTCTATCCCTAACTCCCATTCAATACATATTCATAAACCTAACACTAAACTAACTTAAATAGTAACCTTAAATTTAATTAAACTATAATGTTATATCTAAAATGTAACTCAAATTTTAGCCCTAATCGTAAAGCTAATTCAATAGTACACGAACCTACACCATTAATCCAATCGTAGACAAAATTAAATCCTGACCCTAAAGCTAATTATACATTAAACCAAATCAAACCTAATCCTATACAAAGTTGGACTAAAAAACCTTAACAAAAATAAAAGTTAAATAAAAATGCTAAACTAAATTGAATTCTAAATCTAAACCTAATTGAATGCTAAACCAAATTGGATCGTAATTCTAAACCTAACTATAAAGTTAGACAAAATGAATAACCCTAAACCAAATTGAACTATATCCTTAAACCAAATTAAACTTTAATCCTAACATTGAACCAAATTATTCTCTAACCCTAAACCTAATAAATATTATTAACCAAATTGAACCCTTATGCTAAAACTAATTAAACACTTAGAAAGTAATTTACCCTTTATCACAAACCCAATAAAATATTGTCCTTGACAATAAACCATATTAAACCCCAATCCTAAATTTATTTGAACACTAGATACCAAGTTGTATCCCAACCTCATAGAAAGTTGAACCCTATTCCTAACAACTAACCAACTTGAACCCAACCTTACCCTAACACTAGACCAAGCTAAATACAAACCTTAATCCTAACTCAACACTATAATAAAGAGAACCCTAACCCTATACCAATATTTTTTAAAAAAAACCTAAATCAAATTATAATGCTAACCAAATTGAATTGTAACCCTAAACCTAACTGAAAACTAAGACAAATTGAAAAGTGACACTCAACCAATTAGAACCATAACCCCAAGACTAAATTGAATTAAATCCTAAACCTTAACCAAATTGAACTTTAACCTTAAACCCAATTAAAAATTAAATCAAATTGAACTCTAACCCTAACATTGAACCAAATAACTGTATAAATGGAAAAAATATGCCGACCTGGACGATAGCCAACTTGGTTAATGAAAGTGTTCAGTTCCTTAAGTCTTTTGAAAAAATCCACGTGTCACATGAGTACAGGGAGGCTAACCAAGTTGCTGACAGGTTGGCCAATTGGGCTATCAAAAATAACGAGGTGAAAAGATGGATGGAGGGGCAATTAATTCTGCTCAAAATCAAGGAATTAATGGAAAGTGAGTGAATCCCTGGTGTATGCACCCTAAAATGGTCGCCTAGACTTTGGGCCCCATTTATTTGATTTATCAACCCTGAATCATTTTGATCAATAATCAATATTTTCAACATTATCAATTTCTTGATTAAATCTTAAATTCGATCATATATTAGATTTTTATCCTATGGGCTAATCATTTATCCTAAGTCTTTATTTGATTAAAAGGAATATTTCCTCCCCTTTTGATTAAATAAAAAGCCCCACCTTTCCTCTTATCCTAAGTTGCACAAATAAAGCATTATTCATATTTTATAAAAAGGAGAAAAACACTTTTTGTCTCATATGGACATAAAGTCAACTCTTATTTTCCTATTGGAGGATACTTGTGCACATGGATTGCTCCTCTTTCAAGCTCCACCGCTGATTAAGACTTTTGCCTCTTAATCTCCATGGTCCATTCCTTTGCATTTCTTATAAAAGGAGATCTCTCTCCTCATTTGCATATACCATGTTTTTATGCTAATGTTATGCTGCAGGTTTTAGGTACATTTGGAGTTTTTGAAGACATTGAAGACTTGCTTCATTGCATCATTTAGTTTCATATTTACTTTCATAGTTGCATGATAATGGCATTCATAGTATAGATGTTCTTTTATGCAATAGAATAAGTTCACATAGTCTAAATAGGAAGCATTGTAATCCATTGCCATTTCCTTTCATAGATTAGTTGCATTGTACCTTCCTTTCATAGCTTAGATTGCATCCTCATTTTAGTTGCATTGCATTACATTTTCATAGTGATTCTTGGAGATATTGGCATTGTTGCCCTTGTCTTCATTGTGAATCTCTCATTGTATGGTTGACTAGCAAGGTCACAAGTTTGTAGCTCTAGCTGAGAGCAAATACATCATAGTCCCTTGCAACTCCATGCATAGAGAGCTATGAGCTGCTTTGTGAGGCCTCATTCTTGAGCAACCTTGCATGTAATGGTTCATAGAAGTGCATCTTTTTAGTGTGTACATTTCTGGTGCCCACCGTGGGGCAGAGTAGATAGGCTTTGTCCTTTGTTTTTTTGCTTTTTCGTCATTTTTCAGATTATTTTTCAAAAAATTTATAGTTTCAGTTTTCTGTCTCAGAGTATCGCGTGATACTTCTCAAAAATATCGCGTGATATACCTTTGTATAGTGGTGTGACACTTCGCGTGAGAGAAGAATCGCCCGCCAGTACTAAGGTATATCGCCTGGCATCGAGCGAAGTATCGCCCGCCCATAGTGCGAAGTATCACCCAGACTGAGGTATATCGCGCGACTATAAGAAACTGTGTCGCGCGATACTGGTGAAGTCTGAGATATATCGCCTGATCTGACAGAGACTTGCATTTCCAGTTTTCTCATCCGAATTTGATCATTTTAGCTTGCTATTTTATTTTGCTGTGTTTAGATAGGTTTAACCTGCATCTTTTAGCTTGAATCTATCAGTTTATTGCATATTTACATTTGGATTTTGGTTTTGCTAACCTTGTGGGTCTAACAAGTTGTGTTTGTAGGTGCTCTCATTGCTTGAAAATTGCTAAAAATGCATGTCAAAGAGGGCTACTAACACTTTTTGCAGGGCTGCCCAAGCATAAAAATTAAAAAAAAGTTTCTTGCTTGTTTATTTTCTTTCCTTTCAAGTGTGGCATTCACTAATTGTATTAGGAATCTTTAAAACCTTGTGAAAGAGATTTTGAGGTGGTAGGAGAAGTATGCTCTTCACCTTTAGGTGAACCAGAAAATCTTAACCGATCTTAAGGTTTTGGAAGCAAGGGAGTAATTGAACCTCTTTGCTTGGTGTGTTTGGGAGAGATTCTTGAGATATGAGAGTATGCTCTTCACCCTTGTGGTGAACCAAAAACCTTGAACCTCAAGAATTGATCTATTCTTTGTTCAGTTTAGGATCCTTTAGCGGGCCTGCTCTTGAGCAATCAAGAGGAACGACTCAAGTGGGGACAACCTTATCATCATTTTCTTTGGTGGCAAGTGATTCCAACTCACTATAATCTCAAGGCTATCAAGGACACCAAAAACCTTGGTAGACATAACACTTGTTTTCGTTTGATGTGAGTAGCTCATGGGATTGCGACCATGGGGAAAACATTGAACAAGAATGCTTAAGGTACTCTTGAGGCTGCAAGGTCCTAGTCCTTTATGAGGAGCAAGAGGGGTGTTGTGAACGGAAATCCTTATTAAGAACCATTAGATAGAAGCCACCTTGTTTAGCCGCTTATCTTCTTAGTGCAAGGATTGATCCAAGTGGTTTACCCGGATCACCTTAAGATACTCACCATATGTGTCCCTTTGGTTGTGTCATTTGACATTTCCATGACAAAGCCAACATCTCTTGTGGGTAACCACTTGGTGTGAGGCGAGGGGGCATCAAATTGTGGGCTAAGTTGGTAAGTATTGAGCCTTGACTTTTTAGGATAGATTTGCTTGAATTGTCTTCGGTTGTGTGATACCAGTGCAAACGTTCTTACATACAAACAATCGGTAGCATTCATAGGGTGCTTTTTCAATTCTGATATCACAAGTGTTTGTCTTGGCAAGGTTGCTTTTGCCCTTGTTTCAAGTGTTTGAGACCATGTTTTGATCCCTTACTGTTTTCAAACCTGCCAAAATTCTGCTGATATTGTGACTGAAATCGAAAACATCAACCCTCAGACTGAAAATTTTAACCAAACAGACCCAAAAATGCAAATTTTACACAATTTTGGTCAAGAGTTGAATAATTCTACAACAGTATCGCGCCTTGTAAAGCGAAATATCATGCGATACTTCACTCTTGCTAGAAATATCACCTGCTTTGAAGAGAAATATCGCGCGATAGTTCACCCCTGATGGTCTATCACCCGACCCGCCTGGAGTATATCGCCTGCCAGTGCTAAGGTATATCGCTTGGCATCGTGTGAAGTATCGCACGGTTATAGGTATATCGCCCCAGTAGCCTGGAGTATATCGCCTGGTTAATTTCTGTCGTGCTTACACTTTGGTCAGTTTCAGTTGCTGTTAATCAGGTTAGGTCTTAGAGTAGGCTTCTTGCCCCAACGTTTGAGACCTGTCTTGACTCTAAATTTCTAGTTTTAGTCCTCTGAGATAGCATCATTTGATTTACAAAATCACTTTGAAATAATTGCCAAGTTAGAAGGTCATTCTTGGTGCCAAGTTTCATCTCTAAGATTGTTAGCTACATTCTTGGAAAATTTTAGTACTCTTATTGTCCAAATAATTTTCATTTAAATCTCAATTTCAATTATCTTTTGGCCTAGTCCAACCTCCTGATTCAAAAGTGCAAGGGTAGTCGCCCTTTGATTTGAAGCACCTCTTTGACAGTGTTGGTAAAGCCCTTTTTTTTATCTTCTCATTTCTCTTTGGACAATAGAGGACTTTGATTATCCTAGTTTGGCATTGACACTTTGAGAGGTCACCTTATCATTGAGAGTATCTTTCTTTCATGTCAGTTACGACAAGGTACCAAGTTAATCAAGGGAAGCGACCCCCTATTGCCTTTAGCCAGTTACCACCCGTCAAGACTCGTCGACAACCTAAGGGAAAATGTCCCCTTTTTTTATCAATCTCCTAAGAGTGAATCTGAGGTTTGTTTTAATCCGAGAGCTAATCCTAGTGAAGTGAGCACCTCTTTCATACCACTTTCATCAAGCATGGACATGAGTTACACTTTTACCCGACAGCAAAGAGAAGCCATGAATCAAACTCTTGAGGATATCTTCCAACGACATAGAAAACAGTATGGTGGTTCTTCTCATGCTAGTCCACCTGGGTCACCTCCCAACAACGTGAGGTATTTTGATGCTCACCAACGAGCTGAGAGACATCATAAGCAAGCTCACTCAGATTCAGGGTCACAACACGAAGACCAGAACAATGAATCTAGTGATCACCACATAAACGCAGCCAATGCAATAAGACATTCGAGACAAACCTCCCCGCTTAAAGACACCTCTCGATATGCAAATACAAGATTGAGAAGCATTGAGAGAGAGAAGCAAGCCTACTTAGATGAACAGACTGCTAAAAAAGAAAAATTCAGACAACTAGAGGAAGAGGAACGTGCATTGTTGGATATACAGAAAAGAGTCACCCAAGAAGAAGAAGATAGACTCTATGCACAACAACTCCAAAGTCGATTTAACGGGAGGGGAGCCAATAGTGGGACCAACTCACCCCCATCTACCCCTTCACCAAGTCCTAGAAGAAGATCAAGGACACCCTCACGATCCCCAAGTCCTAGAGGAAGAAGGGTTTCAAGATATGACCATCATAGGAGACAGTCGTCTCATAGACATTCAAAGCAACCCTCCCAACGAGCACATCATGGCTCACAACATGGAGGAAGTTATGCTAAATTTGATCATATGGATTTCATGACTATGCAACAAGAACCATCCTTTCAAGCATATGTGGAGCAATATGTGGAACAAAATAAAGACCAATTCTTGGAAAGTCTTATTAACAAAGGCGCTAAAGTTCCATATAATTTTGATGTTCACCAAAAGATCAAGAAACAGAGCCCTTCCACTGATGAGGTGATCTTACAAATGCAAAAGGATATAGACAGGATGAAGGCTCCCAAGAGCACGTTTCATTTGGACTCCATATGTCCTAACCCCATTGACAAAAGTGTGGTGATGGTAGAATTCCCTAAGAAAGTTGAGTTCCCAACATATGACAAATATGATGGCATTGGTGACCCTCACGACCATGTTCAACAGTTTTACATAATGAGCTTTTCCTTTCACCATGAAGACTCCTACTTGATGAGATTGTTCCCAAGGAGTTTAAAAGGTCAAGCCATGGAGTGGTTCACCAACTTTTCCCCTCCAGTAAAAACATTTAAAGAACTTGTCCAAAGGTTTGTTCAGCATTTTGCTTACAACTTATCGAGGTCAGTCACAATGCTTGATTTGTGCAAACTCAAGCAAAATCAAGGGGAATCTTTTGTCACATTTTTACAACGATGGAGGCAATTGTGTTTAAAATACCCAAGGACAATTCCTGAAGAGGAGAGAATTGATATCATTGTGAGCAATCTAATACCAGAACTAAGATATGAAGTCAAGAAAATCCCATTTAATTCCTTTGATACCATGGTAGAGGTGGCATGTCGCATTGAGGATGTCTTGAAAGAACAAGGAATTTTGGCTAAACCAACAAATAACAACAATAGCCAAAATAACAATACTAATGGTAACAAGGACAAAAAGAACTCCTATTGGAACAAAAACAAGCAAGTGGTCAGCGACGGAGTTGTTGACTCATCTCAAGTAAAAAATGAAGGAGTTCTTAACCTCTCCCATGCAGTTCAAGCTATGAAGCTGCAAACGTCTTCAACACAACAAGACAAACCTAAGTATCAAAGGAGATCTAAAACGGAGAAAAGACAATTTACCAAATTAGGAGAATCTTATGCAGATGTTTTTAAGACATTAGTTGCTCATAATTTGGCACACCCATAGGATCCTACAAAACATCATATACCGGATCTTTTACCTCATTGGTGGGATGCGAAGGCTTTTTGCGTTTTCCATAATGGGATTGGACACGACATAGAAAATTGTTTTAAACTCAAGCATCTTGTCCAAGACCTTATTGAAAAAGGACAATTACAAGTGGATGGGTTAACCACTAATGCGGATCATAAAGCCTTTAAAGAGCCCTTGCCTAAATATGAGAAAGGAGAGAATTCTAACAATAAGAATGGCAAGGCGGCTATCAACTACACCTACACAAATGTGGAGAACATTATTAACATGCTTGAAGTTGTGGATGATAGTGTCAACATGATGAGAGGGAAAGATCCCTATGGACATAATGTGGACCCAACTCCTATGACCGATGAAAGACCCGCTGTGGTGATAAGAGGTCCTCACTCACAAAGAATGCCCCAGTCCCTCAATGCTGTCACTAGGGGGCAGGCCCAAGCGCCCATTATCATTAGAGGTCCTAGCACTAGCAAGTCTAAGCAGCCCATGTCCAAAGGTGCTCCTCCCAAATCTGTCGTTGGTCTTGATTCCAATTATAATCTTATTGACCAGCTACAACGTACACCCGCGCAGATATCCATTTTTGAGCTTTTAGAATTGTCTCCTAAGCACAAGCGCGTCCTTGATGATGCTTTGCGAGCAGCCAACGTCCCTAACAACTTAGATATTGATCAATTATAGAACATGGTCAACCATTTGGCTAGCCCTCATTACCTCACCTTCTCAGAAGAAGACAACAAATCCATCAGTCACCCACATAACTTGGTCTTACACATCGAAGTCATGATTCATAAAACCCATGTCAGGCGTGTACTGATAGATGGGGGTGCGGGGCTCAATATTTGTACCCTGAGTTTATTGCTGGCTCTAGGATATTTCGAGAATGTCATTGACACAAGGAAGAGGATCACAATCAAAGCATATGACAAAGCAGAAAGAAGTTCTAAGGGATTGGCCGTTTTGCCTATTCACATTGGTCCAGTAGAAAAAGATATCTTATTTCAAATTGTTGATGTTGGACCTTTAGCCTACAACATTTTGCTAGGTAGGCCATGGATTCACGAAATGCAAGCAGTCCCATCAACATATCACCAGTGTGTTAAGTTTCCCCATAACGGTGTAGAAATTTGCATCCCTGGAGATAGTGCTTTATCAGTTAATAATATTTCTGCGGGATCACATGTACCTTTGAATAGGGAAGCTGATAGTCCTAGTAGTTCACTTGAACAATGCAAGCAGAAGTTCAAGACCATAGATCTTGGGATGGGAGATTATAAAATTGATTCTTTTACAAACATGCCAATCTCTCCTAGGTCTTATGGGAGACCATCACCAAATGTGAAGCCTTCGTCATCAGCAATGACATTATTTGGGAAATTTGTTGAGTCTTCGGTCCCCATTCAGGAAGAGAAAGAAAAAGTTTCCATAAGAGACTGGATCTACCATGAGGAAAAATATAAGCACAACGAGAATTTTGCTCCTCCACCTGAAGCTTTAACTAATGGCTTGAGGATGGCTATAGAATGGAACATCACAGAGTTACATGTCTTTGGGGATTCCCAGTTAATCATCAACCAAGTCAATGAAGAGTACCAAACCAAGGATGAAAAATTGATACCCGACAAAAAGATGGTTGATTCTTTGAGACGCTACTTCACCTTTGTGATGTTCCAACAGATCCCTAGGACAGAGAACAAAGCTGCAGACGCCATGGCCACATTAGCTTCACTTCTTCAGTTGGAGACACATGAATCCAGATTTGAATTCCTGGTGGAAGAGCTACACCATCCCATCTTTGACTCGTCTGAAAGCCATGTCATTTGTGCCATTATCACACATGAGTCTTCCCGATATGGTGCTATCTATTCATATCTTCGTGATGGCATCATCCCTGACACATTCAACCGCTCTAAACGTCAAAACCTCATCTGTAACACCTCTCGCCACACCCTCATCTCTGGTGATTTATATAGGAGGGGTTTAGATGGGACGCTCCTTAGGTGCTTGGAAAAGGAGGAATCCAACCAAGCGTTAGCTGACATCCACGAGGGCATTTGTGGTGGACATTCTAATGGTCTTGCCATGGCCCGAAGGTTGCTTAGGGAAGAATATTATTGGCCCACAATGCAGATAGGTGCAGTCACCTTTGCTAAGTCATGTGAAAAATGTCAAAAACACAGAAACCTGATTCATGCTCCAGGTAGGGAGCTGATCCCTTCTGTTTCTCATTGACCATTTCAGCGCTGGGCCTTTGATCTGGTTGGGCAGATTCATCCCAACTCATCAGGTGGACATAAGTTCATTATTACTGCCACTGACTACTTCACAAAATGGGTGGAAGCTATGCCACTTTCTATTGCTTTAGGAAGGACCATTTCTTTATTCATCTTGAATCATATTATTTGCCGATTTGGAGTGCCTTCTGAGATCATTACTGACAATGGAGGTCAATTTAAGAATAAGGACCTAAAGCATATATGCAAAAAGTTTAAAATCAAGCAACATTGGTCCTCCATCTATTTTCCACAGGGAAACGGACAGGCAGAAGCCTCTAACAAAACCATTCTTAAGATTCTTCATAGGACAGTACACAAGAATGGTAGGGATTGACACTTACAAATCAATCCAGCACTATGGGCTTACAGAACAAGCATTCACACACCTACAGGAGCCACTCCTTTTTCTCTTACCTATGGTGCTGAAGCAGTATTGCCTTTAGAAGTCAAGATACCATCACTTAGAGTCTCACTCAAAGGTTTGATTACAGATGAGGATTATCGCGCCATGAGGTTATAGGAACTAGAACTTCTAGATGAGAAGCATAAAGCTTCCTTTGATCATATGAGAGTGTATCAGAAGCGTATGTCCAAAGCATTCAACAAGAAGGTTCGCCCTAGAGAATTTCAAATAGGTGATCTTGTTTTGCGAGAAAATCCTAAAAACCAACAGAACAGAGAACAAAAGGGCAAATTTGAACCTAACTGGCTTGGACCATATGTCATCACAGCTGCTTTTGGTACCGGTGCGTATTTACTATCAGATCTTGATGGAGAACAGCTCCCTGATCTCATCAACATTGTGCACCTCAAGAAGTTCTATCCTTGATGCCCATTCTGTCTGGGGGCATCCTTTGTACATATTTATTGATCCTGAAAAAATACCAAAAAAATTCATATATGATGCTGAAAAAAACCTTAAAAAGTATAAAAAGTCCTAAAAAAAATACATAAAAAATAAAAAAAATTCAAAAATCCAAAAAAATGATGAAAAAATGAAAAAAGAATCCAAGTGGTGAAAACCTGGAAACAGGCGCTGCTTGAGGCCTTTGCCCTCCTATTTGTTAGCATGCATCCTCGACACTTAGCCACTTCCCATCATACCTTGACCTTATTTGGCTTAGTCTGGAATTGGTCTTTGTCTTTGTCTAGGGGGCATAACTGTTAGCATAGGTCCTTTAGGTGCATTTGTCTCTTGGGGCATTTCACAATAGGTGTTTTTCAACACCACCCCAAAATAGTGTTTTTCGACACTACCCTTGCGTCGAGTGTTTCTTAACACTTATCAGGTGTTTTACCTAACAGTCTCGTATGATGTGATATTTCTCACTAAGTAGATATGATACTCAGAGTTTGACTCTATGACCAACACACACACACTTAAACAATCAACTTGCTGACGATATGATGACTTTATTTTTCTTTGTGTGCTGTCTATGAGGATTTCTTTGATGAGTGGTCTCTCCTTGCGAAGTTTTGCATAGCTAGAAGACTGAGGGTATGAGAACATGTTTTATTTCTTTATCTGCTTGTGGGTATATTTTGTTAGTCCTAACTGTCATGAGCATTTATGATGGTCTTACTTGACACTATGGATTGACAAGGTATTATCCTTGACTGTTATGTGAGTGCATGCTTCTAGTTATCCTAACTTTCATGTGTCTTGATACAAGAATAATCTCGCCATATCAAACTTAGGTGATCCCACTGTATTAGTCATCTTGACCTATATGTCTTTGATGCCTAGGTGAGATTTCCACATTTCTATCTGATAAAGATCATATTCATATCCACATAGTCATACTAGTGTGCATTGTATGATCTTACGATGCTACCAATAATGCTCGATGATGATAATTAGATGTCTATAAGCGTTGTGACCTTGCAAGTCAACCACTTTTTCATAGTAGCTTGCATTTTTAGGGTCATAATAGTCTAGTTTTGCATTTCTTGCATATGGAGAGAGCTCTCCTTTTTCATCTTACGTGGACCTGTCAGTCGACTGCGCTCACCTTTTCTTCTTCTCGATCATGTCTTTCACTCCTTGTCCTTTTCATCTCGAACCTGTTCTTGTTCATCATAAGGGGTTAATCATATCATCATATCTATATCAAAACTGTCATTTTCAAGAAACATGAGTCTATATCATACACATGAGAATTAAACATACATCTATGAGAGAGAACATACATAAGCATTTTGAGCAAAATGATAAGACAATATACATAAACTGATACACCCATCACAAGTGAGACAAGATACACATGATACATCGAACATCCAGTAATCTCATAAATCTATAACAATGTCATGATATACAATACAATATGAGATCCCAAAATCTGGATCAAAAGTCTCAGGATATGTCCAAAACATCTAAATCTAACACCTAACCCTAGGACTCGCTACCACCCTCGTGAGGAGCTCATGGTGGTGGAGGAGGCATGGCTCTCCTATCGAGTACCACATCTGATACCCCTGCCCGCTGAGAGTATGATTGTGCTCTCTCACCCTCTGGAACGACCTGCAGATAGAGTCCGTGATAGTAGGCTGCTCTCGCTGACTCCTGTCGGAGCTCCAGTGCCTCTACCTATGCCATCACCTCACGGCGTGCTATCTCTGCCTTGAGATCGGCTATCTGCTGATCTCACTCTGCCCTTAGATCCAGTAGCTGTTGATCTCTCATGGCTATCGTAATTCAGAGCTGATGTATCTCTGCCTCCTAAGCCTGTATCTAGGCTCTTAGATCATCCCCACCCGTAGGCTGATCCTACTGTGCCTCTGCCTGCCGGCGAGCTGGTCTCGCCTCCTCCTCAGGCGTCACTGATCTCTATCCCCGTGACCATTTCCAGCCACCTGATCTCGACCCCTCTCCTCTCTCCATCCTCCTCCCTCTCCCCCTCCCGCCATATCCTCCGTCCCCTCCGTCCCCTCCGTCTCCTCCGTCTCCCCCATCATCCCCTCTGTCTCCTCCCTGCGCTGGTACCTGTGCATCTGGTACTGTAAACCGAGGGAATGGCACCCTCCACCGCTTTGCTCTATAGGCTGCATCAGCCCCTACATCTGCCATATCTGGGAAATACTCCTAGGGCTCACTCCTGATACCTGTTGTCTCTGCGACAGCCTGCTGATAATCCAACATGGGTAGCCACCCATGACCCTCCTCGTCTCTGGCCCTGGCATATGTGGTAGTCTCTGTTGAGACTTGCTGCTGCCTCCCGAACTGTCGCCATACCCGCGTGATGCAGAATCTCTTGACTATCTCTGCATACCGACCGACTAGTGGCCAAGTGCACAGCATGTAACTCAGCTCATCGGCTGCATCTCCCCAGACCTCAACCTCCCTGTATGGCCTCCATGTGAATGAGGCTATCTCATCTAGAATTCGTCTGCAGTACTTCACATCCCCACTATGGGCATGTGATATAAACCCAAGGTACCTATAGATGAAGGGGTACCTCCTCTCCCTCGGCTGAACCTTGGGACGCACCACAGTGATGTGCTCCCACGCCCATACCTGTGCCAGGATGGCACCGCATGCCCATGTCTGACCATCTCTGTAGACGATCTCATGCAACTCATGGTACATCTCTGCCAATATGGCAGGACCCCATGCCATCCGTCGAGGCCTGCCGACCAAATCAACTAGTAATCGAGCCCATCTGAGCGGGAATCCCTTCTGACTGCGATCAGTCATCAGGATCTATGAAATAATGGAAGCCACTATACATGGCACTAGGTAGTCTCTGCCAAAATCATCTATCAGCCTCTCCCAGCTGATATGCCTAAACAGAATAGTGACATCCTAGAACATCTCCTGAACCAGTCGGCGCCCCTCAGTGGCGTCCTGATCATAGTACACCTATGCCAACAAATGAATCATGTCAGTTTTCATCATATGGAAACATTACATTTATGATTATATCTTAAAACATGATTATACTCACCGGCTCACCATGACATGGCACTCGTAAGATCCTGTAGACGTTCTCTAAGGTGATCGACGCCTCTCTAGTAGGCAGGTGGAAGGTGTTGTGCTCGCTATGCCATCTCTTGACAAGAGCAGTCAACAACCCATGGTCCGCTCTGATGTAGGGATATCTCAACAGATATCTGAATCCCATCTCTTTGATGTCAGCATTGCCCGGATCATCTAGATCTTGGACACATCTCAATCCTGTCACCTTCGGCGCTTTGATGATCAGTGCCGGAAAGACCTCCTGCAAGCCAAAAACCAAGCCAGTTGTTAGCACATATCATGATGGATGTCTAAAAACTCAATATAAAATATCGCTAAAACATAACATTGTCTAGACCCATGTCATTTTTGCTCAAAAAATGCGTAAATTTTTTTTAACCTGGGCGATATTCTTTTTTTGGAGAAGTATCGCGCGATACTTCTCCTTATAGCGGGGCGATATACCTTATGTCGCGTGATACTTCACCCGGTATCGTGCGATCTTTCGCCCAGTATCGTGCGATACTAGTGCCTTAGGTCATGCGATACTTTGGGGACCCGCGAAGTATCGCGAGACATTTCTCCCCAAAGGGCGCGATACTTCTAAAGTATTGCGCGATATTTCGCCCAAACAAAATTTTTGAAATTTAAAAATTTGAAAAACATGCTAAAAAAGCTATTAAATGCAAAAAAAAAGCCTTAAAAGCTCGAGTTTTTCGAAAACATACCGGGGTCGGATAGTGTGGTGGCCGGTTGTGCAACCGGGTGCGCTCAAATCAATGCCTGTGGACGGGAACTCCTGCCTGCTGGGCCATTTTCTCTCTCTAAAGCTCTGAAAATTCTCAAATCGCTAAAAGACAAATGATCTTTGAAAATGACATTTTGACCCCTTTTATAGCCTTTTGACTTTTTGACCTCATTTTCAAAACACCTCAGAATTGCGCAAAAATTGCACCCCTAGCTAATTTCGACGTCCTGGATCCATTTTCGGACTCAAAATCAAAATTTGAGGTCATCTTGATAGTCAAAATCATATTTCAAAATCTTCCCTTCTTCTGCGCAGTTGGCTACATCTTTTTGAGGCCTAATCCTTCGATCTTTGTTGGGGCATTGTCATTTCTTCATTTCCATGTCTTCCAAACTTCTAGTCTTTCATTCATATTCATTCCATTCCCTCATTTCTCACGTTTGATTACATCTTTTCAGTCAGGCTGGGGCATGTTTCATTGCCTAATGGTTAACCTATTTGACCTTTACATTCGATTATGATTCTGATTTGATCAACTCCTTATCAATTCACTATTCTCCTCTCTACCTGATTTCGATTTCGATTCCGAGGAGGTAGTACCTATGGGATTCTCATCCCCAATTGCTTGATTCTCTTGATTCAGACATCTTTTGTGAGCTTTTGCTCAAATTTGAGATTCTTATCTCTTACTTTGAATGTGATCCCGAATCGACCTCATGTTCAAAGGCCTTTTGTTTATGCTTTGTCTGGATATGATCCCGAATCGACCTCATATTTGAGTTGTTTTGTGATCCCAGATCGATCTCACATTTCAACTTCATTCTTTGACTACATGTGTTCCCAAATCGATCACACATTAGTCAAAGAGGGGCAAATGTATGCACCCTAAAATGGTCGCCTAGACTTTGGGCCCCATTTATTTGATTTATCAACCCTGAATCATTTTGATCAATAATCAATATTTTCAACATTATCAATTTCTTGATTAAATATTAAATTCGATCATATATTGGATTTTTATCCTATGGGCTAATCATTTATCCTAAGTCTTTATTTGATTAAAAGGAATATTTCCTCCCCTTTTGATTAAATAAAAAGCCCCACCTTTCCTCTTATCCTAAGTTGCACAAATAAAGCATTATTCATATTTTATAAAAAGGAGAAAAACACTTTTTGTCTCATATGGACATAAAGTCAACTCTTATTTTCCTATTGGAGGATACTTGTGCACATGGATTGCTCCTCTTTCAAGCTCCACCGCTGATTAAGACTTTTGCCTCTTAATCTCCATGGTCCATTCCTTTGCATTTCTTATAAAAGGAGAGCTCTCTCCTCATTTGCATATACCATGTTTTTATGCTAATGTTATGCTGCAGGTTTTAGGTACATTTGGAGTTTTTGAAGACATTGAAGACTTGCTTCATTGCATCATTTAGTTGCATATTTGCTTTCATAGTTGCATGATAATGGCATTCATAGTATAGATGTTCTTTTATGCAATAGAATAAGTTCACATAGTCTAAATAGGAAGTATTGTAATCCATTGCCATTTCCTTTCATAGATTAGTTGCATTGTACCTTCCTTTCATAGCTTAGATTGCATCCTCATTTTAGTTGCATTGCATTACATTTTCATAGTGATTCTTGGAGATATTGGCATTGTTGCCCTTGTCTTCATTGTGAATCTCTCATTGTATGGTTGACTAGCAAGGTCACAAGTTTGTAGCTCTAGCTGAGAGCAAATACATCATAGTCCCTTGCAACTCCATGCATAGAGAGCTATGAGCTGCTTTGTGAGGCCTCATTCTTGAGCAACCTTGCATGTAATGGTTCATAGAAGTGCACCTTTTTAGTGTGTACACTTGGTAGATTCAGAAATATCAAAATTTAATGATGAAAGTTTGAGTTAGGGAACTTTTGCCGATATATGATGTATGAGAACATGAGCCAAAGTATGAATCACCTAGGCAACTGCCACCTTTGCACGTCATGGCGTGTTTTTGGGTGTTTTTCTCTAAACGCTAAGGGAAGGATTGAGAACATTTCTCATACCAGTTTCTTGCCCAAAACTTTGAAGAGCTTTGTCACCAGAAGTTTTGTCTGCAGAACGAGAAGGAAAATGGTGGGGGAACGCCACAGAAGGGAACCAGAAGATGAGGCTGAGAAATGGCAGAGATGGTCGAAGGTGTGGGATATTCTGAGTAAAGGGGAGGTGACCACTTTCATCGAAAGAATGCATGGATGGAAACCCTCGGTCAGTAAAATAATGGTTAAAAATTGGAATGAGGGGAGTGTTAAAATTGATGGGGTCGAGTTCAATGTTACCGAGGAGGTTATCTCAGTGGTGACAGGCATTCTGATTGTAGGAAATAAATTCTACAGAGATCGCCACATTTCTGGTCAGGCGATGGCGGAATTCACCAAAGGAAAGGAGGAGAAGAAGGCTCTTGAGAAGCAGGGCACTTACTACCTGCCGAGATCCATCAAACCTCTGTGAAGGTTCATGTTGAGAGCGATAATTAAATACATTTCTCAGGACATGAGGTTTGATTGTATTTACTCCTACCACTTTGTTCTTCTCAATCATTTCAGGGCTGGTACTAAAATCTCCATTCCTTTTTACCTCTACTCGTCCATTAATGAAAACATAAATGATTATAGGGAGAAACCCATCGGTAATCCTACTTTTCATGAAGGTCTGTTGTTGTTAATTTATGAGTTTTTTAAAGCTAAAACCATAGGTAAAGAAATTAACCAGGGGAAAGGGGGAATGGTGGGCTTTGATGAAGAGCTTGACTTCGGTGATGAAGAGTAGACCCCTTCTGACACTGAGGAGAGTCAAGACATGCATTCTGACTCAGATGCTAATGCCTCCCCACATACCAGAAAGGGGAAAAAGAAGATTAAGAAAGAAAAAAAGGTTAAAAAGGAGAAACCTGATTCTAAGCAGTTTATTGAGGTCTCTTTCGACAGGGATTATGACGAGGAAGCAGATGGTATGGACACTGAGGGAGACAGCGCTGAAGCTGAGGAAGATACAATTGGGGAGGAGGAGGAAACTAAGAGGAATAAGAAGGGGAAGAAAAAGTTTATCATCAAAATGCCAGCAAACAGGGAAGAGGTTACAGGTTGTGGTAGGAAATAGAGGAAAAAGAGGAGAATGGAAGAAGAGAATAAGGAGGAAGGACAAGAGGAAGGGAAGGATAGTGAAGAGGAAGAGGAGAGTCAGGGGAGAGAGGAAGATGATATGTAGGTTGCTGAAGATCAAGGGACCAACCAGTACGAATGCAAGATAACAGATAAAGAGAAGAATGTGGTTTGGAGAGACTTCCACAAGGTGTCTGTCAGAATGGGACTAAAGAGAGAATTGATGAGAACCCTGGTTAAGGAAAATAAGGATGGCAAGATTCAAATGGAGGATATCATAAACCCCGCCCTGGTGATTCTAAGTGACATTACCAAAGAACATCCTCAGATGGATGTCCTCAATAATGCTAAAAATTGTTGGAAATATTCAAGACTATCCAGGTTATTGAGAGGGGAGGGGTGAATCAGTAACTTCAAAACTTTTAACAAATTCAGATCTTAACCATATTTCAAATAACATTAGATTGATAATCTGACTGCATGTATGAGTAACAGAAAGAATAAAACATTCATAACACTTTGAACACAGAGATTTGGTGACCCAGAAACCTTCCAAGTAGAAAGTAAAACTGGGGTGGGGATGATACCCATAAAACTTCAATATTGCAGTATAAAGTTTGCTGGTTAAGGCTTACAATGATCATTTCTGATGATCTGCCCTGTTAGGAGCAATAAGGACTGCTAGGTCCACCTTGTTAGAGGATTTACAAACATACAATAAAGTATGCACTTGGTTAAGAGATTTTACAAAGATTGTTAAGTCTACCCGGTTAAAAGATTTTAAGTTGATTCACCTGTTAGGATGAAACAATAGATCTCTTACTTGCAACTGTACTTGCTGATTGAGATTCTCTGATGTACTGATCACCTTCTATGATGGATAGATCTTTGCTGCTTCCTATACTGCTGTAGCCCTTTGTAATTCGCTTATCTCTGCCTTTCTCTCTTTTTCATACTTCGCTACTTCACACCTTGGATATGATACAAAACATTATTTATATATCAATCCAAAACAGTTACAAAATAATTACAAAGTCAGCTCTTAACACAAATATTATTGAGTCAGCCCAAATATAGTTACTCGGTTACTGCAAACTAACTCGGTGACTTTCTAATACTTGGCATCCACTGTGTTACTCGGCATCGTCATGCTCTCGGTAGAAGTGGAGGCTTGGTCCATACTAACCACTCGGTTGTAGTTTTGAACTCGGTATATACTGGAGACTCGGTAGATATAGTGTCACTCGGTAGAAACTGAATTCCCTATTTACCATGCTGGCACTCGGTAAACACTGCTCATTTCATCACTCGGTAAACACTGTCCTGTCTGCTCGATAAACACTGTCTTGTCTGCTCAGTAAACACTTAGAGTCTGAATAAGTGTTGTCACTAATGACAAACATACTTAATGCCAACAAAAAATAGTATTATTGATAGCTACAAGACAACCAAATGGACTTTCCATGAAATTCAGGAGCTAAAATTTCGGGTGGGTATGCTGGAAAGGGAGGGTAATAGCAGAAAGATAACGCTAACAGAGGAGAAGAATGAGATGGAGAGTAAAATGGAGGATGTGAAGATGAGGATGCAGAGCTTGGAGGGGATGTTGCAAAAAATAGTGGAGCAGAGCCATAGCATCCTCAAAGCCTCAAATGATAACATAAAAGTCTTGATCAGTAAATTTGAGGAACATAGGAGCAGCAAGGAGGAGTTGCCAAATAGTAGCAAAGATAAAACTCTGGAGGAAGGGTTCAGGAAGAGAACAAGGTCCAGCACCATAAAGAAAGACATGCAGGAACCTGACAAGGATCTGGCTGAACTCAAGGATGTTGCGAACAAGGCGACTGAGCTTGAGATTCGAGCGACGGAGATACTAAGAGAATTTGCTTGATCTGCTCCCCTGGTTTTTTTGGACCTGACCTGGTTTTTTTGCTTTCTGGTTTTGGACCTGTTTCCTGGTTTTTACTATTTGTTTTGTTGGTGGACCGTGTCTAGCCTTTTTTGGCTATGGCTATCGTATCTTAGTGGAATGTAATTGCTTTATCTCTGTATATTTTTAATACTGTTTGGGTTTCAGGGCCCCTTTAAAACCTGTTTTCCTTAATCAAAAACATTGAACCAAATAAATCCCTAACCCTAAACCTAATAAAAATAATAAACCAAATTGAACCCTAATACTAAAACTAATTAAACATTAAACCAATTTTCCCTTAATCACAAATGCAATAAAATATTATCCCTAATAGTAAACCATATTAAACCTCAATCCTAAATATAATTGAACACTAGATACCAAGTTGAACCCTTACCTTATAGAAAATCGAATCTAAACCATAAAACAAATTGATATCTGACACTAACACTAAACCAAATTGAACCCTAACATGAAATTAAATTAAACCCTAACAACAAAATGAATTAAACACCAACTATAAATTAACCAAGTTGAACCCTACAACTAGAACAAATTGAACCCTACCTTATGCCCACTAAACCAAATAGAACCTTAACCCTCAACCTTATTGAATATTAAACCAAATTAAATCATAACTCTAAATTTAATTAATTACTTAAACTAAATAACATAATTAAGCATTCGATGGAATTAAAAAAGCTAGTGGCAAAATTTTTTAAGTTATATTTTTAATATTATATTATTGGATTTAAATTATTAAATATATTTATTAAAGTTGTATTTAATAAAGTAATGTAAATTAATATAAAATTTATTGAATCAAATTATTTATATTAATTTCTTATATTATAAATTGAATAGTTTTTTCAAAAAAACATTTTATTTATTTTTAATTTATTTTTAAGTAATAGGCCATAGCTAAAA
Source organism: Chamaecyparis obtusa (assembly GCA_027943335.1). Lineage (NCBI taxonomy): Eukaryota > Viridiplantae > Streptophyta > Pinopsida > Cupressales > Cupressaceae > Chamaecyparis > Chamaecyparis obtusa. Next base: position 141,194 of record BSBK01005717.1, read on the forward strand.
TTTTTTATTAATTTTAAGCCTATTTTACAACCCGACTCACTAGGGGCACCGATAGGAAAGAGCCAAGTGGAGAAAACCTTTAGTCTTGCCCTGAAAAAATAAAATAAATTTTATAGTATCTTTATCTTATAAACATCTCGTTTACGTGTATGAGGTTTATTGCAAAATTGAGTATCCTTGCTTGCATGCTTTTGCCAATAATAGTATAATACAATATTTTTGATGATTCACACCAATTTTTGTGACTTATTACATTCAATAACAAATGATACATTTGCATTAGAGCATCTTCTAACTAGCCACTTCTAAGTAGTGGATAAATGCAAGCCATCATTACTTCCATAGGTCCTCCTAAGCCTCTCTAAATCTATGTTTAACCTGTAGCAACTTGCATTTCAACAAAGGATGCCCTCCAAACAACTTGGCTATCTATTAGTATATTAAGTGTATTGAAATACACCCAATCCATTCATATATAAAACCTTCTTGTACACATAAAAGGGTTAGTTGATAAAAGAGAATATAAACAATATCTTAGAAAGCCATTAATTTGAGGACCATTAAGTCCCCTGAAGTTCCCTTAGAGAACATAAACTATAAGTATTACATACAAATGTATATAATTGCCTTGAGCACCAGATTCCCACAATATAAGCTAGGTAAACAATGTTGATATACTAGTAATTCTAACCTCACACAATCAAAAGGCAAGCATAGAACTATTATCCTGAGTAGTTTCAATTTCCTTTAAAGTTAATTTCTAATTAAGATGAAACCATATCCATCTCTCATTAACCAAGATGAAGATCTTCTTTTCACGATTAGAAAATTATTCCTAAACTTACTGGGTCACCACTTGAAAGTATGATATCAAAGATTAAAAAAGATACTATTAACTATTTGATCAAGGCCTCATGAACACCCAAAGTGTATATATATAAAGGTGTATATGCATACATACCTGTGTAGACCTAAATGAGTGAAGTTTCTTGAGGATGATTTTGGCACTTGTGGTACTAATGAACACCAATTAGCTTGGGTCACAAATTCGCTATCTGCACTACCACACGACATGCCAAAAGAGAAGTCCAACACAACCCTACCACCATACATCCACACATTCCCTGCCATCATTCGTACTTCCACTCCCCAATCCACTATACAACAATACACTTCCAATCTACCATACGATCATGACAACACTCCCAGACATCGTACGATGTCTCTTCCTTCCATTCGTACGGTCTTGCATACACCCCCATCGTACAAACATATACACTCACCATACATCAATAGGTGTGCCATACAGACTCTGCTTCAGCCTTTACACACGTCCAGTTGGGACTTTGATGCACATAACTGACCACATCATTCCCTCACCATATAGACAAAGGGCCATCAGGACATTCAATGTCTTCGACACTCAAAAATTTACAGTCCATTTCCCTTTGTACGACCGTTAGGACCTTGGATACATTATACACACACACACATGCTAGTTCTAGTTTAACTAGTTCATTCCTCTCGATTTGAACATTCAATATTTTAAAATAGCACATTAATAAAAACTATTTAGTACATAAAAAATGCATGAAGCTTAATTTTAAATAAACTAAAAATGGTTTTAACAATTTAATGATCATATACATTGACATTATTTTTTTTAATAATAATTAGATTTATAATTAATAATTAATTACTTTACTTATTTAACTACTTATATCATAATTCAATTTAAGTACTATATATTAATTATGTATATAATAACCCATAGCCATCAACTTCTAAAATCCTTCTAATTATTTTTTTCCCTCCTTGAAATTCATCAACCCCCATTGAGCATCCGTGAATGCAAGTAACTCATCCTATGTGTTTAAAAGCCTCAAGAATGACTCCTTTGAACCTGCTCCCAAACCTAAAACCAAGGTTAAACCTCCCTCCCCTACTAAAGACAAGGAAAAAGCTAAAGTTGAGGAGGGGTGTAGTGTGAAAGAGACCGCCTGGGAGGAAATTGAAAAAATTAAGAAAGACATTGCATGTATTGATAAAAGGTTGCAGGAGGTTGCTCAGTTCGCTCTCAATGTGATGCATAACTCGGTGACTACTTTATGTTTATTGCAGGATAAAGCGCACGAAGGGAAGGTTAGCGAGGAGGAAGACTTTAAGGAACTATTCAGGTTCCTAACTGAAGACTAGGCATAGATGTTGTTGTCCAAGTAGGGCACTCGAAAGATAACCTAAGATGCTGACCTTGACTTTTTTGCTTTTTTGCTTTCAGTGGCCTGTGTCTAAATATGTTTGCTATTAGTACTAGGCTTTATGCCAAAGACTCTGTTTGGAAAAGCCCCGCATGGCTTAGCTCTAAAACTTTTAATACTTTATATTCTCGAAGTGGTATGGATAGCTTAACTATGTGGATTATGCTTGTTTAGTTAGACTCTGGTGAGTTTTTGATACAAGGAAGTCATGGTCACTATTTCTTTTTGGTTTGTCTGCTGTTAATGTGCTGACAATGTTTATCTACTGAATTTTTTCTTGGAGCTTTGTTTTAGAGGACAACACCCTAGTTTTTGTTACTTCTAATATAAAAAACATATCATTTTTAATACATATTTTTATTATAAATTAAAAATAATAAAAATAACTCTAATAAAAATTGAAAATCTAAATACAATGATAGACTTAATCCATAACAAAATATAATAAACATACAATGCAAAATAATAGTAAAGAAAATATTTATTAAAAGTTTTAAAAATGAGGATTGTGAGATACTACTCAATATAAAGTACATTGAAGTATTTCAATACAGAAGTGGAAATTTTTTTATGAAATATAATCGAATATACAAGGCAGTAGGTATATAGTCCCCTTAAATGTTCGAACAAATCTTAAAACAATGTATAACTACCAACTTTTTTGTTAGACTGAGATACATCAGCAGATGGAAATTTCAACCCTCATCTTCAAACTTGGAACTGTCCTTTTTGAATATGGTTGTGATTACTCACAATTAAGGCAAACATTAAAATATAAAATGTGCCTTCGAAGCTCCACCACAACAATAGTGCAAATCTACTCCTGTAAATACCCCACAAACTTACGTCAATGTGGTGTATTGCCCGCGTCATGCATCTGACCTGGCCTCATTTTATATATTTCTGTACATAATGCCATGTAGACAATGTGTGTATGTGTCACACTTCGGACGATAGCCCATATAAAAAACAGAGAATGCCGTATATAATATTAAGTATACAGCTGTGTGTATATGTCGTATCCAAGTCAGAAGGACACGTGCCTAAAATTAATAAGACTGGTTAGGAAAACAAATACAGTTCTCAAACTAATACTTTATTAGTGAGCAATCGTTTCTAATTGAAAATTGAGCTTTCAGGGAAGTGGGTCGATCGAAATGGGTTGAAATGTGAAGTTTTGTTTGAGAGTGATATCTTATACAGTTCCTCCTAAACGGATAAGCACGCATTTGAGAGTCACACGGTGCCTTAGCACAAACCCACAACAAATCCTGGCAGCGGCTGCAGCGGCAGGAGGAGGGCAGCAGCAGAAAAGCATGAAAAAGTGCAAGGAAAATGATGGCGACGGTAAGGTTTCAGACACTACTATTATTCCTGGATTACCCAATGAAATTGCATTGGATTGTTTGGCTAGAATTCCCAGGTTGATGCATCAGAAATTTACAAGAGTTTCTAGGTCATGGAAAACCCTAGTAACATCCAACACTCTCAATTGGAATGCATCACCTGGGCTACCCACAAACTATGTTTATGTAAATTTGTTGTTCTCAATTGGGGACCAGAGATTTTTTGCATGGAACCTAGAGGACAAGGCTTGTTTGCCTCTGCCCGCGTTTCCAACGAATCTGACTTGTGCCAAGTTTGTTGTAAGCAGAGGGAGGCTTTTCTCCATTGGGGGTTTGATTAACTCTGCCAACTCAGCTGATGTGTGGGCATATGATCCCTGTGTCAATGCGTGGGAGTCTGTCGCATCCCTAAAACTTGCCAGGTATGAACCTGCAGTTGTTAGTATTGCGGGGAAGATTTATGTAATGGGTGGTGGGGTGGGGGGGGATTTGTCAGATTGGGCAGAGGTCTATGATCCTGAAGTGGGTGCGTGGACTTCTCTGGCGATTCCTTGTTGGCGCTTTTTTGGAGATGTGTTTTGTAGGGACAGTGCAGTGGTGAATGGGAAACTATATGGGATGTGTTATGGGGGGTTGGGGTTTATCTTTGATCCCATTTCATCATCTATCACTATAGTCAGTAGTGAGGCTTACGAGTCGAGCCCTTGTGATAACATCCATGCACTGTTTTCGACATGGAATAAGCTAAACCAGAAAACAGCTGTAGTGAAAGGGATTCTTTTCGCTTACTTTGAGGGCAAGATCAGGGGTTATGATTTTGATCACAATGCATGGCTTCCCTTGCAAGGCACTGGAAAACGTTTGCGAAATGGGATGTCCAAGGCTTCTCTGGTTAATGTAGAGGAAAAGCTTTGTGTGATTCGTAAAAATGCAAATACAATTATATTTGCTTGCTTGGATATTCTTAAGATCCCTGGCATTCTGCGCTGTAATGTCCTGTGGTGTCACTCAGAGGCTTCTTCTGGCAGACCGTGGAGTATTGATGCGTGTGTTTCTCTTGCCGAGTCAGGCTCTTGAGGTGAGTTGGTACTGTTAGAATTTATATATTTTGTTATAAATATCATTCTAATAAACACGTAGTTTATATGGTTATTCTTTTGTAATTATTCTTCACTTTTTCTTGAAACTCAAATACAGATATTTTGCAATGCATTCCCAGCACTTCCATTTGTCTTTCTTTTGGTTGCCAAACTCTAGTTAGCAGTGCTTCTATGTTACACTTGAGTCAGAAATTTGAAATATATAAATAAGTTTGAATTATCTGTGGTAGGAAATAAATATTTTCAAGAGAAAATGGACATCAACCTTTTAAAGCAAGCAGTTTTCAAACATATTCTGCAAGGTCTGAGAAAGATGGGTGTTTTAAATCATCTGCAACATTGTGTGATCGCATTCGATTGTATGTCCAGAAATAGTAGATGCTCTTTCCTAAAGCTGACTAATACCAAAGAAAATACTTCAATTAATAACTTAATATTCAGGACACTTAAGTTTTATTGCAGTTTGCATGAAGACAAATAATATAGTCGTTTCAACTTTCATATGAAGACTGAAAAAGATAATGATACACTTTATCCAGGATTAATTATTGGATACCTGTTACGATATTTTTACTAAGTGCACTTTATGTTGCTTATAATATGGTTTTACCGTCCAGTAATTGTTTAGCTGACTATCATTATATTGCTCTGAAATTGTCTAATAGTGCTAATATATATTTATTCTTATGCATGTTATATTATGTTAATCTTGTAAATATGATATGGTTTCATTGTCACCAAGTTTACACTTTTCAACACACAAGAAGTTGTTTGAAATTTTGTGTAAAATAATCACATTAACTATAGTAAACAATTCCTACTGTATAATAATTAATACTGTGCATCTGTTAAACAACTGTGGAAGTGTATTGAAAACATAGTAGCCGGAAACTCCTTTATCTCTTCTCGGGTGTGCATATCCCCATATCTAATTTTGAAACGTATCCGATACAGCCCAGATATATATCGAATATTGTACCTATGTGTGCCCAAAAAAACTTGATTTTCCAACCGTGCCAAATACTATGTGATTTGATTTTTTTAAAATTTGACATAAATCTTCCCAAATTTAATTTAAAAAACTTCATTAATGCATTTTTTTTTTTTGGTATAAATAAAACCTACACCAAATTAGAAAGACAAATGAAATGTTTTCTATTTCAGTGACCCATTTTTTGGGTCGTCTTTCAATGAAACTCTACTATTTTTGCATATAGTAAAGTGTTAAATTAACTTATGATTATTTTTGTAGCATTTATATGTCTATATTGTTTTTGAAGTAATGAAAATCTCCTCTAATAATGTAGAAAATTGTGTTAAATATGTGTTTGTGTTTTTTATTGATGTTGTATCCAGCTGTATCCATATTGGGGGTACTAAAAAATGACCATATCTGTATCCGTGTCCATGCAACTTTGATTGAAAATTTTGACTACAGAAAGAGTCAACTTTTGCTAGAAACTCTCCTTAACATATTGGGTCAAGAGTCAATACTTCAGCAATCCTCTACATGATTATATTTGGCCATTTTTTGTTATTTGAACCTAAAAGCATAACAAAAATATTTCTAAAGGATGCATAGCCTAATTATGAATGCTAATATATCCTTTATTAGGAAATGTTATTAAATCAAATATTTTCTATTTTTTTAATTTTACTCTTGTTCATAGAAGAGCTTGGAAGTTTGGAACCATGTGCAGAACAAAATAATTGTAAATTTATACATGGTACTTTACCTGTGTTCCACTTTGAATGCTTACAAGATAGAATTTCGAGGACAAATTTTCCTTTTTGTGTTTCTACTTTGGTGATCTACAATATTGAGAAAATTTGTTTCACGATCACAATTTTTTCTTGTATAATTTGTATTATACTCTAATGCTGTTGATTAGAACTTGCAATAGATGGGTCTGTTGTTATTTAATATTTAGGATAATACTTGATAAAATTGCTGTTTATTGGGACAAAGATTGCATTGTGATCAATGTAGGATTTCTTAGCGAAATCAGGTTCTACACCTGGGTATGTTTGTAACATCTAGAGATTGATCTTTGAATGGGTTGGTTTTTGTTGTTTACATGCATTTACTTTAGAAACTTGTCATTCTCAAACAAAACCTCAAGAGTTGGCTTGTCTGGATCAGAGCATCCACAACAGGTGAAGTCTGCCTTGCTGTAACAGATGTTTTTGAGGAGGCTTCCATTCTGTAATCTGGCTATTGTAATATGTTGATCATGATACCTTCTAACTGTTTTGACCAGATTATTGTCTGAATTTCAATTCAGTGATGATCTAACAACGGTCTTTTCCCTTTTTTAACATATGTATGAATTCTAAGAGCTCAGTTTATGCACTATCCTATGGTGAGTATCTAAGTCATAATGTAGAACTGGGGATGACAAATTCTACCTCACGTCTTAAATGGCAGGCATATTGCATGTCTTGTTAAATAACAGAGTTGTATCAAGCATGGAAAACTGCAAAATTCTTAGACAAATAATGGAGGCTGTAAAACCAAAGAGCTTGGCTATTGGGTGTAATGGCAATTTTTTGTATTGTTAAATATGCAACAAGATATTGACATGGGAATCTCTTCATTATTTGGAAGTGGCCTCTTTCGCCCGTGGGCTTTCCCAACAACTGGTAACCACCACTTTCCTCTTTATATGGTAGGAGGATGGCGGAGAGGGAAAGGACTGACACTGATTGACTGAAAAAAGTGATCAGCCCTACGTAGTTATAACTGGTAGGAGCTGAGTTAGGCAATCCAAATAAATGACCTGCCTCCCTGGTCCCCTACTGGCTCTAACTGGGCGCATAGCCTCTGACTGGTGTCTCCACGAGAGAAATGAGAGTGTTTCTTGCCCATAACATAATATTGATTGAGTGCTGAGGACTAGGACTAGCTGATTGATACATGATACATATGGTGCTGCAAGTGTTACAGATGAACAGTACACTTCATTGTCTTCCTTATTTTGGATTGATCTCTTTTTGTCTGTCACTGCAAATGTTACAGAAAGGCTGTTTATTGTCTCTCATATTTGGAACTGGCCTCTTTTGTGTGTCACTGCAAATGTTACAGAAAGACAGTTTATTTTCTATAACTGAAATTTCTGACATAATTCAATAAATGCACTTCATCGAGCAATGGTAATTGCTACTTCTGGACATGAAACTCCTTTTTCCATTTGGCCGTTCACTCTTGTCATATGGGTTACATCAAAATTTTACTAAATTCTTAGATTGCTTTCTTTCCAAATGTTGCTGCAACCTAGTATGGTATCAATTTGTAGGCATATGATGCCTGCTTAATTTTGAGAGAAGGTTGGATCCACAAATTTAAGTTTTTTGTGGCTATGGTTGAATTGTTGAATTTCTCAGAGTTGCAGGTCCATGTGCTCTAATAGTAATAAAAAAATATGCTGTTCAAGTGATTGTAATCGGACAGACAAATTATTTTTCTGCCATTTTGTAGCCTCAGTTCAATAGGATGACCACCAACAATATGTTTGGACCCTTTTTGTACTGTCACGAGACAAGAAGATGTATGCTTCAGTTAGTGGGATCAATTGTGAATTATTTTGGTACTGTCTCAAGACTCCATTGAGACCAGTTTTCAGGTCCATTAGTGGTCTAGGAGGATCTTGCACTGTAATCATTTCAAAGCACAACAGCAGGTGTCCGCCAAATTAGCCTCTTCTTTCAATTGAAATCCAAAGGAAGGACAAAGAAGTTTTATTCTCAGATGTTCACCAATGGGCAACCTGTAATTTCATTGTTACCATTGGGTATTAAATGAACCTGATTTTTACACCTGACCCACAACCATACACAATCAGATGTTTTAGCTCAGGTTTAGAGAAGTTCTGATGTACAAAATCAAGCCTTGTCAAGATACAGTCATTTATGAATAGTGTTATTAGAGTTATATGCTGTTTTACTTCAGCGACCATATCCTTTCCAATGCCATGCAACCTATGAAGCAAATTTTTGGGATGTTATTGTAGATGTTGGAGAGAATAGATACTGCACAGTAGTAGTAGTTCCTAAGCTTTCACTTGTGAGTGCCAACCAATGCAATAATTTAGTGAGCTTTAGAAAAAATTTATGCTCTTGACGGTGAGATCTACATATAAGAAAAAAACAGCCTTGCAGTACAAGCTGATACTCAACCCCTTTCAGTGAAGAAATATAATTGACCCACGTGTTGGAGGACTAAAAGAGTCTTTTCTAGTGCCTAATCAGAGTGTCCAAGCAGTGTGAAGTAAGGCATACTATTTTTTTGATTCGAGGATAATCTCTTTCAAATGCATCACTCTAGAGTTTTTTTTTTTGGAGAATGGAAAGATCAAATGGTAGATCCTTGGACTTTGTGGATAAAGAACACATCAGTGCCATCTTTTTGCCTTGCAGCAGCCTAATAATGTCAGTAGTAAAGTAGGCAGCCACATGGAGCTTCTGCATCTTAACTACAAATCCCTGAACAAGAGCACCATGAAGTACCATTATCATTTTCATTGCATAGGAGACCTATTGGACCAGATTTGTAGTGCCTGGTTTTCTCTAAGATAGATCTTAAATCAGATTAATCTTAATATAAATTAAATAAGACAAATCAAAGATATTTATGTTATCTTAGAGTTTTCTCTAATATAAATTAATGTCAAAAAATAAGATAAATCAAACTGATTTATATGTATTCAAAATATCACAGTACTTGATGATTAGGAAATTCATTGTAGGATTAGATTATAAATTTTTATTTTTGTTTTTAACTTTTCTGTTCAAAAAATTGTTTTGTTTGTTTGTTTGATTGGGGGTGTGGGGTATGACCCCAGTGTAGATCCAGCTACGGTCTGTCCTGGGAAAACTTGGGCTGGACTCACAGTCCAGGGTATACACAAACAATACCCATTCTGAGTACAGATCTAACATGAGTACTTCCTGGTTACAGTGCAGACCTGGTAACATAGCATGTGTAGAGGGTAATGGAAGTGATACCAAATAGTCTCATGATGCAAGTTGAATGTGTTGGTATGATCATGACAAACAATTTCATAGACATTACTAAGTTCTTATGGAAGTGATCACTTATAGTCTCATGATGCAAGTCAAGCATGTTGGGGATGCTCATGACAAACAATTTCATAACCATTGCTAACTACAAAGAATTTATGTTTATAATTTTATTTCGTTGCAAAGGACTAACATAGCTTTAGCACATGTAGAGGGTAATGGAAGTGATACCTCACAATCACATGATGCCTAGCTGAACACAATGGGGATGATCATGACAAGCAATTTTATAACCATTACAAATTACCAGTGAACCATGAGGATGCGTCTCCCCCCTAAAACCCCCCATTTCCGGGGCTAGGACGTCTTTGGGACAGGGGTACAGTAGGGGGATGTCTCTCCGCAGCCCTGCCACCACTGCTGGGACTTAGGGGACAGCTTGGGGACAGCAGGGACGCTGAGACGCCTTTGGATGCCCAATGTACGTCGGGTGTATCAGGATGCCCAAGGGGCTCCCATCAAGGGCATCCCAAAAAGTGTTTTTTCTTTTTTTTTCAATTTCCCATTGTGGGGATTTCAGTGGTCATGATCTTCATTCTCTCTTTTCTATTTTTTCTATATTTTTTTTTGGGTTCATAGCCCCTGAACCCCTCCTATTTTTGGTCCATGGGGAAACAAAACATTTCCTTGCACCCCTTCTATCGTTGGGGTTTTACTTTTGAATTCAATATTTGTCGTTCATTTTTCTAATTTTTAAGGCTGAAACTTGTGTACACCACGTTCGGATGTAGAGCCAGAGGAGCTAGCCTAGAGTGATGAGGATGCTACGACTTCAGATGAAGGATTGGTTGGTGTTAGTTTGACAGAGCTTGATATGAGGAGTCTAGTAGTTCCCATGATGAGGAGTTTGGGGATAATTAGAGGCCTCCCTTCTCTACATTTTAACATTTTGTACTTATTTTGATATCATGCTACCAATTGTAATAATCTTTTTGATTTTTTCAATGTAATAGAAATCTACAATTTGACGGTTTCATTTGTCAAATTCTATTTAGTATTCAAGTATTTAAAAATTTAGTGTTTAGTATTTGCAATTTTGCTATTTTACTAATTTGCCAAAGTTTCATTTCAAATGTAATTCTTGTACATTTTTACAACTACTTTTTCAAGTACTATATGTTAAGTTTTTCAAACCAGAATAGCATAAATAAATAACAGATAGAACAAAACACAATCAACACCAGAGATACCTTGGGAAAACTCTCCTACTTGAGGGAAAAACCCAGCCATACCAAAAGAACTCCTTTAATTAATAATCAGAGGACACAATACAAAGCTCACAAGCTTTATAAGAAGAATCACATCTGCATTGAGACTGAACTTACTTAACAAACTCTAGTAGAATGTCATTTCACTCTTGACATCTACAACATATAGAATGTCTTTAAATAGTTCGAGCAAAGCAGATTATTCACAAAATAATGTCTATAGCAAACACCATGAAAACTGTTGCAGATATATTATATTTCACAGATATGGTGCTCACGGTTTCACATACAAAGATAACAAAGATATCTCACACGCTTACTCTTGAATAGTCACAACTTCATACCAAATGACACCGTCAATACTCAGAATAAAGGTGCACACTCTACAGAACAAAATCACTATTCTAAAATATCCAACACGCATTGCATAGGCTTCTCCTTGTTGAATACAAAAGGTCATTGCTGTTACCCATCATGAATAGACGATAGTTACAAAGAATAAACAAAATGAATCCTCCAGTGATGACCTGTCCATACGAACTGGAAATTGAAGCTCATAAGACGTGAGCGAAATATCCATATTGACTGGATGCTAAGTGACACTTGCAAGAAACATCGTTAAGGCTGGACGGTGGAGGTTACCCCATAACATGAACTGTCTGCAGAATGTGAAGGCCCAAATACATCGACAACCAACTTGACCATGTTAGTCATTAAACATGAGCCACCTCAATACATATTCGGTGCCATGTCATGCCAACTTAGCGGTAAGTGAGGTAATATAATATATGAAAGAAGCAGCTCCCGAAAGTGAACATAGTCGAATACCTTGACCATGATAAGAAGTTGAGTGATAATAATGATTGTAGGTTGCTGTTACCTTTTTTTTCAGCGAATACAAGCCTTTCCCAATAAGAAGAATACATGTAATATAACAACATCTCTGTAAAAGAAAGAACCAACTCTTAGAAATATATAACAGAGAGACAAGAAAGGCAGATAAATTCTGAGAAAACTGATGTGATCGATACAGGTATGAAGGAGCTCTCTTGCAGCTACCATAAACATTAACACTCCCTCTTAGCAAGAGAGAGATCATTCATATGTCTTGCCATCTCTTAACACAACAAGTATAAGAAGGTGCAACCAAAAAGTGTCAAAAACCTCATCACAAATTTTCTCAACATGATATTGTCATCTTAGCATAACATTCACCATGCTTACTCCTAGAGGGTGAAAGAACAGAAAACAAAGTCATGGAGTCTCACACATGACTTCCACCATGGCTACTTCCAGAGGGTTGATCCACCATAGCTACTCCCAGAGGGTGGAACAAGGGCTTTCACCTCAAACTTCTCTTGCAGAGAAGAATGCTTTAACAAGGGATTGCACGTCGAACTTCTCCCTCACAGAGAAGAACTCATTAACAAGGGATTGCACCTCGAACTTCTCCCTCATAGAGAAGAACTCATTAACAAGGGATTGCATCTTGAACTTCTTCCTCACAAAGAAGAACTCATTAACAAATGATTGCAGCTTAAACTTCTCCCTCATAGAGAAGAACTCATTAACAAGAGTTTTCACACCAAATTTTTTTCGTCTCAAAGAAAAATGCATTATACTCATAAGAACGATTGAATTTTGAGACTCCCTCTCAGCAAGAACTCCCTCTCAGCAGGGGTAGCATATATGCAACTTGATTATTACAATAAATAAATTGACTCCAATGTTTGACCAAGCAAGGAGCTTTTGCAGTCACACTGCTACACGAGCTTGCTGATCCTCTGTAAAGGATTTGGCACTCTCCCTCTGCCACACAAGCTCCCTCTGAATCTGATTTTTGCAGCTGAATAGTCTCCCTCTGAATGTCGTTTCTTCCTCTTTGAAGAAACTAAACTGAATGACAATTTGAATAGGTTCTTTCTCTTTAAAGAAGTTATGTGCCACCAATTCAGTCCCATGGCTGCAAGCAGTGTCCCCATGTTCATTTCTACAGCCTGCATGACATGCATAAAATCTCTCATCATCCCGTTGCTTCTCGATTTGTTCTGGAAGCATATATATTTTTTTAGAGAGATTAGTAGAAGTTCATAGAATTAGACTATCTTGAAGAGAAATATAATGATAAAAGCATACAAGATTTACTATTCCCAGTGATATAACATGAATTAATATTAACTACATTATTCAAATGTACAAACATAAAATACTTTTCTCCTTATTGTTGAAATGTCCTTTCAGATTTTGATCTCCATATCTTTTTCTGCTATCGGCAACATGATCTCTTTCACCATATTAATACTATAATGGTCCCCTCCCAGATGATCTCCATGACCTGTTGGGAGTGGAATGCTAAGTGTTGGTTGATGATCATTGAGCATTTATCACAACCTCTGATACATCTCTCGAAAACTGGCTGCTATAACTGAGATCAGGTCTGCCATACACATCTGCCACCTAAACGCTGCTTGTATAATTCTGGTTCGGGATCTTTACTTAGACCCGCTCTGATACCATGTTAAGCTTTTCGAACTAGAATAGCATAAATAAATAACAGATAGAACAAAACACAATCAACACCAGAGATACCCTGCGAAAACCCTCCTACTCGAGGGAAAAACCCAGCCACACCAAAAGAACTCCTTTAATTAATAATCAGAGGACACAATACAAAGCTCACAAGCTTTATAAGAAGAATCGCATCTTCACTGAGACCAAACTTACTTAACAAACTCTAGTAGAATGTCATTTCACACTTGACATCGACAACATACATAATGTCTTTAAACAGTTCAAGCAAAGCAAATTATTCACAAAATAATGTCGGTAGCAGACACCATGATCACTGTTGCAGATATATTATATTTCACAGAATGGCGCTCACTGTTATTCACATACAAAGATATCTCACACGCTTACTCTTGAATAATTGCAACTTCATACCAAATGACACCGTCAATACTCAGAATAAAGGTGTACACTCTATACAACAAAAACGCTGTTCTAAAATATCCAACACGCATTGCATAGGATTCTCCTTGTTGAATACAACAGGTCATTGCCATTACCCATCATGAATAGATGACAGTTACAAAGAATAAACAAAATGAATCCTCCAGTGATGACCTGTCCATGCAGACTGGAAATTGAAGCTCATAAGATGCGAGCAGCATATCCATATTGACCCAATGCTAAGTGACACTTGTAAGAAACATCATTAAGGCTGGACGGTACCCCATAACTTGAACCATCTGCAGAATGTGAAGACCCAAATACATCGACAGCCAACTTGACCACTTCTGTCATTAAACATGAGCCACCTCAATATACATAGTTGGTGCCATGTCATGCTAACCTAGCAGTAAGTGAGGTAATAATAATATATGAAAGAAGCAGCTCCCGAAAGTGAACATAGTTGAATACCTTGACCTTGATAAGAAGCTGAGTGGTAATAATAACTGTAGGTTGCCGTTACCTTTTTTTACCAGCAAATACAAGCCTTTCTCGATAAGAGTACATGGAATATAACAGCATCTCTGTAAAAGAAAGAACCGGCTCTTGAAAATATATAACAGAGAGACAAGAAAGGCAGATAATTTCTGAGAAAACTGATGTGATTGATACAGGTATGAAGGAGCTCTCTAGCAGCTACCATAAACATTAACACTATATGTATATCAGTGCTGCCCCCGCCATCCCCAAACTTAGGCCCTTGGTCCCCCATCCCTGAAATTCATCCCTCCACCCCCCTCGTCTTGAAGCTCTGTGGAACATTGCAAAGTACTAAGAATTGGTCCCAACTTTTCAATTGGTTTTTTTAACATGCACCTACACTGTTGCCTATAGGTAATGATAATTAGCTACTTTGACAATTGTTAGTGATAATTGTTGCATACAGCTTGAGATTATTTACAGTGCCTAGATGCTTGACTAACGATGACCTAAAACTTTGATATTTTTATACATGTTGTTAATGTTGATGAGGCCTGAAGTTAATCAAAACATTTACAATGTAAATTACTAGTATACAGAGAAGCATTATGTCTATGATTGAAATGGGAAACTGTCTATGCCAAATTTCTCTCCTACTTTGTAGCAAAAACTTCAAATTATTTAGAGATGTATATTCTAGGGACCAACAATTTAGGCAGGACATACTTTAGATATGTATTTATATATGCAAAGTAATGGAATTCCTTGAGAAACAGTCTTTCATGAGATATACATGCTACTTGGGCTGGCAGATTTCAACTTGGATGGAATTATGGTGGTTGTTATAAGTTCTAGTTTCTACCAAACTCACCAGTGAACAGGACAAAATACTGTTTCAAGAAAGAAGAGAAGTAAAAATAGAAATTGGAATCTGTGATATGTGACTTCATTTCCCTTTGTTCTTTGTTCTTTGTTTTGTCTTTTGTCCTTGAAATGTGAACCTGTGAACTTGCTGAGCCATGTCAACTTTGATTTTCTTTTGGAGCTGCAAGTTTTCCATTAGCTTTTCAATATCAGCCTAAGATCATCAATATGCTACAATATCAGAGAGTTTGATGAGGCATTTCTGAACAAGTGGCTTCATTTGTCTGATCTATGGTTACCAGAAGACAGAGATGGAAAGAAGAATGGGAAATAAGGACTAGGAATGAGTTTGTGAATTTTCAAAAAATAGGATATGTCCATTCATAGACACATTGAAATATGATTTAGATACATCTCAGAAAAATAAAAACACCAAAAGTTAAATGAAAATAATAAAATTGAAATGATCTATAAACATATAAAATTGCATGCACAATGCATACTTATTTTAAAGGACATTACATGAAAGTTGAAGAGATTAGAAAATAGGCCGATCAAGAGCTCACAAGCAAGATCGATACTGTTACTGAAGAAGTAGCTCCATTCCATAGTTGAGGAATCATGTACCTGGGAATGGCCAAAACAATTATTGTTCTTACACTTCGTTGTGTGCTGAAGTCCTACTGGACCTGCATTGTCTGGAGTGGTTGAATAATCTTGAAGGCCTTTTTGTAGGAGCTGATGGTTACAGATAATTCCTTCTTAATGTAATTTTGTTAATTACAAGAAATTTGCAAATAAAATCAGGCAATGCTACAGTTTTTAGTATAAGGTACTGACACGTAACAACCTTTTTCCAATTTCAATCAATTGATCAAGCTTCTCTATGCAGTCATTTTAACCCTCTTTACCCCTCTCTCCCCTTTGATAAGAAAATGCTACAAAGCATACTGTAAATTTTCATGCAAGCATCAGCAAAGTACTGTTAGTAGTAGATTTTTTTAGCTTTCCTGAACTCAATTCATTTATTATAACTAGAGGAAAATTTCTGTATAATCTATATAACATATTAAAAAAACTATATAGGCACTTTAAAGTTTCCCAAATTTCAAGGAACATTCTGGGTACACTAGAAGACATTAGTTGCAGTATTTTGACGTCTCGAGATTTCCCCATATGATGGCAGATTGGTGCCAGGGGCACTGGAGCAAGTTGTGGGTTAACTATGATCTGACCATATGCTTGCATAGATAAAAACCATATACTGCATTTTGATCAATTGCAAACTCAATTGATGGCCTCATGTCAAGTGACAAATGTTAGACTGTGAAATTGCAAAAGGTGGTCATGAAAGTGGGTGTGAAGAATATCATTTAAGTTGTGACTAAACTACAGCAACAAAGAGACATCTTGAGAAGAGGCACCTTACAATATTTTGAAACCTTCATCTGGCCTATTGCATTGATCTAATATTTGAAGGTGTAGGAAAATTAGATAGATGAATTTGTGGCCGAAAAGGCGAAGAGCATTGTCAAATACATCTACAACCACATTTAGGCGCTTAAATTGATGGGAGAGTACACTAAAAGAAAGGAGCTTGTACAATGCAACCAACTTGATCACATTGCAAATTATTTCAGGTTCACCAATGTTTCTTAAGTAGATGTCCATAAGCACCACATGGATGGAGTCTCCATACTTTAAAAAGGCTGAAGAAGAAATGGTTGTAAGATTGTTTTTGATGATCCCTTTTCTGCCAACACAGATGAGATCCTCAAGGTAACTTTAAACTTAACGTTTAGAAACTTACAAAGAATCAACTGCATCATTAGCTTTTCATTTTCTTTTTATTTGTTGTTGTTTAATTTTTTGATGTTTATTTAAAAAATCCATAGCATTTTTTTTGAGGCGGCAAAACCTCAAGTTGAAGTTTTTATTTTGAAATACTTGGGGGTTCTATTAGAGCCACTTCCCATGAAACCTCATTACATAACTGAAAATATTTCACCTTACAATCTTAACTTGTATGATAGAAAACAAAGCTGCAACCCTATATATTGCCAACGGGAGTAAATACTTGAAACCTCTGCCTCTAGCAGCCATTATACCTATATAAGAGCAGTTAAAACATAGACAATGTTTATATACTCCCTATTACCAGAAATACGAAAAGAACTCCTTATATTGCTCCTAATATACACAAGACCCATGTGTTCCCTTCCTGCTGTAGCCTTCAATAAACTTCTCTATAGATCATGCTTCCCTTTGTGAGCCTCGGCCAGAGAGGGAAAGTGGATGCATAAACACAGTTGTTTTGATGACATGCCCTATGGGCTGAGCCACCATAGAATCTAACTACCTTCATTCAGTTTAAAGCAAATAAAATGAAGTCTCAAGATGAAAGATTGGTTATAGATAATGCTTAAAGGATTATGCTGGTAGTTGTGGTTCTTAAATGTATCTAGTCTTAATGTTAAAACTTAGTGATATCCTATATCATGAACATTTTGTTGTTAAAAGTTTTAATTAGAAGGCATAATTTAAACAATTCTGTAATTATGATTGTGGTTTACATATGCAAGTTATTGTAATCAATCAGCAATGCTATGCGTATATCTTGATGGCTTTGGCCTCAATTTAATATAAATAAATGCTTTTAAACTTACTAACAAAAAAGTGCCTACTTGTTAGAAGATTTCAGTTCTCAAAGCAATATGGTACATGAACATATTTAGCAGAATGCTAGGCATAAGGCATTCAGAAGATGCATGACCTCCTATATGTATGTATGTATGATATGATGAAATGATTCATCATTTGTATCCAAACTTCAAGGAGACGTGTCTTTTGGCCCATGAATGGTGTGACATTTTGTCAAGCATGCATATGTGAACCTGATTCCCAATGGGGATTGGCAAGTGAATTTCCATTGGTGTGAACTGTGAACCATGAGTATTTTTTTCAATGGGATGCTTGTTGATGTTCATGTCCTAGTTGCTGACATTCTTGTTTTTTTTTGCTGTGATTCATATAACTTTAGAAGGTTGAGAAGATGGATTGCAGGATGACCTTACACGGACAATTTTTAGTCTCTGGGCAGTCCATATCGTTCCTTAAAAATTAGGAACTTAGAGCAACTTGGCTTTACTTTGGAGAAAATTTTGAGCCACTCATACATTCATTCAAATTTATAGGTGAATTTAGTGAGGCAATTGATTGAACAATAAATGTCAATAATGGGATCAAAGGGATGAATGGGGTATAATGTACAAGGTGCCCTAAAACTTTTTTCGATTCTTTTAGCTCAGTTAAAAGGCATGCACACATGACTAGAGAAATTTGGATAAATGCATGGAGGATAATAAATGTGATCTAATAGACGACCTTGGATACAAGAATAAACATGTGATTTCGCTTTGTAAAAAATGGTTATGCATACAAGTAGTGTTTGCTAAATTTAGGAAATTCATTTTGTAATGTGTCTTTTTGGAATTTACCTGGATTTAGTCTCGAAACAGTAATTCCAGCTTAAGCTGAGAATTGCATTATCTTTATCAATATAAACTTTTAGAATGAAGTTGCCAACTATAAGGTCCCTTTTCGAATATTTTTGATTTAGGGCCTGCACACACCATTAATCACTAGAAACTCATATTAGGACATTAAATATTTATAATCCATAATAACATTTAAAACCATATATATTCATCATTAATATCTAGTTTAATACAACATGTACATATTTACTGTTTTGATCTAGGCATATTCCTATAGTCAATTGTATGCATATTCTTGTGGTCAATTGTACTAGGAATTCATTAGGAATATTTACAAACCACATTCTTAAGAATAGTTGTCCTTGTATTGTGAGCACATTGGTGGATTTCCTGTTTATCCATCTTGGGGTGGTATACTTGAGAAGACCCTCAAGTCCTGGGGCTTGATTGGATTTCAATCCTCAATGTCCCCTGCCCACAAGCATGGTAGGATTTCAGGTCCACTCCATCATCCCTCAGCCCACCTTGGAGGCTGGCTGTCCTCCTCAATGCCTAGGAGCACTCAATTGCTTCCCAGCCCACAAGCATGGCAGGTCATCGAATCCATCCATCTTGGTGTGGCATGCTTGATAAGAAGTATGAAGACTGCCTTCCTCAACAAGTCCAGGAGCTTTCATTTGCCTCTCAACCCACAAGTATGGCAGGACCTCCAATTGGGGTGGCATACTTGATGAAGAATGGCAGGTACTTAAACTCTTGTGAGCTCGGAAGGCTGGCCACCCTTTCTATTTGCAAGACATGTCTAATAAATTCAAATTAGATTGCTAAGGGAATTTGCTATATGAATTGCTAATAACATGTCATAATGGAAATGCAAGTTCTACTTACAAGTGGCTGCTATATCTTGATTGTGCAGTACACACACACACACAAAGATTAAACTTATTTCAAATAGATGTCTTGTATCTCAATTTCCTTCATTTATAATTTCTGCTGAATCCGTTGAGTTTTTATTCATACAATTTCAGGGATATTTTATTTTGAATGATGGATGTTCGCATGATAGATATTTGAATGATTGATATTGGACTGATTGAATTGATGGAAGAAGTGATTGTTGAATTGTTTGGCCGATTCCTTTATTCCCAATTGATGATTGATGATGGATGTTTAAATGATCTCCTTTGATTTGATGATTTGATATGCTGGTGAATGATAATTGAATGAATATTGAATTCATAGAGTGATGAGTGAATGAGTGCTGATTTGATGTATTGGTGAGTGATGATTTATAAGTGATCCTCGAATACTTGGAATGACTTGTCCTATATATTTTATTGGTGAAAGGGTCACCAACTTTCACAAGATTACCTTTTGAAAAAGTCACAACCTTATTATCTTCCTATTCTTTCTTCTTCTATTAATCCTTCTTTGATTCACAAGCTCCGTTCTTTCTTCCTTTCTTCATATTTCCTTTCAAATAAATTCCTCTCCCTTTAATAGCTCATGTTTGAGGGAGTCACAACTCTTGATTTCATGCCTTTTGACCATTCATTAAACATAAAATTTTACTCTTATATTTTAATTTTATTTTTAAATCTTATTTCAAAAAAGGGACATTACACATACATACGATGTTCACAAAATTAGGTTCTGGAAGAACTCAAAGGACTATCTATGGCTTCCTAAATATCATCTAAAATAGTATGATGAAGCAAGTGACAATACTTGATAGACCAAGGAAAGTGTGATCTTTATGTTCAGACCTTATTTTTTTAGTTTAGGTTTGGGAAATAAGGTTTGGGTTTGGGGGTTCTATATGTGGAACTGGAAAAATTATCTAGGAGGTGGATTTGATTTCGGGTAATCTTACAAAAACATTTAAAAATCATAAATTTATACGTATTTGTAGGCTAAAAATAAGAGTTTAGTATAAAGTGCTACATAGCATCATATAATAAACAAAACCACCATAAAAATTGAAAGTACCAACTTCAATGTCTATCTGTTAAACTTAATGTTATGCTGAATATTCAATGTTCAATGTCAAATTTTTTTGGCAATGAGTGTCATATGAGTCTTCATCATCATCAACATCAACATTAGATGATGAAGGTAAATCAGAAGAACCATAGGTAGTGCCATTGTCACTCTCACTAAAAACATGTTGACTATTTGATTCATCATCAAATAAAGTATTTTGAGTGGAAGCATCCAATTTAGTATGTAACTCTATATCCCACAATTTTGTTTTCTCATACTTGAACAATATCATCGTGGTTGCCCAAAAGAAGGTGCAAGTTGGAATGTATGTACACTAAGGCCTCTACCTTTTTTGAGTGTAATTGTGTCAAGTGTAGATGAGCTAACAACTTATTGAGGTAAGGTTAGAGAGTTACAGTTATAAACATATAAATGAAACTTCAAATTAAAAATATTTCAGCTTTTTGAAATAAAAATTAAAAAACTTGTGATGGAACATCGATCGCAAGAGGTTGTAGGTGTTGGATTTCTTGCCCAAGGAAATATTGCCAATTATGGGTATCCTTTTTAAACATGTCACGGAGAGTGAAAATATTAGACCATTGGAGTGTACAAAAGCAAACTTAGTCATGGCTCATGACTACATCTCCAAATTAGGATTGGTGAAGATTCCAGCAAATGCTTGTTTGTGCCCTTAGGTAACTTCCAAATTCTTGTATGGTGTACCATGCTACTCTCTTTAGCAAAGCAAGAGTCAATGTAATTGTAAGACGTAGTGGGGTGGTCATTTCCATTGCTTGCACCTGTTTTGAAGAAAGTTCCTTTAGGATCTTGCTTTTTCTCATTTATAATGGTTTTCATCTTCTTGATCATTGAGTTGATGCCATCATACACCTTTCTCAAACATAACTTATCCATGTTAGTATAATGGATCATACACGAAATGGGTTTGATGAGATTTAGAAGATATTTCACATGATCCCCTCAAATTTCTTCTAGGATCATCTATTTAATTTTTGTTATCTATCACCAATTATCTGTCGGTTATCTATCACCGATTATCTGTCTATTTGGCTGCTGTGGAGGTGGAAATACCAAAGCAAGGACTTGATTGAGGCAAGTCTCCAAACAGCCCCAACACCTTCTTTTTGTTTCCGTGTGTGCAGGTTTCATAGGAGGAGGAAGTGGAGCAACTCATCGGATTCGTCAACCTCCTATGTTGTGAGAATATCTGTCTTCCATCATATTTTTATTTCTGTCTTTTCCATTACATAGACCTCCTATGTTGTGAGAATATCTGTCTTCCATCATATTTTTATTTCTGTCATTTCCATTACATAGTTGGGTTTCTCACATTCTGTTATCATTATTATCTTGCTTTCTGTTGTATTAATTAGTATCTTGATTTTCTGTCTCGTTCTTTGTACTTTGTCCATACAGGACTAACACACACCTCATTCGTATCTTGTACCTATGTTGTAGTCTTGTACTCGTACGCATGTCAAAACAGTGAGCTTGCAGAGCCTGACAGTTAATCTTGGCAGTTAGCTCTTTCATTTCTAGTTGTCAAAACATTTTTATTAGTTAGCACAATTTAGTTGATTTAGTTCTTTTATTCCGCATCATATTTTCATTTGTCTTAAAATGCATCTTGCATCAATTTAGCATCAATTTAGTTGTCTTGATCACCCTAGCTCACAAGAGCGCTAGTAGAAGTGAGGTGGTGCAAGGGTCGGTTCGTTCCTTGGGGTTTCATCAATCCTGAGGTAGCGTAACCCATTCTCAATGGTAGGAAAAAGAAATATTATCAAACACAAGGAAAATAAATAACCTACACTAACACTCTTCCTTGAGTGCAAATTGGTCATGACAAATGACATTTGATGAGGCATACATATACATAATTCCCCCTCCCCCTACCACCCCAGCCCCTTCATCCCCCCCAACCCCAAGAAAAGAGATAGTAGCTCACCTTAGAACAAAGAGAGAATTATAGACTAAGAAGATCCTTTAGAAGATGAAGCCCCCTGCATCCTAATAAAGCTTATAGATGAAGATCCTTGCTTTTTGTAAAGGGTTTGGGGGCACTATCAACAATTTACTTAGAAGTAAGGCAATTTCAGAGATCAATGATTGGTTCATGGATAAGCTCCTAAATGTAGCACATATGAATTACTACATGCTTGGTTTGTTGATAATGGATTGGGTTCTGTGAAATTTGTATGACACTCTAGGTGTCACAAAATATGAGTGATGGCTGTCTAAACTATACACAAACTTAGTGAGAATGTGTTGAAGTCAAATGGCACCAATTGAGGTGTTAATGGCACCCTTGATACTCAATGGAGAATAGAGGAACAATAAAATGCTTCTTGCTTGAACAACAAATAGGACTTGTACCAAGAGAAGAGTTGTAACATATAGTGAATTTGCAATTATGAGAATTAACTGCCCAATTTGAAACTATGTAGCTTAGCAATTCAATATGATGCTCATTGTGTAGTGAATTCCAAAAATTGTGAATACCCAAAATGTAATGCAGAATCCACTTGGTTGCCTTTTAGTGCAACTCATGGGGCTCATGCATAAAACAAGAGGCCATACCTACAACATATGAAATATCAAGCCTCATATGAATTAATCAATCAAGGCTTCTGACCATAGTTACAAGACTTGGACTTGGTCTCAACACTTAGATTCAACAAATTGAAGAGACCGTAAAATATAGAGATTTTAAAGGATTTAAAACCTGATTCATGCACACTTTAATCAATAAACTTTAAAGACACAACAAACTAATCAAATAGAAACTACTTTGACCATATACACAAGTATGCATCAATCACATGAGTATAATAATAAAATATTAAAAATGAATTTTAAGTTTTAGCTGAAGATAGCAACATTGTTAGATATATAAATTAAAACATATCTATTGTTACATGTACGCAAATCTCACTGATTATGAAATCCATGGCATATAGACACTAAAAATGTAAGTCTATGGCAAAGGAGTCTGCATAACGCATCCCAACATCATGGCAATCTTGCGCTAGCATCTAAGATAGGTCATAGCTGATGATATAGCCGTGATAGCTGCCTATGTCTTAGTGACATCAATATCCATGGGTTCTCTTTGTGCTTAATCCTCCTCTTCGATGGCCATTGCTTTTGCTTCTCGATCCACTTGATCAACCCATACAAGAACCTCACCTTTGAAGACATGATTGATACATTTTTGCATTATGAAAATGGCATTTCTTCCTAATTGACTGATTTCGTATTTAGTAGCATATTGACTTTAGCATGCCAACTTTTTCTATGACAATCCTTCTATGCTAAAGTTGTCCAATGTATGAAACAAGAACATCCTTGATAGTGGCTTTGATTGTGAAGATGCAGAAATTTGCTAAAAGGAATATGTATTTTGTAGATTGTGTGCTCATGATTCATCATTGGTTTATTACTTGATTAGATTTAGAGTTTGATGGGGGTTTGGGGGCAGCACCCCTCATGCGTTCTTTGTTGCGAGACAAGGTGGGGTTGAAGGGTGGAGCCCCACTACCAGGCGCAAATGAAGACCCTCAAAACCATATAAACTGTCATGGCACATACTGTTTTCATTTTTTTGTGTAAATCCTTGATTGGCATTTCATAAACGTAACAACATTGAAAGATTGTTAGTTTATTTTTTAACTAACTAAAATGTCTCTTTTTCTTTCCCCATCCCAATTGAGCCTAGCCTATGGATCTTGTTGGGTTCGGCAAGTCTTCCAAACTTGTTAGGTACCTAAGTCTTAGGTCCCCAATGCTCAATTAGGGTCATTTGCTTTGTGATATGTCGAGTCTTCTAATATTGCTCCCAACAAGTTGTCAATAAAAGGTATCATCAACCAAAGGTGAAGAGCACTGATACTCAACTTTGACTCCATCAAGTTAACGCCATGCTTGTAGTTAGCCATGTGAAATTGTGAGAGTAAAGAAGAGCATGCTTGTACTATGCAATGGTGATCCTAGAAGCAGATTGAAATATCTCAACTGCACGAAAATTATATAGCAATCCCAAGTCAATCATCAAAAACCTAACATGAGGGGCATTTTTTCATTATTCTAATGGATGGAGATCTACCTGCGATCAATAGGTCATCAACATAAAGAACTAAAAAGAGGAGAGGATCATCTTGTGCAAAATATGATATTTAGATTTGATTGGTATTGAGAAAGCCCAAGTGTGAGAAGGGAGAAATCCTTCTTGGCATACCAATCCCAAGGGGGCTTGTTTGAGGCCATAGATAGGTTTCCCAAGTCTGCAAACCAAAGATATTCTTGTAGAAAACCTTATGGTTGTTACATGTATATCTTCTAGCCAAGGCCTTTCTGAAGAAACATTCTCTTCACGTCCATCTGGTGAACCTCCTAGCAATGTGATGCAATGATTGCAAGTGAGGTGAATGGAATTCATCTTTGCAATAGGGATTAGAGAAAAAACTTTTGCAACCAACTGTGCCTTATACATTGACTCATTTATTTTTAATTTTGCTTGAAAGATCCAATTGCCTTGATCTAGTTTCCTTACCTAAGATCTTTGTTGCCATTCTCAATTATTTGTGCACAAAAACGATGGTTGATTTTCTCAATTGTCTATGCACGAAAATGATGGTTGATTTTATCAATTGAGTATGCTCAAAAATGATAGTTTGACATTCTCAATTGCTCATGCACAAAAAATGACGGTTTTCCTTTGACTATTTCTTTGCAAAAGATTTGAAATCTTGAGAGTTCTCAAGTCCTCGAATGTTTGTTGAGGAAATTACACCCAAGCATACTTGGAAGAGTCATCAATGAATAAAAAAACATATCTAGCCCTATTGAAAGAAGGATGTGAAAGTGGTCTAGCCAAATCATTGTGAACCAATTCTAGTATCTACAAAGCCCTACATGCCTTTCTTTTATCAAACTTTTTTGGGATGCTTCCCAAGGATGTACCTTGGCAAATGCCATTAGAAAAGTGATGCTTCCCAAGGATGTACCTTGGCAAATGCCATTAATGAACATGGAATACTCATCTCATGATTAATGTAATGATCCTTTTCTTATTTGTACTATAAAAAGTGTATGAAGCTTTTAATCAAAGAACTCTCTTTGTTCAGAAATCTGCATAGACCTGTACACATTCGGTCATAACTTTTGAACTTGACATTTTCTTTCCAATCGCTCCGGTGAGATTCTTCTAAATTAGTTTATCACCAACATATCTCAAATTTAGCAAAATCCAACGGTCCATTTGTGAGATATGGTCCTTGTACTGAGACTATAATTTTTTGAAATAGTCACACATTCACCATTAACAAACTACTCTCTTACATTTGCAACTTGGCTTTGATACCATGTTAAGTTTTAGGATCATTGCAAATGTAATAGCACTCTCATTGTATGTGTTTTCCAAATGCAACAATCTCTTGCATTTATATTAAGAATGAGCCAAGAAGAGACATGTCCCTTCAAGGGGCATGTCTATTCATTATTATGTAATTAATATAATGACAATTATGATTATATATACACACACACACACACACACACACACATATATATATATATATAATATCTCTTGAGTATTATATTAATTTATCTAATATTTACATAATAATTATTATTATTATTTTATCAATTTAACTATTTATTTATTATGAGAATAATTATAACCTAACTTTATATATACATATATATCAATGTATATAATAATATCATTATATATATTGATATATATATATATATATATATATATATGAATATATATAATAAATCATTTCTCATAAATCATATAGTCAATATTATTTATCTGACGGATGCTACAAACATCAACAATTCTCAATTATTTGTGCACAAAAACGATGGTTGATTTTCTCAATTGTCTATGCACGAAAATGATGGTTGATTTTATCAATTGAGTATGCTCAAAAATGATAGTTTGACATTCTCAATTGCTCATGCACAAAAAATGACGGTTTTCCTTTGACTATTTCTTTGCAAAAGATTTGAAATCTTGAGAGTTCTCAAGTCCTCGAATGTTTGTTGAGGAAATTACACCCAAGCATACTTGGAAGAGTCATCAATGAATAAAAAAACATATCTAGCCCTATTGAAAGAAGGATGTGAAAGTGGTCTAGCCAAATCATTGTGAACCAATTCTAGTATCTACAAAGCCCTACATGCCTTTCTTTTATCAAACTTTTTTGGGATGCTTCCCAAGGATGTACCTTGGCAAATGCCATTAGAAAAGTGAACAAAAAAGAACTATGTAACCATGCTTTGTTGGTTGAGTTAAGGTTGACGATTTGTTTCCCACATTGCAATCGTAGGACCACAAAACACTTCATTGACCACCATTGAATCGACAGTGAACTCAATCAGCTTGCTTGAACCTATGTGAGTGATCTAATAAACACACGAGATTAGTTGACAATGGGGGCATACTAAGAACACCCCTAAATATGTCATCCCCCACATTAACATGCCCTCGTCCACAATCCTCAATAAGAGCATTATCACGCATCAAAATAATTGGCATAGTACAAGGCTCGTGTCTAGAATATGCATCAAGTGATCTATTTGTTTCTTCAAACATTTGTGTTCTTGATGATTTGGTATTTTGCTTTAGGCACATTTGACCTTTTCTTAAGTTTCTTACCTTTTAAAGAAGAGATCTCAAAGGGTTGCTTTAGAGGCTACAAGCTTTTAAGTTTTTATCCCTTTTCTCTTTCTTTTCCATGTTTCTTTTCTTATCCTTATTGCCCAATCCTCACTATTCTTTTGTGACTTAAAAGTACACATCTGAATGGGCCGTATCTTGTTCCTCAGTAAGAGATATAGAAAAGTCATCTAGAGATGGTGTAGTGATTGAGTTCCTAGGGCATTCTTTGTGGCATGGAAATGAAAAATAAATAATTTGAACAAAATTTTGAAGAGAATATGAAGGATCAAATGCTTGTTATTATGTTCGATTCCACATTGTTTTAATTGTAGCCTGGATGCTTTTAATTTAGTGAAAAAGTATTACATATTGTTAGATTTTCTTGGGCTCAAACTAGTGAACTCATTCTCCTATTGATTGTCTCTCGTGGAATCTTGTACCTCAAGCAAATTTGCTATCTTGGTCCAAATCTCGTTGGGAGTATTCAAGGATTTAATGTGCAAAAGAAGATGGATAGATACAAACATATGCAACAATCCACAAGGCCCATCACATTTGTTATATGCCATTTAGTTTTCTTTGCATCTAGGTTAGGCTCACCTTTGTACCCATTGTTATTTTGTATAATCCTTTGCTTAATATGATTATCATTTTAGATTTCCAATCAAAATAATCATATAGTGTCAGTAGAGGAGTTATATGGTGATCCATAGTGCAAGAAGGAAATGAGAGTGTTGGAAAACAAGACAACAAAGACAAACCCTCCATTGCTAGTTTCTGAAATGACCCTTGTTGAGATTGTATTGTTTGGCACTTTATTTTAGTATATTTTACAATACAAAATACTAGATTAATAGAGCTTTTATATGGCCCAAATGTGACTGAAATACTGAAAGTGATATTTTCTTGGAGGATAAAGACCAAAAAACTACATTACGTAGAGGTCTGAAAAATACCAACTTCAAAAGAAAACAACACTTAGAAAGGAGCTTGTTTGTGAAAGTTCTAAAAGACATGACTAAACAATAAAATATTAAATATAACTCAATTTTTGGAAAACGAGTGAAACCTTAAAATTGATCACACCAGAAATAGCATGTGAAAAGAACCCAAAATAGAAAAAAAATACACATGATCTTGTGTTCATTTGATTAAGATACTATCTTTTAAAGTTGGGGTACGAAATCAAAATAGCCAATGGGGAGGGGTCCCTTTTTGAAGCAATGATGTCAGCACTGCACAATAGCAAAAAACTCTGCATAATATAGAAAGTAGGATGATGTGATTGTATGGATCATTGTTTGAGGACTTGGAGTGGACTCGGCTTGACAAATCAAAATTTTGATTTGGACTCAACACAGATTTGGCAAAAAAACCTCATAATTATCTCACAAACTAAGTTAATGCATGTAGAGAAGTCTAATTCGACTATCAATTTGCCATAATTCAAAAGTTATACATCGTTTGATGCTCAAGCTCTCAAAAATTGAAATTTCATAGTTTCAAAGTTGAACAATACACTGTAATACAACAAAATCATAAATAATAAATGTATAACAGCATCATAACTGTTTACATATGATGATATATCAAAATGCAAAACTCAACCGAATACAATCTATATCTTCATCTTTCTCCTCCTATTGGAACTTAATTTTTCAAGCCTTGAGCTACAAGGTGAGTCAATATCAAAATGATGATAGATTGTATCTTCAAAAGTGTCTTTTTTCTTCCTCCATTGCATCCAATTTTGCTGCTTCCATTGCTGATTTGATCAACTTTGGATGCTTAAAATTTTTGTTCTCAAATCATCTCACTATGTTGATGCTTCACTGGGTGAAATGGGCAAATAAAAGAAAAAAATGACCTAAAAGAATTGAAATTTCACTTAAAAAAGTGTGGTTGTTATTTTTAAGCACCAGGCATAAGAGTTTGAGCTCAAGACTCGGGAGTTTGAGCATGAGACGTAGAGAGTCTTGGAGCAGTACTTCGCCAAGCTCACTTCAATATTCGACCAGACTTGATGTGAGATTCTAGTCAACTTGGTTCGGCTAGCTCAGGGGCTAAGGGGTTTGCATTGTCCTTTACAATACTCAGGTAGTCTTCAAACAATGGTATGACTATGGATGACTAGTGCTAGGCCAAAAAATATCAACCTCCTTGATCATGATTGATCATGAACTTGAAATTTTATAGATTTTATATGGAAATGGCTATGCTTGAGGCCTTTCAGATGCAATGACAATACATGTAGAGTAATTCTAACATGCTTTGAAAATCATGCCACTTGTAAAATTCAATTAATATTACAGCAAGAAATACTTAGATGAAGTTTTGCTTTGTAGTATCTGATTTGAGCCAAATGAAGCCAGATCTCACTTTCTTGAGTATTCCACATGTAATAGAACAACTGGAAATGCTACCAAGATTACCAATTGATGTACGCACATAAAATCATCAAAAACCAAGATTGATTACTAGACGTGTATTTTTATTTTAGATCATTTAGATTCTCCATATCATCTAAGGATGCAATAGAAGAGCATATTGGGTTTTTGAGAAAAATATTTGCAATAATCAATCTCAAATCCCTCAAACAATAGGAAAATAAAATGAATTATATTATACAACTAAGCTTTTATTATTGAGCAGTAATTGGTAAAATATTTGATGTTGTTTTAACAAATGATCGAGGAGATCATTATGAAGAATTTACAGGATATACAAATAACAAGAAGATCGAATAATCGATCTTATCTACATAATTTACATATTATACAAAAGATGACCATTAAAGTAATAAAATAATATAATAATATTCTAATGCCCTCCCTTAATGGTCAATCTGTCAACAACACCAAGCTGCCCCTTGAATTTATCAAACTTATTTGGGCCTAGAGGCTTGGTGAGAATGTCTGCAGTCTGATCCGCAATTGGAACATACTGCAGCTAAATTGATCTGTCTTCAACTGCATGCCAAATGTAATGACAATGAACATCCACATGTTTGGTTCTTTCATGGAAGACTGAATTCTTGGCAAGCTTGAGAACACCCTCATTATCAGAGAACAAGGGAGTAGGACCTGCATGTCCGCAAGCATCTGCTGAAGCCAAACTACCTCACAAGCTGCCTTAATTGCTCCTCGATACTCTGTTTCTGTTGAGGAGAGAGACACTGACTGGTGCTTTTTACTAGTCTAGGTGATTGCACCAGATCTCAAATTGAACATATATCCAGAGGTTAATTTCTTATCATCAATTGAACTTGCCCAATCTGAATTTGTGAACCCACTAAGTCTAGGATCATGACTCCTAGTATAAAGAAGTCCATAATCAGAGGTGCCCTTCACATAACGCAGCACACGCTTCGTTGCTACCTAATGATCAGCCTCGGGGGCTGTCATGAAGTGTGAAATGTAGCTGACTGCAAAATTGAGATCAGGTCTAGTGGCAATGAGATAGATGAGACTGCCCATTAGTTGCTTGAAAGTGGTTTCATCAACAAGAGGAGAATCAAACTTGGCTGACCACTTCATTCCTTTCTCCATAGGTGTGGAAGTAGGTTTACAATCTTGCATTCGAAACCTGTCAAGCAAGTTCTTGACATACTTAGATTGGGAAAGAAAAATGCTATCACTAGTCCGCCAAACCTCAACACCTAAACAATAATGGAGAAGCCCCAAATCTGTCATATCGAAATCCTTGCATAGGTCATGTTTGATTTTGGCAATCAAATGTGCTGAATTGCCAGTAATGATCAAATCATCCACATAGACAACAAGAAAGAGAACATCATCACTAGAATGTTTGATATATAGATTATTGTCAGAAGGGCAACGCTGAAAACCATGACCAACCAAGTACTGATCAATCTTGATGTACCACACTTGAAGGGCTTGTTTGAGTCCATAGAGTGCTTTCTTGAGTTGACATACTTGGTGCTCTTTGCCGACAACCTTGAAACGAGGAGGCTGCATCATGTAGACTTCTTGCAACTCACTGTTGAGGAAGGCACTCTTAACATCCATCTGATGGACTTTCCAACCTAACTCAGCTACAATGGCGAGAAGAAGACGAATTGTACTCATCTTGGCAGTAAGAGAAAAAATCTCTTCATAGTCAATGCCCTCCTGCTGTGAATCCTTGAGTAACTAATCTGGCCTTTTATTTATCTAAGGTATCATCTGCATGATACTTGACCTTATACACCCATTTGTAGCTAATGGGCTTCTTCCCTAGAGGAAGATCAAAGAGAACTTAGGTGTTGTTCTTCAGAAGTCTTTGGTATTTTGCATCCATTGCCTGTTCCCACTCTAGAATCCCTTTGGCCTCTGCGAAAGGCTGAGGCTCATAAATACTATGAATGTTGGCCATGAGAGAAAAGTTAACTGTATTTTGCTGCTTGCCCTTATTTCTAGAAGATCTACCCTCAATGAGCTCATCAGGACGAAGATCACCAATGGTCTTAGCCCACCATTTAGGCCAGAGAGTAGATGTGCCAACATCAGATGGAGTAATAACTGGAGTTGGAGGTGGAAGAGGATTAGGAATAGGTGGAAGATTAGCATCATCCGGAGGAAAATCAGGTAGTGCATAATCAAATTCAGAATATGCATCACCCCTCCCATCAAGTGAACCCAATGGGAGACGAACACCAAAATCAGAAGCCTTCAAAGGCTGATCCTCATAATTCTGCTTAGACAAGGAAAGCTAAAATGGTCCTCATTCTTCATCAAAGACAACATCGTGACTGAAGATAAGATGATCAATGTCTACATCAATTAGCCGATAAACCTTATGGTTGTCACTGTATCCTGTAAACATAAGCTTCTGACTCTTGAAATCCAACTTGGAGCGTTGGACATTTGGAATTGATACATATGCTAAAGAGCCAAAAACTTTGAGATGGCTTTGCGATCATTCTAGGCTTTCTCAGGTGTCTTCCCTTTAACTGCATGTGTGGGAGACCAATTAAGGAGATAGACCATAGTAAACACTGCTTTTGCCCAATATTTCTTAGGAATATTTCTGTGTTCCATCGTTGACCTGGCCATTTCTGTAATGGTGCGGTTGCTACGTTCTACAATGCTGTTTTGTTGAGGGGTCTATGGTGTGGTTAATTGATGCTTTATGCCATGTATATCACAAAAAGTAGAGAAAGAAGGAGAACCCCCCCCCCCCCGCCCCCCCCAAAAAATTATCAGACCTAAGAGATATAATAGAACAACCAGACTCTTTTTCTACGAAGGCCTTAAATTTTTGAAATATAGTAATCACATCTGAAATCTGTCTAAGAAAGTACACCCACATTTTACGACTAAAATCATCAACAAAAAGCAAGAAATACCTGCACCCAGTAACAGAAGGAGTATTCATTGGACCACATACATTAGCATGGACCAATTGTAGTACCTTAGAGGCTTGCCGTGAGTCAACATCCTTGAACGGTGTCCTGTTCTGCTTCCCAGCTTGACAAGCTCCACAAACTCGCTGATTCTGAGTTTGAATTTCAAGTAGGTCATGTACTAAATCTTCCTAAACAAGATGAGCAAGATAGTGAATGTTCAGGTGACCATATCGCTGATGGCAAAGACTGCTGTGAAGGCATGCTCAAGAGAATCACCTGTATCCACAAGTCTATATAGACCGTGATCCTCAATGCCAACAACTACAGTAGTGCGTGTCGCACGATGAACAATCGAACACTTGTCTGCATTGAATACCACATCAAGCTCAGGAGAAATGTCGCATGATTTGACTCATTGAGAGGAGGTTTAGTTCCATGCCAAGAACATAGTATACATTGAGGAATATGGGATTCCTCCCACCAAACTGTATTTGAACGTTGCCCTTGCCAACAACAATATACTCGTCACCTCCAAATATAATCGAATCAGTAAAGGGAGAAAATTCTGTAAACCAATCACGCCTGTGAGTGAAATATTGAGAAGCATTAGAATCTATACACTAGGCAGAAGATTTCACATGGTCTGCAGTTCATTTAGCCATGAAGGCATAAAAGGCAGACTCTTTCTGCTCTGTGTGCTCAACAACATTGGCTTTAGGTTGAGACCATGCTTGCTTCCACTGCTCGGAAGCCAAACGATTGATACAAACCTTGAGCAAATGGCCATATTTATGACAATAGTTACACTGAACCTTCTTCTTTGAGCCATCTTGAGATTGACTGGAGCCCTTCTGCTGAGATGACTGAAATTTTGAAAGGATTTAGTTGCAAAGGCTTGCTCTGAGGAGGACAAGGTGGCACTGCTACCAAGCTGTTGTTTCCAATGATCTTGCTGTAGAAGTTTGGTGCACAACTCTAGAAATTTCAGATCAATATTAGTTTAAGTAATGTTGAGAGTTTCAATAAAGTGCTCATAAGATTTAGGTAGACTCTTCTAGGTGAGGACTACCATATCTTCTTCCTCCATTTTCCGACCAATAGCTTCGAGTTGATCGCAAATGTTCTTAATCTTTGTGAGATGCTCTTGTAAGGACATGCGTTCATCCATCATGATGGAGAACAATTGGTTCTTCAGTTAGAATGCTCGGCTCTTGTTGGATGTCTCATGCAACTCCTTTAGATGCTTCCAGATTTTTGATGCTAACTTGCTAAAAGGAATCTGAGGCAACTGATCATTTGTGATAGAGAGCTTGAGAAGCATGACGGCTTCTCGATTCCGATCATCAAACTTGTCCTGGTTTGCTTTGACTGTGGTAGGATGAGTCTCTTTTCTCAAAATAAGATCATCCAGGCAGAGATATTCAAAGATTGTTAGTATGCTCTACTTCTAGGTGTTATAATTTTTGTCATTGAATCTTTGTTTGCCTTCCAACATTAAGCTGGTCAATGATGCCATCTTGCATGTTTTCCAATTCACGGAAAACAAAAAATAAAGGACAATAGCACAAAATCTGAAACATGAATCCCAATGCAAAAAATAAGAGGCAGATGTAGGTACAAACTTAAAAAAAAATGAAGTATGACTAGCATAGATTTCGAGAAAAAATTTCGTTTGACCAAAATAATCCGTTGAAGACCTAGAAGAGATCAAAAAACCCAAAAGGAATATGAAATCAAAGTAAAATTTCGACTAGTACAGAATTTGAGGCACAAAAATTGAGACACCTAGAAAAATCTGATGATGACCCAATTGAGGTTTCGAAAAACCCACCAATAATTTGCAATTAGATTTTAAATCCAGCAAAGAAATTGAGAGTTTCAAAGGAAACCCTAGCTGGTTGCACAAAAGCTTCAAGAAAATGGCAGATTGCTGTAGAAATAGATGGAGACAAAAGACCTGGCCGTAGAGCAAATACAAAGGATTTTTAGAAACCCTAGACGGCTTGAGATCAACAAAAATTGACCATAGATAAGGTCGTGAAAGAGTAAACACGACCATAGAAAGGCCGCAAAAAACAGTCACTGGCCGCGTTTGCAGGAAAAATTGTGTTGCATGAAGAACCACAAAAACGACGTCCACCAAACTTGACACGGTTTGCAGGAGGATGGAGGATTGTGAAAAAGGGCCCATGATTTAGACGGGAGCTGCACAGAAGGCGGTGTCGAGCTGCAAAAATGGTCGCGTCAAGAGTAGAAGAAAAACAACCATAAGAATGGTCGTCAAAAAATGATGCCGCGATTTTAAGAGAAAACGACCACAGACAGAGGTTGGATGCTGGCTAAGAATGCTGCCATCCTTGCTTCTGCTGGTTCATGGAATGTCGGAACATCACTTATTTATCGAAGTAGGGGCCCCTTGCATATTATTGTACCTTCCCTAAAAGAATGCAGGTACCCATATGGGGCAACGTCTGGCCTGGAGTGACAAGGCTACAAACACTTTACCTCACTGGGGCGTAGAGAGGTTGGATGCTGGCTAAGAATGCTGCCATCCTTGCTTCTGCTGGTTCATGGAATGTTGGAACATCACTTATTTATCGAAGTAGGGGCCCCTCGCATATTATTGTACCTTCCCTAAAAGAATGCAGGTACCCATATGGGGCAACGTCTGGCCTGGAGTGACAAGGCTACAAACACTTTACCTCACTGGGGCGTAGAGATTTGGATGAACAACATTGTGTTCCGATTTTCCGTATAAGGGACCGGTACCATTGTGCGCCATCATTTCAGTTCGTTGTTAAGGTTTCACACTTTTTTGCGGCGGAGCCAAATCGTGGCTGAGAATCTCAGAAAACAGGAAACGATGACTCAAAAAGCCATACGTGGGTTGCAAAGAACAAACGTGGGTAAAAAAATTCTTAAAAACAGACCAACGTATTTTTGAAAAACTCTAAAAAAATTGCAGAGAAATTTTTTAGGAACATAGAAAATTTTCAAAACTTTAGAACATTCTGCTCTGATACCATATTACTGAGAAGTAATTGGTAAAATATTTGATGCTGTATTAACAAATGATTGAGGAGATCATTATAAAGAATTTACAAGGATATACAAATAGCAAGTTTCTAAAATAAATTGAAGAAGATCGAATAATCAATCTAATCTACATAATTTACATATTATACAAAAGATGACCATTAAAGTAATAAAATAATATAATAATATTTTAATAGCTTTGATACCATTTAGATTCTACATGAAATTATAATTTGAATGACGAAATGTTGTCAGTTGTAGATCACACACACTGTAGTTGACGGACAATCAAAGATTAAAATAGCAAAATGGAGAGAATAATTTGTGAAGACAGAATCATGACACAAAAATGCAGAGAATTTTGGCTATACTGATATTAGTTCCTCTTACCGGCAGATATGAGAGATGAGTGCTGCTATAGCAAAACAGGGACATATACATGCAATAGAAGAAATAACTCTTAACCGCTAGGAATAGGTAGCAGTTTCACTTATTGGGTTAGTGCCGAAATATATGGTTGCACCTACTCAGATAAAGACACAAACAAATGTTTATGGGAGGTGGCTAATAAAACCAGAGGAGGGTTTGAGACTCGATTGTCCAAAGTGGGTTTCACTCAGGGGCTGGGGAACTAGCTCAATTGGCAAGAGCTTCTTGTGGTAGGCAATAGGGTCATGAGGTCTCGTCTCCTCCCAGCCCACGTGATACCGGAGGATGTGTCATACTAGAGTCAGCGGTCACATTAAAAAAGTTTACCCAGTGCAGCAGTTAATGGGGGGGGGGGGGGGGTCTCCCCGATTCCTTCAGTCTAAAAAAATTAAAAAAATTTAAAGAAATTTAAAGTTGATGAGAATAACACTGTAATTGATGGATTATGCCATGTGCTGTCATGTCTAATTAACTATCCTTGAACATGAGTAGAAAAATAACTATCCTTGAACATAAGGGAAATAATCAACAAGAACTATTTGAAGTTTGACCCTTTAGTTGACACACTTGTTGAGTACTCACTTCAAAGAGTTTTTGCAGTTTTAACTTACCACTTGCAAGATTCAAGTACTTGAATGTTCTAATTCTGAATTTGTGATGGGTACTGGATGGGTTTGAAACTGAAATTTGGTTACTTGACGAGTTGGAGACAAAAACTTGAATGGCACTATTATGACTCGAAAGTGTTATTTTGAAATAGATATTTTTTGAAAAACAAGGTATTTGTGCAATTTCACAATTAATGCTGATTGCCTTGTCTTTGTCAGATGTGCTAGAGTTCACTGTTGGTGTTTTTATGTTTGTAATTTAGAATCATTTGTTTTGCTAGTGCTCTATTGCCAAACAACATGAAATAGATGTCCTTGCAAACACATTTGAAGGTATTCACACTAGTTGCTGACTTACACTATTGCATACCTGTTATGTCATGTGATCACAAGGTATTTGCCCTCTCAAACATTCACAAATGGCGTGCCTAGATGATCTTCTTTGACAACAATTGTTTTGATTGATTTATTCCCCCACATCACTTGAGTTTGGTTGCTTTTTCTCATTTACATTGCAAACATTATTTTATTGCACAATTCCATCGCTTGTGTTGGTGAATACTATGGTATTTGATTGGGAAATTTGTTTTTTAAGTGGGTCTGCAATTAAACTGTATTTTGCATAAAAAATAAAATTTTAAAGAAATTTAAGTATATTTTAAGTTGAGTTTTGCCAAGCTGGATTTTTTTTGTTTGTTGAGTCCTGGTATGTAAACTATGGTTTTCCTCATAGGGATGTAAGCCCACGTGCTTTCTTTCCTCTTATATGTGGGGGGAGTTTTTAGTTGTAACGTGATGCTCAGTTGAAGCAAAGTTTTTAGATGGAGCTGCTGAAAATAAGATATGCATTGCATAATATATTTTAGTTTTTACATTGGCAAATCAGGAACAGCACACTTTGTGATCTGCATATATATGCAGAATCTTTGCCACACATGCCAGAAGTGACTTTGACATGTGATAAGTCTTTGGAGTGATAAGAAATGTCACATCCTTCTGACTAAAGAACAACAGCTAATTAAAATGAGAGGCATACATTTCTACATCAAATGCTTGCTATATGTTGAGCCTAGAGCATCTTTAAGGCTTTGGGTTTTATTTTCTGGCCCAAGCTTCCATTGAGGCATAAACTATATCATATTAATAATGGGTGAAATTTTCTACATGCCATTCAAAAGGCTGATGTCTCTTACGTTTAATGCTGTGGACTATTCTGTAATAATGTTGGCTTTTTCAGGATCTGCATGAACCTTGTGAGGGGCAGTTACAAAACCACAATGATTAATAGGCTCTTTTTTGAAAAAGCACTATTTTAGTTTTTTGTTGAGCTGTTTTTTCTGTAAGTAGTCCAAGGGAGCTTTCTGTTGTGGATGACCGATGATCTGATCTGTAGAGTTTGTTAGAAATCC
Organism: Chamaecyparis obtusa; assembly: GCA_027943335.1. Lineage (NCBI taxonomy): Eukaryota > Viridiplantae > Streptophyta > Pinopsida > Cupressales > Cupressaceae > Chamaecyparis > Chamaecyparis obtusa. The sequence continues at coordinate 179,484 of BSBK01005717.1, forward strand.
AAGTTATTTTCAAAATATTTTATAAAAAAAGATGATGTATGGAAAACCATGTTTTGAGATTTGAGCTGCACTAAATTTTGGAGAAGGTACATTCTTTCCTTGGTTGAGGATCCTATAAGTTTGACCGCTTTATGTGTGTTCTTGATTGGGACTTGGTAGATAAAATATTTTATAAAAAAAGATTGATGATGTATGGAAAACCATGTTTTGAGATTTGAGCTGCACTAAATTTTGGAGAAGGTACATTCTTTCCTTGGTTGAGGACCCTATAAGTTTGACTGCTTCATGCGCACTCTTGATTGGGACTTGGTAGATAAAATGCATTCTTGCAACACTTCTCGTTGCAAATTGAAAAAGCTATAAGTTCATAACAATTTAGTTATGGTGAAGATATCTATTAATAAGAAGAATTACTTAAATAGAGGTAGATTTTGAATGACATTTGGTGTCATTGAACTCCTGTCTACTTACTAAATTGATGAAATGGTCAATATACTTTTGCATTCTAACTGATAAGTGAATGTAACAATAATTCGGTAAGTTTTTAAGTATTGATATTATAGCAGTGGTCATAAATTACCCTTAGGATGGCACATGTGTGCTTACTAGCATATGAGGGCCTAATCCTCCACACGGTCCTCAACAACAATTATCTTCTATTTATCAGCATAGGGGTTCACTAATTTATAATTGTTTAAATTTCAAAATATTGTCACATGAATAAAAGTTACCTCTAAATGATTGCACATACTTTTTACCATAGTAGTGAAAATTTGCAAAAATTCCCCTTTATACCCAATTAATCCTGAATCCCGGGGCTTGCCAATTTTTTCCCCAAAAAATCAGCTAAAATCGGTCAACTATGGTCAACAATTTTTGGGCAAAAAATCAAATTTAATCGGTGAAAAATTGTGTTTAAATCATGATTAATTGCTAATAAAAAGGGCATGGATTGCTGGTTATCATTTTCATTGCCATGTCTAGGTATTCTGTTTATATCGTTTATTGGATTATTGGAAATGCTATCTTTTATCTGTAAGGGGAAGATGCTATTGTTTATCTTTTTGTTGAGCATTTGACATCACCTCCTTCCCGTATATATATGTATATTTCTTCTTTATCATCGTCGCACCTTCTCCAATCAGCAGAACTCTTCGGTATGTATATTTCTTCTAATCTTTGTTGCCCTCCAGCTCGTGAAAGTACATAGCTAAGCAAACAAACTTCATTTTATGCCCGTTTTCCTAACAAACTTAGAATAGTTTTGGGAATCTACAAATGTTTTCTAGATCCGTTTAGAAGAAAGTTGTTCCCTTACAAAACAAAGTATTTTTTATCTTTTAATAGAGATCTGAATCTAGATTATGCACTACTAGATGATCCAAAAAATAAGAGTACATTTGAGAAAAGAACTCGGAAATATTGTTCACATTTTTCCAGTAAAGACAGGCAAAGTCGCCATTAGTAATAAGTGTGCAAGGCTTACGTACAATCAATAAATATAATATTAGATGGCTCAAATCTTTCAATTCAATGAAGTTTTGAAGTATTCCTTTATGAATTTGTGGTTTAAGATAGTTGGAGCTCTGTCTATGTAAATAAATGTATCATTTTATTCAAATTAGAATTCAGATAAGTAGAAATTGACTTAAATTCACTTAAAAGTTTTAGTGTCTCGAGGGTGGAAACATTATTTGTATACAGAGATATATATGATTATTAGAGAGAGCTGAGAAAATCAGCTTGCTCAGATTGTGTGTATGTGGAAGGAGAATGAGTATGTCAGCCTTCATAGGTGGTGAGCAATTGACCTTAGCCTTTTTGCATTTCTTCTTCAAACAAATTGCTTCAATGTGAATTTTGATTGTTTGTGTTTAGTCTTGCATAATTTACTTTTGACTCCAATTTCCTGGCCTTTACTTCTCTTTAGAGTCTGAGCTTGTCAGTTCCTTGTTTAAAGTTTGTTTCCACGACCTTGGGAGCACCTTATAGCTGCACATCTGATTGAATTGCTGCTACAGTGATGTACGAAAAAAATGGCACATTTGAATTGAATTGCTGTTGCATTTTATTTTATCTACAGGTAAAATCCAACTCCCCATTTAAATTTTAATGATGAAAATCTATTTTCTACAATTAATGGTTAAATTTTATTTTATTTTCTTTCAATATATTTATGTTGTGAAAACGCCCTTCCATTTAAAAAAAGAAGTAATTTTTGACTGTTTTTCTTCAATTTTTTATGTTTTTTGTAAATCCGATTTTTTCTCAAGTTCTTAAGTTTTGAAGTATTCCTTAATGAGTTTGTGGTTTAAGACAGCTGAAGCTCTATCTATTTAAATAAATGTATCATTTTATTCAAATTAGAATCCAGGTAAGTAGAAATTGACTTAAGTTCACTTAAAAGTTTTAGTGTCTCGAGGGTGGAAACATTATTTGTATACAGAGATATATATATGTGATTATTAGAGATAGATGAGAAAATCAGCTTGCTCAGACTGTGTGTGTGGAAGGAGTTTGAGTATGTCGGCCTTCATAGATGGTGAGCAATCGGCCTTAGCCTTTTTGCATTTCCTCTTCACATTCAATTTGCTTCTCTAGTTGTCTTAGCTTTTTTGCATTTCTTCTTCAAACAAATTGCTTGAATGTGAAGCTTGATTGTTTGTGATTAGTCTTGCATAATTTACTTTTGACTCCAATTTCCTGGCCTTTACTTCTCTTTAGAGGCTGAGCTTGTCAATTCCCTGTTTAAAGTTTGTTTCCAAGTCCTTGGGAGCACCAAATAGCTGCACATCTGAATTGAATTGCTGCTACAGTGATGTACAAAAAAATGCCACATCTGAATTGAATTGCTGTTGCATTTTATTTTATCTACAGGTAAAATCCAACTCTCCATTTAAATTTAAACGATGAAAATCTATTTTTTACAATTAATGGTTGAACTCTATTTTATTTTCTTTCAATATATTTATGTTGTGGAAACGCCCTTTCATTTTAAAAAAAAGTAATTTTTGACTGTTTTTCTTCAATTTTTTATGTTTTTTGTAAATCCGATTTTTTCTCAAATTTTTCCCGACTTTTTCAAAAAATCCTAATCTTTTGGTTTGCCAATTTTTTCCCAAAACTATTTATGCTTCTATGCTTTTTACCATGTTACCAAAGGTGAATCCCCAGTGTGGATCAACATGTTGCCCTACATGGAAACAAGGCTCAAAATTTTTGATCAATGAGAGTACTTTTCTTGATCGAGTCTGTTTTCAATTGAGAAATACAGTTTATTATGTCCAACTTCAGTTTGGATTGTTGGATGGGAACTACAAGGGAGGCTCGTTTGAACAGTATTTGTAAAAACATGATAAATATTGTCATGTATTAATAAAATTTAGTTTGGAGCTCTTTTCCATTTTGACGTTGTTTATGACATATCTTTGGGCAAGGAGGCGAGCCCACTTGGAGCCTGTTTTTTATAGTTTTGCATCTTTGTCAGTGTATTTGATGGGTATGCTTTCTGTCTTTAAGGTGGTAGGGCAGGCTTCATCACATTCTTGTGTGGTAAGCTTGGACAAAAGTTTGAAGATCTAATCTGCATCATGCTTGAGTGTACTTCATTAAACCTGGGTCATGTTTGAGCGTACCACCTTTTCATTACACAACAACCTCACTATGGGTTTGCTGGGGTTATGGGTCTCTTTATGGTGGTGAGAGGAACCTGTATGTATGCGATGCTCTTGTGAATGCCATCATAAATCTCACCTGAGCCTATTGGACAACTACCTTATATTGAAGATTGCTTGTGTCTGGAAATTTTGCTATGCAGCTATCCAGACTACAGAATAGTTTATAGATTATGATTTGTCCAAAAAGATCTAATCTAGTCAATCTGGGGACACCCTTAGCTCTCAAATCTTGTTGTATGTTATTCCTATAGAGCGAGTACACTGGATCACATATGATATTCCTTGTGGCAAAGGCTAAAATGCTTGAATTTAGATATGTTGTACTTTCTGCATTTTCTTATCTCTTTTCAAAGATGATTTCTACTGTGTATACATGTTCATACCTTTTTTTTCCAGATGAATTAGCGTTCCATTTTAATTCTAGGTGCTTGTTTCATTTGAAAATTCATTGGTCATTAATCATTTCTTATTTCTGCTTGTTCTGGTCTTTTGTCCTAGACAATTTCTATTGCATGTACATGTTCATAGCATTTTCCCCACCCAGAAAAATTAACCATCTTTTCTACTATAGATGGTTGTTCCATTTGAAAATCTAAAAATCATTTTATGACCACGATTGCCATTATTGGGCTTATTTATGTCACAGCTTTTTGGCAATCAGAATAAACTAATTTATCACCTTGATGGAATTTATTTGTTGTCCTCAATTTTCTTATTTTTGTTCAGGTGAAACATGAGATTATATCATGATCTATGCCTGATTTTATTTGTTTGGTTTTGTGTTTGGGCAAGCTATCAGGACAAGTGTAAATTCCCCATTATTGGCAGCTGTTGGGAGCCTGTAAGAGGTCCTACAATTGTTGGCATTACTTATTGGCAAATTTTCAAAAGAAGAGTTGCTAGCACATCATGAAGTATTTTCTGTTGTCAGTTGGATGCTTCTGCCTATCGGATGAGAAAATTTTCCTCATTTCCAAATTGGAGAAAGCCGAATCTTTCTAATATAGTTATACAGCTTTTGCAGCAACATTTATCATAATATCTGGGTTCAAACTCACAAAGGACCTAATTATAAATAATGCTGTACAAGTTGATGAATATCTGAGGCATCGTGCTCAGAATCGTAATCATTCCGAGTTCTGTAATCTGTTCATAAACTTCACCTTTTGGCCATTTCTCTAATGTAAAATATACAGTCAATAAAGACAAGCTTGAAGTACTCTCATGGTTTAAAAAAGCATTGTTTGTACGATCTGGATGACTGTAAAATGAGAAAATGACCTTTGGAGGTCCGTCAGAGATTTAAAAATATTCTCCTCAGAAGATATTGTTAACAGAATGCAAGAAATTTGGAGTTTGTATCTTTCTCACTTTGACCATCACGTTCCATCCAACCAATGCATGCTTCAAGGACAGTTCTAGTAAGTCTTCACAACCTTTTATTATTGGGTTTAATTACATCTAGTCTCGTTTAAGTGTAGGTGGTGTGTTGCAGTAAACGGTATCAATCAAGCATTTTTTAATCTTTCAACATTCATGGAGATACTGATATTTAAGCACACGTATATATGACCCTAAGATCACCCCTGATCAAATGAAAGTTTTATTCTCTTTTATTTCCTTCATTGTCTCTGTTGTTGCACAACCATGATCCGCTGTCATGATCTTTATTGCTTAACTTATTTTATTCTTTTTATGTTTTGGGTATGCCTTCAGAGATCTTCATGCGTTACCAAACTCAGACAATTTGAGCTTACCTTTCATACAGTTCCAATGCTGGGGTCTTTATTGGTTTACCTTGTGTGAATAGGACAGTTCAGATTTTCCCCAAGATTGGTAGCTTCTGATTGTTTATTCAATGCAAAGAAGGATAAGGAAGCTTTATTCCAATAGGTACCATACAGAATTAATTTTTCCTCTTCAATTATTGTGTTCAGAGGTAATTTAAAGCACGGCAATGCTTAATTCCACCTTATAATGGAGTTCTCCGGTTGTGTGTCTCTCACACTCTACATCCTTAATAATCTGGATAATTTGCATGGAAATATCGCATTCATATAATTGGCTTGTATCACTCTCCCTGTTCTGAAAAACATAATTTACGATGATATGCAAAGGACAATGGGCTAACATTGTTCATTGCAGTAAGTTCCCACTTGCTTGAATTGAAACAGCCAGCTGAAATGAGCAGCGAAGGTTCAAAATAACACTATGCATTTATGAACAGTTGAGTTTTTTTCTCTTGTTTATACAAGTACTGCTTTTGTGCGATAGATCCATCCTTTGCATTAGGGAAATTTCAAGGTCGAGTTTTTGAAATCATGATTTTATGGAAAAAATTTCTTGGGATTGCCATCTTGATGTTTACCCCTATTTACTGAATACTTTATATAGACTGAAATTTTGTGTTTTTACATGGCCATAGAGAATATAAACTAGCAGTTGCACCTTGGTGGGCAATGGGTACGCCGAAGATGTGGAAGGTCAAGAATATTTTGGTCTATCTTTCGCATACATTTGTGTAGTTCATCAGTTCTATTGGTAGACCAGTTGTAATTTGATGTTGTAGGTCCAATAAATGTGTCAATTGGGAAGTGAGTTTCAAATCAATTATGCATCCAGTTATAGATATTGGAACAATAATCAAGATCCATTATGATACAAAAATATCGGAGAGAGGTACATATGAAGAAACAAGGAGCGTGTATTGATGGTGTTAATTCCTATGTAGTTTCAGATTCATTTTAGAAGATCTGGCTTAATATATATGGTAGTAATTGTTATGTATATTTTAGTTAAGTTTAGCTTCTTATGCTTTTGCCTTTTTACATTTATTATTAGTCATACATATCCTTACCCTTGTTCTATCTATATTTCTTTTCATATATTACCATATTTTATTAACTTTGATTTCCGTATTTAATTTCTATATTTATTAGTTTATGCATAATGAATCGCTATAGTATTAAATTAAAAAGAAAGAAGCATTTTCCCTTTTTATTAAATCTCCTTCATTTAATGACTAAGTAAACAATGCTTATTAGTTCCTTCTTCCCTTTTCGTCATTGATATGTAATCTCCACATAAAATAGATTTTAAAACATGTTTGGAATAGTTAATGAGAAACAAGATGAGCTCTTATTGATTAGGAATGTGGCATAATTTTTTTATATCAATTATGGGTTACACTTGATAGTGAGCCATGCATCCAAATCTTATGAATGTAAAATGAGTTGTAGTGTTATTGACCTAAGGAATATATGATGGTGAGCAGAACCCTTGCATGTTGGGTGGGTGGAAAGTAAGGGTATTGGCTAAATCGTATACTAAAACGTAAAATGTATAAGGAAAGTTTGAAAAAAAGTGAAAAAAAAACTAAGTGTCCCCCTTTGTAAGATTTGCGTTTTAGTATATGATTTAGTTGTTGCCGAAAGTAAGTAGGTGGGTGGGAATTATAGTGGAGGTAAATTATATTTGTGCGAGGAGCTGGAGGTTTGCCTTAGGTTGTGAAGTGAATGGATGGTGGGTTTGTTCACATATAGGATGGTAGGGTTTGCCCCTTGCACTTGCAATGATTGACCCCACCATCCAATGCCAATGGGTGAGTGGGAGGTAATAAATTTCAGGTGGGTACTTAGGAACTATAGTGGAGGTAGATTATATTCATGGGAGGCCCCCTCAATTTGCACCCCATCCACACCGAGCTTCTGTTTGCTTTCTCATAGTTAGTGCAAGAACAACTACCTATCCTAAAATACAAGTTGACGAAAAGGGTCTTGACTACCAACTCATAAACCTAATAGTTTGACGAAAGTTGTACAATACTGACGAGTTATATTTGATTATGTTTGATGTTAACAACCATTAAATGTCAAGTGAATTGCAATATGTTTTTTATGCATTAAATTGAACAATGATTGACAATTTCAAGTTTTAAGCATGTGAAGTGAATTGCCATACGTTAATTATGGTTTACATTTTATTGTGGTCAATTTTTACAAATCTAAAAAATGTGGTAAATTGTAGGTTATATTTGACCATGTTTAATGTTAACAAACACCAATTGAGATGTACTATGTGTTGAGTTTGTGTAGATCAGATAGGCACTTTTGCATAGGTGTGGTGTCTACGCATATGGAAGTCCACTAGTTAATATTCTATGCAGTCAGTTTGTATAAAAGTGAAGAATTAATTTGTTACCTTCAGTGAATAAGTACATTAATTATATTTTTAGTTAATGTAAGTTTATTTTATCTATAAGTTTTCATTTTAGTTTGAAGATCTTGGTCACCAAAAGACTATAAATTAGAGTATGGTGGAAGAGTTAGACATGTTGAAAAGAAGAGAATTTCCAAGAGAAGTTGAGGAAGAAGAGGGAAAACTAATCAATGAGGAAAGCATAGGCATTTATTCTTGTAGATATAAATTGCTATACTTTCTGCTGTAATTTTTAAATTCTTTTGTTGGCATAATTTTTTATTAGCACGAGTTGATGATTTAATGAGGAGTGTTTGGGTAGAGAAAGAGGATTGTGAGGCTGAAATTATCTCTGTATGATTGTTGCGGCAATCTTGTAATCTATTGTATGAATTCTTGCTCCTAAAGCTGAATAAACATGTGTTGGCAAGTTTTTCCCACACTAGGATTTCCTGGGTATAGCTGTGTTATTTTTTATTGGTTTCATGTGAATTTGCTTCCGCCTTTTATCAATGTTCATTATTGTTTATTGTTGTTAATTAATCTAGAGTATTGGCTGTTACAAGTTAGATAGATAAACATTATTCTTGTTTCTCTTCGGTGAAATTTGTTGAGCAAGTTAATCTGTAACTAAGTTATAGAGCATTAAACACTATGCCTATTATACATTACATTTGACTACAATGGACAATTACAAATTTTATGTATGTGAAGTAGATTAGTGCTAGTCTAACAATTACATAGGTTAATGTTTTAATACAAAGTAAGATAAATAATAAATGCATTAGATATTATATATTTATTAATATGTATTTATATTTAAGTTGAGAGGCTTCCTATAGTGGAAGTAAATTTAGTTGTAAACATTTGGCTTTGAAAAAAATTTGGCAACCATTTGCATGTTTTGTTGACGCGAGGGTACAATAGAGAGTTAATGAATTCATGTAAATAAAAAAGATTTGTTCAATAGTTACAAGCACATGGCAATGGGAATGTATCAATGCCCAAAGGATGATAATACGTAATTGATAGACCAAAATAGTGCTCCAAGAGCACCCAACACCATTTATTCTTTAAATTTCGTTGAATTTGGAGTTACAAAACTTGTTGCCTTTATGAATCCCATTTCTTGTTAACATCGCATACAATTGGTTACCGTCATTTTTCATGCAGATTTTCCTCTTGAACGTGATTTTATTCATGCCTCAAAAGTATCCTCAACTCATGATAAAAATAACTTAATTAAAATTTTAATGTATAACTTCATTGTATTGTAACTATTGGGGATGCTATTGGGGATTTTATTTTGGTGGACAAGAAATCTTTTGACTTGTTTCACTCCACTTATGCCCGCATTTTGGTGGATTTGGATATCTTTAAAGGTCTTCCTGCAGATATCAAACTTTTTACTCCCAATGGTAGAAGTTGGATTCAACATTTGGACTATGATGGCCTCCTCTTCAAATGCAGAAGATGCTTCAAGACGGGTCATGTTTTTGACCATTGTGATCTTTATAAATTTAAAAGGATTGTCTCGTGGTGGCAGGGTGTCTTTTCTCAGCACTATACGGTGGAGAAGGTGTCTTCACATCAGAGCTTTTTGTAGGTGGTTGAGTAGGTTTGCCTTGTGTCTTCTCCTCTTCTTGGTTGCATTCCTGATGATGAAATAGCTGTGGGTGCTATTGCTTCTCCTTCGCTTGCATGTGTGCGAGCTCCTTCCGATTTGTCTGTGATGGTTCCCCCTTTTGCTGGTGCTGGGCATGCTCCTACTGGATCTTCTATAGGAGTAGTTGTTGGGTCTGCTCCTATTGTTTTTTCTGCTGGAGCTGTCCCTCTCTCTGGCTCTAGTTCTCAGAAGGCTACTTTAGTGCAGTGTGCTGTCCCCTTTGGGGGTTTGGATTCGTTGGATTGACAGAATGCTGCTGCTAAGGTTGAAGAAGGTTGGATCAAGGTTAAAGGTAAACATTCCAAGAGGTCTTCGCCTTTTTTTGATATGACCCTTCGGTCCCATCAAAAAGGTGCTAAAGGAAAATCCTAAATATTGGGGCTTTCTTTTAGTTGGGCTTGCATGAAGCTCAACTCAAGCTTTGTTTGTTCTAGGTTGTGGGAGCCTGCCATTTTGTGGACTGTCTTTGTCTATCTTTTGAGTCCTTGTAAAGGGTTTCAGGTCCCTTCAAAACCTATTTTCCATAATAAAAAACTAAATCTAATATAAAAACACAAATTCTATATCTCTATAATCTAAAATAAATAAATCTTTATAGATATATAACTTTAAAAAAATATTCATTTCATTACTTTTAATTTTTATATCTATTTTAAACTCTATATAATTATATCACAATTATATGTATAAAATTTCTAATTTAAAATTTAAAATAACCAGCCTTATTTATTGAGTTTTCACATTTATTTAACTATAAAAATAACCACTTTTTCAATTATTATTCAGAATAACTAATAACTTTGTTGATTACGATAATATTCATTTCATTACTTTTAATTTATATATTTATTTTAAATTCTATATAATTCTATATCACAATTATATATATATAAAATCTTTAATTAAAAAATAAAAAATAACATTCTTTATTTATTGAGTTTTCACATTTATTTAACACTTTAACCATTTAGCAAACTAAAATCTCCCTCTAAACCATCGTATGAGAGATTTGAAAACAACTCACTTTTTAATGATTGTTTAGGGCAAACCGAAATGCTAGCAATAAAATATATAAAATTTGTGGACCCATCGTGGACAACAAACCAAATCAACCAATGAAAAATTAGAATAATGCAACAGTTAAGATGGTTTGTATTGTCGTGCATCGCCTATTGGATAGTTTGCACCATGGATTTCAGAATTTAGCCCATCCATTTCAAATAGAACGCCTTCAGCGTACTAAATGTATGAGAATATTATATGGGGGTCTTGTAACATTCTTACAGGAATTATTGAATACGGAAGCAATTAAATTGTAAGACAAGAACCAATTTGTTTTATGTACTTTGCGCGACATATACTTGAAGAATTGCAAAATACAGGTGATATAATTGTAAAGGAAAATTAACTTTCTGAAGTGTAGTTTAGCCAATTCAATAAGAGATATCCACAAATAATCCACATTAATAAATAGGGATAATTTTATTTTGGACATATGGTTATAGATGTAATAAATAATGGTACCTAGTTTTGTGAGTGAAGAATGAAATTAATCTAGTAAGGTGCTGATCAATTCATAATGGTACTTAGTTTTGTGTCTAAAGAATGAATTTAATCTAGTACGGTGTTTGATCAACTCTACAGATTTGGGTTAGATCTACACTCATGGAGATGTTTTGTACTTGTGAAAATGATTAGGTTACTTTTAAAGTTTTGTGTTCTCTTATGTCTTCCTCTACCTTTTTTAATATTTGAAGGCTTGTGGTATTATAAATACTTTTAGAAGATGGTGGTGTGCAAAGTGACACATTCTCCTAGGTCAACATATTGTAAAATTAGGTTTGTGATCAAGGATAATGTTTGTCAAATTTCCATTGAATTTGTAGATATAAATTTGTTTAGTGCACTAAATTCAAAGTTCACCTTCTTGAGATGAGATGACATTTGAGAATGTGTAAAATGTGTAAAATGAGTGCAGCTGCATATGATGTCTTCAAATATAAAGACAAAAACAAAATGTGGCAATGTGTTTAGTTAGGCCTTGGGGAGAAATTAATTGGCGTCGACCAAATGAAACCCTGGCTACTAGATGTCTGAACTTTTTGAGACCTTTTCCTACAACAAAAGCTTGCTTCTCAACAAAATTATATTTGGTTTCATATTCCTACAAGGTATTTGAATAGAAAGCATTAGGATGCTTACTTTTTCCCTTCTTCCTTCTATGTTACTACTACTGCAACATTGTGTTTGGTGCCATATGCAAATAATTGTGTCCTTCAAAAAATTGGGATTGATCGACACAAGGGTAGTTCTTATTGCTTCATTAATCTTTTCAAATGCTTCTCTCTCTTTAGAGGTTCATTTGAAAACTTGATCTTTCCTTGACATTCATGATATTCGCCCAACTAACTAGAGAAAATCAAAGATGAACCTGGTAAAACAATTCGTATTTCCAAGGAAAGATTGTATTCACTTCTTATTCATTGGTAAGGGTAGCTCCCTCATGACATTCACTCTATAAAGATTTATTGATATCCCATCTTTAGAGACCACATATCCAAGTAGCTTACCTTGCGAGACCCCAAAGACACATTTCTTAGGGTTCAATGACACCCCAAAGTCTTGGCATCTCTTGAAAACTTTCTCCAGATGATTAAGATGATCTTCTATGAGTTTGAGAGTACTATAAGTTCATCTACGTATATGAGGATAATCTGGTTAATCAAATACTTGAAAGAAATATCCATAGCCTCTTGAAAGGTTGCCACCACATTTGAGAGGATGAAAGGAAAATTTGGACCACTTCATGGTAAATGTGGTCTTATGTTGGTCCTCTTTAACCCACACCTAATTATAATTTGAGAAACCATCGAGAAAAGAGAATTTTTTTGACCTTGAGACTTTCTGAAGGATCTCTTTTAGGGAAGGGAGGGGGTAATGAACCTTTTAGGATGCTCTATTCAAGTCTCTAAAAGCTACACAAAGCTTGATTTCTCCATTCTTATTCCAAGCTAGAGCTAAGTTGGATGCCCAGTAGTTGGACATATGAGTTTTGAGACAGTCAACAACTACAACTCTTAGGCCATAAGAGACTCAATTTTTGGGTTCACTCGCATTTTCTTTTGGTAGTCCGACTTGGCTCCTTATACTAGGTCTATAGTGTGCTCAATTATATCATGATTATACATCTCTAGACTTCATAAGTCCATGCTATGAATATATCATATTTATTATAGAGGGATATTAACTTGGCTTTGTCTTTCTAGGGAACATCTTTACCTACTTTCAAATTCCTTCTATTTCTTACATCCAATATCAAGTAAGCACTTTTATTAGCAATAAATTTCCTTTTATCATTTCTAGCATCATTTGCATCAAAAATATTTTCTAAAATCATTAATCCCTTCAGAAGCCTATTGCTCTTTATTTGGATGATCTAATTTACATAAGTTTCTTTGATCTTTGGGTGCAACTATTTATCAAATTCATAAGATTGTTGTAGGAACATAGCAATTTGTGAATCACTTTCAAAGACTTGCTGATTTTAATCATTATGAGGAATAGCTGGTCTTACAATCACCTGCATTGAATGTTTATTGGCTAGTAACTCAATCATCGGATTAAATTGAGAACCAATCACCACCATTCTATTAGCTTCTACATTTCGGGATCTTGAGACTATTTGAATGTTGAGGGCATGTAATGACTTGATTGAATCCCACACTATTTTGATAAGACCACATCTATACACTCTTGGAAGTTGTTGTTTTTCTTACCTATTTTACCACCAACTCTGAATCTACAAACACCCTTAGTTGTTTTATCCCCGTGTGTTCAGTGAGACTTAGATTGCGAATCGGGGATTTATATTTAGCTTCATTATTTGTGTAGGAAAATTGAAATAAAAAAGTTCTGAGAATCACTTTGCCTAATGAAGAGCTGCATGGTACTGACATTTCGTAGACGTGGTTCAGTTATTCCCATTTGTCTCTACTTCTACAGATCAATCTATTGATTATCCATATAGATCGATCGAATACTAGATGAATACCAACTCCCAAGCCGGTTTTTCACTTTGCACCATCAAAATATAGAGTGGAGAGGCTAGAATCAATTTTAACATTCTTTCTCTAACTCTCTTCTCCTTTGTAACTTGAGGGATGACCCGATCTTTATTATAGATAACACAAGTCCCAAGACCAGTGGCATCATATTTGGAAAATAGACCATTTCTCATGAATTCATTTATCAAAATTTCTAGGCTTTGGTTCCTAGTCACTTCCTCCTCTTCAAGCATTTATATTGAGTGCAACTCATTTTATGAAAATCAAGTGTGTAGCTTCAAAATTCATCATAGCACTATCAACTTATGCTCTAGGTGCAATGGGTCAAACATTTTCAAACCATATCTAGTTCTTAGGATTAAATGGGATTAATCCAAGGCCAAATATCCCATAATTTTGGTGGTGAAATATCTAGATAAACATAACCCAAAGACTAGAAGGATATCTATTATTACTACCTCTAGGGCATAGTAATACTAGGACATGAATATAGAGTCAAAGGGAGGTCCCTAATGACACCGATTATTTGAACACTTTTCCCATCAAATTGCATTACTCCCCTATCTTAAGGTTCACATTCTAATCACAATGAATCGACAATTTTCTCGGGTATAACTATAGTGTTGACACCATAATCGATCATGGAATTGTGTAGCAATTTATTTCCCACAATCAAGATAAAAAAGAAAGGCATAGACTTTGTTTTATTCACCTCTTCCTTTGTGTTTGTGAGCTGTGATGCCTAATGAGATTGTGCCAGTTTTGTCAACTCTTCATCTTTTATTGGCTATGTTCTTGGCCCCATCAACTAGCTGCGATCTTTCTTGTTGTCCAAGGCTTCCTACAATAGAAAATTTTGTTTAGGGATTGCTAGAATATCCAACAAGGGTGCAATTGGTTCCCAATGTCTTGGATTCTTCTCGATAAAAGCTTTGAGATTTGAGTTACTTTATTAACCCTCATTAAGCTTTTCTTTAAATGTCTGTTGTAGTCTGATTGGACTTGAGAGTCTTTGATGTGTGCGCATTATTAGCAAATGTTGCATCGTCTCCATCCATGAGAAAAACATATGTGATCTAAAGAAACTTTTCTTTCTTTCTTTAAGGACATGCCCTATATTTTGGGCATGAAAATAACATTGTTGATTCTCCGTAATTGGTATGCATAGGCATTGTAGTAAGACATAACCCCTTCACTATGTTTTGATTAAAATCAACAGTCTAAAAAGGGGGTTGACTCTTACACAATCACAACTCGAAGTCGTCAAAGAAAAAATAACCCATTAGCAAGGGTACTGATTTTTACAAGTAGAGGTTGTCTAGGACACACAAACAACACACTAATAGTAAAGGCACTAACATGCACAAGAAATAAAACATAAACAACACACTAGCATAAAGGCTAGTATCCCTCCTCAAGAGTGGGAGGGGAACTCATTCAACACGTGGATAAAAATGTGAGTTTGAGGAACTATCTTTTCTGGACCATCAGATGAGTGTCCATGCAATATTGTCTTTAGGATCGCCACCACAAGGAGGCACAACTAAAGAGGCTCTATGTTGTTCTTCTATCTTTTGTTAAATATTATGTCTAGGATAGTTTTGGGGCGTAGGTGCGTCATTTCATGGGAAGCACCACGAGTTAGTATCATATGCCAAGTTATTTTGACCAACAACTAGATCTCTATTTTGATTTATTAGTGTAGCTTGTGGTGGAGTTGGAATTAGGAAATTTGATTGGAAGGATGAGCTTGTGGATTCACCTTCTTGGTACTAGTTGTACTGATACAAAGGCCTCCTACCTTAGTAATTCTAATACAAGTGCTTTTGGGGCATGGCTTGTTGCCTTTTGAGATTTATAATCTCATTGGAAAACTTGCACATGCTAGAAAATAATTTTCAAATCATTCACCTCCATTGCGAGAGATGATGATGTGGTGGAGCTCAATTGAGTGGTAGGGTTCTTGCAGAAGGATATACATACATGGGAAGGGATGCACTTCAAGTATTAAGGGCCTCCTCTTGGGATGACATTGACTTCATGAGGAATACAGGCCTGGGTGACATAGGATGAAGCTTCCTAACAACCATCTAGTTATTCTTAGCTCTCACAACCAAATTATAAGCATTAGGAAGTGTTTGACCTCCTAGTGATTGAATCATTACACCTATGTTTGAATTGAATGCTTTTAAGTAAAATACAATTGCCATATAAGCTAAAGTTTGGGAAAATATTTTTTTGGTAAGTCTTGTGGATTCTTGCATTGAAGTTGACAATTGCCTCTTACATAGGTCCTTTTACAGTAATTAGCTAGTGTAGGAAGGATGATCTATATCCTTTCTTGGTGAATCTATCATAGAAAGTGTCATCGAGCCGATCCCACATACCAACTGAGTTTGAGGATAGGGACTAGTAGTAGTCGAGGGCTTTTCCCTTGAAAGATGCAATGAGTAAGCTTAGCACAACATTATTTTTGATTACATGATGTATTGTGCACATGTTCGCAAAATCTTGCAAATGTTCAACTGTTGTCTTGAAATGTCTCCTACAAATTAAGGGAGTGCTTTGAGAGCGTTAGCAGGGATTGAATCCCATACAGTTGGGAGAGTTGGTGGAATTAGTGAACTTCCACTATTCCATTCTACAAAATTCTTGGGTGCTTTTGGAGCAACCATCTATGCTTGAATTTGTTGTACTTGAGTTTTCATGACTCTCCTCCAAGCAATGGTCACTAAAGGTGGTAACAATAATCTTGTGATTTGTGCTGTTAGTAATGTAGTGGTAGCTCTCCAGCTCATAAATGCTCTTCTAATTAGGCAATCAAAGTAACAGAACAAATCCCTACACCAATCTTAAGAGAAGGGTTATGTAAAAACTTGTTCAAATCTTTAAAACAATAGAAAAAAACTTAACATAAGTAAACATAAATAACATGCATACCACAACACAATGATTCACAGGGAGTAAACCCTATTGGGAGGAAAACCCCACCCTCCAAAAGCCGACCAATGTATTATTCAAAAATCAACAATAGATTACAATATACTTGTAGAAAAAACTTGTAGTAAGATTAGCACCAACCATAAATCTAGAGGTAACTCAAGAGCTGTTTTACTCTCACACAAAACCTCTATCTTACACACCTAATATATAGGAGATGTAATAAATGAAATTTTCAAACAATATTACAAAATAATGAGCTAAAAACTACCTAAAAGTAGTGCCCATCTTATCTTCAACCCAAGATGCCCTATGATGTGTTAGCTTTCAAAGATCATAAATTTTGAACCAAGTGCCCAATAGATGAACTATTTGACATAGCTAAAAACTCGTGAACTAATTTCCATAGCAGGTTATAGCTATATCAAGCTATAACCTGCTATGGAAATTATGGACACTTATAGGCTATTTAGGAACCTTCAAGGCCTTCAAAATTGACTTAATAAAATTTTGTCAACAACTTAAAATTATAAAATTTAATATCCTACAATCTAGACATGATCTTGCAATGAAAATTTATAGTCATCCTTATCTAGCCCATTCAAAGGTTTGAAGAAAGTTTAGGAAATATCTATGCTCAAATATAAATTTACTACAAATAGTAACTTTACATAAATGCAAGGTTGAGACACTGTTTCCTAATAATTAGTAGTCTCAACGGCCGTGCTAATAAGAACTATTGATCTCTCAATTTACTACTTAAGATTACAGTTTGGGGAGTCTTACAAAATTGAGACTAAAGTGTTGTTTACATGACTATTTTTGAAATTTTAGAAGTTAGCTCTCTGCCTTGAAACAAATAAAATGGAGAAGATAAAACATAAAAATAAATTAAAATAAACTTCTCTATAAACTTTGAGTGATTCACCTACACTTAGAGCCTAAGATAATTTCCACTTCATTTAACATTAACAGATTGCAAGAGTCTTAACATGATATAGAACCCATATGTTTATGTTGGCAAGTGTGCTATTCTTGGTTAGTTATTTTTTATCATTTATGGAAACACACTGCTATTCTATGCTCGTAGGTAATGCTCGTCTTAGTGGCTATATGACTTAGATGAAAAATGCCTAAGTCTAGTTTTTAGTTTCAGTGTAAATCAACACTATTTTGTTCGATGAAGTTAATGGAATGCATCTTGGGCTATGCGAAGTCAGATATATGTTCAGTGGTATTGTATAGGGCGAGATCCATGATCGTAGGTGTTGGAATGGTATATTGATTGAGATTGACTGTTGCGAAGGTGGATAGGTCCTGGATAAGGATAAATCAAGGGAGTTAAGTAATTCTGTATATGTGGATCATTGATTTAATTTATTTACAAATTAAATTAATGATTATAATGGTATGTGGACCTAATTTACACACACGATACTCACAAGGATTTATTTTTGTATTTTGGTGAGTTATTTGGCCGATTGAGGAAATAGCAAGATAGAGTATATAAGGGAATTTTGTGAAGTGAATTTACATATGAGTTTTGGTTATGTGTAGTTTCTATTTGGTTTGTGAAGATAATACAAAGGCAGTAGAGGCTATTAGTTGGTAGTAAAATGATCAGAGCATTCATCACAACATCCAGGCATTGCTGATGTTGTCTGTGTTCAGTCATTGGTAACTTTAATTTTGTTATTATATTGTGTACAGTGAGTCCTATTGTAATTGCAGTGAGTAGTGTTGTAAAGCTCCTAATAGGGCTAATAGATTCCTAACAAGGTTTGACCTTTAACAGGGTTTGTACTAGATGCATGTAATCAACTCCTAACAGGGCTAGAACTTTTTACAAAGTTTCTTTCACACTAGTACATATTTTCTGGGCACCATCCCCAGCGGGGTTTTCCCTTGGCTAGGGTTTCCTCGAAAACAAATATTGTGTTATGAGTTCTCTTGTGTTGTTCTCTTGTGTGCTTAATTTTATTTCAAGTACTGCATTACTTTATTTGATTGGGATTAAAGTTAGTAAGCTAATCCAATTTAAAAATTCCTATAACACTTATTCACCCCTCCTCTCAGTGTTATCCACTATTAACAATTGGTATCAGAGCAAGGTTCCTTTTGAGCAGTTTAACAACTTGAGGGAGATCCTAATGGATTTAGATTACTTGAAGAAAAACTTGGATGTTGCACTTGAAGATATTGGTAAGGCTAATTCAAAGAACAAGGATCTGAAAAATACATTGAAGAAGTCTTATAGGTACATAAAGAAGATGAAAGAACAACTTGAGACTTCTAGAAGCATGAGACAAGAAATTTTGGAAAAGATTAATGATTCAGAAAGTGAGATTCCTGAGGATCTTGAAGAAACTACAAATCAGATGGCTGAAGAAATTGAGAAAGGAAAGAAGGAAAATAAGCTACTTGAAGATGCCTTAAAGGAAGCTAATGTTCTTAATGGAAATTTGTAGATGGAGTTGGATGGAATTAGATTTGAATATGAAGAGCTAAATAAGTACAATGTGATACTCAATGGGGAACTCACAAAAGCTAAGAGACACATTGAGAAACTGTATGAGAGCAGTAACAAGATCGATGAGCAGATGGGGAGACAAAAACTTGTTTGGGACAAATCAAGCACTGGATTTATAGAGGGAGAAATTTATAAAGCTTTTGAGGTGAATATTGAAGAAAAATCAAAAGAGAAATCTGGAGGATCTGAGATAAAAACCGAAGACAAGAAAAAGCCACCTAAAGAAAAGAACAAACCATTCAAGGGAAGATGTTTTGGTTTCAACAATTTTGGACACATAAAGAAGGATTGCAAAGAAAGAAGACTAAATATGTGAAGACCTCTTGGAGCTTCTAAAAGGATATCTACTGGAGTTGTGTGCTACAAATGCAACAATTTTGGACATATTGCAAGAGATTGTAGAGCACAAGTGCATGTGAATGGACCGAGGTGTGGGAAATATATTGTGACATGATTTAAGTGTAGTAATATTGGACATACTGCTAGATTTTGTAGATTCAATGGATTTGTGAACAATAGAGCACCACTAGGAGGTAGAAGGTCAAATATCAACGACAAGAAAAAGGCACAAGTTGAGGAACACAAGGAAGAATTCAAGAATGCATTTTTTAGTGAAGGAGAAAGTGGTAACAAAGAACAAAAGAAGGATAATAATGTTGGTCAAGGTGCAACAGTGGATTCCACTAGTACCTTGACCTCTTCTACAGCTTGACTCAGCAAGCTTTGCCTTAGGGGGAGTATTTTCAGTGCTTAATTTTCCCCTTATCGGTTCCAAGGTCACATGTGAGGATCATATTCATGCATGTGAAGGTATTCAATTGAAGACTATGTGTTCACAGGATCAGGAGTGATTCACTAGATGTTCACAATTTTTTTTAGGTGACTGGATCATTGCTTATATAATATTTTTGGTCACTTGGAAATTGTGCATGGTCATACATGTGAAACCTTAAATAGGATGGATGTGCTTGCAATGGAACCATTTTCTAAGTGTTGGATCAAGTTCTTGAGAGCTAAGTGCTTTGAGTTTCTTGAGCGTTGTCACGTGATTTTGTGCCCTAGTTGCAGAGTTTGGACAGTGTGAAGATGGATACTCCACAAGTGTTCACTGTGAAATAAAGGAATAAATATAAGTTAAAGAAACACCTGTTCAAAAGCATGGAGGATGATCCAGAGGGATCCTTTTCATAGGTTTTGTATGGAGTCGTGCATGTTGACAATATTTGCACATACATACATTGTAAAATCAAGTCTATGGGCGACACACAATTGTTGATAAATACTGCAAGTTCCATGAATCAATATTTCACATTCAAGGAGTTCAAGTACTTAGAGAATTTGAATTTTCTTCAAATCTCTATGTGGCATGAGTTTGACGAGCCATAATGGATCAAGATCATTCTGAGTCAGATTCATGATCAATTTTTTTCTGGTT
Organism: Chamaecyparis obtusa; assembly: GCA_027943335.1. NCBI lineage: Eukaryota > Viridiplantae > Streptophyta > Pinopsida > Cupressales > Cupressaceae > Chamaecyparis > Chamaecyparis obtusa. The sequence goes on from BSBK01005717.1 coordinate 199,993, forward strand.
AGGAAATAAGCCCGTTAAGATTACACGAGAAATTATACATGAAGTGACAAGATTAGAGAACACATGGTTAATTCCTGTACCCATAAAGAATATGAAGAAATAAGTTGAGGAATGGATTGGATCAAAGTGGAATAGAAGGGTGATGACTCTTTCAGAGATTAGGCAGGATGATGTGATGAGGATTGCTACCGCATTGGGCTAAAAGATACATTACAACATCAGAATAAATTTTGTATCTGTCGGGGTAATTCATATGGCATATAAAATGGTTATAGACAAAGAACATTATGACTTGAGTGAGGTTTTGTGACAATAATTGATGGAGAATCTAAGCAGAATTAAGAAAAACAAAGGTAATTCATTTAGATTCAGATGATTAATTGTATATCTCTTATTTCATATCATGCATAATTTTCTTGGTGTTTACCCTAGCTCATGGGAGGACAATGAGCCAATTGGAATCCAGTTGAGAAAGTTCTACAGGATGCAGAACAAAAGGAGTATTGATACTTCTTAGTTTGGATACTTCAAGTACTTCCAAAGAGATGAGGAGAGGGAAATGATTTCGAGGAGTATTGTTTAAAACTACAAGGCCGGCATCTATTTCATGGTGGAAACATATATGACATGTTTTGAGGTGGTTGAACCTAGAGTTCAATGGTGTACCTCTATGAGATACGAAGTGGATGAAAAGTTGTTGGAGATTCATGTCAAAGCCGTGCTCATAGTAGAAAGGGATCCCACAGAAGAAAGATGGGGAACATATATACAAAAGTATGAGAAGATAAGGAGTGAAGTAACTCATGCGGGGATTAAGAGGAAGGTAAAAAAATTGGTTGATGACATCGCAGAGAAGGAATGCATACCTAAAGTTGCAATGAAAGCTTCTTTGTTTATGAAGGAAGCTAAGCCTATAGTCATTATGGATTCACCTGTTCAAGGTGCTGAGACTGATGCTACTCCATCTTATGGTGGTAGAAGACCTTCGCAGAGGTTGGACGGATTGCAAGCTGAGGCACATACCCCCAATGTTCCTATGAGGCCTAGAAGTTCTAGACCTAAAAAGATGAGTTCTATTCCTGACGCCAAGAGAAGAAAGTCAATTGTGACACTAGTTAGAAAGGTGTCCTCGACATGAATTGTGACTAATACTAACATCATAGAGGAGATAGAGGCTGAAAATACTAAGGTTCAGGAAGTAAAAATTGATGTACTTGATGTTTCTATGGAAGCAACCATTCCTGAGAAGAGTGAGGAGACACCTGTTGCAAAAGAATAAAAAAAAAATCTTGTAGCAAGAGACTTGTGGAAACCATAACTAAAAGTGATGAACAAGAGAGTACTGGATCAAGGTAAGCTCTTGCAAGTTGAGAAATATTATGATAGATTTTCAGATGATGAAAAATTGTTGATAGATTATTCTATTGTTGAGTATATGCTGAAGTTAAAAAATAATTTGATAGAGTTAGATAAGTGTATTGCTAAGGAATTATATGAAAGGTTAGAAGTAAGAAAGAATAGAGATAAAGAGGAGGATATCAAAATAAGGATTTAGGTAGTAAAAAATTTATGTATAGTTGTTCTTAACTCTGAGATGAAAAAAATTATGAAGAAATCTCATAAAAGGTTAATGAGTCATACATGAATTGTGAAGTTAATGGAAGGAAGACATAAGGATATTGGTGAGGACACTCAGAAGGTCATTGAGAGTGTACTTAGAGATATGAATTTTAGGGCTTCTTAGGAGCCTCCTAAGGTCGCTGAGGAAAGCAAAGAGGAAACATTGACAACTAAGGTAGATAAAGAAAATGAACAATTTATTAGTACTGTGGTAGAGCCATATTTATCAATTGGTGCTGAGAAGGTAGATAAAGGGACTCCATGCATATTTGCAGGGCTATCCAAGATAGTAGACCTTGAATCTATCAAGAGTCCACCTAAACAAGAAAATAAGGTAGTAGAACAAAGTGTAGATGTGCTCAGGAAGGAATCAGAAGAACAAAGAGAAGATGACACAAAGGCACCTGATATTGAGATCCCTAGAGAGCAGAGAACACATGAAAATGAAGAGGAGACAAAAGAAGAGGAAGAGCCTAAAAGGAAGTTTGAAGATGTGTTTCTTACACCCTCTCTAAGCACACCTGTATTGTTGAAAAGTGCCACCAGTGTAGAAGATATGGATGGAGACGAGCTATTAAAGATTTCTCTAATCACTAGTACATTTTGCACCATTTTTTGACGACCTATTGGTCAAAGTTTCTACCCAACTCAGTCGAATAGTCGACCAACTAGTGTATGCACCCTAAAATGGTCACCTAGACTTTTGGCCCCCATTCAATAATTTATCAAATCCTTGAATCAATATTTTCAAAAATCAACATTTTATCAATTATATCAATTTCCTTGATCAAATCCTATTTCATCATTTTTGATTATTTGCCTTGGGCTAACTGTTTTATCCTAAGTCTTTATTTATTTAAAAGGAATTTCCTCCCCTTTTAATAAATAAAAAGCCCCCACTTTTCCTCTTATCCTAAGTTGCACCAATAAAATATTATTCTTATTTTATAAAAGGAAGAAAAACACTTTTTGTCTCATATGGACACAAAAGTCAACTCTTATTTTCTCATTGGAGGATATTTGTGTACATGGATTGCTCCTCTTTGATTCTCCACCCTTGATTAAATATTTTGCCTCTTAATCTCCATCGTCCGTTGTCTCTCATTTCCTATAAAAGAAGAGCTCTCTTCCTCATTTGCATATCAATCTTTTTATGCTAATGTTATGCTGTAGGTTTTCTAGGTCACTTTGGAGTTTTTGGAGATTTGGAGCATTCTTGGCTTTTGCATCTACATGCTATCATAGTTTCATTTCTTGCATTGTCATGGCATTCATAGTTTCATATTAGCTTAGTTTCCTTTATACTTTAGATTACTTCATTTAGCTTAATTAGGAGGCTTTGTAATACTTGCATATTTCCTTTCATAGCTTAGCTTGCATAGCTTACATTTTCATTCATAGTATAGCTTTTGCATTGCATTTCATTTTGATTCTTGGAGATATTGGCATTCTTGCCCTTGTCTTCATTTGAATCTCTCATTGTGTGGTTGACTAGCAAGGTCATAAGCTTAATAGCTCTAGCTGAGAGCAATCAAATAATATTGCAACTCCATACATAAAGAGCTCTAGGTCACTTTCTAAGGTATCCCATTCATGGATTCCCTTGGATATAATGACTTAGAGAAGTGCACTATTTGAGGTGTACATTTTTGGCGCCCACTGTGGGGCAGAGCATTGTTATTTTGCCTTTCATTTTTTGCATTTTCATCAAATTTTTTGCATATTTTAGCATCATTTTTGGCTCTCTGGTTTTTCTGGCTCAAAATATCATGTGATACTTTTCCAGTATTGTGTGATAGTTTTCTGTATACCGGTGTGATACTTTACCAGTTAAAGTGTCGCACGGCCTTTGCAGGGTTTATTGCATTGTTCGAAACATTCTGTCGCCTGCAGGTACAGTAAAGTATCACCCATAAATATATTATCACCTCAGTATGCTATATAGTATCGCGCAATATTTTTGGTGACTGTACTGTCACTTGTACCCGGTAGTGAGTTGTTTCTTAGTTCTTTATTACCGAATTTAGATCTAGTTAGCTTGCTGGTTTAGTTTGCTGTGGTTAGATAGATTTAATTTGCAGATTTCATTTGGATTTTGATTTTGCTAACCATTTTGGGACTAACAAGTTTTGGTTGTAGGTGCCTCTTGCTTGAATCTTTTTCCAAAAATTGCATGCACAAGGGCTACTAACGGTTTTCGTAGGGCTGCCCAAAAGGATAAAAATAATAATAAAAAAGTGCTTGTTGTTTATTTCATTTCAAGTGTGGCAATTACTAGTTGTTTCATTTCATAGGAACATAATATCTTGTTGTAGAAATTCTTGGGTGGTAGGAGAAGTATGCTCTTCACCCTTGTGGTGAACCAGAAAATCTTGACCCATCTTTGGATTTTGAAAGCAAGAGGGTAATTGAACATTTTCTTGGTGTGTTTGGGAGAAAAATTTGAGATAGGGGAGTATGCTCTTCACCCTTGTGGTGAAACAAAAACCTTGAACCTCATAAGTTGATCCACTCTTTGTTTAGATCTTTAAAATCTTTTAGCGGGCCTGCTCTTGAGCAATCAAGAGGAACGACCCAAGTGGGGACAAGCCTTTTGCCGGCTATTCCAACCTACTATAAACTCAAGGCTATCAAGGACACAAAACCTTGGTAGATGTAGTACTTGTCCTTGCTTGATGTGAGTACTTGTGAGATTGTGACCATGAGGAAAATTTTGAGCAAGAATTCTTAAGGTACTCTTGTGGCCGCGAGGTTCATTACTTGCTGCAAGGTAAGGAGTCCCTTTGGGGAGGAAGAGGGGTATTACGAACAAAAGCCCTTACTAAGAACCATAGATAGAAACCACCTTATTTTTTCGCTTAGCTTCTTGGTGCAAGGATTGATCCAAGTGGAATAACCCGGATCACCCCAAGATTACTCACCATCTGTGTTCTTTTGGTTGTGTCATTGACACTTCCATGACAAAGCCAATATCTATTGTGGGTAACCACGTTGTGTGAGGCAATGAGACATCAAGTGTGGGCCAAGTTGTTAAGTATTGAGCCATTGTCTTTTTAGGCTAGAAAGTGCTTGAAGTGTTCTTGTTGTGATATACCTGTGTAAATGTTCTTGCATATTGAACATCATGGTAGTGTTCATAGGATTTTTCAATTTTGATATCACAATTGCTTGTCTTGGCAAGGTTGTTTTTTCCCTTGTTTCAAGTGTTTGAAGACATGTTTGATCACCTACTGTTTGCAAACCTGTCAATTTACTGTTGTCACTGTGATTGAGATCGAAAAAACCAACCCTTAAATTGAAATTTGGACCAAATTGCCTTTAAAACTAAGATTTTTAACACTCACTGGTCAAGAATCGTACGACACTGGAATAGTATCGCACCCTGTACTGAGAAATATCATGCGATAGTTCGCCACTGGAAGACTATCGCACTGCTTGCCTGGAAAGTATCGCCCAGGCTGTTTGGAAAATATCGCCCTACTTAATGCGAAATATCACCTGGTCTAAAATTGTCGCCCTATTAGCCTGGAAACTATCGCCCAGAATATTTTTGTTGTCTGTCTGATTTATGCAATTTTCAACTTTTCCTTGGTTGACCAGATCTTATTAGGTTTTGTACCCTGCAACTGAAGGCTTGTTTGTACTTCAGGTTCTTGGTTATAGACATCTTGGGTTAGTAATCTTTGACTTCACCAAAGATTTTGCTTGTCATTAGTAAGTTAGGAATCATCCTTGTTGACAAGATTCACCTTTAGATTCCTTGATTGCACACTTGGAGAGTTTGAGTACTCTTTTGTCCAAACCCATATTCATATAAATTCAATTTCAATATATTTTGGTTAAATCATCCTCCTGATCCATATGTGCTAGGACACTAGAATCCTTTTGTTATGCACCACTGTGGCAGTGTTGATTTGTACCTTTTGTCAACTTTCTATTTCATCATCTCTCTTTTGGACAATTGAATATTTTCACTATCCTAGTTTGACAATTAGCGATTCATAAGGTTATCTTCTCACTAAGGGTCTTTTCTTTCATGCCGGTTACAATAAGATACCGAGTGGGTCAAGGAAAACAACCTCAAGTAGTTTTTGAACAATTACCTTTAATCCAAACTCGTCAAAAGTGAAAGGGGAAGGAACCCATCTTTGATCAATCTCCTACGAGTGCTTTAGAATTTTGGTTTGAGCCTAGGAGTAGCCTTAGTCAGTCGAGTACTTCTTTACCATCCTCTCGATCAAATATGGACATGAGCTACACTTTGACTAGGAGACAAAGAGAAGCAATGGATCAAACTCTTAATGACATTTTCTAAAGATATCGGGGTAACATGTCGTTTGATGATGACAATCAACCTGAATCACCCCCTATTAACTCAAGATATCTAGATGCTCACCAACAAGCTGAAAGACACTATGCACAAGCTCACCAAGATGCACGATCACAACATGAAGACCAAAACAACCAATCTTGTGATGCTCATGTGAATGTAGCTAACTTGTTCAATCATTCAAGGCCAATCTCTCCACTAAAAACAACCTCAAGATATACAAGTGAGAGGCTAAAAAGAATTGAGAGAGAAAAACAAGCCTTCTTGAATGAACAAGCTGCAAAAGAAGAAAAATTTAGGCTCCTAGAGGAGGAACAACGAGCCTTGTTGGACATAGAGAGAAGAGCCACACAAGAAGAACAAGATAGGCTCCTAGCTCAACAACTTAATGCCAAATTCAACAATAGGGGTACCAAAAGTGGAAACAACTCTCCACCCTCTACTCCCTCAAGAACCCCAAGTAGTAGAAGGCAGTCAAGGACTCCTTCAAGATCTCCTAGTCCTAGAGGAAGAAGAATGTCACAACACAGGAGAAGAACACCTCCTAGGAACTCAAGACAACCCTCCCAACGAGCTCATCATGGCTCTCAACATGGAGGAAGTGGTACAAGTTTTGATGATCAAGATTTTATGAGAATGCAACAAGAACCACTATTCCAACAATATGTGGAAAAATATCTTGATCAAAATAAGGATAAGTTCCTAGAAAACTTGATTAACAAAGGTGTGGGGGTTCCTTATAATTTTGATGTGGATAAGACAATCAAGAAATAGAGCCCCTCACAAGAAGAAGAAATTAAGAAAATCAAGAAAATGATGGCTCCCAAGAGTTCCTTCAACCTTGACTCTATTTGTCCTAATCCTTTTGATAGGAGTGTGAGCATGAAGGATTTTTCTAGGAAAATTGAATTTCCCCAATATGACAAATATGACTGTAATGGTGACCCACATGATCATGTCTATCAGTTTTATAACATGAGTTTTGAATTCCACCATGAAGATTCCTATCTGATGAGATTATTCCCAAGGAGTCTAAAAGGTCAAGCTATGGAGTGGTTTACCAACATAACCCCTCCTGTCAAAACTTTTAAAGAACTAGTCCACAGATTTGTGCAACATTTTGCCTACAACTTATCAAGACCAGTCACCATGCTTGATTTGTGTAATTTAAAACAAAATCAAGGGGAATCCTTTGTTACATTTTTACAAAGATGGAGACGATTGTGCTCTCGGTATTCTAGGAGAATTCCTGAACATGAGAGAATTGATATCATTGTGAGAAATTTAGTACCTGAGATGCGGTATGAGGTTCAGAAAATGGTCTTTGATTCGTTCAACACCATGGTCGAAACCGCATGCAGAATAGAGGATGTCTTAAAAGAGAAAGGTATTTTGACTAAACAAAATAATAACAATAATAGTCAAAATAATAACTCACATAAGGACAAAAGCAAGAACTCACACTGGAATAAAAATAAGCAATTAGTCAATGATGAAGTTTTTGACTCTTCCCAACCAAAGGATCAAGGTGTCCTTCATTTGTCCTTTGCGGTTCAAGCTATGAAGCTTAACACATCCTCTAACCAACAAGAGAGTAAACAAAGATATCAAGAAAGACCTAAAAAGGAGAAGCAACAATTCTCTAAACTTGGTGACTCTTATGAGGATGTGTTCAAAACACTTATTGCAAATAACCTTGCACAACCACAAGATCTAGCAAAGTTCTGCATACTTGACATTAAGCCATATTGGTGGAATGAAAAAGCCTACTGTATATTTCATAATGGCATTGGACATAACATTGAGCATTGCTGGAAACTTAGACATCTTATTCAAGATCTTATTGAAAATGGTAAACTTGAGATTGATGGGTTGAAAACCAATGCAGACCACAAGGCATTCAAGGAGCCTTTGCCCAAATATGACAAGGGGGAAACCTCTAAACCCAAAAATGGCAAGGCTGAAGTCAACTATACCTACACAGGTGTAGAAAATGTGATCAATATGCTTGAGGTTGTTGAGGAGAATGTCAACATGATGCAAAACAAAGCTTCTTATGGTTATGATGTGGACTCTCCTCTTGTATTTGATGAAGAACCTATGGTGGTGCTTAGAGGTCCTCACTCTCAAAGGTCATCCCAAGCTCTTAATGCTGTCACCAGAAGCCAAGGTCAAGGTCCTGTGATCATTAGAGGTCCTAATTCCAACCAAAATAACAAACCCAAGCAAGTGACATCCAAGAATGTCACCACCAAGTCAGCAGTCAATCCAGAAATGAGCTACAATCTTGTTGATCAGTTACAAAGAACACCAGCTCAAATCTCAATTTTTGAGCTCCTAGAATTGTCTCCAAGACATAAGCGTGTCCTTGAAGATGCCTTGCGTACAACCAATGTCCCTAACAACATAGATGTTGACCAATTCCAAAACATGGTTAACCACCTTGCTAGCCCACACTACCTCACATTATCAGAAGAAGATGACAAAGCCTTGAGCCATTCGCATAATCTTGCCCTTCATATTGAAGTCATGATCCACAAGACCCGTGTTAGGCGTGTGTTGATTGATGGGGGTGCTGGGCTCAATATTTGATCCTTAAGTTTGTTGAAAATACTAGGTTACTCAAAGCAAGTTATTGATACTTGCAAGAAAATAACCATCAAAGCCTATGATGAGGTAGAGAGAAGCTCCAAAGGCTTGGCTATTCTTCCTGTCAGGATTGGCCCCATTGAAAAGGACATTTTGTGTCAAATTATTGACGCTGGTCCTTTAGCCTATAATATTCTGCTTGGTAGACCATGGATCCATGACATGCAAGCGGTGTCGTCCACCTACCACCAATGTGTCAAGTTCCCCTATAATGGAGTAGAAGTTTGTATACCCGAGGATAGCACATTATCTATTAATGCAATTTCATCAGGGACCCATGTTCCTCTTAATCAGGAAGCAAAAAATTTTGATGCAACTTTGGCACAATGTCAGAATAAGTTCAAAACCACAGACCTTGGTATGGGGGGTTATCACATTGACTCCTTCACAAAGCTGCTAGTCTCACCGAGGTCCTATGGTAAGCCTTCACAAGAGATACGTCCCTCATCTTCAAAAATGACTCTATTTGATACATTTGTAGAGTCCTCAATACCCATCTAGGATGAAAAAGAGGAGGTAGCTATTAGAGATTGGATTTAAAAAGAGGAAAAATACATGCACAATGAAAATTTCTCTCCATCTCCTAAGGCTTATGGGAGAGGATATACTTTGGTAAAAAATATGGGCTACCCAGGTCATGGTCATCTTAGTCACATATTAGATGCTAAGGCTGAACCACTCAATCATGCTCTCTTTGGCCGCAAATCTAAGACAACGGTTGGCCTAGGTTTTGAAAGTCAGAATAAGAAAGTTACCCCTATCCTAGCTGTGATAGATAGTGATGATGAATACATACCCAATTTGCAAAATCAACAAGATAGGTGTGAAGATTGGTTCCTTTCCACCAATCTCCTTTGGGGAGATTTAGATACTACAGTTGACAATCCAACAATCTTAGACCTAGAACAAGAACAATCCACTATTGAAGATCATGTTGAGGATCCTATTCAATACACAAATGGCATTCGAGGTGTTACCCTTGGTGACATCAAAGCTTCTACCTCAAGGCCTAAAAAATATGGTTGGTGTAAGCATCCCAGCCGGGATTCAGATACAGACTCACATGAGTATGAGTGGGAGACTCTTTCTGATTGTTCTATAGTTGACATGGACATTGTTGTTGTCCATACATATGATTCCCAACCTGAGGTAGCTAACGAGTCTAGTGTAGGATTAGAAGATTGGAATCCACGAGTCACTTTAGTGGATGATGCTTCGCTTGGTAGGATAAGTCCTGATTTGAGTACCTTAGAGGGATACTTGACGGATCCTAACTCTGCAATCACCAGGGATGATACCATTCACATACACAATATTGAACCAGTCATTGACCTACCGCTTGCCAATCCTCAATTGATTGGCCTCAGCGCTATCAAGAGCCTCAACTCCTAACTTTTGAAAATGACTATGAGATAGCCTGTTACCTAAATGCTCTCGAACCTATAGTCTCTTCCACCAGTGAACCAATTACAAGTATGAAAAAACCAAATATCAAGTACCTTAGTCACAAAATGAAAAGAAAAGAAAAAAAGAAAAAGAGTTCTGATGGTGAAAACCACTATGTGGCGGTGTCAAAACCTAAAAAAGTAAAAATAAAGGATGTATTCGAAGGTGAAAACCTCTCTGAGGCACTTAAGGATGAGGTACTTGATCATCTTCCAAGCTATTTTCAGGACAGGTCTTCGGTACTTGTTGAGCCTACACAGCCAGTTAATCTGAATACACTAGAGGCTCCACAAATTGTGCATTTAGCTCAGTCTCTATCAACACAAGAAAAAGAGGCATATACCAAGTTCCTACAAAGAAAGAAAATTAACTTTGCTTGGACTTATTCAGACATGCCAGGATTGGACACTAGTCTCATTATGCATCACTTGTCTATAGCTCCAGGTATAAAACCAGTAAAACAAAAATTGAGGAAGATGCATCCTCACATAGCTCTCCTTGTCAAAGCTGAATTAGAGAAACTCCTCAGTGCAGGATTTATAAGAGCCATTGATTATGCCGAATGGATATCCAATATTGTACCAGTTTCAAAACATGACAAGTCCATTCGTGTCGTGACCGCGGGCTATGAGATCTATTCTTTGATGAATGGATTTTCTGGGTATAATCAAATCAAAATAGCTCCTGAAGACCAAGAGAAAAATGCATTCACTTGTGCATGGGGAACCTATTGCTAGAACGTCATGCCATTTGGATTAAAAAATGCTGGAGCTACATATCAAAGAGCTATGACTACTATCTTCCATGACATGATGCATAAGAATATGGAGGACTATGTGGATGACACCTTGGAAAAATCTAAGAAAAGGGATACACACCTTGCCGATTTGGAAGCAATTCTAGACCGTATGGAACAGTTTCAACTCAGATTAAATCCCAAAAAGTGTGCATTTGGAGTTACCTCTAGCAAACTCTTAGGATTTATCATTTCAACTAAAGGAATAGAAGTGGACCCAGAAAAATTTTAAGCAATAATGGATATGCCGCCTCCCACAAACATTAGTCAAATGAGGAGTCTTCAAGGACGCCTTCAGTCTATAAGGAGGTTTATTTCACAACTGGCTGATAGAGCTCAACCCTTTAATAAGACTTTGCATAAAGGGGTTAAATGTGTCTGGAATGAGGAATGTCAACAAAGCATGGATCAAATCAAACAATACTTGGCTAATCCTCCAATCTTAATGCCTCCTATCCTAGGAAAACCACTTATATTATATGTCTCAGCAACAAAATCTTCCCTGGGGGCATTATTGGCTCAACTTGATGATACTGGAAAAGAAAGAGCCATATATTATATTAGCCATACTCTTGTGTCATATGAGGTCAACTACACTAGTATTGAAAAATCTTGCCTAGCGGTGGTGTTTGCTTCCCAAAAGTTGCGACATTACATGCTAGCGCATACAATACACCTCATTGCAAAGATTGATCCTCTAAAATACTTTCTTGGTAAGGCTGCTCTCACGGGTAGACTTGCTAAATGGATGATGATTCTTTCAAAACTTGACATAGAATATGTTGAGCGTAAGGCTATAAAAGGACAAGCCATTGCATACCAATTGGCTGATTTTCCAATTAGAGATAAATCACCAATTCAAGTTGAATTTCTAGATGAGCACATAATATACATGACTGCAAGAACATGGAAGATGTTCTACGATGGCTCTTTTATGCAAAATGGTTCAGGTGCAGGAGTGTTGTTTGTTTCACCTCATGGGTACACAATTCCTAAATCCTACAAACTATTGTTCCCATGCACAAATAACATTGCTAAGTATGAGGCCTTAACAAATGGACTAAAAATGGCTATAGAATGGGGAATCACTGAGCTTCATATTTATGGGGATTTGCAATTGATAGTCAACCAAGTTAACGAAGAATACCAAACCAAAGATAAAAAATTGGTACCCTATAAGAAAATGGTTGATTCATTGTGACGATACTTCACTTTTGTTACATTTCAACAAATCCCTAGAGCTGAGAATAAAGCAGCTGATGCTATGGCTACATTAGCTTCACTTCTTCAGCTAGAACAACATGAGTCCAGATTTGAATTCCTGGTGGAAGAGCTACGTTACCCTATTTATGACTCCCAAGAAAGCCAAGTTGTTTGCACCCTTGTTGGCCATGAATCATCTCGCTATAGTGCCATTTATTCATATCTCCATGATGGTACTATTCCTGAAACCTTCAATCATTCTGAATGAAGAAACCTAATCCGAAATGCCTCTCGCCACACCCTTATCTCTGGTGATCTGTATAGGAGGGGTTTAGGTGGGACACTTCTTAGGTGTTTAGAGAAGGATGAGTCCAACCAAGTGTTAGTTGACATTCACGAGGACATTTGTGGAGGACATTCTAATGGTCTTGCCATGGCCCGACGGTTGCTTAGGGTGGAGTACTATTGGCCCACCATGCAGACAGATGTAGTAGCTTTTGCCAAATCTTGTGAAAAGTGTCAGAAACATGGAAACCTGATACATGCTCCAAGTAGGGAGCTTATTCCTTCTATTTCTCATTGGCCATTTCAGTGCTGGGCCTTTGACCTTGTTGGGCAGATTCATCCCTACTCATCAGGTGGACACAAATTCATTATCACTGCTGCTGATTACTTTACCAAATGGGTAGAAGCCGTCCCACTTTCTATTGCCTCAGGCAAGACAGTTTCTTTGTTTATTTTAAATCACATCATCTGTCGGTATGGAGTGCCTTCTGAGATAATCACTGACAATGAGGGTCAGTTTAAAAACAAGGACCTTAAACATCTCTACAAGAAATTCAAGATAAAACAACATTGGTCCTCCATTTACTTCCCGCAAGGAAATGGACAAGCAGAGGCTTCAAATAAGACCATTCTCAAGATTCTTCATAGAACAGTTCACAAGAATGGTAGAGATTGACACCTACAGATAAATCCGGCCTTGTGGGTCTACATAACGAGTATTCATACTCCAACAGGGGCTACACCTTTTGCCCTCACTTATGGTGCTGAAGCAGTGTTACCTTTAGAGGTAGAGATCCCTTCACTTAGAGTCTCTCTCAAAGGTTTAGTGATAGATGAAGACTATCGTGCCATGAGACTTCAAGAACTGGAACTTCTAGATGAAAAGCGTAAGGCTTCTTTTGATCACATGAGAGTTTACCAAAAGTGTATGTCCGAAGCATTCAACAAGAAGGTTCACCCTAGAGAATTTCAAGTGGGGGATATTGTCTTGTGAGAAAACCCTAAGAACCAACATCATAGAGAATAAAAAGGGAAGTTTGAACCTAATTGGCTTGGACCATACATTATTACTGCTACTTTTGGTATAGGTGCTTACTTACTATTTGATGAAAAGGGTGAGCAGCTCCCTGATCCTATCAATGTGTTGCATCTAAAGAAGTTCTATTCATGATGCCTATTCAGTCTGGGGGCATCCTTTGTATATATCTTATTGATCCTGAAAAAAATTCCAAAAAAATTCATATATGATGCTGAAAAAATCCTAAAAAATATAAAAAGTATTGAAAAAATGACCATCCTAGTGAAAACCTAGTGATAGGCGCTTTGATGTCTCACCAAAAAAATAAAAAATTTCAAAAATTCAAAAAAATAGAAAAAGTGCCTTGGTGAAAACCTGGAAACAGGCGCCTTGGTAGCAAAAATACAAAAAAATTGAAAAAATAAAAAATCTATCCAAGTGGTGAAAACTTGGAAACAGGCGCTACTTGAGGCCTTTGCACCCTTGTTTCTTAGCATGCGTCCTTGACACTTAGCCTTTCTCCATCATGCCTTGTCCTTATTGTCTTGGTTTGGAATTGGTTTTTGTCATTGTCTAGGGGGCATAACTATGTTAGCTTTGGTCTCTAAGATGCGTTGGTCTTTAGGACATCTTGCAAAACGGTGTTTTTCAACACCACCCAAACAGTGTTTTTCAACACTACCCTAGCATCGAGTGTTTCTCAACACTTATCAGATATCCTACCAGTAGTCTAGCATGATATGATATTTCCACTAGCAGATGTGATACTCAAAGATTGATTCTATGACCTACACACACGCACTTAAACACGACTTGCTGAGACTTGTTTGACTTTATTTCTTTGTGTGCTATCTATGATGATTTCTTTGATGAGTGTTCTTTCCCTACGAAGTTTTCGATGATGCATAGCTAGAAGACTGAGGGCATGAGGACATGTTTTATTGCTTTTTCTGCTTGTGGGTATATTTTGTTGGTCCTAACTATCATTAGCATTTATGCTTGTTCCACTTGACATTAGGGTCTACAAGGTGTTATCCTTGACTGTTTGCGCAAGTGCATACTTCTAGCCATCTTGACTTTCCTTGTGTCTCAATGCGAGTATAATCTTGCTATACTAAACTTAGGTAATCTCACCGCACTAGTCATCTTGACCTATATGTCTTTGATGCCTAGGTGGGATTCTCACATATCTATCTGATATAGATCATATAAAGATTCACATAGTCATACTAGTGTGTATTGTATGATCTTGCGACGCTACCAATAAAGCTCGATGATGATTATTAGATGTCTATTGGCGTTGTGACCTTGCAAGTCAACCACTTTCATAGTAGCTTGCGTTCCCAAGTTCATGTTAGATTAGTTTTTGCACCTTGCATATGGAGAGAGCTCTCCTTTTATCTTTCATGGACTAGTCGGTCAACTGCGCTCACCTTTCCTTTTCTTTGATCATGTCTTTCGCTTCTTATCTTTCACATCACATCCAATTCCTGTCATCACAAGGGATTAATCTTATCAGCATATCTATATCCTAAAGAGATCATTTTCAGAAACATGAGTCTATATCATACACGTGAGAATTAAACATACATCTATGAGAGAGATCATTCATGAGCATATAAACACACATTTTGAGTAATATGACAAGACAATATCAAAACTAAAACATCCATCACAAGTGAGACAAATAACACAGATACATCGCAAATCCAAAAATCTCATATATATATGAATGTGATAGTACAATATACAAAATGAGATCCCAAAATCTGGATCAAAGTTTCATGATATGTGTCAAACATCTAAAAACCTAAGCCTAGATCCTAATCCTAGCTTTGGCTGGCACCATCATGTGGGGCTAGTGGAGGAGGAGGTGGTGTTGCGTCTGGTATCATATCTAATCTATCAGCTATTGCGGAGTATGACAGAGCCCTATGACCCTCTGGTACGACTTGAATGTAGAGCCCATAATAGTATGCAGCTCACGCTGCCTCTCTCTGACTCTCTGCGGTGGCCACTTGTATGGCTCTGTCCCATCTCTCTATCTCTACCTTGAGATCTGTTAGCTACTGCTCTCTAATAGCTATTGTGATCCGTAGTTGCTGCATCTCTACCTCCAGTGCTTGGATCCTGGCCCTCAGGTCCTCTCCTCCCGCAGCCTATCCTGCATCCACCTGTCGGTGAGTTGGCCTCACCACATCCTCCTCCGCATCAGCTGAACTCTGTTCCCATGGCCATTTTCAGCCACGTACTTGAGAGCTCTGTCCGGTCTCTCTCCCTCTCCCTCCACCATCTCCTCCATCCCCATCGTCATCCTCATCATCCCCCTGAGCTACTAGATGTGCATCAGGAACTGTGAATCGAGGGAATGGAACCCTCCACCGCTCTGCTCTATAGGTTGCATCAGCCCCTGCATCTACCATGTCTGGGAGGTAATCTAGCATCGACAACCAACCCTGGCCCTCCTCATCCCTAGCCTTGGCGTATGTGGTAGTCTCTGTAGATACCCACCGCTGGCGCTCGAAATGCCTCCATACTCGAGTGATGGAAAACCTCTCCATGATGTTTGGGTGTCAGCCTACCAGTGGCTGGCTGCATAGCATGTAACTCAGCTCATCCTCTACATCACCCCATACCTTCACAACCCTGTATGGCCTCCATTGGAATGAAGTCAGCTCATCTAGTATCCTCCTATAATATATCACATGCCTGCTATGAGGATGTGATAAGAATTCTGCATATCTGTAGATAAAGGGATGTCTCCTCTCCCTCAACTGAACCTATGGACGCACCACAATGATGTGCTCCCATGCCCACACCTATGCTAGAATAGCACCGCACACCCCGTGTCCTGCTGTCACGATAGACAATCTCATGCAGCTCATGATACATATCTGCTAGGATCACCAGGCCCCATGCCATCTGTCATGGATGTACTACCAGATCCACTAATAATCTACCCCACCCCAGTGAAAAAACCTTCTGACTCCTGTCAGTGATAAAGGCCTGTGCAATAATGGAAGCAACAATACACGACACTGGGAAGTCCCTGCCAAAGTCACTCATCAATCGATCCCAGGTGATGTGTCTGTCTACAATCGTAACATCCTCGAACATGGCCTGGATGGCCTGACGTCCCTCGGTAGGATCCTGGTCATAATATACCTATGCCAACAAACAATCATGTCAGTTTCTATCATATGGAAACTTTACATCTATGACTATCTATAAATATGATTATACTTACAGGATCACCATGGCTAGGTACTCGGAGTATTCGATGTATGTCCTCCAGGGTGATCGATGCCTCTCCAGTAGGTAGATGGAAGGTGTTGTGCTCACTATTCCATCTCTCAGCAAGCACAGTCAACAACCCATGATCAGCTCTAATATAGGGCAACTTCAGCAAGTAGCCAAAGCCCATCGCCCTCAAGTCTACTCGATCTGGATCATCCAAATCTTGGACATATCGTAGCCCCGTAACCTTCGGTGCTCTGATCAAAAGTGCCAAAAGGAACTCCTACAAAATCACCAATCCAAAACCAGATGTCAGAAAATATCATGATGAATGTATAAAATTAGTACAACGTATCTTAAAAAGAAAACATTGTCTAGACCCATGTCATTTTTTGCTCAAAAACACTAAAACATGTCAAAATTTTCAACTGGGTGATACTATTTTTTGATAAAGTATCATACAATACTTCTTCCTATAATAGTGCAATAGTATCTTGACGTGCGATACTTCACCTAGCATTGCACAACATTTCGTGTGGTATCGTGCGATACTGGACTTAATGTCGGTGTGATACTATGTGGACCCACGAAGTATCGCACGACATTTTCCCTCAAAGGGTGCGATACTTACAAAAGATCGTACGATCTTTCATCCACATTCAAAAATTTGCAATTTTAAAATTATTAAAAACATGTTTTTAAATGCATTAAATGCTCATAATGACTCAAAAAAGGCAAGTTTTTCTAAAAACATACCGGGGCAGCATACTGTGGAGGCCAGTTGTGCAACCGCCCGTGCTTAAATCGATGGCTGTGAACTGGGACTGCTGCTTGCTGGGCCATTTTTCTCTCTCTAAGCTCTTAAGATTCTCAAATCTCTAAAAGACAAATGATTTTGGAAATGACATTTTTACCCCTTATATAGCATTTTGACTTTTTGACCTAATTTTCAAAACACCTCAGAATTGTGCGAAAATTGCACCCCTAGCTAATTTTGATATCTTGGATCCATTTTCGGACTTGAAATCAAAATTTGAGTTAATCTTGATAGTCAAAATCGCATTTCAAATTTTCTCCTTCTTCTGCACAGTTAGCTGACCATTTGAGGCCTCATCCTTCGATCTTCGTTGGGGCATCTTCATTTCTTCACCCACATCTCTTTCAAAACTTCTAGTCTTTCATTCATCTTCATCTCTCTGAGGTTTGAATTTATCTTTATCCTATATCTTTCTCAGTCAAACTCGGGCATATCTTCACTGCTTGATGGTTATTCTATCATCTTTCACCTTCGATTATGATTTCTAGTGACTTGATCAAGTTTATCAATTTGTTGTTCTCCTCTACCTGATTTTGATTTCGATTCTGAGGGGGCAGTTGTATGTGACTGAATGTGACCTATAAATCAGACACAACACAACATGGTCATTATTCACTTGATAGAATTCGGGAGAGAGTATGAAGAACTCAATCCAAATTCCATGGTGAGGTGACCTGTTGCCTCCTATGTGAATGGGGTGTTTGAATACTCTCAGAACGAGAGCCAACAGTCGGGAGACCAATTCAACAATGGAGGATTTCCAAGAAGCAATAAAGATGAGCAAGATGAAATTAATCTAAGATGAAGTGCAATTTAATCTAAGAATGAGGGTGCAAATAATCTAAGAGCTTGAAAATAAAGATGAGATGCAACTTAATCTAAGAACTTGAAACAAATATGATATTAAACTAA
This sequence comes from Chamaecyparis obtusa, assembly GCA_027943335.1. Classification (NCBI taxonomy): domain Eukaryota; kingdom Viridiplantae; phylum Streptophyta; class Pinopsida; order Cupressales; family Cupressaceae; genus Chamaecyparis; species Chamaecyparis obtusa. Next base: position 218,306 of record BSBK01005717.1, read on the forward strand.
GAACAAATAAGCAAATTTAGTCTAAAATGTGATGCAAAGATTATACTAATAATGAGATATGAATCTAATAAATGCAATAAAAAGCTTTGAAAATAATGAATCAAATGAGACTAAAAAATGCCTATAGTGTAGATGCTCTCAAAAATTGCTCTCTCTAATGAAGAAAAAGAGCCCAAATAAATAGAAGAGCCAAGAGGAGGAGGAAGAGTTTCTTGATTCGAAACTCCTGACCCTTCATATCCCTTTTGGGACAAATAAGCATGAATTACTTTATTAAAAGAATGGAAAATGCCACATGAGGACCTTTCGAATATCTCAAATTATTAATTCAAGAAAAGGTGTCCATTCAAATAACAAGCAATTAACTAATTCCTTTTTTATGTGTATTAGCCAAAGGGGGTGGTTTGATTTAATTTAATTTAAAGCACATAGGACTTTACAATTAAATTAATGTATCATAGAGATAATTTAGCTAATAAAGTCAAAGAGACTTAGGAATTAATTTTAGTGTTTGATTATTGCAAATTTATGGTCTTTGCAATTGACATCAAGTCAAATTAAGTCAGATAGGAGAGAGAAAATTGCCTAGGGAACTAGGATTTTGGTGATGTAAAATCGAGATAATGCACCAAAATTGATGAAATTAAATAGGTGCCAATTTTGGGGTATTACATTTGCCCCTCTTTGAATTGATGTGTGAACAATGTGTTGATTCAAAGAATAGTCTAAAGTGACAGATGACGAGAATTTTCATAGTCCAAGTTAGATTGCGAAGACAACTGTCTTAGAAGAGAACCAGAATCGGGGTTAGATTGCCCCAATACCAATTGATGAAGATGCAGATTTAGGACTATCTCCGAATCAGGGTTAGATTGCCCCAATACAAAGCTTAGTCCTCTGAGACTTGGGTTAGATTGCCCAGATAATGGTCTAAGAGAGATTTCGAGAGTGATCTCCAGAATGAAGCTTGACTCCCAGGGATTAGGGTTAGATTGCCCCAATACCTAAAAGATAGATGATGAGATAAGAAGATGTGAGACATTGAGATGCCCCAAGCATTGAAAACTGATGATTCAGATCAGACTGATTCAAGAATTTATTCGACAAGATTCAATGATGTAATCATCCTGCCCCTCGGGAGTGAAATCAAAAGATGACACGTCAGAAGATGATTGACAGCAAGAGATTGCAGAGAAAAAGTAATTAGACTAGATTCGTGAAGCTGCAGAAGCAAATCAGAATAAAGCAAAGGTCTTGTTGACCAAGTTTGACCATAGTTGACCATGGTTGACCAAATTTTGACTAGGGTTGACTTGATGAAAAGAAGCAAAGATTTGAGAACATGATGCAAAGATGAGGATCTGGCAGGAAGATGACACCAGAAGGCTGACTGCACAAGCATTCGATCCAGAAGGAGTCCAATATTTAAAACGTGATTTTGAGCCACTTAGAGATGTCAGATTTTGATTTTGATCTCGAAAAAAGGATGCAGCCAAGATGAGACTGGGACAAAAGATGAGAACCTTTGATGAGAAGATCCAGAAGAAAGCAATCAAGAGAGCAACAAGAAAGCGCTCCAAATGCAAGCCTAGAATGAAAGATGCAAGTCTAAATGCAGGCCTAGGATGAACAAATGCAATCCTCCGGACTCGGCTGTTGGACTCATCATATTTACCATCATTGAGTTCATTTAAGCACAAGACAATTCCAAGATGCCATACAATTCTCCCCAACATGAGAATATGAATATGACATAAGTCTTAAATTTGTCGGAATGAGGTGTAAGCATTAAGGCACAAGAAGCCAGAATGACCTGAACACCTATTCCTTTTAATTTAGCAAGTTAACATAAGCATCAAAGAACATTTTCTAGAATGACCTGAATGTCTCTTGTGAAAAAACACACCAAACATGCGAGAGATCTTTCTTTTGCCAAAGAGTGCTCGCAGTGACCCCTACGTTCACTTAGCAAGACGAGCGTTAGCAATTCCAAATGTAGCAAAAGAAGTCACTCAAAACAAAAAAGGAGAAGAACCAACCTCACCAAGGTGTCCATATAAAAGGAGTCGAGGTACACATGGCCATCCAATAAGAGATGAAGGCTCTTACAGACGGACACCCCTCTTATGTAGATTTCTTGGATCATTGGAACTAAACCAACAAGCGTCAAGAAAGACATCTTAGATTCACTCGAGGGGAAATGATAAAGAAAACAAATAAGCAAGAGAAAAGCTTAGTACACTGCACAGGAACACACAAAGAGTTTTAGTTTCAGTTTACATTTGTGTTCAAGCGGATTGAAGTCGAATCGAAAGAGAACAACATTCAAAGTCTCAACGGGATAGCGACAGTAGGTAGACATAGTGGAAAACCATTAGTGACCATCGTGAGAGACAAAGTCTCAAGAAGATATCGAAGCACGAACCAAGTATCAGCAGGCAAACACAGTGAGAACCATTGGTGACCGATACAAGGAAGATTCTCAAAAGAGAGAATGAAACACGAATGAAACATCAGTAGGCAGACACAGTGAGGACCACTGGTGACTGATGTAAGAAGGAGATCCCAAAAGGAGAGGTTGAATGGGAGCTAGGTATCAGCAGGTAGGCACAGTGAGAACCACTGGCGACCGATACATGAGAGATCCTTGAGGAGAGATCTCAAAAGTAGCTAGGCATCAATAAGCAGACACAACATGAAACGCTGGTGATTGATGCACGAATGAATCTTCCGAAAGTGATAGGACAAGGCCCCCTAGACTAGGGAGATGCCCCCAAGTATGACCAGTTCCAATCCATGAAGAGTCAAGGAAAACTCAAAGACAAGCGCATGAGCTAGCAAACCAAAGCAGGAAACAAACTAAAGCAGGAAAGCGGGAAAACAAACTAAAGCAGGAAAGGAAGGAAACGAAAGCAGGAAACTAAGAGCCAAGTGATGCTGAGATGAGATGCAGCTTGAGGAAACAAGAGGCGCCTGTTTACCAGGTTTTCACCATCTTGGCAGAGATTCTATTTTTGCTACCATGATGCCTGTTTACCAGGTTTTCATCAATGGCACATTTTTCTCTTTTTCAATTTTTTTGTACTTTTTTCTTTTTTTGATTTTTTTGTATTTTTTTTAAATATTTCATTTTTTTGTATTTTTGATCTTTTCATTTTTTTTGTATTTTTGAAATTTTCTATTTTTTTGTATTTTTGTATTTTTTCATTTTTTTGAGTATTATCAAGCCGCCTGTTTACCAGGTTTTCACCAAGATAATAGATACATCAAAGTGCCTGTTTGCCAGGTTTTCACCAAGATGATCATTTTTTTCAGGACATTTTGTAATTTTTAGGATTTTTTGTAATATACAATTTTTAGGATTTTTTCAGGATCAATAAGTATGTACATGAGCACATAGAGAATGTCAACTGTAGAACTTCTTCAAATGAAGAGCGTTGATGGGCTCTTTGAGTTTCTCTCCTTCAGTAGGAATCTCTGAGAACGTAGTATTTGTAGCAGTAGGCAATCGAGAAGTTGTAGAATTAGAACCAGATGTTGTAGCAGTAACAGGAGATCCAACCAGTAGTGTCCAACTATCGAGAGATCCATAGTCAAGGAAAGATCACTTAAGTGAGACCCACAAACATCCTCATGGACACATCTTAACTCTTTATTAGATTTCCCACGCTCTAAACGCTTAGGGAGAGTACATTCTAGATTTCTCTTAGTCATGTCATTAGCAATGAGGAGATGTTGATATGCACTTTGGGACAAGGCAAGATGGAGTGAAGAGGGTAAAGTATGAGAGGCAAGGGCGATGGAATGGAGGGAAGCATGAGAATTTTGGAAGCTCGAATGGCAACTTTGATTTTCCTTTTTTTGGAATCCACATAGCTTTTGAACTTTTTCTTCTTTACTTTGAGGTGCTTTTGATGACAACACCTGTAAGATGGATTTCAAGATCCATTTTTTATTTATTTTCTGGCTTTTGATTGTCTTCTTCTCTTTGAGGACCTTTGCGGTCTTTTCAACACCTCTATTGCTTTTTTCTTTCTTCGGAGTCACATGTCGATTAGATGGGACATGGTGACCTTGAGATATAAGTGGATTCTTATTATTTTTGCTTTTATGTTGTACATCCAAGTTACTTCCAAAAGACTCAGGAATTGTGGATGAAAAAGGCTTATATGACTGGTTTAGGTGGAGAGATGGAGATGGAAGTGGACGAGCCACTTTTATGAGAGATGAAGGGGGAAGAAAAGTCAATGGGATGGGCTCAAGTGAAAATATATTAATATCATCCTCATCATTCATGAATGCATTAGATAGATCAAGAAAGTAATCTTCCATAGAGCGTTGTTGATTGTGAGTCATCCTAGAAGAGTTAGATAAGTTTGGAGGAATATTATGTGAGCCTAACCAAGATGGTCTATTCCAAGAGTCAGGTCCCCTTTCAGGTGGTAAGAATGCACGAATAGGAACCATTTCAATTTTGGATCTTCCAATATTCCATGAAGCTGTAACAGAATGGGGTCTTACATACCCATGATTTGCTGGAGTAGTAGGAGTATAGCTTGGAGTAGATGGCCTAGGAGCCATAGGAATGATCTCCATAGGAGGGTGGAAAGGATCATCATCAATAGCTTGATCTGGAGGATCATAACTTTCTCCTCTTTCTGAGTTGTTAAGACTAGCATATAGGTGCATAGCATCAACTGGTATTTCCATTGTAGCATCTGATATAAAGTCCCATTCAGCTAGAGACATAGTCGGAGGCATACTTTCTTCATTGTTGTCATCTAACATAGGAAGTTTTTCTTTAACAATAGGATCTTGTTCAGTAGTAGAAGCAACAAAGTAATCTAGAATAGGCATACCTTGAGGCATACCCAAGAGGAGGGAAGCATCCAATAGTTGCTCCCAATCAGTATATGTGCCATTGGAGTTGGCAACAGTAGGAGTCTGTTCAATAGCAGAAGTGGTGGAACAATCTAGAATAGGCATACCTTGAGGCATACCCAAGATAAGGGAAGCATCCAACAGTTTCTCCCAATCAGTATGTGTGCCATTAGAGGCTGTGACATATTCAGTAGTAGTTGTAATAGTAGAAATCTGTTCAATAGAGTATATAAAATCCTCCTGGTGAGGACCAAAATCATGTTCTTGAAGCACTTGAGAAGGTAGATAAGACTCTTTCTGGTAGTCTGAATCAGAATTTTGATCATTCAAAGGTCTTTCATATGTCATAGGCTAAATCTGTGTTTCTTCATCATCTAAATCTGCATGTGAGTGCAAGCTGCAGCTAGGTTGGTCAAGCTCATAGCTCTGATAGCCAATACCAAATCCGTCTTCAGAAGGTTCCTCACAAGAATGTGGAGATGGAGGGAGAGATGTCAAAGACAAGATGGACTCAATCTGATATTCCCCCATGCCAATATCTTTGATCTTCAGGGTTTTTTCTATTTCTTTTAGCTTAGCATCATAGAGCTCAATGGACTCTCTATTGGTGGGAACAAAGCTATTTGTCGCTTGGGTAAGCATCTTAGCAGAGCAAGTATTTAGGCTAGCACTATTGTCAATGAGGACATGGGGGATACTCTTGGGGCCTATCATAACTTCAGTGTGCAGGAGAGCATTATGCGGGTGGCTTAGCAAGTGATCGTCTTCCTTAGAGAATGGTAAATAATGAGGCGAGGTCAAATGACCCACCATAGATTGAAACTAGTCGAGATCGAGATCTTTAGGGACGTTTGCCTTGGTGAGGGCTTTATCCATAGATAGTTTTGGTTTGAAAGTCGAAGGCTCGGGACCTTGGAGAATGATCTTTGCACGAGATCGAGGGATAGCATTCACACAAGCTGGAGACTGTGCGTAGTTATAAGAGGGAGATGCAGGGCCTCGCAAGACAAAGAGATTTTTGGGTTTAGGAGTATCCTCACTCCCTGGAGCAATGATCATGTCGCAGTGAGAGATCCAAGGTTTTTTTCTAGCAAATCTGGAAGGTGGTTGAGCTTTCGTCATAGCCTTCTCAGTGGCTTTGATCATTTGTATGTTAGAGCTGAGATTGAAAACTGACTTTGAGGGTTTTGGCATCATATTGTCAACAACACTGTCATTCATAATATCTATGTTTTTGTTGACAATCTTATCCTTATCCTTGTTTGAGGGAGAAGGTCCTTGCTTGTTGTCTTTGTTCAAAGTCAATTCTCCCTTCTTGACCATAAACGCTTCTATCCTCACAACCCACCTAATCATATTGTCAAAAGTGAGGGGACCTTGTAATCGCACTTGGTATCCAAAATTTGGGACAAGATTGTCCAAGAAAATATCGAGCTTTTCAGACTCAGGTAATTCATGCAGATACTTCGTGCATAGTTGTCTCCATCTCTGGAGAAATGTTAGGAGAGGCTCCCCTTGTCGTTGTTTCAAATTGAAAAGGTCCCGGATGTTGACCGGATATTGAATATTGTGAGATTGATCATAACTCTTGTCATTTTGAGACTGACCATGACCTTGGTCATTTGGAGATTGCTTATGACTAGTGCTAAATTTATCTACCCTTGGGAAGGGGAATGTATCTCCCATATTGTTGGTAGTATTCTGAGAGATCGTGAAAGAGTCGATAGGTTCAAAAGAATCAATAGGTTCAATTTTAGAAAGTGAACCTTTAGAGTCTTGCTGGTCTTGAAACAATGGGTTATAATATTCTTGAAATAATAAGTCAGACTGTATCTGAAACAATGGATTGTAATACTCTTGGAATGAGGAGGAATGTGAGGATCTCTCACAAAGTTTAGATTTCATAACAAATTCAGGATGACCTATGTCTCGATTACGAGGTTTACTTTGATCTTGATCATCATTTTGAATGGGATAAGTCTTGCCACTTCGAGTCGTGACAGTCATAGATGAAGATGTAACAAGCAAAGATTCAGGATAAAGCTAGAATTTGTCTCTAAGATAACAAAAAGGAGATAAATGGCTAGAACAGCCAAGATGCAAGATGAACTTGGTACAAATTGTCAAAAAGAGATGGCTAGAATAGCCAAGATAAGACAATCACAACGCAAGGTACAAGAGCACAATGAGGTAAGGTAGACTAATGAGAGACAATACGAGTCAAAGCAAAGATCGATCGATTCCTAACTCAAGACAACCAGTTTCTGACGGTGAACGACAGGAAAATAGAAAAATAGATTATGGACAAAAAGGCAGATCAGATTTATGTCATTGATCAAGCACATAAGACAGCAATCAAAGAGTTCAAGCAAACAGTCTTCAAGCAATGGGCAAGGGACAAAGCAACCTTGCGCACGAACAGGAATAGTGACTTAGTATTTCTACTCCCTAAGGACTCTACTTGTGTATGTTCTTGAGAATGTTTTAGCAGACACTTAAAACACAACAACATCCTAGCAAGTTGTCTACAAGGATATACATGGCTTTTCTAAAGGGAGTCCTCAATATACGCAAGGTACGTGAGACACAAATCTGTAGATGAGAAGAATCCAAAATCACACAGCCGGGGGGAGATGGTAACCCAAATCTCCTCCTTCACTTCTCAAAGGTATAAAGTTCTTTGAGGCTTAGCCAAGAGTGAAATCTAACTCATTCCCAAGAGAGGTGTCTTTGGATTCACCTCTCGATATTTATACTCCGCCGGAACACAGGAGTTAAGGTCATCCCTTGAGGTGATGAAATCCCCAAGCAGGCCTTCTAGAAATGAAAAAGTAAGTAATTCACTATCAAAAGTATTTGAAGCACTAAAGGTGGAACACTTAACTCTTCAAGTAAATGTGAAGTGAGTCCAAAAGTGGAACATTTAACTCTTCAAGTGAATGTGAAGTGAGTCCAAAAGGTGGAACATTTAACTCCTCACACAAAATCAAAGTGAGTCCAAGAGTGGAACATTTAACTCCTCACACAAACTCAAAGCAAGTCCACACCTTAGAAAACTAATGAGATCAAGAAAGCCTAAAAAGGGAGAAACTTTGTGGAACACTTAACGCTCTTTTCAAGTAGACCCCTCCCCTATGTATGAATGCTGATCTTGCATCCAAAAGGCGGTAATGAGGGGCGATTAGAAATAAGCGAGTCCAACAACCCAATTTAGCTAACAAGATCAATCAAAAGTACTCTAAGATTGCTTATCAATACTACTCACAAGCGCAAAAGGGTTTGAACCATGGAATATTTAACTTTCCAAGTAAACATGAAGTGAGTCCACAAAGTGGTGCATTTAACTCTTCATGTAAACAAGGAATGAATCCATGCCCTAAATTACTCAATGATATTTTTGATATTGGAACCAAGAATTACTTAAGGTGTAAACACAAGCATTCACTTACACAAACTTGTATGAAAGAAAATCTATGTTCATTCATTTCCCATTAAGAGCATCAATTAAAATGTGTTCTATGAAAGCATGTAAACACTCAAGCCAAACACATGAGAGGTTCAATTTTAATCCCAAAGTCCAAATGTTATAGATATTTTAAGAACTCACCTTAGGTTCAAAGATTTGCAATTCAGCATTTAGCACACATCCGAAAGTACAGAATCAAGACAAATCAATGACAAACTGTAAGATATGTAACATTGTTGTCTTCAAGACAGTCTTTAAAGATTGATTTATTTGACCCATAAAATCATAATACTAAAATTTCTGGAAAGAATGAAGTTTTTAGCCAACATCTTATGATTCCATTTGGTTCCTCAACCAATAACCTTTTCAGACTGCAATTTTTCTGTCATAAATCAGATTTAAAACACTAAACCTTGCCTAGGGAATCACATATCTTTCTCAAAAAAAATCCAAATGAAACCAAACTAGTTTCAAATTAACTATTAATGAATATAGTTTTCAAATATGTAAGCCATTTATTTTTTCCATTCATAAATCATTTTCTAAGAATAAATCATTGCCTGCAACTCCAATACAGATTGTTAAAAATTAGTTTTCACTCAAATGCCCATAACTTTCACAAATTTGAATAAAAATGACTCAAACCAAAAGGAAATGAAAGATAATTCATGTATCTTTCCAATGAATATTATTAGAGATCCTAATTCTTCACAATTTGTCCGTACTAGACGTTTCAATCTTACTGTATTCAGGGAATTTCAAATCTGCAAATACCCACTTTCACCAAAATGATCATAACTTATTCATTTATTTATAAAAATGAACCAAACCAAAAGCATGAGAAATATGATTCATCATTATATCCATCCATTACTATATTACAAGGTTTTTAGGCTGTACATGGCCATACAAGGCCTAGAACCAACACTAAAATTAAAAAACCAATCAAGAATGAGGCCAGAAGTTGATCTTTTCTCCCCCATGGTGGCCGCCAAAATGTATGTGACTGAATGTGACCTCTAAATCAGACACAACACAACATGGTCATTATTCACTTAATAGAATTCGGGAGAGAGTATGAAGAACTCAATCCAAATTCCATGGTGAGGTGACCTGTTGCCTCCTATGTGAATGAGTGTTTGAATACTCTCAAAACGAGAGCCAATAGTTGGGAGACCAATTCAACAATGGAGGATTTCCAAGAAGTAATAAAGATGAGCAAGATGAAATTAATCTAAGATGAAGTGGAATTTAATGTAAGAATGAGGGTGCAATTAATCTAAGAGCTTGAAAATAAAGATGAGATGCAACTTAATCTAAGAACTTGAAACAAATATGATATTAAACTAAGAACAAATAAGCAGATTTAGTCTAAAATGTGATGCAAAGATTATACTAATAATGAGATATTAATCTAATAAATGCAATAAAAAACTTTTAAAATAATGAATCAAATGAGACTAAAAAATGCCTATAGTGTAGATGCTCTCAAAAATTGCTCTCTCTAATGAAGAGAAAGAGCCCAAATAAATAGAAGAGCCAAAAGGAGGAGGAAGAGTTTCTTGATTCGAAACTCCTGACCCTTCATATCCCTTTTGGGACAAATAAGCATGAATTACTTTATTAAAAGAATGGAAAATGCCACATGAGGACCTTTCGAATATCTCAAATTATTAATTCAAGAAAAGGTGTCCATTCAAATAACAAGCAATTAATTAATTCCTTTTTTATGTGTATTAGCCAAAGGGGGTGGTTTGATTTAATTTAATTTAAAGCACATAGGACTTTACAATTAAATTAATGTATCATAGAGATAAGTTAGCTAATAAAGTCAAAGAGACTTAGGAATTAATTTTAGTATTTGATTATTGCAAATTTATGGTCTTTGCAATTGACATCAAGTCAAATTAAGTCAGATAGGAGAGAGAAAATTGCCTAGGGAACTAGGACTTTGGTGATGTAAAATTGAGATAATGCACCAAAATTGATGAAATTAAATAGGTGCCAATTTTGGGGTATTACAACAATACCTATCAGCTTTAAATCTTTGATTCAACTTTATCATTCAGTTCAACTTGAGATTTTATTTTGAGACTTGACTATCACTTAACAGCAACGATGTTGGTCTTGTCTTTCAGCTGGTTTATTTTTGTCCTAGCGTGTTCCCAGAATGATCACACATCTGGATTGTTTTGTGATCCCAAATCGATCTCACATTTCAATTCTTCTTTGACCACATGTGTTCCTAGAATGATCACACATTAGTCAAAGAGGGGCAAATGTATGCACCCTAAAATGGTCGCCTAGACTTTGGGCCCCCATTTAGTAATTTATCAAATCCTTGAATCAATATTTTCAAAAATCAGCATTTTATCAATTATATCAATTTCCTTGATCAAATTCTATTTCATCATTTTCGATTATTTGCCTTGGGCTAACTATTTTATCCTAAGTCTTTATTTATTTAAAAGGAATTTCCTCCCCTTTTAATAAATAAAAAGCCCCCACTTTTCCTCTTATCCTAAGTTGCACCAATAAAGTATTATTCTTATTTTATAAAAGGAAGAAAAACACTTTTTGTCTCATATGGACACAAAAGTCAACTCTTATTTTCTCATTGGAGGATATTTGTGCACATGGATTGCTCCTCTTTGATGCTCCACCCTTGATTAAATATTTTGCCTCTTAATCTCCATCGTCCGTTGTCTCTCATTTCCTATAAAAGAAGAGCTCTCTTCCTCATTTGCATATCAATCTTTTTATGCTAATGTTATGCTGTAGGTTTTCTAGGTCACTTTGGAGCTTTTGGAGATTTGGAGCATTCTTGGCTTTTGCATCTACATGCTATTACAGTTTCATTTCTTGCATTGTCATGGCATTTATAGTTTCATATTAGCTGAGTTTCCTTTATGCTTTAGATTACTTCATTTAGCTTAATTAGGAGGCTTTGTAATACTTGCATATTTCCTTTCATAGCTTAGCTTGCATAGCTTACATTTTCATTCATAGTATAGCTTTTGCATTGCATTTCATTTTGATTCTTGGAGATATTGGCATTCTTGCCCTTGTCTTCATTTGAATCTCTCATTGTGTGGTTGAATAGCAAGGTCATAAGCTTAATAGCTCTAGCTGAGAGCAATCAAATAATATTGCAACTCTATACATAGAGAGCTCTAGGTCGCTTTCTAAGGTATCCCATTCATGGATTCCCTTGGATATAATGACTTAGAGAAGTGCACTATTTGAGGTGTACAACTAGTTCATCGCTATTATCAATGTCGAAATATTGACCCATTGCATATCGACCCATTGTTGCAACCGTAGAATGATCGACGCCAATATTGGTCGAAAATGAGGGCAATCTTGGTCAAAAATAACATTAGCAAGTGTTGGTATATTGGTGGATCATTCGACCAATATAGATTAATATTGGTCAAAAAATTTGGTCGCTCCGACCAAGATGCCAAACTCGCGATGGTCATATTTTAACCAATATTGGTCGAAATATTTAGCGGCTCTGACTAGGATGCCAAACCCATGACGCCACATTTCGACACAACATGGGCAATTTTTAGACCAAACTAGGCCAGACTTTTGACGAAGGTGGGTTAAAATTTTGACAAAACACGAAGTGTTTAAAAAAAAATTGAAGATAAATATCCAGACTAATCACCAATGACATCCTGATCAGTGATTAGTCTAGATATTTATCTTCAGGTGTCCACACTCATTCTGCTGCTTGTTGCCAACAGGTCCTTGCTTGTTCTATTTTCCAGACTGCTTTGGGCTCTAGCAATCCATCTGCTCTGCTCTGCGTGAAACTGTGGGGTTTTTCATTTTGTTTGAACTATTTGAGAGATAGGCTCTGACTGGTGATGCATAATTGGTTTGCATGTTTGCAACATGGAAGCAGTGTTGGGGATGCTGGTGGTGTTGCAGACAGAGTCCTTAACCAGTTGTTGACGGAGATGGATGGTAGGACAACCAAGAAAACAATTTTCATTATACTTAATGGCATTGGCCTATTATACCCAAGGATTCAATGGAGCCGATATTACAAAGATTTGTTAGCGGGCTTGCAATTATGCTATTAGAGAAAATATTGAGAAGGTGAGTTTCAATTGCAGTGGCTTTTGCAAACTAGATTTGGTTATGAATTTCTTAATGGTTTTTTTTGAACTGGTTTGTTAGAATTTTACATTTTTTGATTCAATTTTCCTCAACTTGTATCTTATTATTTTAATTTGTCATGTTCTCTTTCCTCTGCACTTTTACAGGATATTGAACGTGAAAGAAAAAGAAGTGAGAACCCCGAGGGAATGCATGAGGATGATAGTGATGAGGTAGCTGAAATAAAGGCTGCTCATTTTGAGGAGTCAATGAAATATGCCCAAAAAGTGTCCATGATGCTGATATTCGGAAGTATCAAGCCTTTACACAAACACTTCAACAATCTCGAGGCTTTGGTTCTGAATTTTGATTTCCAAATAGACCTACTGCTACTTCAAATGTATTTTCTATAGCATATAATAAAGATAATGATGACTTATACAGCTAGGAAACTTAGTACACAATTGTCATCTTAATGAAGTCACAAATGTGTCTATTCTAGCAGGGACCTTCCACTGACAAATAGCCAAAGCTATTCAATTTGGCTCTGGCTATGGAAACTTTTTCTCAAGTGGTAGATAATGCTACAAAAACCTTGCTTTTAAAAAAAAAATCATGCTGGAAAATATTCTATACTAAATCAATTCTACAACAAAGAAAGTCTAGTTCAACTGATAGCTACAAAAAAGAAGTGAGAACCCTGAGGCAATGGATGAGGATGATAGTGATGAGGTAGCTGAAATGAAGGCTACTCATTTTGAGGAGTCAATGAAATATGCCCAAAAAGTGTCAGTGATGTTGATATTTAGAAGTATCAAGCCTTTGCACAAACACTACAACAATCTCGAGGCTTTGGTTTTGAATTTTGATTTCCATATAGACTTTTTGCTGCTTCAGATGTATTTGCTACAGAAGATAATAAAGATGATGATGACTTATACAGTTAGGAAACTTAGTACACAATTGTCATCTTAATGAAGTGACAAATGTGTCCGTTCTAGCAGGGACCTTGCGCTGACAAATAGCCAATGCTATTCAATTTGGCTTCGGCTATGGAAACTTAGCTATGGAAACTTTTTCTCAAGTGGTAGATAATGCTACGAAAACCTTTCTTTTTTAAAAAAAATCCTGTTGGAAAATGTTCTATACTAAATCAAATCTACAACAAAGAAAGTCTAGTTTAACTGATAGGTATGGTGTGCATCCATTTTATAGAGATCTGCCAAGACAATTTCCCCCGCCAAGATGATGTGCATCCATTTTATGGAGATCTGCTAAATGTTTTATATAATAAAGATCACTACAAGTTGGCCCTTGGTGAGATCAATATTGCTTGTAATCTCATTGCCAAAGTGGCCAAAGACTATGTTAGGCTGATAAAATATGGGGATTCTCTTTATCACTGCAAATCTTTAAAGGTTGCTGCACTTGGACAGATATGTACCATTGTTAAGAGAATTGGACCGAGTTTGGCTTACCTCAAACAGGTGAGGCAACATATGGTTATGTTCTTTTTTCTATCTATCTAGTTTTCACTACTTGAATTTCCTTGGGATATCTTGCAAGGGTTCTATAAATTGATGGTCTATATTTTGGTGGGTGTCTTGTATGGGCCTATGAACTTTTTTAGGGTACTTGTTCTAAATTAGATGTAATAAGTTAGAGAAGTATGTCTCAAGGATAATTTATTTTGCAAATTCAAAGTTTATAAGAGCAGAGTTGTTTTATTTTGAGGGTATTGATACTCAAAATTTCACCTTTACATATGGTTGCTTCACATAACATTTGTGTTCATAAAGCTATCCATGTTATACCTAATAGATATTTTGGACGTTTGCTCTCAAAGAGTCTAATGAAACATCAAATTAATAAAGTATAACAGGTTAATATTGGAGGTTGGAGGCATTAGAGGCATGAGGTATTTTTATCAACTTAAGCTAGCTTCTCGCTCAGAGACAATACTTTGCAGAAGAAGCACTATTTTCATTTTATGTCCCTTCATGGAGCAAAGGAGGGTTCACATCTCTTGGCAGGAATGTGGATTGCGTAATCTTTGAAATAAAGTGAGATTGGTGTATTTTTTCAATTAATTAGGAAAAAATTGGGTAAGGATTAGGAAAACATAGAACAAAAAGAATGCCACAAACGAGAAAAAAAAGCCATTAAACCATTAAAAATTTTACCAAAAAATCATGTTTTTATCTTAAAAAATGGATTTTTCTAATGAAATCACTAAAAGGGGGATCAATAGTTGGGTTAACCAATTAACTAAAAAATCACAATATTTTAAATGAAAAAATTGGTGTCCAGGCTGAATGCCAATTAATCACACTTTTTTTGCGAATTTCCACAACTATGTGCTATCCATGCATTCTTATAATAAATTGTTTTGCTGCCACAATTTCATCTATGTTGATAAACACACAATTTGTTATAATGAAATAAAATATCTGATCCAAAAGTTTACTCAATTGCCACCGAGGGTTCCTGATTCTCCTCATACAAAGCAAAAAGAACTGCAACAAAAAAAAGAGATTTGATTTAGCCCAAAAAGATAGCCATCTAGAACTTCTCAAAGAAAACATAAGGTTCAACTTCTTTATGATTTAAATGATTGTTCTCGTAAGAAACTAATGAATTCTATAACAAGCCTAAGAAAAATGTTAGCCTTGCATTCATTGTTCAATACAAGTACAAAAATAGAAATCATGGAGACCTTTTGTGAGGGTATCAAGCACGCCGCTTGACTCCAAATATTTCCTGAAAGCTTCCTTCTTGGATTCATTTGCCTGCCATATAAGGATGACAAGCATTATCATAGAGCTTAAAAGTTACAAAAAAACTTATAAGAAATGTAAACCCTTCCAAGAACAATGCCCATGTTTCAAATAGTTCCCACACCATTTCAAAAACAAAATCAACCAACAAAGTTCCACAACTTATATTACCCAATAAAACCTTCAAGGGAATAATAGGACTCAATGGACACAAATATATTTACTAGAGAAACAATGACAAAAAAATTTTATACAATGTTTTTGGAATCCAACTAAACATTTGGCACACCAGGGCATTGGATGAGCAACAATGTGCAAAAGATAAGTCAATTAATAACCACAAAGGATGGTCAAATGAAAATCCAAAAAATTACTAACATCATAAAGAGAACCATCATTAAAAAGATTGTGATAGATTTGACCAATGAAGAAATGGAATGTTGTTATTCAAAGTTGTAATTCCGCTTTTAAGAGATCATCATTGTGCATGCATAGCTTCTTGGATTAGCCACCCTTCACTAGGTGCTTGATACTTAACTGCATCAAGTAATCATTTGCACAGACCTAAACAGATAGGCATTTAAATCTTCTCATTGATTAGTGTAACTCTGTGTTTTGTGATTTTAGTCAAAAGCATAAAGTGAACAATATCTGAATCATTTGATTGGTTAGACAACATTTTAGCACTTTGAGTGCATTAAAGATTATTTGAGGAAGTAGGCCTTCTGACGTTGTCATCATTTGCAAGGAATTAAACAAAGAGGCATTCAAACTTTATTGATTATTGTAACCCAATGTTTTTAAATTTTGATCAATAGTGTAAAGTTGATTATAGTATTGCATTAATTCTACATTTGAAGTAGTAAGTAGATGAATGGGAGATATTGTTGATTGGTGAATTATCGTAAAACTTATGTTTATACCTTTTGGTACTTGTTGATTGGTGTCCTTGAAGGGCTGGGAAGGGCAATAAGCTTATAACTTCACAAGGACACAGTGTCAAGGGAAGGTACAACCTTGCTGTGCAAGAGTTTTCACCACATCGGGCTTCTCTGCAATATTATCTTGTGTTATTGCTCTATTTCTTAATGTTCAGTTCTTGTCATTGAATTCATGCATACAATCATCTACAATTGTAGCACTAAAACAACTGATTTTTGAGCACATAAGGAATATTTTCTTAAGTAAACCCTAAGGGGACAACAAGTAAAGTTATTCATGTGGGTGTATTAGGCTATTATATATAGAATATCTATGCTACTTATAGATCCAACTGATATCTGAGCAGTTGTATTCTTTGCAAATTATGGATTTCTTCTAGTGTGACCCATTTTACAGATTGATGCATGATGCTAGAAATAGAATAGCTACAAATAAATCCCTTTCATTCAGCATAGCTTGGAACAACATGACTCAGGAATTGCACAAAATAGCATTAAGCATGGATTTTGGTTTACATGTGGTACATCAATTCCTTCATCGAAGACATTATCTATAATAACCTGTTAAAAAAAAAGAAGCCACTGAGGAAAATTACACAGGTCTCCAGAAATAACATTACCCAAATCTTTCTCTCAAGCCAAAGAGTCAGTGTGTTCAATTGCCCGGACTAGCAGTCAATTCTTTGTTGAGTATATCTGTCAGGCCCTCCTGCAGTTTGGACAAATTAAGAATAGAAGATAGGAACTGATTTAACACTTCACCTACTAAAAAACACAAACCAATGAAATAATCCACATTAGGCCAAGAGAGGTTGATACATTCAATACGAGAATACTTACACAAAATGAAGCCGAATCATGCCAGACAATGACAATGAGAAGTTGACTATTGGCCCTCCTAGTTTTTTATTTGATAGTTTCTTGACAATGACACATTCAAAATGCACTTATGAGAAAAGACCTAGAATGAATGAAATTGATTAAATAATGAAGGTATGTTAGTTTGAGCTTCACTTGGTTTTGAGAATACTTTAATATTCTCTACTTAACAAGGCCAACCACATGAATGTGGAAGCTCATCTAGTGGCACCCCCCTCCCCCTAACATCAATCTAAATTCCCCATTAACATCTAATTACACACTTCATTCATCCATTTATGAACTATAACATTCAATCAATACAATCACATAACATTCATTAATACACAACACTAATCAAGAATTCATTAACACATAACAATATTCATTAACATGACATATAATTCAATATTAATACACAACATAATTCAATATTATGATAGTTTTATTGATATTTTTGTCACAATTTGATGTTCAGGATAGGGGAAAAGCACCTACAACAACAGAGGTAATAGCTGTAGATACATATGAGGATATCCCAGAAATCCCTAATATAATAAATACGGTGAAGAAAAAACTTAAAAGAGTCAATGCAAAAATTATTACTATTTTGCATGATGCTACTACTGACCTCACCGCGATGTCCATGACCGAGTAATTGAGCAAGAAAAAAATACTGTTACAAGAACACAAACATATTTTAGTTCATGACATAAAAGAGTATAAAATATAAACCTTTATTGAACTTTTGTTATAACTAAAGATTCATTACTGCTTACTTCAAAATGACGTGCTCACGCCATCAATTCATCTATCCTCTTCAGCATCTCCTCGGTTGGATTTGCATCTTCCAAAATAGTAATAATTTATGCATGACTCTTTTTAGTTTTTTCTTTATGGTATTTATTATATTAGGGATTTTTGGGATATCCTCATCTGTATCTACAACTATTGCCTTTGTTGTTGTAGGTACTTTCCCCTATCTGATATTTATCTTTAGGTCTCCACACTTGTTCTACTGCTTGTTGCCAGCGGGTCCCTGCTCATTTTGTTTTCCAGACTGCTTTGGGCTCTAGCAATCCATCTACTTGTTGGGGATGCTGGTGGTGCTGCGAATAGAGTTCTTAACCAGTCCTTAACCTGACGAGTCCTCATGTTATCAAATTTTTAAGTCTTTCTTGAGAAAATCACCCACCTCAAAGGATGTGGACCTAATGGCACTGGTCCATTATACCCAAGGATTCAGTGGAGCCAATATTACAAAGATTTTTCAAAGGGCTTGCAAGTATGCTATTAGCGAAAATATTGAGACCCGATATCATTGATCTTGCATTGTTAAGGCTTGGCCAACTTGACCAGGATGCCCTGTTTGAATACACCTCCCGCACCGGAATGGAATCCCTTCATAATCTAGAGGTTGTTGCCAACACCCTTTACTAGTTTTAAGTAATTTTATATGATCACTAGCACATTTTGTGCATGCATGAGAAACAATATCCAAAGTTTCTAGATTATGAGAAGAGGTATGAGTGGAGGCCAAAGAAGGGATATTTGTGAAGGTTTTATAGATGTAGGTTACTGAATCATCATCTCTGCACTGGTACTCAATCTGGATAGTAAGTCTAATTTAATTTGTTTGTGGACTGAGGCCTTAAATTATTGAGCTTCTTTTTGTTTCGAGAACAGTTTAATTAACATTCTCTAATTAATAGGGCCAACCACGTGAAGGTGGAAACTCATTTGGCCCCTCCTAGGAGCCTCTTATGACCCTTTACGACATTTTAAGACCTCTAAGATGTATTCTTAGAGGTCGTAAACAGTCATAAAGGGTCATAAGGGGTCCTGAGACACAACAACTGAGAAACATAATTATAGGCATCATGGTCACATTTTTTTGGAGACAATGTAATTGAGTGGTATACCCAGATGATGAAGAGCAACTTCTGCTCCTCCGATTCCAAGTTGACATTGCGGGATCCCAAGACCATAGATAAGGAATAAATTTAGAGAGCGGAGGAGGGCCATAATGACAAAAATAATACAGGACAAACCTCAAGTTAAATGAGGCAATTGCAAACATTTTAATAGAATTTTATTATTAAATAATGAAATTTGCATATACTAGTGTTCTAAGAACCCTCATTACATGATTTATTATTGTAAGCCCCCTCTGACTTATGCATCTAGAAAATGAAACTACAACCTATTGGGATTGAGACAAACCTTATAAAACAACAACTAAGAAGGATAGCTTTCCAACATTTGTTGAATACATTTTTTGGAGGACCTTGTATTCATGAGCAACAAATGTATTCAACAGATGTTGGCAAGCGATCCTTCTTAGCTGTTGTTGTTTTATAAAGTTTGTCTGAATCCCAATAGGTTGTAGTTTCAATTTCTAGATGCGTAAGTTAGAGGGGGCTTACAATAATAAATCATGTAATGAGGGGGCTTAGAACACTAGTATATGCAAATTTCATTATTTAATAATAAAAATCTATTAAAATGTTTGTAGTTGCCTCATTTAACTTGAGGTTCATCCTGTATTATTTTGGTCATTATGGCCCTCCTCCGCTCTCTAAATTTATTCCTTATCTATGGTCTTTGGATCCCACAGTGTCAACTTGGAATCGGAGGAGCAGAAGTTGCTCTCCATCGTCTGGGTATACAACTCAATTACGTTGTCTCCAAAAAATTGTGACCATGATGCCTACAATTATGTTTCTCAGCTATTGTGAAATTTAAATTTATGTTTCTCAGTTGTCACGTTTATGTGCATGTTTTTTATGTGTTTGGGAAGACATCTCTCTAGCTTGGGCCTGGATCCTTCGGCAATTAGCTTCATAATAATGTAGATGACAAATGAGCAATTAGATTCCCAAAAAAAATCCCCTAAATAAACTCTGTGTACCCCAATTCATGTGCCCTATGTGCGTACCCAAATGATATATTTGAAACAACAAGGGTAAGGCTAAATTTACCCTTGTTGTTTCAAATATATCATTTAGGTATGTGTAGAAGGCACAAGAATTAGGGTACACATAGTTCATTTATGACATTTTTCTTGGGAAGCTAATTGCTCAGCTCTCATCTACTTCATTTATTATCAAGCTAATTGTCGAAGGATCCAAGCCCAGGCTAGAAAGATGTCTTCCCATTCTGTTTAAGCCATATTCCTTGTTCTTGTCAAACTTCCTTGGTATTGTAGGCCTGCTCTCTGCAGTAATATTCTTCAATCTGTGTTCGAAAATAAGCATCTTCTTCTTCTTCCTAATTGCAGCTAGAGCTTCCTTTTCATCAGGATTCAACTCCACTTCCCCCATCTCATCATCCTCGTCCACTCATCCCGATTGATTGATCTCTCAAGGACCTTGTATTCAGTAGATGTTGGCAAGCCCATCTCATCTTCCCCCATCTCATCATCCTCATCACCCTTAGCTACCATCCAAAGCCCTTCTTCTCTCTCCAATTCTTCAAGCCTTTGCAAGATATCTGGATAATGTCTAGTTTATATAAATAAATACTCACTATTTGGATAATGTCTAGTTTTGGTGAATTTGGCAATTCTGGACTTGGGCCTTTGATCTTTGAGCACTTTATATAAATACTCACTATTTGGATAATTTCTAGTCTAATTAAATTAAAATTAAATGATCTCTATCCCTAAGATAAACTAAGTAGCCTTCATATATGTTATGTCAAATCTTCCTTCGTGCTAGCAGTTGGTGCAGGAGCACCAAGGTCAAAGGTAGGAGTCATGAAGAGCACCAGGGTCACTGATGGATCCTTAGGTGTAGTTGAAATTACCAAATGGCCTTCAAAGGTCAAGGAAAAAATGGAATAACCAAGAAAACACTATACATTAAATCATGTGATTGATAGCAGATTGGGGCTCACCTAAGCCATAAATATGAAGAATTATTCTAAAAAAAGATGTAAATCATATATATGCGCACTTGAGGCAAAGAGAAGTTACATCATATCCATATTAAAATATTAGTTACAATATGAAAATACTAAACTGACTAGTTCTTGAGTTCATCTCTGCATATGGTCACAACAAAGATATGCGATTACAATACAGAGAAGGCATCGTAAAAATATAATTTTGGAATTTGCCCTAGCCTGACACGTTTTGCACTCAAATCCTTCATTGTGGATAAGTGGAGATGGACGGATAGATGCAGATGAGTTGTCCTAAAGTATCCGCAACCATTATTTCCCTGTGATGCCCAATCTACATTAGTTCTTATAATATAATGAATAGTATTTACATTAGAAACATTAAATATATACACATTAGCAACCTTTTTCTATTTAGGCAGCACCAAAATTATCATCCAGGGTTTCTCTGTGTTCGTGAAGTCTTCAACACACATTGCCCACCACCACATTGACAGTTTGGCACATAGACACGAGCCATCGAGCCTATATCAATAATGCACCGCACCATCGTTACTACATTTATTACATAAATATTATAACATATAATCATATGATTATAATATGATTATAATTATCATACATTCACCACTATTGTTCTATTTTAGATTCAAGTACTTAAAAAATATTTGCAATCAATGGTTTGAACAAAGATGTCATTCTAGGGCAGCAAGGACAATTTAACTATACCTAAGCTAGAATCAGTCAACTTCAATACTTTCAATACTTTCAAAACTGAATATGAAATAGGGATATAAAAAAGAACTATCCACACAGGTTATAGAGACTAAAAATTTGCCATTGATCCATACGGGTATAACACAAAACTTTACCACAATTTAGAAAACCCGAATGATATTATACCACTGTTTACTTCAAAACTAACATGGATGCTGAAACCAAACATAGAGTTTATCAAGATAATAGTTGCTGAAACAGATTTTCATAAACCAATTAACTCAAAACACAAACCCTTTTTCGAATAATTTAATTTTAACTTTGGTTGTGTTAAAGGAACTATGTTGACTTTATTTTGTAGTTGTTTAACATGATAGTTTGTAGATTAATATGAGTTCAAATTTTTATGGTAATGTATCATTCAATTGAGCATTAATGCCCATCTATATCTAGTGAGATGAACATAACTCATGTACCTCATGCTAGTGTGCTTGGATTAGACTAGACATTATCCAACCTCCTGTGAGGGTTGTCACTGTTATTAATTGGTGTAAAATGAGGACCGCCTGTGTGTTATAGCACTTTATATAAATACTCACTATTTGGATAATGTCTAGTCTAATGAAAAATAGTGTATACAAGGTATCCAAGCACACTAGCATGAGGTACATGAGTTATGTGCATCTCACTAGTTATAGATGAGAAACTATGACACACTTGTATCTGTGAAGTCCTATTAATCTACAAACTCTCATCTTAAACAACTACAAAATAAAGTCAACATAGTTTTGTTAACACAACCAAAGTTAAAATTAAATTATCTCTATCCCCTAAGATAAACTAAGTAGCCTTCATATATTTTATGTTAACTAATATTAAATTGACTGTACCGTAGATGTTTAATAAAGAAGAAAACCCAAATTACTGTACCCTAGATGCTGACCACAAAACCAATATCCTTCACCATATAAAGTTTTATTATGCAAAATCACTGCACATAATTTCAAAGGTGATATGTATTTGAATGCCTAAGATATCACCATATTTTGCTACTAAGATAGTTTAATCCTTGATTTTTCCATTCCTTACTTCTCATTTAAAAGAATGGCATAATGGTAGTGGTATATAGTATTATATAAGAGAAGTATGAAATAGCATTTGGGCAATTACAAGAGTTCCTACAACTGTAATGAATGCTATCATCATTGATGACATATTCTAGTGACCCTTAAACCGGGCTATCTAAGCAATCTGAGAATGTTCTTCCACTTCACTGTCTACCCTGCATTCAAGAACATTTGAAACACATAACATAATGAAAATCCATCCTTCACAACTCCCTTCGATTCATGGAAAAAATTAAGTACTATCTCATTACCCTGTCCTCATGGTATTTCATTGGTGCACTGTGCAGGAATAGTCACTGTTGTTTGTGTTTCAACACACCAACTTCCTCTACACCCTTAGACACTCATGAATGGATTAAAATTGATAAAAAACAACCATTCTAACATACTCATTATGCACGAAAAGGAAACAATCTTAAATCCAATCTTTGCATCTATCTAATCTTACGGGTGTATACCTTGACTGTACAGGGACAGTCACGTCCAGAGGACCCAAAAATGCTTTCAAACCTACACAAAAACTATTCATAACTCCAATGACATGCAACACCATACCTTGGCAATCATTTGGATCCATATCAACCATAAAAATAAATGTTTTTAATAGAATAGTCAGATTGTACCCTCACGGGCAGTGATTGGCAAGTTTACCAATGAATTTAGTTTTCATTACTTGAAAATAGTTTACATTCATTATTGCTGTGTGAATCCATTGCACTTTGTTTTAATCAGTGGAAGGCATTCCAGTTTAATTCATGTTATAATTTAGCTATATAAATAGAAATATCAATGGTAAGGTAAATTACTTTTAGTCTCATCACCAACTTTTGAGATCAAAAAGAAAGGTTTAGTTTGTTATATTATATACTATGAACTCTGTTGTATTATATATGGCAGATCAGTGTGCACGGTAATATTCTCTTATAGTCATTTATTATGATTATTTTCTTATGCCTTGTGTCAGTAAGGTAAGTGTTCAAGGAGAGCAGGACTTAAATAGGACAATGGAATAAGCTGTAATCTGATCTGTATGTGACAAGATACCAATTCAGTAATTATGGATTATATCCATCTAGAATCTCAAACTTAATACTGGTCAGATTATGTTATATAAAGAAATGTCCAAGAGGACTATTGGTATTAGATAGTATATATATATATATATATATATTTATATATATATATATATATATATATAATATATATATACATATATATATTATATAGATATATACATATATACATATATATATATGTATAGATATATATATATATATGTATATATATATATATAGATATATATATATAGATATATATATATATACATACATATATATATATATATATATATATATATATATATATATCTATATATATATATCTATATATATATATATCTCTATGTAATATATATATGTATGTATATTATATGTATATATATATATGTATATATATATATATATATATATATGTATATATATATATATATACATATATATATATACATATATATATACATATATATATACATATATATATACATATACATATATATATACATATACATATATATATACATATATATATACATATACATATACATATTTATACATACATACATATATATATATATATAAATATATATATATATATATTATATATATATATATATATATATATATATTATATATATATATATATATATCATTCACTATTTATTAGATTCTTACAACACTATCATCTCAGTTTGATCCTAATATGGTTAAGATGAATTAAGATTCCAATGCAATGATTCTTCCTACTTATCGAGAGTTACCAGTTACCAGCTAATATTTTCATGACAGTATGGACGTTCCTCTAATAAGGTCGTTGGGTCATAATATTTGATGTTACTCCCCTTTCTTAAATCTATATTCAATTGTTGACTGTGTTTATCTATCCATTGTTTTAATAGTTCCCATTTCTTTTTATGGCTGATAGTATATCTTAGTCATTTAACTCTCATGTTCTTTTCCTTCCCGTTGGATTATATGCAATGTGTACATACTATACATGCACATGTAAAGACTTTGCAATTATTGATCCATGTGATCTTTTAGGTACTAACAAAGTGCATTTTATTGGATTTGCAGCATCACTGACATTGAGCTTGGGAGTTTATGGTACATCTCAGTTGGTGGTTCCGCCAAACTATTCCCATCTAATAAAAGCTAGCCCCATTTTTGTTAAGGAGATTTAGGTAATTTAACTTCCAATTGTTTTCACATTTAATGTACCAAGTCCCACCATACAAAAGCCCATTCAATCCTAAACTTGAAATTGAAATCCCCATAAAGACGAGTGCAATTAAAAAATTATATTTTCACTTTTATTGCCCAATTTGACTTCAACATTATTTAATGAGATGTAATATGAATTTTTTTAATGAATTTAGACATGTTTTCATATCTCGAGTTGGTTGATGTTTTTTTGAAATTTTTGGTGTTTGGAAAAGGTAAGCTTGAAAGCATGGTAATAAAAACTTGTCATTTTTTAGTTAGGAGGTGGTAGGCTTAGAATAGTAATTAAACTTACTCATTTTCAGGTAACAACTGATGAGCAACAGGGTGGTCTTGTGCTGTATGGTTTCTCAAACAAGCCAAAAATTGATGTGGAAAGGAACTAGAGATTGAAGCACACTCTCATGTATATCAATCTTGATTATCATAAAGTTCATTTTAGTTCTTTTTTTTGCATGATCTTGGATCTTATCTTCATTTCTACTCTCCTTGGAACATATAAATTGAATACAAATGGTGCCTTAGAGACCACCTATTCTATATAAAGGACACTCAATGGTAAAAAACAATGATATGTTATCCATGAATCAATGAGTAAAGTGATTATAACCCATCCTAATGTTATCTCGATTACGACTTATGATAGTCCGCCCCTCCCAAATTTGCTTGTCCTTAAGCAACTATTAAATGATCATATCTAGACCTGTTTATAGTACTTTTCCCATCGCTTGATATTACCATATATGTTTTGTCCCTTATTATGATCTGATAGTAAAGACTTGGTGAAGGATAAGACAAGTTTTAGTCATCTTCTAAAACAGTTATAAATATTTCATACTAAGAATACTTGTGAAAACACTTCAAACATAAGGCATGCACGTTTATGAAGTAATCATGCTAACACAACTCAAACATGGAGCAACATATAAATTCTCTGAAGATGTGAAGTATATCCATGAATACACATGAATTCACCCAATACATGGAGCATACTTGAATATATGTAGCACATAAAGTATGAATTCTTTTAAGTTATGAGACATACTCATATCACACAAATTTAATTAAGTCAAGAAGCACATATGTAAAGAAGGATCTCTACAATGCCACATATGTCAACAACGGGTTTAATGCATAAAACCATCACACGGTGCCATGTGGTAAACAACAAATAAGAATGATGGAAAATTCACGGGCTCTGGGCGAGTAAGACCAGTGAGGAGACAGAGGGTCCACGATGCCAGGAGTCTAACTCCTTGGCTGTTTATGAGAAGAGAAAGGGATAGTAAGCAAGATACCACAACAGTATTAACAAGACACAAGTATAGCAATAAACATAGCATAGACGCCATGGCAAACTCACGGGCTAACTGGTAATCAGCACTAGGAGTGTCAAAAGCAATGAGAAAACACTACTTGTTCACTGTAGTGCATACTTGTTCATTGTGAAAAAATGAATACAAAGAACATGATCAATATTGAAAGATCTGTAGCAATCATAAACCTAACACTAGTACATTTACAGTGTAACATGATGCAGTGATTCAAAAATTTAGGGTTTTTCAAGTTCATCTCTGAATCAAATGTATATAAAAAGTGATAAAAAAATGTGCCAGCAAATACCCAATACATGATGCCCTGGCACATTGCTCACAGGCCCTAAGTAGGTAACCAACAAGTACCAATAGCATAGATGCATAAAAAAATGCCACACAAATGCAGAGTAAGGAAATCCTTACAGGAGGTCCTCCTTTTACACCAAATCATAGTGGCAACCCTTGCAAGCAGGCGGTGCTCCTAAAACTCTCACCAAATAACAGTTCAAACAATCGTAGGCTCTAGCTCCTTCACGCACTCCAAGTTAAAACCTCCTTTTACACCAAATCACATTGGCAACCCTTGCAGGTAGGCGGTCCTCCTAAAACTCTCACCAAATAACAGTTCAAACAATCGTAGGCTCCAGCTCCTTCGCGCGCTCCAAGTTAAAACCAAATAATGAAATGAGATACAAAATCTTTTTTCTTTTAAAAGTTATGCCCGTGTTGGTTGAAATTTCGAACAACATGGTATTGGTCAAAATTTCAACCAACATGGGCATGGATTAAAAAAAAGAAGGAATTTTTCCCTCTATAATCCAACCAACCTAAACCTTTTTAATTGATGGTCAAAAATTTTGGTAGAAAAATGAGGTCAAATGTAGTAGTGAATGGATTTCACCAAATCTAAAGAAAAGAATCTAAAAAGGACAGATAGGAAGAGAAAAGCCATCTCAAGGGTAGTAGGTACAATACATAAGTTATTACCATTACCTTTCATCTTCCAAGGTAATGATGAAGTGGAGAATTTGGAGTAGGTATTGGATGATTTTGATAGTCATTTCAATTCCTTAGAGCAAGAAATAGAATTGAGAGCTGAGTAGAGCTACAAGAGAGAGACTTGCAAAGATTTGCACTTTGATTGAGAAGGATGCAAATATTATTGATGGTATCATTTCAGAGTTGCAGGGTTGCATTGTGCAAGGGAGAAAGATGTATCAATGGTATGTAAAACCTCTGGTATATATCATAAATGTAATGGATCAAATAAAGAAAGAGGAAGATCAATTGGAGATGATATCAAAAGAGTTTGAGACTTCTAAAGTCTCTGTAACCGATCAAGACAAGGAAGCTACAAGATTGCACAAAAAAATTAGTGTTCTTGAAGTAGAGAAGATCATAGTAATGAAGAGATTTGGGGAACTTCAGAGTGCTCTTACTCCCAAGTTGGCCCTCCTAGAGACAGAGTTGAAGACTCTTGAGGCTGCAAGGTTATCATTTACAAGACTTGTTCCTTATGTTGTAGATACAATAGAAATTGATTCTTATGCCTTGTGTGGTTCAATTTTAGTAGAAAAATAGTTGAAGGAGAGATGGATAGTAGAATAACTAAGCTTGTTAGGTAATTTTAGATATATTTTGAGTATGATTTGAGAAGCAAGCAGTAAAGTTTTTTTTGATTGTACAGTAGGAGAAGCTTAGAGAGATATATAGAAGTTAGATGATACCCTTTTCTATTGATGTTAGAGGGGGAGTAATAAGGTGTGAAAATTGTACAAATGAGAGTACATAGATAGGGGGAGTATATGTATATGTATAAGAGATATATAAATACAACAAATGAGAAATTTGTGTGCAACAAGATAATTGAATTACGAAGATGCGGGCACATCATCTATGAGTTCCCAAGTTGAAGAGACACCATCATCCAATGTTGGAGGCACACAATTGTATCATGTTGAAGGAACACCATTGTCTACTTCCCAAGGTGTGGGCACACCCTTGTATCATGTTGAAGGCACATCATTGTCTACATACCAAGGTGTACACACCCCCTTGTATCATGTTGAAGGCACACCATTGTCTACATCCCAAGGTGGAGGCACACCATTATCTACATCCCAAGGTGTAGGAACAACATCATGTCATGTTTAAGACACTCAAGATGTTACGCAATTCACACATAATATTTTTGATGTTCCTAGAATTGTTTATAGAAAGCCAAAATATTTGATTGATATTGATAATAACATTTTGCAAGAAATGCCTAACAAGATTCCCAAGCGTACTTGTCAAAGAAATGCTAATCGTATTTGGAGATCATTTTTTGAGAATTTAAACGTGATAGGAAGATGTCAACTATTTGTTGAAATGATGAGAAATTTGAAATTTAGGCCCATCATGAAGATTCTTGGGCTAAGAACAATGGATGAGTCAAGTGAAAAATCTATTGTAAAGATTCTAAGTGAAAAATCTATTGTAAAGAATCTAATGACTTCATATGAGAGTGTGGGTTCTACATCACACATGAAAGATAGTAATTTCACACGATGTGTACTTACATCAACAATAGTAAGCACTCAAATGAAGAAATCTTGACCCATTAGAAAGACAAGAAAAGAATTGAAAATAAGTAGAAAGTTTCTAATGAGAGCCCTGGGAAGGCGTCAAAGAGAGGAAGATCTAAATAGAAATGAGTTATGGGCATTTTCCAGTAGACTACCGCGAAAAGATAAAGCAATTGTTGAAGCTTTGAAATCCTTGATTGAAGAATTTTGGAAGAATAACACACATGTATCTCCTAATAAAAGAGATGTTGTAAGAAGGAGGATTGGTAGTTGAATCTGTGTTCCACATCCAAAACATTTTTTGGATTCAACTCAGACACAATTCTTTGCAAAATTTATACATATGTATCCTCAAATTAAAATTAGTTAGAGATATTTTGAAATGGGTAACTCTTTTTATGTGAAGATAAATCACACACACACAAGTTGTTGTAGGGTACATATTGATTTTTCTAACCATTTTGATGTTTATAGAAATATATGTGTAGATTTACACTCTAACAATGATTTGCAAGATTGTAAAATAAATGACCCACCTAGATCTTCAAGGGAATTAATATCTACCATTTTATGTGAAAGAGTGGATGGTCAACAATTTTACAAGCTCTCTGCTTGAATGGTACATGCATAGATTGCAGAGGTTTATGACATTTGCCAATTTGTCAACATATAGAAAGTACACATGCAAACAGTAATAAAATAGTGGAATTTGGAAAATATAAGACCGTGACATACAATCTAAAAGATGGAAAAGAGGCTAAAAGATGTGATTTAATAATTGAAAATATTCCAGTGTATCAATTCATGGACATTTTTCGTGAAAAAATTATTTGAGTATGCAAGGCATACACATAGAGCGCAATGGTTGGATATGTAATTCAAGTTGTTCAAGGACACATTCCCACTTGATACTATTATTTCAGTTGTGGACTTTGCACAGAACTACACACTACAACCACAAAATGAGGTGCAAGCAAAGTATTATAACTCTCAATAGGTTGCTATATTTCTTCATATAGCATTCATGCATTCACCTAACAGTATAGAGGAGAACATGAAGATATTGAGGGAGTATCATTTTTACATCAACAATGATCGCTGGCATTCTACAGAGTTTGTACATGGTTGCTTTCAACTATTTTATGGTGATTTGGCTAACAGGGGCATATCATATCATCGACACAGGGTGAACCCACAATAGTGGGTTACACTTTTTGGCCTGAACGGACACTGAACTCTACATTTTGAAAAAGCTTTCAATTTCGGATGCATATTGTCGTTAAACTGTTTGAAATCGAAAGATGAATTAAATTAGAGTCTTTTAAGATTTTATATCTAAATTCTTAATACATTTTTTAAAAATTTTTTTGAATTGATTTGAATGGTTTTTTCTTTCTCCCACGAAAACTGGTATGTTGCTGAAAATGTCATTTTCAAAGAGTTACATTGTTTTCATAGAGCATAACATTTTTTCAAAAATAGATATCAATGTTATTGTTTCTAATTTAGTTTTGTAACATCCATATGCAGGGCATGCGATTAGTTTTATGACATTATCATGATTATTGCATATTTTATTAATGTTTGAAGTTGACTAAATCGTAATTTTAGCATACATTGACTACATATCTTCTAACTTATCGTGTATTTGTCCAATTTCATTTTTTTTTTGATAGAAAGATAACTTCAATACCTAGGGCATAGATGTATTTTAAATTTTTTTTTTTCTCTCATTTACTATTTTTCCATAAGCGTCAATCATAGAGGTAGACATACAGTGAAATATCTATGTTTAGTAAAACTAAAAATACAAAGTCATAATAAACTTAATATATATTAACATTATAATCATTGGAAATATTTTTTTTAGTAGTACCTTACTACATAAATAGTTTTATCAAATAGAATAATTTGATTTGCCAAAAGATAAAGGTGAAGTGATTTTTTGTCAGCATTTTAATAGGTGTGAAGGAGACTCCATTGTCGGTATGAATGAGGAGTATAGATGTTATATCAATGTTTTTTTAATCTAAGAGGATTTGAGTTAATCATTGTTAATTAATTCCTTCAAATAGAACCTCTCAAGGCTTAAATCATCATATTTTATTAAAAATGTGTTATTTAAGCAAAAATCAACATGTCTAAAAAAGTGTAACCCACTATTGTGGGGTCACCCCACATCATATGGTCAGATAATTGTGCATAACAATTAAAAAATTCTCAGATGTTTTATTGGTTGTGCATGATGCATAAGATCACTGGAATTCAATATATGTGGAATTTCACAGAGGATGGTCATGGAAAGGGAGAGCATGATGGTGCAGGTGCATGTATTAAAAAAGCCTTATCGCGTGAAGAATTAAAGTAAAAAGAGAAAGAAACATTGTCAAATGTGAGATGTATTGTCTAGTGGTGTAATGCTACAATGAGTCCAAGTAATAAAGGTGAGTCTACGGTTTGTAGATTTTTTTGGTTGATGAATGAAACTAACATTGCACCATATGAGGATTATTATACACTAACAAGATCAATTGAGCTACACTCTTTTAGAAGTTGTAATGCAGGTTTATGGAGTATCCACACATGACATATGGTGTGCTTTTGTTTATCTTGTGTAGATGAAGATTGGGATGGGTGCAAGTCAAAGGAATGGGTTGGTAAATGGTATACATGTATTTTGAGCCCACTTGACTCATATCATCCCCATGAATCACTACAACTAAAAGAAATTGAATCATCCATTGACTTTGATCTCTTATTTGATCCAGTACAACTAGTTAAATTGTCCAAATAAAAATAATCTCAAATTTAGTACTTTATCATAAATTTTCAATAAATTAATCTCCTCGTTATGTTTATATCATTATAGGCCATGTTTTTGTTGTTATTGCACCTAAAGATAATGAAGAAGGGATAGATTATTATTTGTGTTATTGTGTTGAGGCAAAAAAGAAATTGGATCACTCATTTATCGATGGTGAAGAATTAGAATACCCTATAGGAGCAGTGGTTGTAATTGGTACATGGCTTAGGCAGTATGGTATGAAGAACCCTAGGTTGTGGTTGTTCGAGGATTGGGAGACAGAGAAAAATATTATTCATTATTCAAACCTCGTTGTTGCATCAAATGTCCACTTGATCAGATATGGGGGAAGACCACACAATAAAACTCTTTGGAAGGGTTTGTGAGTCAGACCATGAGGCAATAATTGAGACAATAAAGGGTAGGGAAGATCCAATTGGTTCATTGGACTAAATGGAGATACAAAATATTGTAATGTCAAACCTATTTGAATACATGTGCATATAATATGTATATTTATATATCACTGTAAATTAGGTGGACTATAAATTGCTCATGCATTACCCTGTATGTATAACACGAAGTTTGTCAGATTTAATGATAATGTTTCTCTTCTATTTTTTGGGGCAATACCAGAGGTTTTCTATGCTTAGCTCTTTCCTCCCGGTGCTCCTAATGAGCTGAGTTGTAAAAATGTTTCTCATTATTAATCAAAAAACTTTATGATGTTATGCCAATGACTTGAGGGGACATAATACTTGGAAGGCCATGGAAGAACCTTAGGAGGACTATTCATGATGGTTTCACAAATAAATATATAGTGCACAAAGATGGAAATAGGTACAATGTAAGCCAACTACCTTGTGATGATCAAAAGGAAGGTATTGTAATTTGTTTTGGGGAGAAGATGATGACACTAGATACCGAAGTGTCCCTCAAGCTGCACATAACATCAAACCATCTACGCCAATAGCTCTGCTTGGTTGGATAAATTCTTGTGGCAACCTCGCTTCGCACACAGACTCGCTCGAATGCTACCGACCACTCCGAACTAAAGTGTCCATCAAGGCACACTCAGCATAAAATTGATGATATTTATAGGGTCATTTATCAGATCTTGTGCAAGGTATCATCAAACCGTTAGGTGCTACAAGATCATGTTGTCGAGGCCTACAATAACCTATCTTAGTTTTTGGAGATTCAAATTCATTTAAATTTGGCAACACAATCTCGGTTGATGTCAAAACTCACAGTGTTCCTTAGTTGAAATGATAAACATTGTGTATCTTTCAAACCATCAGTCATAGCATCAAACCATCTGCACCAAAAGCTCCGATTGGCCGGGTAAATGCTAGTGGAAACCTCGTTTGGCACACAGACTCGCTCAAACACTACCGACCACTCCAAACTAAAGTGTCCCTTAAGGTGCACTCAACATGAAATCATAAATCTTTATGGGGTCATATCTCAGAGCTCATGGGAGTTATCATCAAACCGTCAGGTGCTACATGATCATGCTATTGAGGCCTACAATAACCTATCTCAGTTTTTAGAGATTCAAATTTGTTTAGATTTGGCAACACAATCTCAGTTGATGTCAAAACTCGTAGTGTTCCTTAGTTGAAATGAGAAATATTACGTATCTTTCAAACTGTCAGTCATAGCATCGAACCATTTGCACCAACAACTCCGATTGGTCGGGTGAACGCTAGTGGCAACCTTGTTTGGCACACAAACTCGCTTGAATGTTGTCGACCACTCTAGACCGAAGTGTCCCTCAAGGTGCATTCAGAATGAAATCAATGATCTTTATGGGGTCATATCTTGTAGCTCATGCAAGGTATCATCAAACCATTAGGTGCTACAAGATTTTTTTGTTGAGGGCTACAATAACCTATCTCAGTTTTTGGAGTTTCAAATTCGTTTAAATTTGGCAACACAATCTTGGTTGATGTCAAAACTCATAGTCTTCCTCAGTTGAAATGAGAAACATTGCGTATCTTTCAAACCATTGGTCGTAGCATCGAACCATCTACGCCAACAACTCCGATTGGCCGGGTAACCACTAGTGGAAACCTCATTTCACACACGGACTCGCTCAAACACTGTCGACCACTCCGGACCGAAGTGTCCCTCAAGGTGCACTCAACATGAAATCATTGATCTTTACGGGGTCATATCTCGGATTTCGTGTGAGGTATCATCAAACTGTCAAGTGCTACAAGATCATGTTGTTGATGCCTACAATAACCTATCTCAGTTTTCGGAGATTCAAATTTGTTTAAATTTGGCAATATAATATTGGTTGACATAAAAAATTGTAGTGTTCCTTAGTTGAAATGAGCAAACTGTCTTTCAAACCGTCAGTCATAGCATCAAACTGTCTATGCCAACAACTTTGATTGGCTAGGTAAACACTAGTGACAACCTTGTTTGGCACACAGACTCGCTCGAACATTGTCAACCACTCTGAACTGAAGTGTCCCTCAAGGTGCACTTAGCATGATATCGGTGATATTTATGGGGTCATATCTCGGAGCTCGTGCGAGGTATCATTGAACCGTCAGTTCTACATGATCATGTTGTCGAGGCCTACAATAACGTATCTCAGTTTTTGGAGATTCAAATTCATTTAAATTTGGAAACACAACCTCGATTGATGTCAAAACTCGCAGTGTTACTCAGTTGAAATGAGAAACATTGCATATCTTTCAAACTGTCAATTGTAGCATCAAACCGTCTATGCCAATGTCTCTGATTGGCCAATTAAACGCTAGTGGCAACCTCATTTGGCACACAGACTCGTTCAAATGCTTCTGACCACTTCAGACTGAAGTGTCCCTCAAGGTGCACTCAACATGAAATCAAATATCTTTATGGGGTCATATCTCGGAGCTCATACGAGGTATCATTGAACCGTCGGGTGCTATAGGATCATGTTGCTGAGGGCTACAATAACCTATCTCAGTTTTCAAAGATTCAAATTTGTTTAAATTTGGCAACATAATCTCGGTTGATGTCAAAACTCACAATGTTCCTAAGTTGAAATGAGAAACATAACGTATCTTTCAAACCGTCGGTCGTAGAATCAAACTGTCTACACCAACAGCTCCGATTGGTTGAGTAACTCTAGTGGAAACCTCGTTTGGCACACAAAATCGCTTGAACGTTGTCGACCACTCCGGACCGAAGTGTCCCTCAAGTTGTACCCAACATGAAATTGACGATCTTTACGAGGTCATATCTCAGAGCTCATGCAAGGTATCATCAAACTGTTAGGTGTTACAAGATTTTGTTACTAAGGCCTACAATAACCTATCTCAGTTTTCGAGATTTAAATTTATTTAAATTTGGCAACACAATCTTGGTTGATGTCAAAACTTGCAGTGTTCCTCAGTTGAAATGAGAAACATTGCATATCTTTCAAACCATCGGTTGTAGCATCGAACCATCTGTGCTAACAACTCCAATTGGCCGGGTAAACACTAGTGGAAACCTTGTTTGGAACACAAACTCACTCAAAGGTTGTCGACCGCTCCAGACCGAAGTGTCCCTCAAGGTGCACTCAACATGAAATCGATGATCTTTATATGGTCAATCTCGGAGCTCATGCAAGTTACCATCAAACTATCAGGTGCTACAATATTGTTTTGCCAAGCCTACAATAACCTATCTCAATTTTTGTAGATTCAATTTTTTAAAAATTTGGCAACAGAATCTTAGTTGATGTCAAAACTCACAATGTTCCTCAGTTGAAATGAGCAACATTGCGTATCTTTCAAACCATCAGTTGTAGCATCGAATCATCTGCACCAACAACTTTGATTGGCCGGGTAAACGCTAGTGGCAACCTCGTTTGCCACACAGACTCGCTCAAACGTGGCCGACCACTCCGGACCAAAGTGTCCCTCAAGGTGCACTTAGCATGAAAGAACAATCTTTACAAGGTCATATCTCAGAGCTCATGCGAGGTATCATCAAACCATCAAGTGCTACATGATCGTGTTGTCGAGGCCTACAATAACCTATCTCATTTTTTGAAGATTCAAATTTGTTTAAATTTGGCAACACAATCTCAGTTGATGTCAAAACTCATAGTGTTCCTCAATTGAAATGAGCAACATTGTGTATCTTTCAAACTATCTATTGTCTCATCGAACCGTTTGCGCCATCATTTTGAAGCACTTTAGATTCAGCTACTAACCCTTTTGAGTGTATTCTACATGATTGTCATGTAGCAATAGTGTGTTTGTGCATTGAACAGAGGATGAATTAGTTGGATCCATCCACTTTTTGTGGTTACTATGGCTGTGGGATGGATCTAACACTTGTATATTATGTAATTTTCCCTTATTATGCGGGATTTTAATAAATATACAGGGTAATTACCAAATTGTGCAAGTTGACAGGGTGAAAGGTGCATGAAGTAAGGGCCATTAGTGTAGCAGAAAGAATTTGGGCTCAATGAGAGGGTGTTTTTCCTTTG
Organism: Chamaecyparis obtusa; assembly: GCA_027943335.1. NCBI lineage: Eukaryota > Viridiplantae > Streptophyta > Pinopsida > Cupressales > Cupressaceae > Chamaecyparis > Chamaecyparis obtusa. The sequence continues at coordinate 254,537 of BSBK01005717.1, forward strand.
GAACATGTTAGGACATGTTGAGGACATGGTGTAGGATCAAAGAGTGGATCCTAGAAGTGATTTTTAAGCCATTTGTGAGAAAGCCCTAGTTATAGGCTTGATTTGGTGAGGGTTTGTGAGTTGGGGTATGTGCAGAGGGTCCATGGCCTAAAGGATATCAAAATACTTGGTTTTAATTCATTTCAAGAGACTGTAGTAAGTGGCAAGGTTAGGGGATACAACCATGATAGGGTTGCTTTGTAAAATGGGGCTATTAGGCCTATACATGAAAATGGAGCAACAGTTTTTGGAGGAGAAGTTATGAAACAAGTGGGCTTGGTTTAAACATATGTTTAATAAATTGGAAAAGGGGTATTTGGATCCATGATTTTTTTGGGGATTCATTTGAAATAATTTGGAGAAATATGCAATTTTCTCGCAGGATAGGGCTAGTAGGACAAACCTAAAGAGAGTAGTTTGGTTATGGGAAGATAACCACTGAAGATTATGAGTTTGAATATGGGAGATGAGATGTTTGGAGTATTTTGAGAACCTTTTAAGGTTTTGGAACACCCATCAAGAGAGTCAAGGGTGCTTGAATGGTTAGTTTGAGAAAAATCATGGGACATGAAATATGGTTGAGTGATTGGGTATGAAGATGTGGGAGAGAATATAAAGTTGTGGAGTCTAGTGGGTTGAAAGATGTTGAGTTTGACCTCTGATAGGTCTAGTATGAGGGTTGGGTCTTGGAGTTAATCCTTGGTTCAAGGAAACATTAGAGTGTTGTTACAAAACAAAGGAGAAATACGATATTCTCCTATGAAGATTACAAATCTACCACTAGCCTCTACATCAAAATGAAATATACATATTCTAATAAAGTATAAATCGTACAGTAACAATATACATCGATAAACATACAAGCATAAAATTCTAAGGCATGATAAATTTACAAAGCGTAAGACATCCACATAAACATAAATTAGTATACATCAATACACCTGACACATGAATTGCATACCTAAAACATAAATTACATATATTCATAGGGCAAGAAGCCAGATATATATGTCCAATAATGTCATACATTGAATATATCGAATATAGTTAAATTGGCTTCCTCAAAGCCAAATGGATGTACAACGTATCACTTATACTATACAAAAAATATGTCCACTAATGCCATATAGGCATACAATCTATATCCCTAATCTAGTCCTTTCCCGCCAGGGGAAGAAAACAAATCTCAAGCTGTCTTTGATTGTCACATTGATGGAGATGTAGTGGATGTTGTAGTCTTCCAAGTGCGCTCACTAGTCCTCCTGTCTAGACTCTTCTACATCTCGAGCTGATAAAAAAAAGTATAAGCATCAATAACTAATATACATCGAAATTGAATTATATAATGACATAAAATAGAATATTCTCTTACCGCTAGCAAATAGTCACTATGTACATCCATTGAAGGCGCATGTTGACGATCTAGAGTAATAAGTCCCTACAACAATGATCAAAATAATAATTAAAATACATACATGAATATAATTAAAAAATTCAATACAAACAGTTAAAATAACAATTAACATTAAGTGATCTCTTTCATACCTCAATCAGTGATTTAGAACTAGCTACTGCTGCAGCTACTCCATGATCCAAAGTATCACGAACAGAAGGAGGAGTATTTGATGTCAATAACTAAAAATGAAACAACAAAAGTATTATGTAGTTATCAAGATTACATATATTTTTTAAAACCCTACTAATGAATAAATGATACCTCTGTGAAGGTTCCACCGCATCCTTCAGTGTGCGGTGTCGATGTCGAAGCTCCAATATTAAACTAGTGCACATGTACATGACAATTTATAAGACAACCATTCATATAAGAATGTACTACTAACATGTTAATTATAATGCATTATTACATATATACCTGTGGACTCAATGATGACGTCACAAAGCCAGGTGAAGGAATGTGATCATCGCAATGACCACTTTGCCTCTGGATTTTGATCATAATTTATCTAGTAATTTAGTTATTCATTCATTTATTAATTAAATATAATCAAGTAAATCAAATTAACATGAAAATAAAGATACCTCAAGGAAAGTGGCACGATACCCTTCGTTGTCTATTGTGAATTTTGATGGTCCACTAGTGAACTAATGCACATGCACAATAAGTTATGATACAATCATTCATATTTAATTACATAATAATTAAATATATTAATTAAAATACTTTATTCGATACATACTTATGGAGTTGATGACGAAGTGTAGAAGGGGATTGGAGGATCATTTCCATTGCCACCGACACTCTTGCCCTGAATTTTGATCATAATCAATAGATACTAAATTAATTAGTTATTCTTCTATAAATGAAATATGATCAAATAAATTTATAGAACTTGCAAATATTTACATGTGTATCAATGCCAAATGTCATATTTATAAAATCATTAGTCATCATTCCATGATCCTCTTCCTCTCTCTCGAAAGTACCAAATGTGCACAAGGATCCACATGACCGATAAATATGCCCCCTCGAAGATTGACCATGGTGACCTTCGACTAAAGGAGTGACACACTGAATGATAGTCTATGTCATAGCACTAATCGTGCCTAGCGTGTCCACCTCTATATGTTCCTTCACAACAGAAGAAATACTAACATGATCCACCTGTGGCTTGCCAATAGGAACCCTAGGTGTGTTAGGGTCACGATGTTCCCCTGCTCTATCAAATGATGAGCCCCCCCCGCCTACTCTAAGAATCTAGAAAGTCAAAATAATTTGGCACCTCATTGAGTACAAACTCGCAATAGAATTTCCTCAAGAAATATATAGGAACCTCATGATTGTTATAGGAAGGGGAATCAAAGATCATCCACCATCTCTCCCAAAAGTTATTTTTTATGTCTTCATTCAAGCACCAATGAATTGGGAACCTCTTTGTTGTAGTTTTAAGAGTATCAGTGTCCCCTGGCTTTCTAAAGAGTTTGCAAATGCCATCTTTTGTCATTTTTTTCTTTTTTATGTCCTCATATGACAATTTATTTGTATAATATTATTTTTGTTCTTCTCTTTTATCATGCCATAAATTAAGTTGCCCACTAACTGAGCCTACGTGGGTCAAGAGTGATTCCAATGATTTTGCAAGTCTTTCCCTTCCAGGATTTGTAGCTATAGAATCTTTTAACCTCCTAATTAAAGATTCTAATTCTATTTTCTCTTTTTCAATTTGGTTGATCAAATTTTCCTGTGTTCCAGGAGGAGGTTTCTTGATTGGTGGAGGCGGTTGAGATTCATTTTCTTGGTTATTTTCTTCATTCATTTGTTCATGAGGAGAAGATGGAGGGTTTGGTTGAGGGTTTTATTCAGGGAGATCATTTCTTCTTGGCAATTAAAACAAAATCAATTTTAAAATCCTAATTAATCTTAAAATCTAAGAAAAGAAATTTTGACAAAAAAATTACTTCAAAACTAAAATTTCAATACAAATAAGAGGCACGGGCTGTAAAAATACTTACCTCTTCTTCCGGTTTGAACTTGACGACATTGTGGAGCCATTCTTTATCTAATTTGATGAATCAAACAACAATAATGCTTTGTGTACGTGCTATGGGAAGCTCTCCTTGGCTGCAAATGCGGGTTTATGGGAGAACAATGAGCCTTTGAAAGGAACACTTGACATTTTATAGCCTTTACATAGCGTGTGCGCGCTATAGTGCGCACACACTATGTTTTGAATTGCCCTAGCCTAAGGCTTGGGCAACCCAAGCCATAGCGCGTGCACGCTATAACACGCACACGCTTTTGTGCATACGCAATATGGTCGTTGGGGGGCCAAAAAGGAATGTGGTACCTTTTTGGTCCCCCATCTTTGTGCATATACCCCCTTCCTACCATAATTTTATCTTCCTATATCTTTCTATCCCTATTCCTACATTTCTTTACTTCTCTTCTTACATTACTACTGAGAAGTAGGAATCATGAAAATGTGGACGTCTTCATTCTTACAATATATTTCTTAGATCTCTAGGTATCTTTCATTGTTTCCTCCTAATCAATTATCCCCAAGACTTCTCTACTTTACACTCTATTCACTTTACTACTACTATCTTTCCTTTTTCTTCTCCTTTTACTACTTCCTTTCTTTGTTTTAATGTGATTTACCTATGTTAGAATGTCTCAATTATTTTTCCAATAGTATCTTTCTCTCTTTTACTAATTTGGATTAAAATAATTACTCTAAGTTTACTTTCTTCCAATGTCCCGCAAGATCTATAGCTTTAAATAAAGTAGTATTGTTAGTTCTATATTTTCTCTACTCAAGGTTTTTCTTTTCTTGCTAATGTCCCATTCATGCATCCCCCTTAGTTCACACAATCTTATTTGTTACCTTTCATTTTTTCATCATTTTTATCTTCCTTATATACATTGTTTCTCTTGCTCCTCTTTATCTATATACTCTACCTATACCTTCATTTAATTCCATCTAAATTCTCCTAACTTGTCTTTTAATTTTATCTATTTTGCATCTTATTCTCATTATCTCAACCCGTGACCATCGTATATAATGTCTCTATGGTCATGACTATTCAAGTTAGAATGTGTACATCCTTAGGGACGACTCAAATAATTTATGGAGGATTATCCTTTGACACAATAAGGTTTTGTTTAAGGAATTTTGTTGCACTCTAAAAAATGTTTTTGTCAGTCACTTTCATGTATGTGCCTCAATTTGTGTTGTACTAGTTTCATCTTGATTTATCTTCTCAAGTTGACAATGACCTATCTAGTTCAAACTTCATGTTTCTTTTTCACATTCTTAGATTAGGAGCACAAAATCCCATCAATTGAGGTTATGATCTGTTGTCGGATCTTTAACTTAATTTCACACCATAGCTTGGGGTAGATATTAACCATCGTTTAAGATCTTAGATAATATTATAAAAGATCCCTTAGAATTTGGGATTGTTTCGATTTCCTCAAATATTGATACAAATATATCATAATTCACTATCTTGGTAGAGTCCATCTATTTGAATGCACTAGATTGGCAAAAGGTCATCTCTAAGTTCTTTGTGATCATCATACGCCAAAAAAGTTTGATCTTTAATAGATTGTAAAGATCTTTGTATCTCTAATATTCATCATCCTTAAGCTGATTGTGAGTCTTTTACCAATTTCAATACCAATGTGCCAAAGTTGTAATGATTCTACTCATGAGGATGGAGAATATTTTTTGATATGTTCTTCTTGTGTTTCTATTTTTATCTCATATGCATGTGTATATTTGAATCACACTACTTAATTTGACAAACCTTTCTTAGGATCTTAGACCTTATTCTACATCACTAGGTCAAGTCTTTTCGAACAAATAAAAATGATAAATATAATAGAAAATATTGACCAGCCTAGGCATAGATTAAGTAAATAAATAAATCAAAAGTTAAATTTATAAAACTGAAAACATTGGAAACTGAAAATTTCTCCTTTTTCACCTAAGAAAATGGGCAAATTTTTATTTTTAATTTCTAAAATTTTAAGGTTCAACAACACTTATCTACTTCCCCTCACTTCATCATCCTTTGAAACACCTTAGTTGTCTCAATCTTATTGGCCATGCCCCACAAAGTCAATAAAAGTAGTTTTCCTATTTATGATGAAGTTGTCCGGTTCACAAAATAACTTTTCATTGTTTAGAAAATCAGAAAACTTTTGCGGCAATGATGTTGATCTTGAAATAAAACGTCATGTGTTTATAAAGGGCACGCGTGAGGATATAGAAGAGGAAGAGGTCCCAATTCCACTAACACGTGGCAGAAGGAACATTACAGTATCACTTTGGATATACGAACGCACTCATAAGGCCACGTCACAACATGTCATGAACACGTCATAAACATTCAATGCCTTGTAACCCAAGTTAAACGCTTAACCCCACTCTAACCCTGCCGACAGAAAGCAGCAAATGGCACGTGGAAGGACATGATTCACAATAGATAACTTCTAGCCGTGTCCACGTCCATTGTACGAAACATGCACTTGCCACGTTTAGGGCTGATATTTCTTGTACTGCAAGAAAGGATTTAATATTCCGATTGACGGTTTGGCATATTCTGTACGCGCCGAGTTATTTATGTGATTTCTGGTGAACGGTGTTAAACGTTTTTGGATCTTCTAGAATGTACGCGTGGCGCGTTCGCTCCCGTTCATTCGCGTGCGGCCCGCGTTACCAAACGTGTTTTTAAGTGAGATTTTCGTCATAAAATTCACAGACACAGTTTGGACGCTCTCAAGAATTTTGAGAGTTTTTCGTCACAGATTTGCAGACACAGTTTGGACGCTCTCAAGAATTCTCAAGAATTTTGAGAGTTTTTCGTCACAGATTTCCAGTCACAGTTTGGACGCTCAAAAAATGAAGGATTTGACGACCCCAACGGAATTGATCTGGAATATGTCGTCAAAGAGAGGCATGGAGACGGCTGTGCCGCCTGTAATTCGCGTCATGAGACGGAATTCTACTCGGAGACTGGAAACCATAACGGAAGAGTCCTCTGCGGAGCAATCTAAGGAGATTGTGACCGAAAATGGCTGTGAAAATGTGGAGCCGGATTCTCCGTCACAAATTCAGGCCTCCGCATTTGTGTTTAGGAGATAGCAGAGAAGGATCTTTAAAGGGGCAGTGATTTGAGTTTGGCGGCCGTATTAATCTTCTCTGTACAGTCTTTAGGGTTGCCGTACAAGATCTTGATTGTAAAACAGGGCCGGAATGTTTTTCCGGCGGTACGGATTTCAATAATGGGATCAAGAAATGTCGATATTCCGGTGGCTGTATGAGTCTTGTATGTACATAAAGTTTTATATTAATCTTTTCCAGATGTCTGTGTAAAATACGCTTCTCTTTGAGGGTGTTTGAGGTCCTTTTCAGATCAGATTTGTATATTTCAATATGTGCTCTGCAAGCGTTATTTCCAATGAGAATTTCCCCATCCAATCGAAGAATTTTGATGTGCTGCAAGGTAGATTCAATTAATTTTAGAGAAATTTAGAATTTGTGTTGTAGGGATTAAATGATAAAAGAATTTATAATTATGTTTTAGACCTTAGTTTTTTACAGGATATGACTCCCTGCATTATGAAATCAGCACAGGTGCTTTCTACTACCTTTTCCTTGAGAAATAGTATAGACGCTTGTTAACATTGTCTTTGGCGTTGGTAAGAGTTTGAAAGGAAAATTATACATAAGTTGGAGATATTTTCTTACAGTAAGTGAGAAAAAGATGTTCATAAGTTACAATGAAGGTTTTGCAGAATCAGAGAGTAAGTTAAGAGAGCTTTAATTTTGGAGATGTTTAAATTGGAGTAAAGTAAATCTTATAGGAAACCTCATACTTCTATTTAGTGAACATTATCTAAATCATGAGATGGATATGGGTTCTTGTAATTCTAAATAATTAGCTAACTTAAACAATTATGTATACAAGTCAAAGAGTGACTTACACAATTATACTAGTTATTTTATCATTTTATAAATTGAAAAACAGCTTATCAATATACATTATTAGATTGGAAAGGAATGAAAAATTGACAAACAGCTTATCAATATTAGAGTGGAATGGAATGGACTGAGTAGTACTATAATCATATCACAAATTATAATTTATGAAGTCCTGACTGAAATGTTATGCAGGTTGATTTATTTGATATTAAGATAGCAAATTGTGGGGTAAATTGATGTTCACATTTCATTATGAGTAGAGAGTATTTAGTTCATTTAGAGAGTAATGGGTTGCAAATAAAATGCTATATAATGTTCTAAGTTGAAGGTTTATCTAAAGGCTTCTAAGTAATTGATTTGTATTAGTTATTATTAGAGAACATCAAATTAGAAAACTAAATATATTCAATTATATACATGTTTCTACTCAAAATTTTACATGTATACTTTCTTCCAACCTATCGAGAGCAAAATAACTTAATGTGATTGTACTCTTCATTAAATTTTCATGTATCATATGTTCATTATATATCAACTTTGTCATATTTGTAATATTGCCTACCTATTGAACTTGAAAATTACTAAAGGTTTGCTATACATATGCTAAATAATTCACAAAAAAAATAAAAAATCTTTTTATACATAATTTATTGCACATGATGGATATACAAATGTAAATATATTTGATACAAGGAAATTATTTTTCTTTTAAATTACAAAAGTACTATGTATTAAAGCATTATATTTATAAATACATAAGTGATAATTTGGAATTATGTTCTTTTTGACAAGTTTTCATGAGTCATCTACAAGAAGGCAAACATCAAATAAATATTTACCCTTCAACCACAAATCAACGTTCCCACACACAATTTTCTTTTTGAAGGGACCCTGCCCTTCATAAAGAGTATAGACTAAGAAACCAACAAGTATATGTCATTTGAATCCTAGTGTTATGCTCTACATAACTCAATTGACCATAGAAGCTTAGAAAAATTTCTAAGTGTGACCAGCTTGATTAGATTATGCATTGCGCACACTATGAAATGACTAAATGCAATTAGAGAGTATTTCATCACTTTGACTAGAATTTCAAACTAAATGACACTTCAAAAAAAGTATATCCATACGCATTGTTTACGCACCTCTAACTCAATATGTTATGAGAAATTTCCCTTACAATCGAAGAATTTTGATATGCTGCAAGGTAGATTCAATTAATTTAAAAGAAATTTAGAACCGGTGTTGTAGGGATTTAATGATAAAAGAATTTATAATTATGTTTTAGACCTTAGTTTTTTACTGGCATATGACTCCCTGCATTATGAAATGCATTATGAAATCAGTACAGGGGATTTCTACTACCTTCTACTTTGAGAAATAATATAGGCGCTTGTTAACATTGTCTTTGGCGTTCGTAAAGAGTTTCAAAGGAAAATATACTTAAGTTAAAAGATATTTTCTTACACTTAAGTGAAAAGATGTTCATAAGTTACAATAAAGGTTTTGCATTTTGGAGGCTTTCTATGATTAAATATGTTTGAATTGGAGTTAGGTCAATATTATAGGAAACCTCATACTTCTATTTAGTGAAGATTATCTAAATCATGAGATGGTATGGGTTCTTGCCATTCTAAAAAATTAGCCAACTTAAACATTTATGTATTAATAAATCTATATACAAATCAAAGAGTGACTTACACAATTATACAAGGCATTTTGTTATTTTATAAATTGAAAAACAGCTTATCAATATATATTATTAGAGTGGAATGGAATGGAAAATTGACAAACAGCTTATTATCAATATACATTATTAGAGTGGAATGGACTGAGTAGTACTATAATCATATCACAAAATATTATTAATGAAGTCATGTAATTTTATGACAAAAATGTTATGTAGGTTGATTTTTACTTTCTTAAATTATTTGATATTAATATAGTAAATTGTGGGGGAAAACATCAACTAAATGTTTTATCTCCAAACACAAATCGATGTTCCCCCACACAATTTGCTTTTGGAAGGGACACTGCCCTTCACAAAGTGTATAGACAAAGAAACCAACAAGTATATGCCATTTGAGTCCTAGTGTTATGCTCTACATAACTCAATTGACCATAGAAGCTTAGAAAAACTTCTAAGTGTCACCAATTTGATTAGATTATGCATTGCACACACTATGAACTAACTAATTGTAATTAGAGACTATTTCGACCAAAATTTCAAAATAAATGACACTTCAAAAAGAAGCATATTCGTATGTTTACGCACCTTTAACTCAAAATGGAAAATAAAAATCATCGTATGGTTTGTTAAATATATATGACTCGTTTCACTATTTGTCTATCCTTCATTTAGAATTAGACTCGAGTTGTATTACTACCTTAAGTCAATAATTAACTAAGTCACAAATTCATAATTTTGACAAGGAACTCTCATTTTGTGTACACATTAGTGAAAGTAACATAATAACAAGATTTGGAATGCATAAAATAAATCCAATTTATCTTGAGAAAAATCAATTATTGAAACACAATACCACGATTTACCTATAGAAACAATTTTTAAAGGTCTCTTTGCTTTATAAATTCCTTTAGGGAATGATGGTCTTTTCTATTTACCCAACACACAATGCTCACAAAAGTTGTTTTGGCCAATAGAATAATTAAAAATAATATCAAATAATTTTATATTCAAAATGGTCTTTGAACCTTTTTCACCAATGTGACCCAATCTTTGGTGCTACATCATACATGAATTTTCAATGCCAGCTACATTAGCAAAGTTACAAAAAGTAGATGTGTTAAGCCTAAACAGAGTCCCTATCTAAGGTCCTTTAGCTATCACCAAACTCCCTTTTTCCAACCTGCAACCAGATTCGTCAAATCTCAGATGCATTCCAAAATCATTCAACTTGGATATAGAAAGAAGAGTTCTCATAAGTCCTAGAATATGAAAAATATTATCAATGGGATTTATATTCTACCATTGAAGCACAATTTTACCTTTCCTTTACCAACAATCTTCTTTGTACCTTTCTATTCAAAGAAAACACGTCCCTCATCATATGATTTTTAGGAGGAAAACTACTCCTCATTAGAAATCATTTGATAGGAGGTACGTATCAATAAGCCAAACATCAACAATTAGTATTAGGCTATTAGCATAAATAAACAAAGCATCTTTGAAGGACATTTCCATGGAGGAATCAATATTATTTTTTGTAACTCTACATTGCTTATTATTAGGAAATCTTTTGGATTAAACTATGTATTCTTTTTTCCAACCAGTGTTTCTAATCACACCCAATGATTCATGGAATGTGGAAAACTGGTACCAAAAATCTACATTCCTTCTCCCATAATTCCAACATTTTTCTCTTTCATGGGGGCTTAGAATGTCATTTGGATTTTGTATACACCTAGAAATGGCTTCATTAATTAATTAAATATTTATTATTTAATTAATAATTAGTCCTTTATTTATTAAATAAATTATTCAATTTATTTAGTGAATTCACTAGTCTATTTTTCTATCCTAAGTCTTCTAATTAGTCTTATTAAAGTGATTTAATTAAATACACAATCACCTAAATATGACTAAATTTCCTAGTCCACCTCACCTACCTAGTCACCTGACACATCACTTTGGCTAAGATAAATAATCATTATTAATTATTTATTTACAATTATCCTCACCCACACGTCCTATTCTTAATGGCTATGTGGCCTCATAGGACTTAGTCTCAGGACCACATGTCCTCTCAACAACCAAGTCAAGAGAGATTCCCTATTACTAAGGGGCTTCTCAAGCCACCTCTAAGGGTCAAAGGTGACTTAGAGGACACTTATGCAAAGAGTCCTAATGAGGAAAAGGTCTCTCCCTCTTTCTCTCTTTGGTCTTTGTGAGACACTTGACATGTGTCTTTCCCTTCCACCTTCTTCTCCTCTATGTTAATGTGAGAGGAACATCATCCCTATTCTTCCTCTCACATTCCAACTACATCCCCCTTTCTCTCAACTTCTTCAACCAAGTCAATCCTAGCCCTAGGATCTTCCACCTTTCATTCTCAACCATAGGATTGCGCCACCTAGGCCTAGATCCTTCAAAACTCTATAAAAAGAGCCACATTTCCCATTTGTGAGCTAATAGATATTTTTGATAATAGGCATTCAAGCATTCAAACAATCAAGCATCCAAGCATTCTAAAAACAATCAAGCATCCATACTATTACCATTTCATTTGCATTCCATCCATTAGTTTGCATAAGCTATTGTGCACTCATTTCATTCAATCTCCACACTTTGGTAGCATCTTGGGAGAAGGCTTCATTTGGAAATCTGAGAGTTCAACATCTTCAAGAAATCAAAGCTAGGAGGACAATGGAGACAAGCTGCATGGTAGGTGAAGGTAATTAAATTAGTTTCATCATTTCATAGTTACTTTGCATTCTTCATTGTGTTTGCATTAGATAGATTCATTGGCTTTAATAGTTAATTTATCATTTCTAGTTGTTAGATATCTAATTTGCATACAAATTTATCTCTCTTTTTGTCCCTTTTAGGACTTTTTTCTTTGGACCTTTCTTGAAGATGCAAGGCATATTGGGAGCCAACATTCATAGACTTTCTTCTTAACTCTTATGAAAGAAGTATGACAATCAATTTTTCCATCTTTGACTCTTTATTTCCACTGACAATTAGAACAATAAGATTTTCCCAAGGTTTGGACAAAGAGAAAAGAAACAAGATACTTTATCTTCATCATCTAATTTAACATCTACTGATACAAGCTAACTTAAGATGATATTAAATGCATTCAAATGATCAGTAGTATATTTACTCTCATTCATTTTTTAAAATGCCACCTCCTCTTGAGACACAACTTATTGGACAAACTTTTAGATTGATAAATATCACCTATCCTCTTCCACAACTTGTATGCAAAGTCTTCTTTTGAGGCATTCAAGAGGATGAGATTGATAAGAAAACCTAATGGTTCCTCGTTCCTTTTGTCCAATTTCTTCCAAGTGCTATCCGACAAAGTAGAGTCCTTTGGTTTTTTGTTGTCCTCAATTTTGACATCACAAAATTGTGGCAACCCTACAGAATTTTTCTTATGAATTTGTGGGTGTATCCTCTATGATTTCAATGTTTTGGATAATGCGTTATAAGGACAATTCGTCATCCTTAAAATGCTCTTTATTTTGCACATTTCATGCATCCTTTTTAAGGGTTCCCATCAAGTTAATCACCTTATCGCTTGTCAGGATGAGTTTTTCTCTTCTAACTACAAGCACTTGATTTTTGGTAACCTTTAAGTCTTTTTCTTTGTTTTTCTCTTTCTTTCTAGCAATTTTTAATCTTGTTTTTCCCTTGAGTCAATAGCCCTTTGAAATGCGCTCATTTCGAGCTAACTTAGACATCAAATAGAATTGTACAACTCAAGTTATGATGTAAAAGGTGGAGTTTTTCAGGCTGACTGCATATTCTTTAAAAATCTTTAAAATGTGAGTTTTTCAAATTCGATTGCACGAGTTCGAATTATATTTAATATATAAAATAGATTTTGATATCCATTTTCAAATTTCAACTCATTTCGAGTTGATTTGACCACCGTTTTTAATGATTTTATGAAAATTGGCTTTTCCTAGTATATTTTCATGTTACTTTATTAAAACTATAGTTATATATTAAATTAATTTAAAATTAAAACACTTAAGTTAAAAAAAGTGTGGTTTTTATTTTTCATTGCATATCATCAACATGCAAAACACTTTTTAAAACCCACCTTTTGAAATTAAGTCTTTTATCCATTAATACGTTGTTTTTATATGCAACTGCATATATAAAACATGTAAAAGTGGCTTTTTCTAAGCCAAAATCATGTTTTATAAGAATGTGCAATTGAACTAAAAAAAAAACGTATTTAATCCTTTATGAGTGTTGTTTTTATATGCAATTGCATATTGAAAACAACGCATTTAAAAACTCTCAAAGTGGTTTTTTCTTTATGAAAGACATGTTTTAATCAATATGTAAATGCACTTGAAAAGTGCGTTTTTAATGGAGAATCACTAAAGGTGTTGTTTTTAAATCTAAATACATATCTTTTTATGTATTTTTACATGTGCAAACTCTTCTCCAAACAGTGTATTTAATATTCCTCCTAGGATGTTGAATTTTGGAGGCATTACATATGTTTTAAACTTGTGAAAACATCTTCCAAAAGTGCGTTTCTAGCTTAGGGCGTCAAATTTGGAAGAGATTGCATATGTTCTTTCATGTGCAAAGACTTATTAAAAACAACGTATTTAATCCTTCCTTTTGGGTGTCGAATTTTGAAGCCATTGCATATGTTTTAAAGCACATGCATACACATGTTTAAAGTGCATTTTTAACACATCACTTATGGACATTGAATTTGAAGGCATTTACATATCTTTTTAAACATGCATTTACATATCTTTTTAAACATGCATTTGCATCTTAAAAATGCATTTTAACTTCCCTTTCGCTGTGTTTTTGGGAAGTGGCAATTTTTGAGAGAAAAACATGTGTTTTTGACTTTAAAAAACCCACTTTTTGAGGGCGTTTTTGGAAAAAATGAGATTTTGAAGCAAAAAATCATTCGGAAAATGGTCAAAACTTAACCGTTTTGGCTGCTTATAGGGTCAATTTTGCACTAAATTGGCCAAGGATCATTCTTGGATCATCAAAATTGCATTTTGGAAGATATTTTACTCCAAAAACAGCCCATTTAGGGCACGTTTTTTAGCATTTTTACCCAAAAACGGCCTATTTTTGGTCATTTTTCTTCATCAAAATCAAACTTTTTTGTTCTAAGATGAGTACTTAGGCATTACCTTTCATTTTCAGCTTGTTTATCATCATTTCTAAGCTATTTTGGATGCCCTAGATGTCGTTTTTGGTTGTCATTACATATGCATTGGAAATGGTCAAAATGGTTGCTATTTCCTTGCATTTAATCTCTCTTTTCTTTCCACTTGACTGTGAGTGCATGTTGACTCTCCAAAATTGAAGGAAAAAGACTAGGAAAGAGATTTATATATAGTTTTTAAATCCAATCTTTTCTAAATCCGAAAATCCATTGATTCATTTCAAATTTTGCCCAAGATTTCTTCTTGAGGATTGAGGTAATTTCTTCCTTGAGTTTTTACACAATTCTTTCCAAGTTCATGTTTTGGTTTTTGATTAACATGTAAGTTTTCATTTCTATTTCAGATTTACATGTTATGTTTGTTATAATGATCCTTCTTCTTCCGTCTACATTCTCCAAATTGCATATGCAAGTGCTTCATCTTGTTTGTATATGCAGCCGGGACTAAAAACTCTGTTCTTGAAAGAAACCATCAAAGAAAGCAAGCTTATTGATATGCACAAGCAAATCCATTCCAAAAAGCCCATTTTCATGCATATATGCACTCCATCCGCACTTGTCTTATCGCTGCCACATGACTTGAAATTCATGATGGTGGTTGCTTACACATTTGCTTATGATGAAAACATAACAATTCATTTTAAGTAGACGTCATATCCACTCATTTCCATACATGTTTCCCTTCATAATTCTCGTTGTCCGCACATGCAATCACCTCCAAGAAATCCGTTTTTGGCTCTTCCTTATCATTTTTGAGCTAAAATCCATTCACCTCTTCGTTGTCCTAAATTTTTCCAACCATTCCTCTTGTTCACACCATTCTAAAATTCATACTTGTACATCAAAAAGCATGCAATCGACCCATCCATACTTATTTTTCTCACCTAATACTTGTTGTCCATTCATATGTAATACCCTCTGAAAAATCAGTTTTTGATTTTTCTCACAACACCAGAAAAGGAAGAAGAAAAGGCCCGAAGGATTGAAAGGAAGATTCAAGAAAGGTTAGAACGTGAGAGGAAAAAACAGAAAGAATGATCTAAGATGGTGTTGCCTTCCTATGCTAACTATCCAGTTGTGCAACTAGGTTTGGATATAAATGCAAGGCATGAAGATATCATTTCAGACCTAGGGGCTTTCATTTGGAATCAAAGAGAAGACGACGCACACTATTCAGTTGCTCGGGCCATCTTGGAGGAAGAGGAGGAAGTAGGTATTGAATTTGAAAGAGAAAGACAAAGAATTGAAAGGAGGCTTAGAGAAAGATTGGAATGTGAAGAAAGAGAAATGATACAAAGAGAAAGGGAAGCCCATAGGAGAGCTCAAAGGCCACCCTTAAGATTAATTCAACTTCGAGGGAATCAAGTGAATCAAAATTAGAACACAAGCTGGATAAGAAGATTGAATCTTTCTTCCCAGAAAGGTTGAGAGACTACAATCAGAAAGAATTTTTACAAGGCAGAGATGGAAAGAAACAAATGTGCTTCTCAAAGAGACAACCAAGGATGCAGGTTCTTGTTCCAGATCAAGATGCTTTCACCAAACTAGAGCATATCAATCATCACACATCTTGTAGCAGCATGAAGACCAACAAAGGATGATGTAATAGGTGTTGTGTCTTGTCAGGCACTTAGAATATTTTCATCATGTCTTTGTAATTTGTATTTGACATATGTAATTGCATGTGATAGTATCACGTGCAAAGTTGTAACATGTAATCAAGTTGCAAGTGCATTAAACATGCAACTTTGAATAAGTCAAAGTTAGTTAGTTAGAGAATAAGTCAAGGCGGTTAAGAGTTTTCCCCTTTTCTCTCCACCTTTCTCTCTCCTCTTTTCCTATATAAACGAGTGATATCATTATAAATAATCATCTTTTGGCAAGGCAATTAAATTCTGCCAGTTTGTATCTACACTCTAAGACTTTGAGCTTAGATGTAAATTTGAATTGCTTTCAATAAAAGGGGCAACTTGTTTTCAAACTTTGTGTTGATTCAAGGTGTTATGTGATGACATTTTCTGGATATTGATTGTGAGTTTTGGAGTTTTGCTCAAGAGGGATTTGAGTTCAATTGTGCAAACTTTGAGCTGCTTGTTGTATTCAGAGCCAATTTGAACTTTTGAAGATTTTGTGCTGCACGAGAACAAATTGTTATATTAGATAGTGGCTACAATTACTTAGAACTGAAGACTTTGGGCTTCAGTTGTAGGTATTTTATTAAGTTTGAGAGTATTTGGTAAGAGACTTTGTGCCTAACTGGTTATTCTACTTAAATTCTAATTTGGGATAATTGCAAGAGACTTTGGGTTCCTGTACTTATTCCACAAAATATAAAAAGTAAACTGCAGCCCTTGGTATTGTTCTTACATCAATTCCAGGGTCAACAGTATTATTGTAGCAGTAGGAGATCTTTGTAGGGTTAGAAAGTTGTTACTTGTGAATCTTTCCTAAAAAAGAGGAACAGATTGGAAGAATGACCTCTTTATTTAATTTTAGTTGAAGTCTTACTGAAGCCACCTACAATAAGAATGGAGCCTCCCCTATTGCTGAGAGGAGAGATTTATCTCACTATACCGTTGTCTAAAGTTACAATTTTGTAAGGTGTAGTCTTAGCGGCTTACAAAATTTTTAACCAACATTTCTGTTAGAGTAAAATATTAATTATGTTAATTAACTTTACTCCCTTCTTAAGATGTCACCTTTTTTGCTTTAGTTGTTTATATTTAAACACTCATGCACTAGTTGTTTTAAATATAAACTTGCATGCATTAGTCATGTAATAATTAAACTAATTATTACATGCACTAGGGTTTGCCTTTCAAGGCTTTCGATCTCTTTTATAAAGACGATCCATTATATATTTTATTAATTTATTTATTTAAGGATATTTTTTTCATATTTTTTAGTCAAACCCTTGCCCTCTTCTTGTCTCTACTTCCTTGTAACAGGTTTTTGTATGTAGGTGATCTTCGAGTTTTGTGAATTTGTATTGCTCAAATCCTACATGGTATCAGAGCCTAATCTGCTACAGCTTGTTCACATTTGAAGAATTCAAAGATTAGAAATTCATGTGTTTCAGATTAGGGCTTTTTTTTTGTTTTTTATTGAAATTAGGGGGTCCCTAAATTTTGGTACACTTTGAGCTCAAACGGACCTCACTATTGAGCTCGCAGTGCCCAAAAACCCTTATTTTGATATAAAACACGTCAAATTTGGACAACTTTGCATTTTGGGGCATTTTTTTGTACCAGATAACTTAGCACGCTTTCCAAGGCATAATTTGTACTGACTGACACACTTCCCAATGTAAAATTTTCTATTTTGATAATTTTGTTGTCTAACACGCAAATTAAAACAAAAAAATTGGCACACAAATCGAGGCAAAAATCTGAAAGGCTTGACACGAATCCCGAGGCGCACATGCGATTTTTTATTTTTTAATTTTTTTTGCCATCAAATTTAAGCGAGGCGAATGCAGTTTTAGCCCTTAGGCATATGGCGACTAGGGGCCCAGAATTTTAGCCCCAAGGGGCTTGTGACGACTATTTGGCCGTCAATTTTAAGCCCGTGAAGTGTTGATGTCAGCACATCTAAATACCATTTTGGGCCCTCCAGAGCAATCGGTGGTTTTTTGCTCATAACTTGAGCATACAGTGTCGAAATCGGGAAAACGAGTATTGTCGGAAAGCTGGTTCTGAGCCCTATCCAAATCTGGAGGTTTGAATTTTTTATTTTGTTTTTTTTATGGTGTTTTTTACTGTTAAAACTAGATGTTCAATTTTGCACTCTGGAAGCTCTATATTGCGCATCCAGACTCCGTTTTGGGAAAGCGAGGTATCGTTGGAAAGCTTGTTTTGAGAGCTTTCCAGTACTATGAGTCATTTTCCCAGATTCTTGACCAGGTATATTTTATTCAATTTTTTGCATTTCTACACTCTGGTGGATATCTTGGATGTTACAGGTCCTAAGATCTCTTCCCTTTAGGCGATGACTCTTCTTAAGTTGTTATTTTGTTTCAGAAACATTCGCTCTTTTTTGAGCAGTGTATACTTCACTTTTGTAGCATTCTTGTATGCACATGCATTGAGATAAAGTGTCATTCTATTACATGTATGAGATCTTGCACATGTTCGTGCTCTTTATACTCGCACTCCATTATAAAGTGTTAGGGGGGTTTGATGTTTGCCTTTGTTTGTCATCTTTTTTTGTCATGTGAGTGTTCCTCCAATGACATTAGTCTCAGGTATCTCTATGTGTTTGTACTCTCTCTGCACATTCAATGTTTCAGATTCTTCTTCATCATGTAGTTCATATTGAACGATCTTTTCAGTGTATCTGTCATTACTCCCTTGTTAGTAGTATGGGAGGGTTTCTACTATTGGTTCTACTGCTTCCTTGGTTTGATAGTGTGAGCTATGTATTCAATATTTGTTTCTATGTACTAGGCGGATGCAGTGGCTTGGTACCTATGCATTTCAGTGAGATGGATCATTTACCATATAGACACTCTTTCTTTCCTATTTTTAGAGGCACTCTTCAATCTTTCATTGATCAACTCTTCAGGCTTTAGTGTTTTATACCATTTGTATTTTCGAGTTCAGTTGTTTGCCTTTGTTTGCCTCTTGATTTGAGTAGTGTCATTTGAGGGCAGTCATACAGATTATAGTCTTCTCTACCTAGTCATGCTCTATTTCAGTGGACGATCTTCAAATCAATAGTTACTTATTGACAAAGTTTGCATCTTCTTGCTTCAGTGATATTCTACATGTTCATTTTTGTTCTTATTTTCTAGAACATTCCTAGTTTTGGAGGCTTCTTCAGTCCTTCAGATTAGTCTGTCTCTTTTTGGAGTAGAGTGTTTCCTATGTGGTTTTCTCTATTTCTCCGCTTTATAAAGACTCTCTTTTGTACTTGGGTACTTGAACAGACCTTTTGTTGCCGGGACCCATTTTTTTTAGCATTGTAGTTTCCTTTGCTTTCTTCTTGCATTGTTGCTCATCTTAAGGGGGGGGTGTTAGAGTAAAGTATTAATTATGTTAATTAACTTTACTCCCTTCTTAAGATGTCACCTTTTTTTCTTTAGTTGTTTATATTTAAACACTCATGCATTAGTTATTTTAAATATAAACTTGCATGCATTAGTCATGTAATAATTGAACTAATTATTACATGCACTAGGGTTTACCTTTCAAGGCTTTCGATCTCCTTTATAAGGACGATCCATTGTATATTTTATTAATTCATTTATTTGAAGATATTTTCTTCCTCATATTTTTGAGTCAAACCCTTGCCCTCTTTTTGTCTCTACTTCTTTGTAACAAGTTTTTGTATGCAGGTGATCTTCGGGTTTTGTGGATTTGTATTGCTCAAATCCTACAATTTCTTTTCATGTAAAATGAGCAACCAATGATTTATTTCTTCTAAACGATCTTTCATCTTTCTTTTAAACATCTCGTAACCAGTGCAATTGAACTTCTTTATATCAATGCAAGAAGTAGAAGCTATGGTTTTCAATCCTTTTCTCAAATCTACAAAATCACAAAACAAAAGCTCTCATTGCAACAAAAAGCTTTCAATGCTTAAAGAGAAAGGTTTCCCCCCTCCAAATAGAATCATTAACTTTGATACCAAATGTTGAGAAACAAGGTGAAGACAAATTGCACTACTAACTTTCATATGTGATAGAAAATCTAATTTTTTTTTTTGTTCAATTAAATATTTGGGGATGATAAAAATTCTATGGAGAATGTCTTCATAACCATGCCCAAAATGCTCTGAGAGAATATGTTGGTTACCAAATACAAATGTCCCGAATATCCCCCAACCCCCTTTGATGAAGAAATCGCAAAAAACTAGGATTTGCCCAAAACGTGTGCTAAGTTTGATAATTCCAAAAGGATAGCAAGAAGGAATACTAAGTGGAAACTTGTAAACCTTGGATGGTATACGCTCAATTTTGTTGGAGCTGCTAGAGATGATAAGGCTACTAGAGGGGGTATCATCAAACCTTCCAAGGGAAAAATGATTGTAGCCTATATTGGTAACCTCAATGGATCCACTAATAGCTAGGCAGAATGTATGACTCTATACTGGGGAATTAAATTTGCGCTCTTTATGGGTATCAAGGCCCTTGCTATAGTAGGAGACTCCAAACTTATAGTTGATGTTGTTAAAGGGCTATTTAAAACTAACTAGAGGGTATCATGGAGGATATTAAAAAGTTTTGCTTGGCCTGGACTGTTTTGTCATTGATTATACCTTTAGGGAAGTAAATAGAGTCACAAATGATATGGCAACTACGGGTTTGCATTTGGAAGGCATTAGATATTGGAGAAAAAAGGAATGCCCTCCTCACCAAGTAAAAAATCTCTTATTGGGAGAGAGCAATCTGGAAATAGATGGACATGGGAACTAAATTGGATTACTAGTGCTTCATGTTGAGTATGGTTTTTTCACTTAATAGGGAAAGGTTGGACAGTTCTTGGTCTACCCAATGTTAGGACTTGAATTTGGCAGAAACAATTTGAATTTTATGACTAAGCATAAATATGATGGCAGGTTGTATAGTTAAGTGGCCAAACACCCAAGTGGCAATATGGTGTGGCAAATGGTGATTGGTTGTAGCCACACATAAAGAGATGGCATCATTTTTATAGGATTACAAAGAGTGATTTAAGATTTTTTATGAGAAGCAAAATTTGGAAAAGTTTTGTAATCCACAACTCATTTATTATTTCTATGGGGATGGGTTGCCTACACAAGTGGGCAAACATGAAATGGAAAGGGAAATTATGGGCATGCAGATTAATAATTGTATTCATTTCACCGACATATTTATGGTGATTTTCTTTCTTTCTTCTAACAATGCCAATTTTAAACTTTTTATGAGTCAAAATTATGTTGTTTCTAAGAGTGATATCATGGGTGATGACAAGGTGAGAATCGAACCCAAGAAGCGTGATGAATTAAAAAATGATGTTACTATGTGGCAAATTTGCAAGGAGGGAGGGGTTACATAGTTTATTGGAAGTTTGAATGGATATATGAGAATCTATCCATATAGTTTTCTTCATCATGGGTAGACAAAAGGGTTATGATGGGAGGGATTTGTTTGAAGTTAATGAAGAAGTGATAGAAAAAGTGAAGAGCCTCCCTACTATTGGCAAGAAGTGGAGGAAAATGAGTCGGGTGTAAGATACAAACTGTATGCACTCTAAAATGGTTGCCTAGACTTTGGGCCCCATTTATTCAATTTATAAACTCTGAATCAATTTTATCAATAATCAATATTTTCAACATTATTAATTTCTTGATCAAATCTTAATTTCGATCATATATTAGATTTTTATCCTTGGGCTAACCATTTATCCTAAGTCTTTATTTGATTAAAAGGAATATTTCCTCCCCTTTTGATTAAATAAAAAAGCCCCCACTTTCCTTATCCTAAGTTGCACAAATAAAGTATTATTCATATTTTATAAAAAGGAGAAAAACACTTTTTGTCTCATATGGACATAAAGTCAACTCTTATTTTCCTATTGGAGGATATGTGTGCACATGGATTGCTCCTCTTTCAAGCTCCACCGCTGATTAAGACTTTTTGCCTCTTAATCTCCATAGTCCATTTCACCTCATTTCTTATCAAATGAGAGCTCTCTCCTTCATTTGCATATACTTGTTTTATGCTAATGTTATGCTGCAGGTTTTAAGTGCATTTGGAGTTTGAAGATATTGAAGACTTGCTTCATTGCATCATCTAGTTCATATTTGCTTTCATAGTTGCATAATAATGACATTCTTAGTGTAGATTTCCTTTTATGCAATAGAATAAGCTCACATAGTCTAAATAGAAATGCTTGGTAATACTTGTTCTTTTCTTTCATAGCATAGTTTGTACTTTCCTTTCATAGTTTAGATTGCATCATCATATAGCTTGCATTGCATTGCATATTTGATTATTGAAGATACTGGCATTGTTGCCCTTGTCTTCACTTGAATCTCTCATTGTGTGATTGACTAGCAAGGTCACAAGCTTGTAGCTCTAGCTGAGAGCAAACACATCATAGTCCCTTGCAACTCCATGAATAGAGAGCTATGAGCCGCTTTGTGAGGCCTCATTCTTGAACAACCTTGCATGTAATGATTCATAGAAGTGCACCATTTTAGTGTGTACATTTCTGACGCCCACCGTGGGGCAGAGTAGACTAGCTTTGTCCCTTCTTTTTCTGCATTTTCGTCATTTTCCGTCAATTTTTCGACAAGTTTTTAGCGTAATTTTTATTCTCTGGTTTTCTGTCTCAGAATATCGCGTGATACTTTTCAGTATATCGCGCGATATACCTTTATATAGCGGTGCGATACTTCGCGCTTGCTACAAATATCGCCTGTCTTGAAGAGAAATATCGCGCGATAGTTCGCCCTTTACGGATTATCGCCCAACCTGCCTGGAGTATATCACCCACCAGTACTGAGGTATATCGCCTGGCATAAGGCGAAATATCGCGTAGACTATAAAGTATCGCCCCAGTATAGTGCGAAGCATCGCGCGATACTGGTGTCTGGACTGTGGCTGTACCCGACAGTGAGCTGTTTTTGAGCTATTTTATCTATCTTGCAAGTTTTGGGTTCTTAGCTATCTTTTTAAAATTTTCTTAAAATTTTCAGCGTTTTCAAATCCGAAATCCGTGCCTCTGAAAAATGGGTGCCCATTTTTTTTTAAAATTTTGCAAATGGTATCAAAAATTTAAGTGTGATATATCGTTGGAAAGGTCTTTCCGAGCCTAATCCAACCATGATGGTTTCATTTTCAGATTTTATCATTTGATTAGTTACTTTTGCAGATTATCTAATTTTTCATGTACTAATCATTGGTAGATTTTGGATTTTGCTTCTCCTAACTCTTGTTGGTCTAACAAGTTGTGGTTGTAGGTGCCTCTTGCTTGAATATTTTGTCAAAATCGCATGTCAAAGAGGGCTACTAACAGTTTTTGTAAGGCTGCCCAAGCATAAAAAAAAAAAAAAAATCTTGCTTATTTATTTGCTTTCCTTTTTAAGTGTGGCAAAAACTAGTTGTTTCATTTATTAGACACTTAAGATCTTGTTGTAAGAATTCTTGGGTGGTAAGAGAAGTATGCTCTTCACCATTTTGGTGAACCAGAAAATCTTGAGCCATCTTTGAATTTTGAAAACAAGAGGGTAAATGAACTTTGCTTGGTGTGTTTGGGAGAGATTCTTGAGGTAGGGGAGTATGCTCTTCACCCTTGTGGTGAACCAAAAACTTTGAACCTCAAGAGTTGATCCACTTTTTGTTTAGTTGTTAGAATCTTTTAGCGGGCCTACTCTTGAGCAATCAAGAGGAACGACCCAAGTGGGGACAAGCTAATACCGAGCTATTCCAACCCACTATAATCTCAAGGCTATCAAGGACACAAAACATTGGTAGACATAACACTTGTCTTCGCTTGATGTGAGTAGCTCATAGGATTGCGACCATGGGAAAAATATTGAGCAAGAATGCTTAAGGTACTCTTGAGGCCGCGAGGTCCTAGTCCTTTATGAGGAGCAAGAGGGGTGTTATGAACGGAAACCTTTATTAAGAACCATAGATAGAAGCCACCCTATTTTTCCGCTTAGCTTCTTGGTGCAAGGATTGATCCAAGTGGACTTACTCGGATCACCTCAAGATACTCACCGTATGTGTTCCTTTGGTTGTGTTGTTTGACACTTCCACGACAAAGCCAATATCTCTTGTGGGCAACCACTTGGTGTGAAGCAAGGGGACATCAAGTTGTGGGCCAAGTTGCTAAGTAATGAGCCTTGTCTTTCTAGGTAGTAATTGCTCGAAGTGTTTTCGATTGTGTGATACCAGTGTAAATGTTATCAACATTCAAACAATCGGTAGCATTCATAGGGTGCAATTTTATTTTTGATATCATAAGTGTTTGTCTTGACAAGGTTGTTTTTGCCCTTGTTTCAAGTGTTTGAAGACATGTTTGATCCTCTACTGTTTGCAAACCTATCCAATTGTTGTTGAATTTGTGATTGAAATCAGACATTTTCACCCTCACATTCGAAAACTTGAAATTAGACCTTAAAAAATCAAAATTTTGCACAAATTGGTCAAGATCAACATTAGTATCACATTAGCCAAAGAGAAATATCGCATTAGAAGGTTGTTCTTGGTGAGAAAGTTTATCTCTAGAATTGTGAGCTACATTCTTGGAAAATTCTCGTACTTTTATTGTCCAAATAATTTTCATTTAATCTCAATTTCAATTATCTTTTGGCCTAGCCCAACCTCCTGGTTCAAAAGTGCAAGGGTAGTCACCCTTTGATTTGAAGCACCTCTTTGACAATGTTGGTAAAGGCCCTTCTTCTATCTTTTCATTTTCTTTGGATAATAGAGAACTTTGACTATCCTAGTTTGGTGTTGACATTTTGTGAGGTCATCCTATTACCAAGGGTCTTCTATTTTCAGTCTTCCTTGGTCAGTCCAGATCTTAGATCCTAGGTGTTGTCATGTTGCTCAACATCTCAATGAACATTATGGTATCAATTGCACAAGATGGCTCTTAGTCTTCTTCTTTCTTCTCCATTTCCCATGTTCTTCTAAAGTCTTTTATTCCCATGGGAAATTCTTCTTCTTATTCTTCTTCTTCTTGATTCTTTTCCTCTTATTATCTAGGCTACCTTCTTCTATTCATCTATTCATTTCTTCCATGCCTGATTCTTCCTCTTTTATAACCATGAATCTTGACTATTTGGTTTTAAAACTTTTATTAAGAATAGATGATCTTGAGCTCATTGACATATTCGAAAAGTGTTGTTCCTCCAAAATTCTCATGAGTGATGAATTTATAGCAAAAATAAAAGAAAGGATGATTAAATCAGATGCCTTTGCTAGAATCATAAACATGATCATATCACGATCTTCTTCTTCCAAACATTCTTCATCCTCTAAATCTTCTCATTCTTCTTCACCTTCCAAGTCTTATCATGACTCTTCCAGACATCATTCTCATTTTTCATCTTCTAAGTCTTATCATGATTCTTCTAAACACTATTCACATTCTTCATCTTCCAAATCTTATCATGACTCTTATAAAAATCATTCGAATTCTTCATTATCCAACTATTCTTCTTCCACTAGGTCTTCATTTTCCTTATCTTCAAGATCTCGTTCTTCTTCTACTTCTCCCAAGAGTCTTACTTCTCTTCAGAAGACATATCATAAAGAGCAACGTGATAGTCCTTGTGATGTCTCTTCCACAAAGAGTGACACACCTACCTTTGATGACTATGATGACTATGATGATGGACAATGTAGCAATACTTATGGCAACTCTATTCCTAAGAGTCCTCGTCGTCGTGTGCTTAGGCTTACTAAAGGGTCATCCTATTGGATAGATTGTGATGGTGATCCATATGATTCTGATTTTGAGAGAAATTATGATATTTGTTGTGAACAATATGATACATCTACTTCTATTGAGGAAGAGAAAGCTTTCCGTGCTGATTATAAACGAAGATACTATGAGCATGTCTTGTTTAAAAACTCTCATGCTGAAAATAAAAATTACACTGTCCAGCAAGATCATGTTAATGCTGAACCTTTGTCTTGTGATGGTCCCCTTCCATCCGCCACTTCCTCCAATACCCACACACTTCTTAAAGCTTCTGAGTCATCCAAATCTTTCACAAATCCTTCATCCAACAAAGATCCTAAGACTTTCCATGCGGTTCCCTATAGTTATCCTCAAAGGCCACCTCTTAAAGATACTCAAGCTAACCTTCACTTGGCTGTAAATACTTTCAATAATGCTAAACCCAAAGAGCCTAAGCCTTTAAATGCTATAATGCCTACTTCAGCTAATCCTTCACCATCTCCTCCAAAGTCTTCCATACAATTCCAACATGCTTCCTTGTCCTTAGAAGTGGCTCCATGTCAAGAGGATTCTAAAAATGATAAAGAAAAAAATATAAAAAAAGATCAAGATCAAGAACCCTCCATGTCATCCAATTCTTTTCATGATGTCTCTCATCTGCTCAAGTCTTCTCCTAAGCAAGATCAAGCTACTACTTACACTATTGAGCTTATTGACAATCAAAATAACCTTACTACGCTTGCACTTTCCAAAGATGATACTTCCATTAAGGTTATTAAAAATGGTGTTGTTACTTCTAATGTAAAGCCTATTGAAAATCGAAAGAAAGTTGATATGCTTATGCTATCCAAAGATCCTTGTCAAAATCAAAGTCTTCCATCTTCTTGTTCTACCACTCCATGTTCACTTCCGCTTTCTACTCTTCCTAAGTCTTCGCAAGCTTTGAACAATTCTATCAATGAAATTGCTCCTATTCAAGATGTCCAAGATCCTATTGAAAATTTTTATGCTCACTCTAAAGATGTTAATATCCTCGATTGTCATATAGATGTTAATGAACTTATTGATTATCCTTTTGCATCTGCCACTTCCATCCTTGGACCTCCTCCACCAATACTAAGGGCTTCACATCTTCCTTCCATTTTGGGTCCTTATGTCCCTTCACTTTCCCCTCCTAATTCTTGTAATTCGTCATCCATTTTGGGTCCTTATGTCCCTCCATCTCCTATCTTTCCTCAAAATCAACATAGGTACATACCTTTGAATCCTTTTCATCCACCCACCCATCTAAACCAGTCGTATCGTCCTTCTTCCACAAGTCCCAAGTCTTTTGGAAGTAACTTGAATGTTCAATACAAGAAAAAGAAGCAATACAAGAATCCATAAAAAAAAAAAGATCACCATGTCCCCTCTAATCGACATGGATATATAAAGTCAAAAGAGATATCTAAGAAAAAAAATACAAGACAAGTATGGGTTCCAAAACCCATCATTGAAGATATTCTCTCTAAATTATCAAAAGGAAATGAAAAGCCTAAGGCTATATGGATTCCAAAATCTCTCTTGAAAGAGTCTCATGTTGAACAAAAAGTGAAATTGACATTCAAGCTTCCAAAGACTTCCACTTCATCTTTTTCCAAAAATATTCTTTCATTCCATGCGCCTGAACCACAACCTCTGCTAAACATTTTCCATATTCCTTCTCATATTCCTCCATTCACATTTGAGAATTATAACAAGCACACCAATCCTCTCTTTGAGGAGTCAGATAACAATAATGAATTAGAATATGGTTCACATTTGGACCAGAATATGGTTTACATTTCCTCTATTTTTCCCACCACCCCTCAAGGTGTGTGTCGATGTTGATCTTGCCTTTCTTTCCAGTTATCCTTTTCACATTTTTTCCATTCATTATCCTTCTACCTTCTATCATCTTTTCCTCATTTGTCTATTCCTCATGCGTTTTCCTTTCCCTATCAGCATTTTTGAGCATATCATTTTGAATCTTTGGTATATCAATGATTTATCCTTTCAAGGAGCATTATCTGAAAAGCTTGCCTTCTTCCAAAAAAGAAAATTCAAAAAAATAGAAAAATTCAAAAAGAAAAGAAAAAAAATGAAAAAATTAAAAATGTACCATGGTGAAAACTTGGAAACAAGCACCTTGGTAGCAAAAGTAAAGAGAAATAAATTCATCTTATGATGAAAACCACTCCCTTGTGGCACCTTGGATAAGTACTGTGATGAAAACTTGACAATCAAGCATCATGCGTAGTTCTTCTACATATTTCATCCATTCCATCTTCTTTCTTTGATTTTGGCAATGTTGATCTATACACGAACATTTGGCTATTTTGTGAGCTATCTTATGATGGTCTTACTTTCATTCCATTCTTTTTTAGCCTTCATATTCATTTTCCTCCATTCATTCTAGTCTTTCACTATCCTCTTCCTCTTTGGTCTTGATCTAATAAAAAAAGAGTAAACACGATGCTATGAAGCCTCTTGACATGTCTACTCCTTTGGACTGCATTTCTCTCTTCTTTTGCAGTGCACTTTTGAGGCTTATCCTATGCGATCATTTCATTGCTTATCCAAATGTGCTTTGCATGATAATTTTTTCCTAGCTTGGGTACTCTTAAGGATTTTGCCTTTGAGGATGTCTTCCCTTCATTTTCCTTCATTTTCATGTCTTCCATTTCTTTCACCAGCTTGCTCATCCATCTTGTCCTCCACATTGCTAGATTTTGGAACTGCACGATGTGATCTTGCTTGGAAGTTTGATGTCTATTCTGTCTGGGGGCATCTTTTGTACATATCTTATTGATCCTGAAAAAATCTAAAAAAATGATATATTGTTAAAAAATACCAAAAAAATTGATATATGATGCTAAAAAAATCTTAAAAAGTATAAAATCTCTTGAAAAAATACAAAAAAATCAGAAAAAGTTCAAAAATCCAAAAAAAATGAAAAAAATATTCCAAGTGGTGAAAACCTGAAAACAGGCGCTACTTGAGGCCTTTGCACTCCTATTTGTTAGCATGCGTCCTCGACACTGACCCTTTCTCCATCATACCCTGACCCTACTTGGCTTAGTCTGGAATTGGTCTGTGTCTTTGCCTAGGGGGCATAACTGTTAGCATTAGTCTTTTAGGTGCATTTGACTCTTGGGGCATTTCACAACAGGTGTTTTTCAACACCACCCCAAACAGAATTTTTCAACACTACCCTTGCGTCGAGTGTTTCTTAACACTTATCAGATGTCTTTCCTAATAGTTTAAGTATGATGCGATATTTCTCACTAAACAGATATGACAATCAGAGTTTGACTCTATGACCAACACACACGCACTTAAACAATCAACTCGCTGATGATATGATGACTTTCTTTTTCTTTGTGTGCTGTCTATGAGGATTTCTTTGATGAGTGGTCTCTCCTTGAGAAGTTTTCGATGATGCATAGCTAAAAGACTGAGGGTATGAGAACATGTTTTATTTCTTTATCTGTTTGTGAGTATATTTTGTTGGTCCTAATTGTCATGAACATTTATGCTGGTCTTACTTGACACTAGATTGACAAGGTATTATCCTTGACTGTTTTGCGAGTACATGCTTCTAATTATCCTGACTTTCATGTGTCTTGATACAAGCATAATCTCGCCATATCAAACTTATGTGATCTCACTGCATTAGTCCTCTTGACCTATATGTCTTTGATGCCTAGGTGAGATTTCCACATTTCTATTTGATAAAGATCATATTCATATCCACATAGTCATACTAGTGTGCATTGTATGATCTTACGACACTACCTAACGCTCGATGATGATAATTAGATGTTTATAAGCGTTGTGACCTTGCAAGTCAACCACTTTTCATAGTAGCTTGCATTTTTAGGTTCATGTTAGTCTAGTTTTGCATCTTGCATATGGAGAGAGCTCTTTTTTTTTCATCTTATGTGGACCTGTTGGTCAACTGTGCTCATTTTTTTTTATTTTTCTTGATCATATCTTTCATTTTTGGTCTTTCATATCACATCATTTTCTATCCATTTTCGGACTCGGAATCGAAATCTGAGTTGCGTTTCCAAATTTTCTCATTCTTCTACACAGTTGACTGACCTTTTGAGGCATAATTCTTCGATCTTTGATGGACTTTCTTCCTTCCATGTCTCTCAAATTTTCTAATCTTTCATTCGCTCTATTTCTAGTCTTTTATTTCTATTCTTCTACTTCCTCACTGAGGCATGTTTTCATTTCCTGATGGTTAACCTCTTGACCTTTACATTTGATTATGACTTCCTTCTGATTTGATCAAATCTTTATCGATTTGCTATCTCTCCTCTACCTGATTTCGATTTTGATTCCGAGGGGGCAGTATTTATGGGATTCTCATTCCCGATTCCTTGATTTTCCTGATTCAGACATCTTTTGTGAACTTTTGTTCAAATTTAAAATTTTTATCTTTTACTTTGAATGTGATCCTGAACCGACCTCATGTTCAAAGGCCTTTGTCTATGTTTGTTTGGATATGATCCCGAATCGACCTCATATTTGAGTTGTTTTGTGATCCTAGATCGATCTCACATTTCAACTTTATTTTTTTACTACATGTGTTCCCAAATCGATCACACATTAGTAAAAAAGGGGCAAATATATGCACCCTAAAATGGTCGCCTAGACTTTGGGCCCCATTTATTCAATTTATAAACCCTGAATCAATTTTATCAATAATCAATATTTTCAACATTATTAATTTCTTGATCAAATCTTAATTTCGATCATATATTAGATTTTTATCCTTGGGCTAACCATTTATCCTAAGTCTTTATTTGATTAAAAAAAATATTTCCTCCCTTTTTTATTAAATAAAAAAACCCCCACTTTCTTCTTATCCTAAGTTGCACAAATAAAGTATTATTCATATTTTATAAAAATGAGAAAAACACTTTTTGTCTCATATGGACATAAAGTCAACTCTTATTTTCTTATTGAAGGATATGTGTGCACATAGATTGCTCCTCTTTCAAGCTCCACCGCTGATTAAGACTTTTTGCCTCTTAATCTCCATGGTCTATTTCACCTCATTTCTTATCAAAAAAGAGCTCTTTCTTTCATTTGCATATACTTGTTTTATGCTAATGTTATGCTGCAAGTTTTAGGTGCATTTGGAGTTTGAAGATATTGAAGACTTGCTTCATTGCATCTAGTTCATATTTGCTTTCATAGTTGCATAATAATGACATTCTTAGTGTAAATTTTTTTTTATGCAATAGAATAAGCTCACATAGTCTAAATAAGAATGCTTGGTAATACTTATTCTTTCCTTTCATAACATAGTTTGTACTTTCCTTTCATAGTTTAGATTGCATCATCATATAGCTTGCATTGCATTGCATATTTGATTCTTGGAGATATTGGCATTGTTGCCCTTGTCTTCACTTGAATCTCTCATTGTGTGGTTGACTAGCAAGGTCACAAGCTTGTAGCTCTAGCTGAAAGCAAACACATCATAGTCCCTTGCAACTCCATGCATAAAGAGCTATGAGCCGCTTTGTGAGGCCTCATTCTTGAGCAACCTTGCATGTAATGGTTCATAGAAGTGCACCATTTTAGTGTGTACACAAACAACCTCAACCAATTTTTCAGGAAAGATGAAATCCCTGTTAAGCCTCATGGAGGCTATGAAAGAGAACAATTTCCTAAGCCTTGGGACCATGTATGCTTCATGGTGATGGCATACTTTATCCTAGAACGTGGGTTTAGGGTTTATTAATTTTATCATAAGCTCTTGTTTAATCATTTCCATAATTGGGATCTTATTTCTTTTCTCTTTTTTCTCCTGAATTCTTTAGAGAATCATATAAAAGAGGTGATGGACAATACTAAAATCCAGGGTAAAAGACCTATACCTCTACTCCAAGGGTTGATTTTCCATCTCTATCGCTTCCACTTGGCCCTATGCCTGCCTAAATAGATTGTGGTCCAAGAAGCCCCCAATTCCAACACCCTCCCTCTGCTAGTATTATGGATACTCATGGTCTGAGTAAGAAGAAATGTATTAAGAATCTAGGATTAAAACTTGCTTCTCGTCAAGGAACTCTTGAAACCCCTACACACATTGCCACTAAGGTGGAATTGGTAGAACATAAAAGGAATGTCCTGTCCCTTGTCAAGAAAAAAGGGAAAGCCTTTGCGAAAAAAGCCAAATTTACTATACAAAAGATTATTTTTGAAGATGAGGCTATGGAAGAAATTAGCACTCCTAGAAGGTCCAACAGACTGGCTAGTTGCTCTACTAGTAAGAGAAAAAGAAGGAAATGGTGGATTCTGACAACGAAGAAGACGCGGGTCGTGGGAGTGAGGAGAATGAAGAAAAAAATAAAGATGAAGATGGCAAGGAGGGGGATACTGAGCTAAAAGGAAGCTTGGAGATTGCTCATAGTTTCACCCATGTGTCTGAAAGTCTTAAGACTGGGCCTGTTGATCTAACCAATGACATGATGATGGTGGAGGACGTGAGTAAACTAGGTATGTCTAGGATTTGTATTGATAAATAGGAAGGGACTTGTGTCAATTGCAACTCAAGGGCATATGACCTAGAAAAGACCAAAGCTTGGGTGACTGAGCTTGAAAGGAAAATTACTAGCATCTCCAGGTTCAACCTACGAGAAATACATACTTACAAAATGATATTTCCAAATCAATTCATTTGATCCCCCAAAATATGAAGAAAGACTGGTTTAGTCAACATTTCAAATACTTATGATACAACTAAAGGCATATTCGACTCTAAATAACAAACTATTTAAAAGCAAATAACAACTTCAAAAATAAAAAGTGTATTCAATATGATATAATATAACAAACTACTCATCTTTAAAATTCCTTCTTCAACCTTACTTTCAAAATTTCAAACTAATTCAATAAAAACTATAATTTATCTTCCTATTTCGTACAAATTGTTAGTTAAATGTAGTTTTCTTACAAATTTAAAGATAAAAAGTTATTTTCTTACCGTTCAAATAATCTGATTTTGGCTAATTTAATTATTAGTAAACATGAATATACAAATTAACAAATTTAAATTAATTGTGTAAATTTATTTTACATTTTATTTTTCTCATGATAATGGTGTGAACAAACTCCACAATACAAAATAAATTTCCAAAATTAATTCCAAAAAACTCTGTTAATCATACTGTGGTTTAAAACACACAATAAAGCTACCGATATATAAATTTCAAATTTCACAATATTCATCCCAATAATTACATTGGTCCCACAAAACAGCACACCCTAACAGTACACCTGAACATCACTGCAAAATACCAGACCACTGAAAAATTGCCCCAAATTTTCAAACTGAAGAACTGAATCCGTAAACAACAAGGCATAAACCAAATTTGCAATGATTTAACGAAATCTGTCCCCACAGAAACAGGGTTTTGTAACACAAAAATTTAGCAGATTATGAACATGCCTGATTTGCGATGCGAAAGCGCGCTGCCTGAGCAGAGGCAGCTTCCTGAGAAACCAGAGACTGTATTAGCAAGGTCTTCACTCGCCACGCCGTGAAAGGAAACCCTGGGCGGCCGTACGCATTGACAAGAGCCGCAGAAGACTCCTTAATCAGACTGCTGTAGCCGTCATTTTTGCCCTCCATTGCCATGGCCTGCAGCAAAGTTAGGGTAGGGCCATAAGTCTCCAAAGCCTGAGACCCGAAAACCTTCGCCACGCTGGATGAAACAGGGACCATTCGCGGCCAGGTCTCCTTCCGATCACTCATGCCCCAATACCTTCCAGAAAACGAAAAATCATGCAAAGATGAACAGAAATCGTGAAAATGAGAACATAAATCTTGAAAATGAGAACACAAGTCATGAAAAGATGAACACAAATCATGAAAAGATGAGCATAAATCATGAAAATGAGAACATAAATCAAAACTGAGCTGCCTGCCTTATGGAAATCGGTGATTAGATTTGCTTACTTTGCTGTGCATGCTGCTTTTGCTGTGCGGTTTGCTGTGGCTGTAGAAGGCGTGTGGGGGATCGTTTTCCTCGTGTATGCGAAGCCCGGGGCCGAAGTGGATTCGACCCCGGGACCTGCCGAAACCAGGGCTGCGATGCAAAAGAAAACCCCTGCAACCGAAAGCATTCTCATAGTGAAACCAAATGGAGGCACATGGGCGGTAAGCAGTATTGTTTAAAGAAGCTTGTCATAATGACGACAAGGGAGCACACCTAATCTGCAGTCTAAGTAATGTTTATGGCCATTAATTATCTCGAAATGTCGATTACGGAGATCGTAATTATCACTCCCCTTCCCTGGATTTTCAGGTGCGTTGGAACATCATTACGGTGTTGTTAGAGAGGAGTGGGGTCAGTGCCTAAATTTGATGTTCTTATGGTTGTATGGAAGTATGTTTTTTAAATATAATTAAAATTTTAAGAAAGTAGTATTATAGTAATTATGTAAGTATTTGGATCATGATTTGTGATCTATTATTAAGATATTGGAAGTAAGAGGAGAATGTGAGTTTTATTACGTTATGTTTTCTTGTTTTCTACACACGTGATAGATCAAAGATTTCATTACGTTATGTTTTCTTGTGTTCTACACTCATGTGATAGATCAAGAGATTAAGAGATCAACGAGCCAGATTTGAAACATTGATGGAGAAAGTATCACACTGTTAATCTAGAAACATTCAATATCCAATATTACGGGTTTTGAAACTGTAATGCCTTTAAAAGATAGTATCATATGGAAAAGTGAAGATTTTGGAGATTCAATTTTTTTAGTGAATGTATGTGCGTGTGTATAATGGTGGGACTAACTTTCATTTATAATTTATAGTTTTTTAATTTTTCTAACCTAAAGCTTGTAAGTCGAGCAATGCAAAGATTGTAATAGTCATTTCATGGCATGATATGTGGATAAATATTATCATGTATAAAAAGTGCAATTGATTTATTTAATGTTAATGATCTTGGAAGCTCATAATTGATTCATGAGACTAAACAATGTATATAGTATGCTTTACACCCCTAAATTAATACAAAATAAAAAAGTAAAGAATGGAATTAAAAAAATTGTGTTCCAAAGATAATCTTTGGATATCTTAGATAGCGTCCATGTAAATTCAAGACAACATAAAAATATATGATGACCCATGGGGATCATTAGGTTTGTGATATCCTCACAAATTATTAACAATGTAAACTTGGAAGTTGGCCTACAAATGTCTTCTTCATGAAGCAAGAAGACTAATTTAATAGGAACTAATTAAGGCACTATGAACTCCTCTAATAAACATGCATTTTAGAAGTCATTATAAAGATTGGTAAGACATCTTTGATCCTCTTAAACAACAAAAATCTAGTAAAAAAAAATGGTCATTTGATTTTATAGCAAAAAGAAATGTATTATTTATATACACAACTACCAAATTATATAATAATAAAAAATTGGAATGCTAACAACATATTTTATAATAATAATAATAAAGTATATGTGTGTATGGCCTCTCGCGTGCATGGGATTTATAGGTTTAATCCTAATAATTTTTTTAAAAATAGGTAAAGTGGGGTCCCTCCTCTAGAAAACACCTTAAACTAAACTTTGGTGGGTTCTCAAGAGGAAGCTTAAGGAAGTATGGCATAAGGTGTGTCATTAGAGATAGCAAGGGCTCTTTAATTATAGATAAATCTCTTAGAGGAAACTAACATTGAAGAGGAGGTTCAGGCAATCATCCTAAGTACATACATTTGCTCTACAATTAAAAAAAGTTAGTCCAATATTTATTGAAGGGGGACTCATTAATCGTAATAAACATTCTACTCAAATTATCATCCCTTGCTTTCTTTTATATTATTAATCATTTACAAATATCTTGCTCATACAAGCATCAATATTAGACCAATACAAGCTTTTCCAACACAACAATGAGACTAAGATCAAGCCTTGTTGAACAATCAAATTAAAAACCAACTACAAAGGACCTAAAGTCACAACTTGGAATTGTATATTAGATGTCTCTTTGGCATTTGAACTCGGAATCTCCACAATGATAACTCAATGTTTTAACCAATTTGTAGTGCCACTCCAACCCCATCTTAGTAAGAAGGTAAAATGGTTTTGGGCCTTAGCTTGGATGTGGTATGAGGTAAGTATAGTTTATATTAAATGCTAGTTAGTGTAGCTAGAACTATATGTTAGTAGTAAGTGGTTATTTATGATGTTAATTGCTGATAGGATGTTGTTATTTAATACAAGTAAATAGGTGCAGATATTATGTGAAGCTTTGATTCGATTTTGGAATGCTCCATTGT
Source organism: Chamaecyparis obtusa (assembly GCA_027943335.1). Classification (NCBI taxonomy): domain Eukaryota; kingdom Viridiplantae; phylum Streptophyta; class Pinopsida; order Cupressales; family Cupressaceae; genus Chamaecyparis; species Chamaecyparis obtusa. Next base: position 290,653 of record BSBK01005717.1, read on the forward strand.
TGCTATTTGTAGTGTGTATGTGTGTATTTCTCTTGGACTCAGTTAGAGTTATGGACTATAGTCATTTTGGAGTCATGATGTGTTAGTGCATCTTGAATATCTAGAGTGTTCATATATTGTCCTTTCGTATTGACATTCTTGTGATACGTCTAATTATTGCTGTAGCCTTTTGTTCATATGGTGGTTTTGCAATATGGTTAGATGATTATACTTGTGGTTCAATGATGCTCATATATGTATGATGAATATGTGATGGTGTTCTTTATGATGTTGTATCAATGATTTGATGTGATTTTTTATTAGTTTACATGTGCTACTATTGCATATGGTCAGGGAATATGTGTTATGCTTTTTACTGTGACTAAGTGGCATCTAATGTTAGTTAATTATCTATGATAAATACTTGATATGCAACACCTATGCAACCCTAACTCAACCAAGTAGGTATTACAACCCTGAGATTATCCTTAGATGATATTGGGTTAAGTCTATAGGATGTTGTAAGACCCTTTCATGTTTTCCTTTCTACATAAGTGAGTTTGATATTGCATAAGGTTTATATGTAGAGGTACTTATCCAAGGTATTCTAGTGGACTATCCATGATAACTTTATATTTCAATACTTGATGATGTTATTGATGACTTATATCTTATAGACATATTGATTTTGTTGGGTATATTTTTTATGGTTGTGATACCCTTCTGTGTGCTCGCATCTCTATTTATGTATTGAGGATATTTCAAGACTATGATGTGTGTAATGGACTACCTATGATGCTTTGATATACAAGGCTTTATGATGACACACCATTTGATTATTTATGCATGTGTTGGATACAATGATATTAATAAGATCATTATTTATGTTCTCCTTATATATATATATATATATATGATGATGATGATGATGATGATGATGATGATTATGTTTTATGATTATGATATATTTTTGCAAACTAACCCATGCTTCAGGAGATGTTATTTAGGATGGTTAAGATACTGATATATTTATGTTATATGATTTGATCTTTTCCATGTTATGTTGACCTTTCTATGATGTGTTTGTATGAAGAGGGAGGATATTGTATTACTCATTCTTGAGGCCCATATGATGTTTTGAGTCTCTCTTCATTGATTATTTTGGCTAACAAAATATATTTATATATGTGTGTGTATGTATGTAGGTATGTATGTATGTATGGGGTAAGTGCACCAAGATGGTGTGCAAAAAAGGGGGTATAAGTGGCCACTTTTTTTTTTAAAATTGGGTAAACCTTAACTTCAAAGAGAAATTGGAGGGTCTTGCACTCAAAATTAGAAGATGTGCAAAGAATAAGAATTGTAGTACTTTGAATATAATTTTTAAACTACTGAAGTTGTTTAAAAATGGATAAGATTAAGAGGAACGGATAAGATTAAGAGGGTCAAACCGTATGTGCACGAAAAATTATTCTTGATTCTTTCAGAAAAACATAACATATCTATTTTTGTGCACTCAAAAAAAGATATAGTTCGATTTAGTATTTTAAAAAATCGTTTGGTAGGATGGTAGATAAAAGTGAGATATAGAAGTTGTGTATTTTTTCGTAATTTTGTGTTGAGTACTTTTTTTAATGACTTTTTGAAGTGACTGGATCCTGAAAATATGGTACATGTTTGTGCGATTGGCATAACTTGCATCAAAATAATTGAAAATGAAATTTTCTTTTTTGTAAAGTGTATAGATTCGAGTGTAGAACAATAATATGTAATTTTTTTTTGCAATTGTTCAAGTAGATCAAAAGTTATTAAAAAAATGGTAGACATATGTCTGTGAGGCCTATCAAGACACTGGTAAAGAAAATTAAATTTCACTATGTTAATGTTGTCCAAAAATTAAAAAAATTATATGGTTAAAAAGATGAGAAGATGTGTGAGATTATGATGGTAATTTTAGAGATACCCACTTTATCATTTGTAAACCTGATGAGGATGAAGTTGAGAATTCATGTTAGAAGATGAAAAAAATATGTAAAGGGACTAAAATAGAGCCCGAAAATAGGCCTTCAATCCTTAGGTTCAATCCTTAGGGTCATTTACCAACCCTTTATTCAAGCCTAAAACACATACGGATTTTGGTGTCCATCATAATGTACTCGGGTTTGGAAAAGTAAAAAGAACATTTAAGTCTTTAATAATGTGTATGCATTTTGGAGACGTAAAGGCATGCCTCTCTCTCTCTCTCTCTCATATCCCCTTCCTCCTTGCCTCTCTTTCCCCTCCCTTCCTTCCTGGGTTCCTATTTTACAAAACCCATACAAGTTATGGAAAAGTAGAGTTAAACCGCTAATTTTCCATAAAGTCCATACAGGCTATCAGGAAAATGTTAACATTGGTTTTAGGCTCTCTCTCTCTCTCTCTCTCTCTCTCTCCAAATACTATCAAAATAACTAAATACTAGATTGTAATTTGTTGGCAGTTGAATTGTTGATTACCTCATATCTTTCTTCTACACTTGGGTTGTGTAGTAATGTTGATGGGCTCCTTCATGGGTGAGGACTCCTAACAAAATGGAATGGTAAAGAATTTTTAGGAAGTCACGATGGGAGATGTAATAGGTAAAAGATAATTAACACAAATTAATAACCCAAAGTTGATGACAAACACTACAAAAGTAAAAATGCATGTACTCATCAGCGACATCTGGTGCATTCATTAATTCTGTAAAATCCAATTGTTTCTATATATAGAACAAATAAGACATGTGCATTCATCAGTATACACGTACATGTTTAATCATAATACATTTAAATAAATAAACTTAAGTTGTACTAAATTACCTTTTGTTTCAGTGTCTTGGAGCCAGTGGATAACCTAGCAAAAACAAAATTAACATAAGAGAAAAAAATATGATAACACATGGGTTCAATTAAAATTATAAACAAGAGGTGTGAAAACTTTGATACTGCAAAGCTCTCTAGGCCAAAGTCAATCGCAAAAAGCATCACATCATCAACTTTGGACATTTGAACCCCTGACAAGCCCTATAAAACATCAAATAAATATACATATTGAGAAAATATATATTGACACCAAGAAATTATTCTATTTTTATGAATATTTAAAAACTATACCTCAGGTGTCGAAGCCACCCACACATGTCTAGTCAAATGAACACTTTGTGGTGTTCTCGCAGTATCACCTTCTGCACCCTGCAATGAATATTATTCATATATCAATTTAATTTGTTTTCTAAATAAAAATTTATTTAATTTTATAAGCTTTAAGTGATTAATTAATAACATGTCAAAACACAAATAAATATACCTTCATCTGTCTCATAGAAAACACCATCATCAATAGGTCATTTGTGAGGGCCACATCCTTAGCAGTGAATGCATGGCATCTACTCTCATAATGTGTACCTGAATGGGATGTCAAACCATCCTCATTCACATTGGTATCTACCCCGACACATATACCATGACAGTTGGGGCACATATGCTCAATGGGCTAGGTTGAGCCAAATGGAGCATCAGATAATGATGGAGGTGGTACAAGTGTTGATCCACCCTCTGCCTTGACTAACTATGTGTCATGCTCAATAATGACATTATTAAATGATGTAGCTGCTTGAAGGGTCTGTAAATACATAAAATCCTTCACTACTACCGGGACCACAACATGAGATATGGGGTTTTTAGCTAGACGCCTCATATGGTGCGGCTCTACCACCCTATGGGCCCCATGTCTATCATGCATTGAGCCTCTCCCTCTACCCTAGAACTATCGAATGTCAAAGTAATTCGGCTTCTCACTGAGGATAAACTCACAATATAGATTTCTCAAAAAATATAAAGGCACCTCCAAATTATTACAGGGTGCTTGGTCAAAGACCATATACCACCTATCCCAAAATGCACCTCTCATCCTATTATGAACACACCAATGTATGGGAAACTGATTTGTAGTTACTTCTAGAGAGTTACTACTAATAGGATTAGTGATAAGAGAACATATGTCTTCTTTAAGTATCCTTTTTTTTTCACTTGATCATATGATAATCCATCAGCATAAAATGCACGACATCTATCCCTCCATGAACCCCATGTTGTAACCTACCTAGACACCTCATTCGTACTATTGGCCATTCTTTCTAAGTAAGTGGTGAGGGATGAGTGGTGCTCAAAACTAGATGACCTTAACCTATTACCAATATGGATATTTGGGCACAATTTTGTTGAAGGAGATTGATAAGTTCCTCTTGTGCGGAATCAACGTGACCTATTGGAGAATGTAGAGGGTTTGGACTTGGGTTTGGCGGTGCATTTGGGTTTCTTATTGTGGGGATACGTTTTGAGGGTTCTCTTGTTGCTCATTTCCAACATAATCAATATTTTCATGTGGTCAAAGAGGTATTTGTTGTCTCTTTCATGGTTGGGGATTGTTTTCCAAATATAACATCAAATTAATTAAAAAAAACTTTAAACACTTCAACAATCCCTACTCAATTGAAATTGAAATAAAAATAATAATGAAAAATCTTACCTATTTGATGGTGTGGCATGCTTGCAAAATGATCAATAGGGCAACAAAATCCAATAACAACAAGAAACCGCTAGGATTTTGGCATTTTCCCTTTCTCCTCTCCTTCAAACTAGGTTTTGGCATGAATATTTAAATAGTCAAACAAGGGTTTTTTTAAAAAAAAAATTATGACAGTCAAAACGCATAAGGGTTTTGAAAAACTTCAATTATTATTATTATTTTTTGTGGCTTGGAAAAGGCTCGGCTTTTCCAAGCCTAGTTTTTTCAAATTTTGAATAACCCGATCAGGTTATGAAAAGTTTTTGGTTTTTTTTAGGAGGTGGCCACTTTTTTTCACACCATCTTGGTGCACTTATCCTATGTATGTATGTATGTATGTACACGCATACACACACATTGTTCTTGGCATGTAGGTACTAGGCATCGACTCCAACTGGTTTCATAGGTCTAAGTATGCCTTTATAATCCTCAATGGTGGTTGAAGGGAGATAGCATTAAGATCCATGTGAGCCTAACCTTGTCATCATTCTATTTAAGAAACGATCTTGATATTGAGTCACCCAGTCAGATTGTCATGGTGACTAATACACACATGTGCACATGCATGTGTGTATGTATATGTATGTATATATAGTTCTTGGAATAATAAAATAATTTTTCCATCTCATCAATTACATCATTTTTACATTTATAAGTTGTAATTCACAATAATAATTAAGAACTTGAAGGAAAGAAGTCTCTTGTGATTTGGATTGCAAGGTAATTTTCCTTATTTCTTGACTTGGCCAAAAAGGGGACATTTAAAACACACATTACAAATTGTGAGTTAACTACCAAAAAACATGTCACAACTTTTTTTAAAAGTTATCTTCATTTGAAGGTCCCTTTTGTAGAACATTAAAATATTTAAAAATTAAAATGAAGGCCTTTATTTGAAGTTCATAATGACATCACATTTCAATGAAGGTTCTTTAATTGAAGTTCATGATGACATCCCCTTCAAATGAAGGTCTTTCATTTGAAAATATATTTAATGTTTGGAACCTTAGGCTGATTATTTTTCTTTTGCTTCATCTTAAAATTAGGACACACTGTTGTGGAATCATCCAAAAGTGGATGAGAAAGTTGTTGGTAAATGGTTAGCGCTCTCCTCGGGATTCATGACAAGGGACTAATCGCCTCCTGTGGATTCTATAAGTCTAGTGGTTGTGTAGGGCATTGAAAGGTTGATCTTTTGGTGCAACAAAAACCACTCTTGTAACAAGTGGTATCAGAGCTTGGTCTCGTGTCTCAATCCCCTCGAGTAACGTTGAGGGGGAGATTGTTGGAAAAATGGTTAGCGCTCCCCTCAGGATTCATGACAAGGGACTAACTGTCTCCTATGGATTCTATAAGTCTAGTTATTGGGAATTGAAAGGTCGATCTTTTGGTACAACAACAACCACACTTGTAACAAAAGATAAATTTTAGAAAATTGATTATTTTTCTTTTGCTTCATCTCAAAATTAGGACACACTATTGTGGAATCATCCAAAAGTGGATGAGAAAGTTAGATTTTAGAGTTTGAATATATGAACCTTAGCACATCATTCTTATATACTTTAGGAATGAATTCAACCAATTTTTAAAAATACAAAATGAACCTAGGAGTTGAAATGGTAATTTTAAGGCATGTAACAAATGTATGTAAGTGTGAATAATGGTGCAATAATAATGATTAAATGTGGAATGCGTAGTAATTAGTGTAAAAAGAGGTAAATAATTTAAGTGAATAGAGTTTATTTTATAAGCTAAATCAAAAACAAAAATATGTCACCTACAATAGTCTAAGTGGATCATCTTGACAATGAATCTATGTTTCTATCAATGGCACGATGTAGTCATGAAATGAAGTTCATAGCTATCGAAGGTCAACAAGAAATAAGAAGATCAACCAATAATGATGTCCATCCATTATAAGCACAATAACAAATAGTAAAGACGAGTCCAAATGTAAACTGCAATCAAGAGAGTATCGATAGTACTATCATAAGTGATACATGATCGATTATTATTTTTGATATTAAAATAGAAAAACAAGGGTGTTGTCCCTTACAAAATCACAACCTGAAGGTGTTAACACTATAGAACAAAGCAACAATTTACAACAAGGTCAACAAAAACCATTGACATCAAACTAACAACACAACTAGCAACTCACATCAAGAGTGGGTAGACAACACACCCACATCATGGGGAGGAGGACGAGTGACAAAAGAGTGATTTTTCCTTCACCGATGAACAACCATGATTAGTTATTATTAATGGTGAAAAGATCAATAATTATAAGAATAATGAAGTAATTTGATGATAATGTAATTATCAAGGATTAAGGATTCATTATGCAGTGATATTACTTATGAAGAGATATGAACTAGATCAAATATATGTCTTTTCATGCCCTAGAGATGCAACCATTCAGTCATACAAGACATAAGAAGGCATTACAAACTTGGAAGGAATTTAGTCATTGATTTAAAAAGTTCTATATATAATCCATTTGCATCTACCCATATCAATCAATTGCCTTCTTAGGCATTATTTGGTTGCAAGCATATAAGTTTATATAAGAGACAACACCTTGTGATTGCAAGAAAGAACTTATATACTAGACACAACATCCTAATCATTGCAAGATTATAATTCACTATTTAAGATAACATCTATATATTATTGTTAAGTGATATTGGTACATCAAACATTGTACTTGTCCTAAAGGATCACATCTAAGAAAATAATATTATCACTATAAGTGATACATGATTGATCATTTCATACAATTTTTTTTAGCTAATCGCATATATCGTGTAATAAATTTATCATTACATACAATTAAAGGATCATATGGGAGATAGTAATCTAATCACTCTAAGTGATATGTTTAGTTTTTCCAATTCAAGGATCATATAAAAAATAGCAATCTAATCACTATAATCGATTATATAGACTAAGATCATAAGCACATTCTCCAATGATAAATCATACAAGGCTAATATTCTTAAAATGAAGATCAACTTTCATAATCCTTATTATTATGTTAGATAGAATAGTGATCAATATCTATATCTATATGATACAGTTAAGATCGGTAAATCCCCATAGGCTATGACCAATATTGTAGTAAATAAACAACACAACGGAAAACACAATGCAAGAGAAAGAAATAACACAATTCAACTCTTTATTATCATCAAAATCCAATTACATGCAACATGTCAAGCTATAAGGCCTTCTCGGTTATAGCTAATACATCAACAAATTCAACAAGATCACAAGATCCAACTACCTCCTAGCTAGCCCAAATCTACATCACAACAGAAAACTAGTAGAAATAATAAGAAAAATCAAAACTTGAGCTCACAAGCCACCAAGAAACCTTCTTGTTTCCAAGGCTAACACTTAGCTACTAGCACTAAACTCTACAATTTTTCTACTCTCTTCTTGCCCTTTGCTTATGCTACCTATACCCTCCTTTTGTACAACATAGCCACAAGTCGGCTTTACAAATAATAAATCATAAAACATCATTCAAATTCCAAGAACTCATGACAAAATGTGTTATCCTTCAAGTCATCTTGCAACAGTCATTAAATTTTCCTAGGAGAACGAACCGGCCTAGATTTAGGTCCTCACACATCCTAGCGGTTGATCCACATCACAAGGAAGGTGACCCTAATTAAATGCACATGTCAGTCATCCCAAATAATCCAAATAAACCATTTAGTGAGCCAGAGCACTAACCTTGTCAGAACATCAATTGAGAAACATAGAACAACAATCAAACCCACTCGGCAAAGAACACCAAAACCAAGACCAAGCTTGTCGGTGAAACAAAATAGGAACATTCCACCAATCTCAATTATTGAGTTTGTCAGTGGAGACACACATCTTCCAACTAAGAACTACCACCAAATGAACAAGAATCTTAGGTCTTCAACTGGGCTCACCACTTTGAACAATGAAAAACAAAACCAAAATTTAACATATTTCTGGTTCATAAAAGATTGCCAACTACCCAAGGATACTCCTGCATTAGACATCCCAGGTGTGAAAAAGATGTTCTCAACAGCTCGATGAACATGTTTTGGGATTCAACACATAGATCCCAAACTGGTTCTTGATATACATGTCTTCTTAGACACTCTTACCCCTGTTCCACTTTGGTGAATCCTTCCCTACAACTGACAATTGTTTGCCTTGACTTCTCACATCTTTTCTCAGTATGTCACAGGTTTGTTTTCCTCATTGATCTCTAACCCTTTGAGAATCCTTCAACTCACTCCTTCTACTGAAGATCAGATTCATATTACTGAGTTTTGTATCCTACAAAGGAATTTGGGAAAACTTCCTACCACACTTCTCAATAGTGAATACATTCTTGACACAATCATGTACAACCTTATAATCATACTGCCAAGGTCTACCAAGCAATATGTGACAAGTAATCACGTCCACAATATCACAAAACACTTGATCTGTATACTGTCCAATTTGAAAATTAACAAAACATTGCTCCCTTACTTCTAAAGCATGTTCATCTTGCAACTAACTAATCTTATAAGGATAAGGATGTCTCACTCTCTTCAAAATGAGTTTCTGTACCATCTCCTCAACAACAAGGTTATCAGTACTTCCACTATCCACAATCACATTATATCATTTACCTTTGGACTTACATAGGGTTCTAAAAAAATTTCTTCTCTGACAAGGTTCCATCACCTTATTACCGAGCAATGTTCTCTGAACCAACAAGTTTTCAACCTTGGGCTCATTCAATACATTTTCATTTACCACATCATTCCTTCTATTACTAACCTTCATGTCTACATGGGGACATTCAAATGACCTATGTCCTTCTCCACAGTTATAACACGTACCTTTGAATCCACCTCTACCTATTCTTCTCTTTGGTTCAATAGGTTTCCATCCATCCTCAACTATCAGTTTATCTTTTATCAACTGTTCTAGCTTCTCCTTCCCTCAAGAGTTACCTTGATGTCTTCTCTTCAACTTATCTTATATCTTTAGGGCATACTAGTAAGCATCCTCAACTGAATCAATCTTCAACATGCCAATCTCATCTTGGATATTGAATCTTAGACCATTGATATACCTTGCCACCTTTTCTTTAGAAATTTCTCTATGTCCAGACTGAATAGTCAGCTTGTAAAACTTCTTGGTATAGTCTTTCATAGTCATCTCCTTCTTCTTTAGGTTCAGTAACTTATTGAATAACTCAAGTTCATAGTTGATAGGGATGAACTTAGAATTTAGTTTTTCCACCATCAACCTCCACTGAGTGATCTTCATTTCACCTTCTTCTCTATATCTCTACAATTCTTTCCACCATAAAGTAGCATGTCATTTCAATTTAGTATGTGCTATCCTCACTCTAAGAGGATTTCCAATGTATTCAAGCTCAAAGTAGTCTTCTAACTCACCGATTCAATCAATCAGTTCCTCGAGTTTCAATTTACCTGAGAAATTAGAAACCTCCATTTAGTGACTTGTACTCAACTGAGCCATATATTTCTCCAACCAATCAACTTTGTCTTCCACAAACCTCTCCATCTAATCGACTCTATCTTCTCCACTCGATCCAACATCCTCAAAATCTTCAACAACTTCTTCATAACCATCCTCAGTTCCAAGGTTCCTTGATATACCAGCTATAGCTCTCATGATCTTTGAGACCATTTCATTCTTCAACATTTTCATCTTAGATTTGACATCTGATCTAATTTTTTTTGTTATCTTCATCTCTACCACATCATAGAGATCTATGATTGCCCTAGGGTCCAATCTTCTCAGAGGAATCTCCCAAGATCTTCAGAAACCCTCTACAACAAATCCCAAACCTGACCACCTTGTGAAAACCTCTGAATTTTTTGCAAGGCAGTTTGCAACCTGCTACCTCACACAAACAACTAGACAAAGTTTCACAAGTCTAGGAACATGGATATGCAAATCGGATCAACCAGATCAACTTTCACCAACCAGATTAAACTTTGCTCTGATACCACTTGATACAATCAAGATCGGTAAATCCCCATAGGATATGACCAATTCTGTAGTAAATAAATAACACAACATAAAACACAATGCAACAATAAGATATAACATAATTAAACTATTTATTATCATCAAAAGCTAATTACATGCAACATGCTAAGTTGTATGGCCTTCTCGATTACAACCAATATATCAAAAAATTCAACAAGATCACATGATCCAACTACCTCCTAGCTAGCCCAAATTTGTATCACAACAACAAACTAGTAGAAAAATAAAAAAAGATCTAAAGTTGAGCTCACAAGCCACCAAGAAACCTTCTTGTTTCCCAAGCTAACACTTAGCTACTAGCACTAAACTCTACACTTTTTATGCTCTCTTCTTCCCCTCTACTTATGCTACCCATACCCTCCTTTTATACAACATAGACACAAATAGACTTTACAAATAATAAATCATAAAACATCATTCGGCTTCCAAGAACTCATGAAAAAATGTGTTATCCTTCAAGTTGGCTTGAAATAGTCATTAAATTTGCCTAGGAGAAAGAACCAACCCAGATTTAGGTCCTCACACATCCTAATGGTTGATCCACATCATGAGGAAGGTGACCCAAATTAAATGCACATGTCAGCTAGTCCAAACAATCCAAATAAACCATTCGATGAACCCGACCAGCGAGCTTGTCAGAACATCAACCGAGCAACACCAAAAAATAACCGAACCCACTTGGTAAAGAACACCAAAACTGAGACTGAACTCATCGGTTGAACCAAAATAGGAACATTCCATTGAGCACAACTCATCCACCAAACTCAATCACTAAGTTCGTTGGTGGAGCAACACATCTTCCAACTGAGAACTACCACCAAATGATCGAGATTTTCAGGTCTTCAACCAAGTTCACCAATTTGAACAATGAAAGATAAAACCAAACTTTAGCATATTTTTGGTTGATACAGGATTGCCAACTACCCAAGGATGCTCCTGCATCAATATCTATATCTATATCTATATTCTCATAAACTACATCATTTTTACATTCATAAGTAGTAATTCATAGTAGTAATCAAGGACTTGAAAGAAATAAGTCTATTGTAATTTAGATTGCAAGGTAATTGTCCTTATTTGTTGACTTAGCAAAAAAGGGGACATTACAACACACATTACAAGTTGTGAGTTCACTATAAAAACAAGAGTCACAATAAAAGGGCCTTTCTTTCAAAGGTCACAACTTTTGTTCAAAGTTATATTCATTTGAAGGTCCCTTTCATAGAACATTAAAATATTTTAAAAATTAAAATGAAGGCCTTTATTTGAAGGTCATAATGACATCACCTTTCAATGAAGGTTCTTTAATTGAAGGTCATGATGACATCACCTTCAAATGGAGGGGTGAACCCACAATAGTGGGTAACAATTTTTCAGAGGAAGCAATTCCTCCCAAAAATTGCGAAAGGGCATATTTACTTGCCTACTTTCAATCACAAATTACATACTTTCGATCAAAAGTCTTGTACTTACATTTGATCGAAAGTCAATTAGTTAAAATTTTGGTTGGGTTTAAACCCTGTCGAAACTATCATTTTCACAGTTTCGGCAAAATGGAAAGTGAGGCGTCTGACTTTCAAACATCATTTTCAGAGGTATTTCACTGTTCATTTTACATTATTTATTGTTTTTAATATATATATTCATGTATATACATATTTATAGATGTATATGTGTGTGTGTATACACACACACACACATGTATATGTAGATATATACATGTATATATACACATATATGTGTATATATACATATATATCTACACTTATATATATATATATGTGTGTGTGTGTATGTGTGTGTGTGTATACATATATATGTGTATATACATATATATATTATACATACATATATACACATATATATGTATATATGTATATACATGTATATATATGTATACATGTATATATGTGTATATATATACATATATATGTGTACATATACATGTACACACACACATATATGTGTGTACATATACATGTACACACACACATATGTGTGTGTGTGTGTGTGTGTATGTGTGTATGTGTGTATACATATATATATGTGTGTAGACACACACACACACACACACACACACACATATGTATGTGTATATATGTGTACATATATGTATATACACACACACACACACATATGTATATACACACATATATATGTGTATATACATATATATACATATGTGTGTGTATACATATATACATTTATATATGTATATACATATATATGTATGTGTGTATATATACATATATATATGTATATACACATATATATGTGTATATATGTGTAGATATATGTATATACATATATATATATATATGTGTGTGTGTGTATATATATATAGATATATATACATATATATATATATATATGCATATATATAAATGCATATATATATGTATGTATACATATATATGTATGTATACATATATATGTATGTATACATATACATGTATGTATATATGTATGCATATATACATATATATGTACACACACACACACACATATATATATGCATAGATATATGTATGTGTATATATATGTATCCATATATGTGTATGTATACACACATGTATATGCACATATATATATATATATATATATATATATGTGTGTGTGTGTGTGTGTGTGTGTGTGTGTGTGTGTTCAACATACACATATATGTGCACGTGTATATATCCATACATATACATTTATATATACACATACATGTATGTATATATGATATGTACACACACACACACATATATATGCATACATGTATGTATGTGCACATGTATATATGCATGTACATGTGTGTGTGTATGTGTGCATGTATATGTAGTGCACGTTTATTTACATTTAAATGTAATTTATGTAATTGATTTTACTTCAATAATGTAGCAAAATGTACTTTAATTTTATTTTCAATTAAATTAGGAAAACATATATGTAGACTTTATTTGACAATAAATAAAATCTTTCAAGTACACATATATAGATCTATCTAGATATTATTAGACATCATGGTAGATGCACTGATTCCACCTGAGGTACTATTTGCATGGACTAATAGGGAAATTGAATGATTGCAAGATTCCATAAATAATCTGACTAGCTCTAGTGTCTATAAGAGCACATGTTAGTCCATACTTTCTAGCTTGATTAATATTAGAGATGACATTCATGGTACCACTCCCTACGCACCGGACGTTATATAGGTCATACTTGAGAGGAAGAGATGAGAGGTTGGCTCCGGTCTTTCTCTTAAGGAGGTACAAGCTTTAGTGCATAAAGAAACCCTAAAAGGGGAAGTTTTCCCATCTTATGCAGACTTACAGTATGTGAAGGGATATCAGGTTACCAGGTGTTAGGATCCTGCTATATCAGCATTGATATACCCACGGTTTCTAGCTATCCATGGTTGTTATCCAAATAATGACCAGATTCCATTGTATTTTGCACAACAGATTTTTGTTGAGGTTCGTTTAGGGAGGATCGTTAATTACAATGATTTGCCAACACATCTAGGACAGGGGCGTGGAAGGCTTGCTGATAGAGATGCTTTTTGTCAAGCTGATCACTAGAGGCTAGTACACAGGGCCATTGTTGGTCAAAGGGCACCTTCTATAGCTCTTGTTGGAATTAGGAGAGATAGGTACTGAGAGGGGAGGGGTGAATTAGTGCCTTCAAAACTTTACTTATAAAACCTTTCTGATCAATAACTAAATACTGTGATAATCGATCAAAATAACTTGAATCTAATTGCATAAATCAATCATCTAGTTAACTTAAGAAAGTAAACAACATGAAATCAATATGAAAATCACATAACACAAGTATTTTGGTAATGCAGAAACCCTTGTTAGAAGGTAAAAACTGCAGTGGGGATGACACCCACAAATTCTTCACTACTGTAGATAGAAAAGGTTTGCCTGTTAAGGCTACAAGTTTTGATCACTTCTGGTGATCTTACCATGTTAGGAGTAACATATTAGATCAGCTAGATCTACCTAGTTATAGGATTTAACAACACTACATGAAGTGTGTACTCAGTTAAGAGATTTATACAAAGACTGTTAAGTCTACTCTGTTAAGAGATTTATCAAAAACTCTATCACAATTGTTAGAAAGTAATAGGTAAATTATCTGCTAGTTGACAACTCAATTGTTTGAAACAAATCTATAAGTGCTTATCAAAATATCACCTTATCTGTGATGATTCTCTACTCTGTTATGCTCGGTAGCCTTGTCTGATTCTACTCAATCTGATATCTTCTGTACTTTGTTCTACTCGGTAAACTGATGGTCTTGAAGATCAAAAAATTCTTCAAGTGCTCCATGATTCATATATATCAGTTCAACAACCTCATGAAAATGGTGTGAACATATACAATATATAGTGTTTTGTTTTGCCGCTTTAGCAAAAATTAGGTTACAAAAATAATTATAACCCTAAGATCTACGGTGCAAAATAACCTAGATCAACTAATACAAATTTGATAATCATTGCATTTAATGAATATCTTTTACAATAAATGCTCCTCGATCTTGGTAAACCATTTTACGATATGTTATAACCATTTGCATAGAATAATGTGCCATTTCTGATTACTATGTCATTTTCTGTGATCATCAGTAAACACTGTATAATTTTCTCGGTGTCTACTATGATGCTCGGTGTTTACTGACTGTCAGTGTCAGTGTCGTTGGTGCTTGGTTAACTATGTGATGCTTGGTGTAACAAGCTTTACCGACTGCTCTGTCTTACTTCTAGTTACCGATTGTCTCAATATAAGTAACCGACTAACCTATTTACTATCCTTTGATACTAATGACAACCTTAAATGCTCAATAGAGATTAACAATCTCCCCCTTTGGCATTAGTATCAAAACTTCAAAATGTATATAGACAAAATGTTTCTATATATTCCTTATATCTCCGCCATATACATATCCACAACAAAAAAAACTTCTAAGTACTAAAAAGTACTCCCCCTCGATGCATGCTCCCGGTAGTATGTAATATACATATCAAAGTATACTAATTTGGCATATACATGGTTTTCCCCCTTTTTGATAATAATGCCAAATACAAAAAAAATATAATGTATACTTACATCTTATCGAAAATGTTTGGATGGGTTTTCTTCACAGACTCCAAGAGGTTGTCCCATTCCTCTTTCAAGTTGGTAAGAGCAATATGCTCAAGACTGACTTGTGCATGCATGTCAAAGATATTTTCCAACACTGAAATCTCTGGTGTTGCTACAAGTTGCTCAGCTTTGACAATGTGTGTTTCAAAAATCTTTAGGTAAGGAGTGAGTTCTGTCTGTAACTCTGTAACCTGATCGGTGATGTGTGCTTCTTGTTTCCTTAAATCTGCTATCAGCCACCAGAGTTCCTGAACTTGGTTAATATGCTTTAAGAAAGTAGTTGGCTCGGTGATAGCTTCTTGTGTACTCAACTTGATCTCTTCTTCTAAACCTTTTATCTTTTCACTGACTTCTACAGTGAAGGTGTCTAAAGTAAAAAGCTTGATTAATAGTTGACAGATTATCTGGATGATGGATTTTACCTTGGTAATGACCTCAGATAATTTTATTTTGTTTAGTGCCACTTCTGTGCTAATCCTTTATGCCAATTTGTTTTGAATCTTGGATTCTTCCCTTTCTTCTATTCTTTTGTCTACATCTATATTAGGGGCATTGATTTTGTCGGTGAGTGTGGCAAGCTGATCTATGATGGGAGTATTCTCATCAATGTTTGTTTTTGGTACTATCTGTTGTAGAATATCCCGTACATCATTTAACACTTCTTTGCACTTGTGTTCTTGCCTCAACTTCTCTTGTGCCACTTTCCTTGAACATAACTCCCCATATCGACTTAGTTCCTCGGGGCTTAGGGTTCTCAGGTCACATTATGGTATAATGATAACTTCATCAATGGTGACCGGCCCTTTGGCTTTCTTCTTCTTCTTCTCACTTACGACAATAGCTTTTTCTTCACTCCTCAGAGTATCCTTCCCAGTTGACACTGTATCATCCTTCTTCTACTCCTCGGTAGATTGTGTGGGAGTCTCGGTTGTAGTGTCAGGTGGGTTCACCTCGGTTGACTTGGTTTCTTTAGGTTCCTTTGGTTCTGTAGAATATGCCTCTAGTTTGTTAGGCTCATTTGTATCTGCAAGTTGTTTGGGTGCTTGAATCTTAGTAGTATCTTTAATTGACTTAGGATGAGAGACATCGGGTTGTACTTGTGAGATTATTTCAACTGCTTCTACAAGTATAGGTAGTTCACCCGGTAGTGATGTGAGCACACTAGCAGTGTCTAATGCTTCATCTGTGTATGTTGTAATGGTCACATCTTCGTCATCCGCATCATCAGGATCACTGTTAGTGATGTCCTCAATGAGTGCATCATCATCAGTTTTCTTTTGCAAGTGGATCTTAACTTGATTTGGTGCATCCTGTGAAATTTTGATTGCTTCCTTTTGTTTGGTGATATCAATTACCTCAGTAACTGATATACCAGTGTCTTCTATTTTCTTACCTTTGTTACCATCAATGAAAATACCTTTATCTTTTGAACTGTGTCTCTTTTTAGACAATTTCAGGAATGCTTCCTGTTCAACTTTCTCTTTTGCTTTCAAAATTGATGTCCATAGTGAGTCACATATGACATCCATATCATCCACATTCTCATCCATGATCTGCAACGCTCTGTTCTTGACTAGAAATCTAGCTTGATATTTTGTCATGTATTCACTGACCATAGCATAGCTGAAATGTGAGGCTGCACGGCCTAGTGATAGTTCTCTTTTCCTTTTCTTTGTTTCTAGTGCAATAGCCCATCTTTCACTTATTTTGTCATCAAGTTCTTTTGGCAATTGACATGCAAATTCCATCAGTACTCTCTTGAATTTTATCATTATTTGAACGATAGCATGTTCTATCTTTGTATTGTCCTTAATTGACATTGTGCCAAATTTGCCTATGCCTGGATCTGTAAGATTTCCATTTTCAATTATATCTTCAATAATTTCTTCTATAGTACTTTCCCTATTACGAACTAGCTTGAATTGATCAAGGTCATTTTTAGTGTCAGTCTCCTCTATATCTTCCTTACTCCTTAGGTATTTCCTCCTTTTCTTCGGTGGCTCAGCTACCTTCTTGTTCTTTCTCTTTATGTATTTCTTTATCGGTGTAGCTGCTCTTCTTTTTGCTACTTTTACTACTTCTTTCTCAGTAGATTGTGTTGCAGTTGATGAACATGTCCTCATTCCTTCAGGTTCTGGTAGCTGAATATCTTGTTCATCAATGGTGGGTAGCTGAATTTCTTCTTCATCATTGGTGGGAGGAACTGGTGTGTGATCCTTTTCTTTGTCTGACTCGGTCTCCTCGCTATCATAGGGTTTGTCAGCCAACTATAACTGACCTTTGATTGCCTCATCAACCAGTGACTCCTTAGGTGAGTCAGATGTAGTTCCATATTTTGCTGAGAGATCTTTTCTCATTTTCTTTTCCCTTCTAGACATTTTATCGATCTCTATGTTCGTTGTGATTCTAGACTTAGCTTCCTCATATACTCCAAACCTACTAGTAGTGATGTCTATTGGTAATGCTAGCAATGCATTGATAGATTTCAAAGCAAAATCATGATTTATTTCATAACCCATCAGTGCTAGCCATTTTGTTCTCGGTTCTACTACCTTTATCATTGAGTGGTCTATGCTTACCACAAAGCATATGTCATCTTCAAATTTACTTACTAATTCCTTTGGAATTCTACTTCTTTGTTGCATTTTTGTTTGAAATTCCTTGAAATATGCTTTGAACTCCTTTAGATTGTTTCCTAGACTTCTCATCATTTCACCGATTTGAGCAGTTATCGGTTTGTTTGATTGCCAATTTACTTTTCCAATACCCAGTATATATTTTTGCAAATAGAGGAATGTACAGACAAGCAGTGATCTGTACTTACATGTATTGGACTTCTTTGCTTTTATTGTCTTCATGTTGTCATGTAGTTGGTGTAGTAGTAGCTCGACAAGATCAACTTAGTGATCTTTCTTCATAATTTTGTAAGCCATGTCCACGACACTGTAGGGTACACTATTTGGTCTGCTTGATTGGAATATTTTGTACCCGATGACATGAGCTATGAATTTTACCACTGGATCTTTGATAGTTGAGATTTTTACTGCCCTACCATCCCATTGAGCTCCAGCGTTCTTTTCTACATCAGGACAAGATGAACTTTGAAAGGCTTTGGCTTTGTCGGTTGTAGGGTACCTAGTAACCCTATTGATAATCTTCTTGGTGATCTCAATAGGTTTATCTAACCAAAATTTGCCATCATGAAATCTGCTTAGTATGATTCTTATCCAGTCGTTGTGAAATGATTGCGGGAAGTATGTGAAACATCGTAACCCTGACTCTTCAATCTTCTTATATTCAGATTTTATCTTACCATCTGGTCCACACATTTGCTGATAAGCTGCAATGGTCTCAAAATCACATACTTCACTGATCTTGCAGTGAATGTAAGCCCTAACATCTTCTATTAATAAAACCTTATCTGGAATACTAAAAAATGTGCCCATATCGTCTGTTTGTGCTGCGACCTTGGGATGAGGTTTGAATTTCTCCTCGGTAAAGTGTGCCCTAACAATCAATTCCACTTCCTCCTCAATGTTTTGTGATTTTCTTGCGGTCGAAGTCGATGCCATAAATTGTTTCTAGAGTTTCGACAAACAATAGATAACCAGTGTTCGGTAGGCAGATGAACTTACTCGTTATTGTCAAAGAATTGTCATCGGTTTGATCTATAGTAGCTTTGAATCTATTCTAAAAATCTTTAGCTTGAACTCTTCTTTGTAAGATCTCCTTTCTTTGAAATTGCAATGTAACAATGAACTATGTTACTGCGTATTTATAGGGTTTTCTGATATTCCTGCTCAAACTTTGATGCATTAAATGTGTGACCTAACTTTCGGTATGAAATGACTGTCAACTTGGTAATGTATACAATATCTTTTTCTTGGTTAACATATAATTTCTTCATCAGTTTGTACTGTTGTTGGTTAACCTTGTATAGTGATTACTGATGGGTAACCAACTCACGTTTCTTCTTTGACTGACTAGATAACATTTGCAAACTTATAACATATAAACCATAGTGCATCTTCATTCATGCAAATTTGGTATTTGTACATCATATATAAGGAACTGTATGTAAAATGTGATCATTAAAATGTCAATTCCATACATACCTTGTCATCTTTAAGTGGAGGTACTGATGCCACCCAATCTAGTCGAGGAGGTTTCACTGACAGTGTTACTTGACTCATCATTCTCATTAGATGCCTTCTTCCACATTGTGTTCCTTAACTTCATAATATCTACAATGTTATATCCACTCTCAAATATATGGTTTTCATCAGGTGCTCAGTCTCTACAGTTCTTGCTTACATGACTGACCTTGTGACAGTGCATACATGCCATTCCTGCATTTGTCTAATTTCTTGATTTTCCAATCCATCTCTTTCTGTAGCAGTTTGCTACAATATGTCCATACCGACCACATGCAGTACAATTAGTCCATGTATTATAATCCCAAACATATGAGATACCTTGTCTCTTCGGTTGATATGGCTTTCGTTGTAGTTTCTCTTTAGGTGTCTACATTTGTTTCATTTTCGCCTTGCAGTCCCTTGCAGTGTGTCCATGCTTATTACAAGTATAGCATATTTTCTCCTTAGTAGTATTATTAGCAATGTCATTCTTCTTTGCTCTGCATTCATAATCTATATGTCCAAACTTACCACAATAATAACAATATCCATTGAGCTTAGGAATGATAGGAGGTTTACCTTGTGCTTTGCTTCTGCACACATTAGATGTATGTCCTATTTTTCCATAGTGGTAACATGTCATCACTTTAGGTTTCTGAGTTTGATTATTGTTGACTTTTTCATCTTGTTGTGATGATTCTCCTTCACCAGTGTAGCCTATACTGGCTCTGCTTTCGAATCTCCTCTGATTAGTTAGGAAATCATCAATCTTTTTAGAGCTGTCCTCGGCTATCTTCATCATCTCATTGTGTTGCTTTTGTGTTTTTATTTCATTTCTCAATTTTTCATTATCTTCTCTGAGTATTGCAACATCTTCAAGTCTTCTTGATAATTCTCCATTTACTCAGTTCATTTCTTGATTAACTGTCATCATCTAATTTGATACTTGGAAGTGATGATCAGTGAGTCTCTATATTTCACTTTCTTTTGCTTGAAGTTGTTCACTCATCAATCTTCGGTCTTCAATAGCCAGATTCTAATCTTGTTCAACTTGTCTACCATTGTTCATGATTTCCACCATTCTCACCATTTGAGATTCATGACTAATTTGAAGTGCTTTCACTTGCTCAGATAGATGCTGATTCTTTTTAGATAACTCAGAGATTATACTTTCAGATCTGTCAGAGATGCTTCGAGAGCTTGATCCAATATGATCAAATATTTCATCAATAGGTTCTTCATGATAACTAATTTCATTCAGCTGAATTGCAAGGTTCTTTCTTTCAACCAGTAATTTCTTTAGTTCTTCCTTAGCTCGTTTATACTATTCCACAAACATCTGCATTTGTATCTTCTGATTCTCAATAGTCTTGTCAAGCTTGTATCTCTCCATGACTTAGATCTTTTCCCTTCAGTGGTTAGACTGTTCAATAAGAGAACTGTGCTCTGATACCAATTGTTGGAATTAGGAGATATAGGTACTAAGAGGGGAGGGGTGAATCAGTGCCTTCAAAACTTTACTTATAAAACCTTTCTGATCAATAACTGAATACTATGATAATCGATCAAAATAACTTGAATCTAATTGCATAAATCAATCATCTAGTTAACTTAAGAAAGTAAAAAACATGAAATCAATATGACAATCACATAACACAAGTATTTTGGTAACGCAGAATCCCTTGTTAGAAGGTAAAAACTGCGGTGGGGATGACACCCACAAATTCTTCACTACTGTAGATAGAAAAGGTTTTCATGTTAAGGCTACAAGTTTTGATCACTTCTGGTGATCTTACCCTATTAGGAGTAACATATTAGATCAGCTAGATCTACCTAGTTATAGGATTTAACAACACTACATGAAGTGTGTACTTGGTTAAGAGATTTATACAAAGACTGTTAAGTCTACTCTATTAAGAGATTTATCAAAAACTCTATCACAATTGTTAGAAAGTAATAGGTAAATTATCTGCTAGTTGACAACTCAATTGTCTGAAACAGATCTATAAGTGCTTATCAAAATATCACCTTATCTGTGATGATTCTCTACTCTGTTCTTCTCGGTAGCCTTGCCTGATTCTGCTCAATCTGATATCTTCTGTACTCTGTTCTTCTCGGTAAACTGATTGTCTTGAAGATCAGAAAATTCTTCAAGTGCTCCATGATTCATATATATTAGTTCAACAACCTCATGAAAATGGTGTGAACATATACAATATATAGTGTTTTGTTTTGCCGCTTTAGCAAAAATTAGGTTACAAAAATAATCATAACCCTAAGATCTATGGTGCAAAATAACCTAGATCAACTAATACAAATAAGATAATCATTGCATTTAATGAATATCTTTTACAATAAATGCTCCTCGATCTTGGTAAACCATTTTACCATCTGTTATAACCGTTTGCATAGAATAATGTGCCATTTCTGATTACTATGCCATTTTCTATGATCATCGGTAAACACTGTATAATTTGCTCGGTGTATACTGTGATGCTTGGTGTTTATTGACCATTGGTGTCGGTGTCACTGGTGCTTGGTTAACTGTGTGATGCTCGGTGTAACAAGCTTTACCGACTGCTCTGTCTTACTTCTAGTTACCGATTGTCTCAATATAAGTAACCAACCGACCTGTTTACTATCCTTTGATACTAATGACAACCTTAAATGCTCAATACAGATTAAAAACCCTTTCATTAGGTCATGTGGTAGATGATTTCATTCATTGCACCTAGCTTTGAGGAGTGATTGATAGTGTGGGGGACATTGCATAAATTTCTGCATCCATATCTAGTGATCAGGTTGGCCAGTACATGATGTCTCAATGACACTCCAAGATTGCAAGATTCCATAAACACTCTGACTAGCTCTTATGTATATAAGAGCACATGTTAGTTCATACTTTCTAGCTTGATTAGTATCGGAGATGACATTCGTGGTACCACTCCCTACGCACCAGACATTATAGAGGCCATACTTGAGATGAAGAGATGAGAGGTTGGCTTCGGTCTTTCTCTTAAGGAGGTACATGCTTTATTGCATAAAGTGACCCTAAAAGGGGAGTCTTTCCCATCTTATGCAGACTTACAGTATGTGAAGGCATATCAAGTTACCAGGTGTCAGGATCCTGCTATATCAACATTGATATACCCACGGTTTCTAGCTACCCATGGTCGTTATCCAAATAATGACTAGATTCCATTGTATTTTGCATAATAGATTTTTGTCGAGGTTCATTTAGGGAGGGTCATTAATTACAATGATTTTCCAACACATTTAGGACAAGGGCGTGGAAGGCTTGCTGATAGAGATGATTTTCATTGAGCTGATCATGAGAGGCCAGTACACAGGGCCATTGTTGGTCAAAGGGAACCTACTATAGCTCCTTCATTAGGTCATGTGGCAGATGATGCCATTCATTGCACCCATCTTTGAGGAGCGATTGATAGTGTAGGGGACATTGCAATAATTGTCGCATCCATATCTAGTGATCATGTTGGCTAGTACTTGATGTCTCGATCACACTCCAAATCATTAGGTGGAGCATCCTCTAGAAGGACCTCACATGACATGTATAGTGCAGTGGACATCCCTTCACTTTCCATCCTAGAGGGACTTACAGGAGAGATGACATGGGTCACATTGACTAGTTTGGCTGAGGATCTGTTGGATGCATATGCATTTATAGTAGCAGAGCATGATATCCCATATCAGATGTTAGAACTCATGTGGTTACTATCAGATATGCTCAGCCACATCCTTCTCATCACCTAGACTATGGCCATAGTGGTAATGACCATGAGGATCCACCTATTGACTACTCTATTGTTGCAGAAGGCGAGGCACAATGTACAAACCCTTTAGTGAGTGCATGGCACCAGTTCTCTAATGTCGGCCTTGAGGATGTCGACTTTAGCATGACCACTATGGGTTACCTAGATTTGCCGACACATAATGATATGATTTCCATGCCATCTCATTTGGTTAGTCCATTGCATTCATCATTAGAGAGACATGTGTTGACTACTCTTGTTGCAGATGCATAGTTGAGCTTGGACTAGACACAACAAATCTTGATATCTTGGTTGATAGGATCGAGGCTAGGGAGTCTGAGTACTATCAGGTGTCACCATTTACACAGGTATAAATCTTATTTTTATTGTTACATTTTATGTTAAATTTGCAATATTTCATGGCATGTAAATTTACTTTTTTTAAAAAAAATTCAAAAATTCAATACATGATACATATACATATACATATACATATACATATACATATACATATACATATACATATACATATACATATACATATACATATACATATACATATACATATACATATACATATACATATACATATACATATACATATACATATACATATACATATATATATATATATATATATATATATATATATATATATATATATATATATGATATTTTTTCTCTACTAGGAGATGCCTCTTGTTACTCCTTCTTTGAGGACTGATCGTGTACGTTGTCGGGACTCACTCAATGATGACATCAATAGTGGACATATGAGTTTTTAATTTATTGATGTGTACATGTGTACTTTAATTTACATACTTTATAACATCTTTTCTTGTAATATTTTATCAAACTTAAAAAGATGTACATATATATTAATTTATATCACTTTCTCTGTACGGATCTGCACATCCTTCACAATAGGATAATCACTCTGGGTCCAACCTCTTAGTGAGGAGTCATCATGATGAGTCCTAGGTACTTTCATATTTGATCTAGGCATATAACATGTATTTGATGTTATATTTTCTCTCTAGACTCTAGACGATTTACATACATTGTACTTTGATATTATTTTATTTGTAGGTCCTTTTGATAGAATGTTTGACACATGATTGACATATGTTTCATGTTTACAATACTTGATCTCTATGTTTTAAACGTACTTGATCTAAGATTGATGTTTCACATGTTATATACTTTCACTCTATACATGTGTGATGAACTTATATACTTTCAATCTATGTGTTTAATATATATATGTTTGATTCTATGAATGATGTTTATATACTTTCAATATATCTATTTTAAATATATAAATGTTTACATACTTTCAATCTATGTGTTTAATTTATATACACGTTTGATTCTATGAATGATGTTTAATATATATACATGTTTACATACTTTCAATCTATGTGTTTAATTTATATACATGTTTGATTCTAGGAATGATGTTTTGAATTACATGTTTATTGTATGAATGATGTTTGACATGATATATACTTGAGACCTATTTTGATTATCTTACTTATATTTACATTCGACATGTGTACTTTATATTTAATGTTGATGATCTAGAAGTTAAATATGTTTGATGATCTAAGTTATATTATGTTTGAGATCCCTTTCTATGTCCACTCTCAAAGAAACTCCAAATATGTCATATCTTTTGGTATCGATGATATCTACATAGTGCATAAAATGGCCTTGCTGATTTAAATTGTGTTGCACATCCATCCGACCAAGTGAAATGATTTTTAATTTTGATGCCTTTGTTTTCCAAATATCCAAAAAATTTCTTAAAGCAATGCTCAACAAAATGTATGTCATACTTTTTATCATCACTAATGTAAAAGTGATATTCTATCTTTATGACTTGTTCTTGATATCTAATTTCAATGCCATCCAAACCTAATTATGCATGTCGATAAGACACGTGTACCATGATAGTGACCTACTTTGTATAGTAGTATTTTTCTTGAAGTTGTTTTTGAGAAACAAAAGAGTAATTCTCTACAAAGTTAACAACCGATAAAATTGTTCCAACTGGAAAAGTTTCTTTTAGTATTTGGAACTGTTTTGTTTATCATTTAGAAAAAAAAACATGATGTATATATAGTTGAATCAATTTACAAAAATTCTCCATAAATGTTGTAATAGGTATCTCCTCCTCTACACATTCCAACCTTGTTGATTCTTTCCCAACTTTTGTTTCAGACTTTATGTACTTGTAACTCTTACATTTTACCATCCTCTTCATGTTAGTATCTTCAAGTCTCAAATGAAATTTAGTCAAATCCCCGCATGTTTGATAAGTTCCTCTTATGAAATCTATTTCAGGTATTTCATGATCAATTGATTTGTTACATAAGATTGATGGTATGAATTGTCTTGGACGTTTAGGAAAAGAATTTTGAGAACCACCACTTTCTTCTACCATCTTTCTAAACCCTTTATAGTAGAGATCAAATTCAATATGATCTCGACAACAATGAGTTTCAAAAGATTTATTTATCTTTACAAAATATGGCTTTAATCTTTCAAACATTATTTGTCCAATCTTAATGTCAGGATTTGAATTACAAAATGAGAGATACAATTCATGTTGTGTGGTGTCCAACCAATATTTTGTGTGTTTGAAATATTCCTTAGGCTCGGTCCTCTTCTTGATAACATCTCTTGTATTTGGTGAAGGATGAGTATGATCAGTCCAAAATGTCGTAACCAAGTTTCTAACTGTTTCCTTAATCCTATCAGAGCAAGGAGCTCTACACATTAGTGCTCAATTACCTTCTAATGTAGTATCATCCAAATTGATTCCCTTTTTGAAATAATGTGTTATTATCTTCCTACTGTACCTGATATGAGATGAAAGTGAAGAAATTTGTCTTTTTTGGGACACATTTTTATTTAAAATAGATGACAGTATCACTCTTCTTGAAATGGACTTATCTGTAGATCTAGTTGTTTTCCCAATGCAATGCAAACCTTCCTTAACACTTTCAACAATATTTTTTTGTATGCTACACAATTTTGTCTTTGTCAAACTTTCATCTACACCCAACAATTTTAATGGCTCTTTTAACTCATCTATAAGAAGTGTAATTAATAATAGTTGGATTTTTCAAGTGTATCAAGATTCTCAAATTGTGCAATTATTTGATTAGAATTTTTATTCAATGCCCTCTTCGTAGTATTTATGGGTTGTTTAGCATAATCTCTCAATATTTCCACATCCATTCCAATTAAATGATCTATGCTTTTATGATTATTTAAATTCTCCTCAACTATTGAGGTAGACTAACATTCTCATATGTTGCTTGTACTTCAGCTACAAACAAAATTAAAAAAAATCTCTTAATACCTCATCTTCATGGGACCTTGATGAAATAAGTAGAAAAAGGCTCATGTCAAAGGGAATAATTAATAAACTAATGAGAGAAACACATACTTATTTGACCTTCGGATGACCCTTCTTGAAAGTCCATTATTTCAAATTGGGATGCCCCTTGTCCAACATTTTCTTCATCAAAGGCTATGTACACAACAAAAATAATAGTCTTAAGGGGAAAGACCCAAAATGCATATTCACCAAAAAGAGACTAAATCAAGATAGTGAGAGAGAGAGAGAGAGATGTGTACTTGTTTTATATTTTGAAATTTTTTCTTGTTGAGCTTGCGATGACCCTTCTCCAACTTCTGAAGGTTGTGCTTGTTGAGCTTGTGATGACCCTTCTCCAATTTTTGAAGGTTGGGCTTGTTGAGCTTGCGATGTCCCTTCTCCAACTTCATAAGGTTGTGATTCTTGAGCATTTCCTACATACGAAGTTAAAATTATTAAGCAAAAGTGTTAATGAAATTTCCTATGTATAGAATCCTATTAATCATAAGATCTGTCCCAATAGGTCATATAACCTATCATAGGTCCCAATAGGTCTAATTAGGTCATAATAGATTTAATTGGGTATAATTAGGTCCTAATAGGTCTAATTGGTTCTAGTTAAGTCCTAATATGTCCAATTGGGTTTAATTAGGTTCTAATAGGTCTTAAGGGGTCATATTGTACTCATAGTGGGTCTAATGGGATCATATAACTTATCATAGGTCCAAATAGGTCTAATTATTTCTAATTAAGTCTTAATAGGTCTAATTAGGTCCTAATAGGTTTAATTAGGTGCTAATAGGTCTTAAGGAGTCATATTGTACTCATAGTGTGCCTAATGGGGTCATATAACCTATCATAGGTCCTAATAGCTCTAATTAGGTCATAACAGGTCTAATTAGGTCCTAATAGGTCTAATCGGGTCTAATTAGGTGCTAATAGGTCTTAAGGGGTCATATAACCTATCATAGGTCCTAATACGTCTTATAGGTCTAATTAGGTCCTAATAGGTTTTAAGAGGTCATATTACCTATCATATGTCTTAACAGACCTAGATAACTAGGTTATAAATTACATCCTAATAGGTCTAATTATGTCTAATTAGGTCCTAATTGTCTGCTAAAAAGTAGTCACACTTCTGTGAATCATTACATCCAAGAACACTCAACAATGAGGTCTCAAATAGCGATTCACAACTCTCTATTCGTGGAGTGTCGGGGTTGTATATGAGGCCCTCAGATCGACCTTGTTAAACCCATGCAAGTACACCAAGAAATGAGAGATTCAAGGATGAGAAGCAAGAGTGCTAATCTCCATTGATCATCAAGTTATTGCATGTTAAATGAAACTAATCTAGATGAAAACAATGAAAAGAAATAAACTATGCTATTGAAATGCAAGTTTTACTCTCCTTTACTAATTAACTATGTGAAGATTAAGCTAAAACAATGAAGGAAACTAAGCTAAGATGCTATGAAGATTAAGCTAATGTAGATATGAAAGCTAGAATGTAATAATCTTCAAAACTCCAAAATATCGCCAAGAAAACCTGCAGCATAACAACAGTATGAAAATTTAGGATCTAAAATGAGAAGGAGAGGGCTCCTTATATAAGAAAATGTGGAAGAGAATGCATCTCCAGGAGCAATGTGGGATAAATCGAAAAAGAGGAAACAAAGGTCATTTTTTAGAAAGTGTGGAGAGAAAAGGAATTTTCTTTATTTTTAATTATTTGTTTCCCTTTTTCATCACAAAAGAGCTTTAAGAGGATTATTTATTTATTTATTTAAAAGAATGATTCTCTTTTAATTAAATAAGATCACATTATATATTTAAAAGGGAGATATTATTTAAACAAGATAAAATCATTTTTTTTTTTTGATCGGTAAAAGGCCGAAGCCCTAGACATTTTTATTAATATAAATAGTTATATTACAATGTGACCCCGCTCACTGCAGGTGTTGGTAGGAAAGAGTAGGGCTGAGAAAACCTCCAGCCTTGCCCGGGACCATAGGTCCTGACCTTATACAAAAATTTACATGGGCATACCCACGACTTGACAATTGTCGAGATTTGTTAAAATACATATTTTTCGTAGGCATACCCACGGCTCAATACCTATCGAGATCTGTACATATTTTACATAGGCATACCCACGTCCCGAAAAAAACTCTAGATTACTTTTTTTAAAATCATGAATTATACATAGA
The DNA here is from genome assembly GCA_027943335.1 of Chamaecyparis obtusa. Taxonomy (NCBI): domain Eukaryota; kingdom Viridiplantae; phylum Streptophyta; class Pinopsida; order Cupressales; family Cupressaceae; genus Chamaecyparis; species Chamaecyparis obtusa. Next base: position 319,924 of record BSBK01005717.1, read on the forward strand.
ATGGTGATTAGACAAGGATTACATCATTTGTACAATTGAAGCAGAGTTTCTGATCCTCCTACTATGTCAAGTATATGTGTTGAACATCCGAATGATAGTCCTTCCTGAAAAAAACAAGACAAAATTCCTCCGAGACCAAGGTTAACCTGCATCAAGATAAAAATTCTACATCTTGGCTACATAACCTATCTAAGAAAATTTGATATTGACTATGAAGCCTGTAGTTAAACACTTTTATTATTGATAATATAATACTAGAAACAAATACTCTTGTGATTAAAAACCCTTACCGCTAAAGATTAGCAATTCCTGCCACGAGAGTCTTAACATTTTAGGCATATTTACAACAGAACTAAATATACTCCTCAGTACTATACTAGTGCTCTGACTAATTTCAAGTCATACCTGGCTAACTATCGAAAAGAAGATAATAGCAGAGTTCATTATGGGCCTCTAATATTTACATCATTCAGAAAAAGCTGCAATGATTTCCAATCTCCTCAAATTGTAAGGCAAAAAATAATTAGTTTGAACATATGGTTATATATATATGTAGATTATATATATATAACCATGTGTTCATACCCTTACCGGATCTGTGAGATCTTCCAAGGCTTATCCAATATATAAATATATATTTGCAAAGTTCTATATATTAATATATGTATACTGTCATCAGTATACCTATATTTATGACTCTTATATATAAAAGTAACAGGAAAGAGAAGAACGTCCAGTACCTTAAGCCAAACATACTCTGAAGCCCTGTTAGTTATTATATATAAGCCATTTTGAAATACTCATAGGAGGAAGCTAGAATTTATATATAAATATATATATATACAAACACCCGTATATATATATATTTATATATACCATAAAAACATGTGTCCCTGTCTCTTGATACTACATTCTCAATTAAGGAAATGATTCAATTGCAAGTTGCCCATTAAAGCAAGTAATAACTTTATTTGTTGCTCAATACATCCCTAGTTCTTATCATACATGTATCCTGTGCTGAATGTTCCAACTTAATTTTAAATTTCCTAGCTGAATTATTTCCTCTTTTAGATTGTTTTCTGGAGGTGATCAAATGTATATAAATATAGATATATTGTTATCAACATATCTATATTTATATATATTAAACTATAAAAGGTAATAGGATTGAAGACTTCCTGATTCTGATCTTGCAAATCGTTATATCTTAGCTTTAGGCATCAGTATATATATCTATATATACTATTACTAGTATATATATATCTATATACCTAATATATACTCTAACTTTAGGATCCTTTAACTTAATATAGGAATACCAATTGTGACTAGGTTCCGTACTGTATTCTCAAATGCATGCAATTTTACTAACTGTGCCTCATCTTCTGCAACACGAAATGCTTCCCTGAGTAAAAACAATGCTTAGAAGACCTTGCTAGCTTAAAGTAAGATAAGATGGTATATACATATGTTTATATATACATATATATAATGTGCATATATATAAGTGTATATACATACCATTATGCTGTCCGAGGACATCATTAATATAGCACTTAGCAAGGTTTGTTAAGAAGAATATGAATATATGTATATACCTATACATATATTCATATACTCTTACCCATGTCTAGCTGTGTAGCAAAACAGTAAAAGTATCCATTGACCCCCTTCCCAGGGGCATTGCCTCAGGGATTTTATTAACTCCTTATAGTAACATAATTAACATGACTTAGTCCATATAATGATAACAAATTAGCTATGAATACCTTCATGTCAAAGGGAATCCGATTATGATTATCATTTCCAAGTATTTTCTCTAAGAGTGTATAATAATGTCAACCATGTATTATGGAGACACACTTTAATCTACTGTTGTGAAAGTACTATTGCCCAAAATTTCCTTATCATTCCCTTTTTGGCCGCATCCTGTTTGTTCCAAGAAATGCTCAAGTGTCAAAACCCTCTATGTTTTCTGCCTTTTGGCCTGAAAACCTAGTGTGTTTTCGACCTTCTCTTTGAAGGCTCAGGATGTTTTTGACTTTCGGTCCAAAAATTCTTTGTGTTTTCAACCTCCAGTTTGAAAACCCTCTATGTTTTTGACCTTCAAGTGTGCAACTCCGACTAGGCGGGTTCCAGTTCCTCATAGCCGTGCAAGTGCAATGGAGATCCGACGGCTATCGCATAATCTCATGGAATCTTTCAAGCCCATGAGATCATGTGACAATGGTCAGATTAGAATCTCAGTGGGTTCACATTTTTTGAGTGAGGTGGCATATTTCCTAAGTGCGCTATCATGACCAGGTGGGTCCTAGTTTCTAACGTCACCGTGGGGCCAGTCAATAGTCAAGCAAACAACAAGTCACCAGCGGTCAGTGGTTAACATCTAACAGTTGGTCGCATGATCACATGGGATCTTTCGAGCCCATGCGACCATGTGAAAAACCGTCAGCAGTCACAGTTAAGGCAGTTCACAATGATTTCGGTGGTGCAGTTTCATGCTTGTCACATGATTGCATGCGGCTTCCCAAGCGCATGCGACCATGCGACAAGCCTCTAGTGGTCAACAGGGACTATGACTCTGGCGGTGGGTCTGTGGACAGTGATGTATCCATTTGGACTGAGGTAAATGCATAGGATTCATCATTTGATTCCACCTTTTTGGATAAATGCAACCTCTGAAAGCCATTGCTCTGTCACTCTTAATGTAGTAGGTGCTGAGTTTAGTGTCCATGTTTCCTCTATGAAACTATAAATAATAAAACTTTTTATAAACAGCCATTGTTTGGTTATTCTAGACTTTTCCAGAAGACTCCTTCCCTTGTTTGAGATCCTTCCAGACTTCACTCAAATAAGTGGGGTGGTATTTCTCTTTGCATAATACCTTTTTCCTTTGTTACCTGGAGCCTAGAGGCTACAAGCTAACATTTCACATTCCCTGAATAACTTGATGGCGTTCACACCCGTGAATAATCATCAGTATTTATGAATCCAAAACTTACTCTTGAAACAATATCTTCTTGCCTAGATGCTATTTATCTGGTTAGAAATTGCCTATTAGTGAGTCTTAATGAAATGATCTCTAATCAATGACCGTACAAAGGTATAGGAGCATCTGTTATACATCATGAAGCTATATCTTCTTATATATGACTTAGTCCATATAATGATAACAAATTAGCTATGAATACCTTCATGTCAAAGGGAATCCGATTATGATTATCATTTCCAAGTATTTGCTCTAAGAGTGTATAATAATGTCAACCATGTATTATGGAGACGCCCTTTAATTCACTATTGTGAAAGTATTGTTGCCCAAAATTTCCCTATCATTCCCTTTTTGGCCACATCTTGTTTGTTCCAAGAAATGCTCAAGTGTCAAAACCCTCTGTGTTTTCTGCCTTTTGGCCTGAAAACCCAGTGTGTTTTCAACCTTCTCTCTGAAGGCTCAGGATGTTTTTGACTTTCGGTCCAAAAATTCTCTGTGTTTTTGACCTCCAGTTTGAAAACCCTTTGTGTTTTTGACCTTCAAGTGCGCAACTCTGACCAAGCGGGTCCCATTTCCTCATAGCCGTGCAAGTGCAGTGGAGATCCGATGGCTGTCGCATAATCTCATGGAATCTTTCAAGCCCATGAGATCATGCGACAATGGTCGGATTAGAATCTCAGTGGGTTTGCATTTTTTGAGTGAGGTGGCATATTTCCTAAGCGCGCTATCGCGACCAGGTGGGTCCCAGTTTCTAACGTCACCGTGGGGCCAGTCAACAGTCAAGAAAATAACAAGCTGCCAGCAGTCAGTGGTTAACATCTAACGGTTGGTCGCATGGGCTCTTTTGAGCCCATGTGACCATGCGAAAAACTGTCAGCGGTCACAGTTAAGGCAGTTCACAACAGTTTTGGTGGTGTGGTTTCATGCTTGTCGCATGATCACATGCGGCTTCCCAAGCGCATGCGACCATGCGACAATCCTCTAGCGGTCAGCAGGGACTATGACTCCGGTGGTGGGTCCGTGGACGGTGATGTATCCATTTGGACTAAGGTAAATGCATAGGATTCAGCATTTGATTCCACCTTTCTGGATAAATGCAACCTTTGAAAGCCATTGCTCGGTCACTCTTAATGTAGTAGGTGCTGAGTCTAGTGTCCATGTTTCCTCTATGAAACTATAAACAATAAAACTTTTTATAAACAGTCATTGTTCGGTTATTCTGGACTTTTCCAGAAGACTCCTTCCCTTGTTCGAGATCCTTCTGGACTTCACTCAAATAAGTGGGGTGGTATTTCTCTTTGCATAATACCCTTTCCCTTTGTTACCTGGAGCCTAGAGGCTACAAGCTAACATTTCGCATTCCCTGAATAACTTGATGGTGTTCACACCCGTGAACTGTCATCAGTATTTATGAATCCAAAAATTATTCTTGAAACAATATCTTCTTGCCTAGATGCTATTTATCCAATTGGAAATTGCCTATTAGTGAGTCTTAATGAAATGATCTCTAATCAATGACCGTACAAAGGTATAGGAGCATCTGCTATACATCATGAAGCTATATCTTCTTATATCGCACTGAAACATAAAACATCTCCTACATGGAGAGTCTCAAACTTTGATATTATGCTTACAGACATACATGCTTATCTATCATTATTATCATTGGTAGAATCTCATAAATGATGATAATGATAACTTCCCCAAGCAAACATACAAGTAATGCACTAAGGTTCTAGCTTTGACTATTATTCAATAAGTAATCACTAGTTGAAATGATAACAAGGAGAAAAAGGATTAATTTCTGATTCCCTGCCGGTTCATGGTGAGCTCACGAGTATAAGAGATGATGATCCAAATTTATGCCTTGCTGATAGTTTTTCACCATGGAACGGGAAAACTGAGTGCATTTAATTATGATTATATTTGCAAGTGCTCTGCTATTTATTATGCTACCTGTAAAAAAGGCTCTGCAAACACTCAATACCTGATGCACACCTCTGAATAAAAGGTGTACTATGTATAGAATATAAACCAAGTTTGTAGGTACCTACATCCCTTACTCTAATACCCTGGCCCATCCCTATCCTCCTTTCTTAGCTAAGTTTTACAGGTAATAATTTTTAGTTGCTTGGGGCTCTTCAAGCAAGGCCGCTAATACTAGTATCTACCTATAGCCAAATTTAATGTCTTTGGGCTAAATGACCTCCTATAATTTGTACTAATCCCCCTATAACTACTACAAACCTATTGTTTAGTAGAAATTCATATTAATTGGAATGTTACTGCATCTGTGTTAAAACCAAAAAAGTTTGTTAGAATATAAGCCTATGTAGATTATTAGATATACCGATCCATAATTGTAACTCCGTTGGCTCCTAGATTGGCTAGTTTATCTGCCTCTATATTACCCTCTTTATATGTGTGTCTTATTTCATACTTCAGGATCCCCTTGATAACTTGGTTAATCTCTTCTATTTTCGAGTTAAGGGACCAATTGGGAGTTTTCTTGTTTCGAATGGCATTGATGATAATTTGCGAATCTCCTTCGATAACTACTTTGGATAAGTTGATCCTCCTACACAATTTTAAACCTTCTAAGGCCACTACGCATTCAACCATGTTATTCGTGGAAGGATTTATGGGACTGGAGAACTTAGCGATGGCTTCTGACTTCCAATTGTGAATAATCCCCCCAATACCTGCTACCCCGGGGTTACCTCTAGAAGCTCTGTCAAAGTTAAGTTTATACCATCCCTCTCTTAGAGGGATCCATTTGCAAGAAACTCGGTCAGCCTTCACTTTGGGTCCCCCTTTGCCATATAGGGGAGGAATATCTAATTTTGGCCATTTTGCTCTGATTTTGTTATCCCAATTCTTGAATGCCTCTTCATAGCTTAGCTTGTTTCTGAGATTACTATTGATATTTTCTACTATTGATGCTTCTATTTTATTTGTGATTGAACTCCATGGTAATTTTTGACCTGTGAAAATCCTCCTATTTCTTTCTTTCCATAATTCCCAGGCAACTATTGTCAGGGAGGTGGTCCATATATCCTTATATAGATTATCTTTATAAAGTGATGGCCATGCTTTAAGGTTACTTAATAGATCAACGTGGAGATCAGACTTCTAGCCTAAACATTGATGAAGCCAATTCCAGCAGTTTTGGGCATATGGGTAGTTGAGGAGGATGTGATTAACATCCTTAGATTGACTCTCACACATGGGGCATCTGGACGGCCCTTCAAAACCCAATTTCTTAAATCTGTCTGCTATCAGAATTTTATTTTGCAAGGCAGCCCATAGAAACATACCCGCTTTTGGGAGGCCAAATTTATTCCAGCAAAGGTTCAGAGGGATATCTATATCATCCATCTTCTGTTCTCAGATAATGGTATTGTAGCCCTCCTTTACAGAATAATTACCATTCTTTGATCCTGCCCAAATCAGTCTATCTAATCTATTTTTAAGTACAACTTCTCTCTTTTCCATTATTGACGTAAATTTCTACTTCTCCTGCCATACAGAGTCAATTTCTTCTAAATTGCTCCATTTATTACTCTCTTTCTTACATATATAATCCTTGAGAAAGATGCCTTTGACTCTTTTACATTCTTCCATAAACTCCATGGAAAAACCCAAATTGCTAAGGGGAGTGAGACCTGCCCACGAATCCTCCCAAAAAAGAACTTGATCCCCTACACCTACATCCCATGATAAATAGTTATTAATAATTCCTCTGCATTCTTTGATGAAATTCCATATCCTGGATCCTTTGACATGTGTGGAGGACCTGAAGATGTTGATGTGATCTGCATCGAGAATGTATTTCTGTAATAATATCGACACCCATTTACATCTAGGTTACTTATACATTCTCCATATAAGTTTAGCTCCTAGGGCTTGGTTTTTCCATAGAAGGTTTTTAATGCCAAGGCCTCCCTTAGAAATAGGTTTACATAAGGTATCCCATTTTATTAGGGCAAGTTTTTTGTCTTCTGATGGGCCTTGCCAATAAAATTCTCTAAACATTTTATCTAGGTTCTTTTTAATATTTATTGGTAAAGAGAAAATTGACATCTGGTACGTGGGTATGGCTGAAAGGACCGACTTGATCATAGTTGTCCTACCTGCCTTTGTTAGCCATCTTCCTTTCCATGAGCTCTTCTTATTTTGGACTTTGGTAATCACTTGTTGCCAGAGTTTGGAAGATAGGAGACCTTTATCTAGGTCAATGCCCAAATACTTACACGGAAACTTGCCAATTTTATAACCCATCAACTTACAAATCTCTCTTTCTACTCTCGGTGAGGTATTCATGAAGAAAATTTCTGATTTAGTGGGGTTAACCTACTGCCCTGAGGCTTTCATGTAAATAGTTAGGATATCTTTAAATGCTTTAGCTTCTTGACAGTTGGCTTGACTAGGTAGAATCGTATCATCTGCAAATTGTTGGTGTGTGATATTTGGAATGTTTTTAGCGACCTGTAGACCTGAGATCTTTCCTTCCAAATGTCTCTTTGTTATAGATCTTCCCAAAGCTTCTGCCATGATTACATATAGAAAGGGGGACATTGGGTCCCCTTACCTAATGCCTCTCAAGATACTAAAGAAGCCTTTCAGAGTGCCATTAATTAGAACCGATATCTTAGGGGTTGAAATACAATTAAAAATAAGATTGACCCATTGCTTAGAGAAATCGAAAGCTTCCATGCATTTGCAAAGGAATCTCCATTCTACTTTGTCATATGCTTTTTGAATGTCTATTTTCATAAACATACTTGGTACCTTTGTCATTTGAGCAGTATGGACTAATTTTTGTGCTATAATTATTCCATCCATGATCGATCTATTTGCTACAAAACTTGTCTGTTCTTCAGAAATTATATTGGGCAATAGTGTTTTCAGTCTATTTGCTAAGCATTTAGAGAGGATCTTGTATATTGTGTTACAGAGGGATATTGGCCTGAAATCCCCAGGATCCACACTTTCATTTTTCTTTGGGATTAAAGCAAAAAAGGTGTTATTGATTTCACTTAGCAGGGACCCTGCGTTCCTGGTAGCTTCCACTGCTTACCATACCTCTTCCCCAATAAAATGCCAACACTTCTGGAAAAAACCTGCTTGAAAACCATCCGGACCCAGCGCTTTATTCGGGTGAAGTTGGAATACTACCACTCTGACTTCTTTGAGGGATAACTTATTATTTAACATTTTATTATCGAGCTCCGTAATCAGTTTAGGAATGGCTTTAAGCATTTCATTTTGTGCTGAAAGGTCTGATGCTTCTGCACCATTAAGAAGGGTATGATAGAAGTTCGTAATCACACTTGATATCTGCTTAGGGTCCTCATTTATAAGCCCATCACTGGACTTAATTTTAGCTATTTTGTTGATGCTTCTATTACACTTAGTGGTGTTATGAAAGAATTTTGTATTGCTGTCTCCTTTTAACCAAGACTCCCTAGATTTTTGTCTCCAAAAAATTTCTTCTTTAAGAAGAATATCATTGTACTTAGCCATTAATTCCTTTTCTCTATGATAGCTTAGTTCATCCATACCTTATTCTATAACTAAATTGTTGAGGTCAGCTATTTCTTGCTCCAACTGATCCTTTTCTTCGAAGATATTATTAAAATTGTTCTTATTCCATTCTAATGCTTTATGTTTAATAATTTTTAATTTTGTTGTTAAATAATACATTTTAGATCCTTTTATTGAAATTTGTTTCCACCATTCCTCCAAGAGATTTATAAACTCTGGGTTTTGGAACCACATAAACTCAAATTTGAAAGGACTTCTAGCTGGTTTGGAATCCTCTATAATAGTGATCCTAACTGGAAAATGATCCGATCCTGCCTTTGGTAGAATCTCCGCACTATACAATAAGTTACAGATTCCATCATTCATCTTAACGAAGAATCTATCTAATTTTTCTGCTATATGGCTAAAACCTGCTCTTCTATTGTTCCAAGTGTAAATGCCATTGTTTGTGTTTATGCTAATTAGATTATTGTTCGATGCCCATTTACTGAAATCCTTATGAGCTTGTGATATATATTGAGAACCCCCATATTTCTCTTTTGTATCTAAAATAGCATTAAAATCCCCTCCAATAAAGAAGAGGGATTCTGAATTTACGGATAAAAAGAGGTGGATTTCCTGCTAGACTCTCCTCTTATCCTCATTAGGTATGGGGCCATATACGTTAATTAAGTTGAATTTTAAATTAGACTTTAGACTTTTAATTTCTAGAGCCAACCAGTTACTATTATGGGATAAAGGTGTGGCTACTAACTTCCTAGGATCCCATAATACTGCTAACCCTTCGAAAGTACCTATTGAGGTCACGTACTCTGCTTTCCATATGCATAATTTTTTGCTGAACTTGGAGCTTTCAACTTTATTAAGTTTAGTTTCCTGTAATAAAATAATTTCGGAGTCAAAATTTTTAAGGTATCTTTTAATTAATCTCTGATTATTAGGGGCATTTAGTCCCCTAATATTCCATGTAGTGACTTTCATTGTTCATGGGGAAGGCACTTCCCCTTCCTTGTGTTTAGAATATCAGCTAATTTCTTTTGATTACCTGAATTTCCATCTATGGTTCTGAGTTCAACAGCTGATTTTCTCCCTCTTTTCTTTTTGATTTTGTTAATATTTGGTGTACTAAGGCATCCTCTATTCATTGCTATTCCCAAATGTCTATTTTCATTAGTTATGCCAAAGAGGCCTTCTATGGAATCTTTAACCATTGACATGTTTCCTGCTATACTGATGATCTTGTCCTGCTGCCCTACACTCACTTGTTCTGGTTCCGTTTGTATATTGATCTCATTGTTATCTATAATCTCTTTACCATAGATCTCAATTACCTCATCTGGATTCTTTGGTATTATCACATTAAGGGATTCTATTTCTATCAGGATTGCTGTTTCTGGTTCTGTCCCCTTGTGCAGTGATTCGGTATCATTTATATTGCAACAGGGAACCTCTTTATTGGTTCCCTCATTTCTTGAGCCTTCATTTTGAATAGAAATAGGGTCCTTTTTTGGACTTTGTCTGTCTTCACCTTTATCCTTTGCGTTTATGTCATAGTCTCCTAGGAGCCTATCACCACTTTGATCAAGGGTTTTTAATAGTTGTATTATTTCATTATTCTCCTTCTCTGCCTGAACTAAAGTTGCATTGCTGATATATCTAATTAATGTTTCTCTCTGGTAATTTAGTTCCTCCAGATTAAAAATTTCATCCATGAACATTTTCATAAGATCCTCTACAAGAGATTCTCCTAGGCACTTTATAATTTGGTCTACTTCCTCATTACATTTTTCTTCAGGATCCCTATCTGCTATTGTGGATGAGCCCTTTGGGTTCACCGATTGATCTGCTAATAAATCTGTATCATCTTTGACAGTCTTGCTTTCTATCTCTATCTGTTCTATTTCCAAAAATAGAATACCCTCCACATTTGGGTTGGGCATACTGTTATCAACTAAGTCCCCCATTTCCAAATTAAGAACTGGATTTCTATTTTCCTCCTTCTGCATTGCTTTATGAAGAGAGGGGGAAACTATTTCCTTTTCCTCTCCTTCTAAGGGGAAAATTCCTGTATCCTTAATCCCCTGTGGAAGGTTGTTTATCAATTTGCCCTGATCTTCCCCTAAAGTTCTAGGCTCAAATTGAGATATAGGTCTATCTGCATTATATTCTTTAGGTCCCTTTATATTGAAACCTCCCTTGCCCTTACAGAAGTGGATTTCATAATCACTGCTAAACTGATTTAATGGATTAGTGCTTGCTTGTTCTATATTGGTGGCTTTGTTAATTTCCATATAATCTTCTACGATAATTGGGTTAACAATAATAGAGTTAGAATTGAAACTTAATTGTATAGGAGAGATATATTTTTGGTGGTAATCCAATTCTACAATGATTATCTGATCTATATGCATGTTTGTTGTTTCAGCCATTCTAATAAATCTACCAATCTTATTTCCTATATTGCAAAAAATATCCTGACTAGACAATTCCAATGGTACATTCTTAATGGTTACAACTTTTTCAACTTTAAAATTCTTCAGATACATGGGATTGAATAAAGGGATCCAATCAAACAAAGCAAAAAGAGTACTTCTAAATTTAAGACACTTTTTTCTTTTAATGCTATTTTTAATATCTATATTCTTGCAATCAATATACATGAAATTTTCCATGAGTCGAGAAATACTTACCTCTCCGGGAAGTAGTGATGTCAGCTCTATGACTAAGACATTGATAGGAACCCCTGTACCTTTCCATATGCAGATTAAGCCTGTGTCTGCAAGGTATTTCTAGTTTTGGACAACAGCATCACTATCTAGGATGAGATTATCATAGTGCATACCAACCTTTGAGATGCCTTTATTCAGATCCTTACTGCGCCTATGGGGAGGCGTATATGTGAGATTCTGGTGATTATTATTTTGCAGAATAGAGTATTGCCCATGTTGCTTACAATCAGATAGAGCGGGCCTTGCTAATCTTTTGCAATGCGGAGGACTATAGATTTTGGTAGTTGCAATGTTCCTCCAATCCCCCACAGAGAAGGAAGGATTTTTGGCTATAATAGGGTAGGGTTTCCTTTGCTTAGGCTGTGCTATCACATCTTTCTTGCTCTGATGTGCTGGCACCCTATGCATTTGAACCCTAATTTCCTTACCTATCATAAATCCCTTCCTTTTATGCAGGGGCAAGTAGATGCCAGGTAAGTTTTCCTTCTTACTTAGTAAATCAAACGCATTCCTTAATGGTAAACTATTATCAATGTGAGCTGAAGTAGAAACCCTAACCTTATTCTTCCTTTTAACTGAATGCCATGCCCAATTTTGATCTATGAAGTGCCCTGAGGTCGCCTGTGCTATAACTTTTCCTTCCCCTGAACTTGACTGGGGTATATTGGCATTATGATCTGAATTAATTCTAGATTCATGAATACTAGCGTACTCGTTGCTAAGCTTGGCCCTTAACGCATACTTGGTTTTTGCAAACATATCAAGCTACCTATCCAGAGATTGAACTGTAAAAATGTTAAATGTAGGTTCATTATTTTGCCCTAATTTCTTAAAGCCAGTCGAAGCCTTTGCTAAGGAACTAAAGTTCTTTTCTTCAATCCCTCTTTCTTTTAGAGAAGATTCAGCCATGCTTTTCTCCTTCTGCTTAGCAATGAAACCCTTTAAGTGTTCATAATCTAATCGATACGATCTTTGGTCTAGTTCCCTACATTCCAACATTTTGTGCCCATATAACAAGCAATTGAAACAATAACCAGTAAAAACCTTGGCATCTCTATGTTCTGAGCTAGTGTTCACATGAAAGCTAGCCTCGGGGGAAGAAGATGGAAGCAAGACACCCTGCTTTCTTGCCTCCTCTTTCTGATGGAAAAGGAGCCCTTTTCTAATCTGTCGCTACTGCAAAAAAGACTTTCGCTGAATTCGTATTTTCTTCATATCTCGCAAAAAAAAAATGGGTGCTAAAAAAAAACATAAGATAAAATCATTTAATTAAAAGGGATTTTAATTAAATAAAATTATTTTATTTAAAAGATATTTCTTTCAATTAAATAAGGCTATTTTATTTATTTAAGAGAGAAAATTTCTTTTAATTAAATAAATTGATCAAACCTTAGGAAATATTGAAATGATTGAACTAATTAGGATTGATCAAAGGAATTGATTTGAATTTTGCATAGTATTGATTTAGGAATTTGATAATTTAATAAATGGGGCCCAAAGTCTAGGTGACCATTTTAGGGTGTATACACTAATAGATCTAATTGGGTCTAAAGAGATCATATTAAGCATATTGGGTCTAATTAGGTCTTAAGGGGTCATGTAGTACAAACATATTGATGAGCCTATAAATTTTCATAATTATATCATTTCATATAACAATTTACAACATGTTTATAATGTCTTACCGACATTAGACCTATGTTTGATGGATGGGAACACATCAGGACAAAGATAAGCTGATTGAAAAAGACAAGGCCAACACCCCTGTAAATAGGTAATTGTCAAGTTTTGAGCAAGGTTTGATTGATAGGTTTGATAAAGCTGAATCAAGGATTGAAGTTTGATAGGTACTGCCCCCCTCATGATTGAAATCAAAATGAGAAAGAGGAGAAATAATAAATTGATAAAGTTGATCAAATCGAACTAAAGATAAGGTTCTTGATGTAAGATGAAAGATGTGAGGATCACATAACCAAGGTAGATCAGTAAGAAAGATTATGCCCCAAGTTTGAATCAAAAGAAAAGAAGTGGCTTGAAAGCGAATGGAAGATAGAAGTTTGGAAGAGATGGAAAGAAATGGAGAGAAGAAAGAGAATTTTCCCTACTAAAGAGGATGCCCCAAAATCAATCAACTATTAAAAATAGGAAATTGTGATTGAGATCACGAAAGAAGATAACAAAATGAGGATCAAAATGTGATCACAGTTGATTAAAAGTCCACAAGAAAGATGAAGGAAAACCCTCTCAAACTCATAATGCAGCCTAAAAATGCAAATTAATCATGAAGTCTAACAATGCAAGCTACATGAAAATGCAAAGGTGTACTTGCAATAGGGCAACTATAACATAGGATTTTGTGTTCATCATTCATTAGAGAATGTAAAGAACTTATTTTCATCATTGGGCCATTATTAACGGACATCAAAAAATCACACAATCATCACTAGTCACAAGTGCAACTATGAAGATATGAATATGATTTATATCAGATTGGAATGTGGAAAGATTCTAACATGAGCATCAAAGACATAAGGGTCAAGATGACTTCAATGTTAGCTCACCCAATTTAATGTAGCAAAACCACTCTCGCATCAAGGCATAGATGCCAGGATGACCATAAGAACGGTTGAGTTAAAAAAAATAGTCAAGGATAATGCCTCAAATCTCTTAAGTGTGTCAAGGGAATAACAAGAGACACTCAAGAGCTTCAAGACCATACCCACAAGCAGAAAGCAAACAAAAACATGCCCCATGCCCCAAGTCCTCTAGCTTTGCATCATGGAGAGACTTATTAGATAAGGACACTCAATGAAAATCAATAACAGTCAGCACAAAAAGAAAAGGTCATGTCATAGCTCAGGCATTAAGTGTTGTGTTTAAAAATTTAAGTGTGTTCACTGATACTGAGTTCTGAGAATAAAGGTCAAATGCTTGCAAGTAGGTAAAATCACTTGACAAAACTGGATACGACCAAACTGATAAGTGTTGAAAAACACTCGATGTCAAGGGTTGTGTTGAAAAACACAATTCAGGTGGTGTTGAAAAACACTGTTTGTGAGGTGTCCTAAAGACTGACGTGTCCGAGAGACCAAAGCTAACACAGTTATGACCCCTAAAGAAAGACAAAGACCAATTCCAAACCAAGGTAAGAAGGACAATGCATGATGGAGAAAGGCTAAGTGTCGAGTACGCATGCTAAGAAATAGGGGTGGAAAGGCCTCAAGTAGCACCCATTTCCAGGTTTTCACCACTTGGATTTTATTGCAAATTTTTTTTTAAGACTTTTTATATATATATTTTTTGTATTTTTGTTACCAAGGTGCCTGTTTCTAGGTTTTCACCAAGGCACTTTTTTTTTTTTTTTTTTGAATTTTTTTTTTTTTTGGTGAGACATCAAAGCGCCTATTGCTAGGTTTTCACTAGGATGCTCTTTTTTCAGGACATTTTCTGATTTTTAGAATTTTTTCAGCATCATATATGAATTTTTTTGGTATTTTTTTAGGATCAATAAATATGTACAAAAGATGCCCCCAGACAGAACATGCATCATGGATAGAACTTCTTCAGGTGCAAGATATTGATAGGCTTAGGGAGTTGTTCCCCCTATTCAGTCGATAGTAAATAAGAACTTGTCCCAAAAGCTACTGTGATGATGTAGGGTCCAAGCCAATTAGGTTCAAATTTTCCCTTTTGTTCTCTATGTTGTTGGTTCTTAGGATTTTATCGTAAGACAAGATCTCCCACTTGGAATGCTCTAGGGTGAACCTTTTTGTTGAAGGCTTTAGACATCCACTTTTGATAGACCCTCATATGGTCAAATGATGCTTTACACTTCTGATCTAGAAGTTCTAACTCTTGCAGTCTCATGGTGTGGTAGTCTTCATCAGTAACTAGACCTTTGAGAGAGACTCTAAGTGAAGGAATCTCAACCTCTAAAGGTAACATTGCTTCAACACCATAAGTAAGGGTAAAAGGAGTAGCCCCTGTTGGAGTATGAATACTCATTCTATAAGCCCATAAGGCTGGATTTATCTGTAAATGCCAATCTCTACCATTCTTATGAACTGTTCAATGGAGAATTTTGAGAATGGTTTTATTTGAAGCCTCTGCTTGTCCATTTCCTTGCGGGAAGTAAATGGAGGACCAATGTTGTTTTATCTTGAATTTCTTGCAGAGTTGTGTAAGGT
Source organism: Chamaecyparis obtusa (assembly GCA_027943335.1). Classification (NCBI taxonomy): domain Eukaryota; kingdom Viridiplantae; phylum Streptophyta; class Pinopsida; order Cupressales; family Cupressaceae; genus Chamaecyparis; species Chamaecyparis obtusa. Next base: position 335,376 of record BSBK01005717.1, read on the forward strand.
CCTTGTTTTTAAACTAACCTCCATTATCAGTGATTATCTTAGATGGCAATCCATATCGACAGATGAAATGGTTCAAGATAAACAAAGAAACTATCTTGACTGAGGCAACAGAAAGTGGAACAACTTCTACCCATTTGGTAAAGTAGTCAGCAGCAGTGATGATAAATTTATGTCCACCTGATGAGTTGGGATGAATCTGCCCAACACAATCAAAGGCCCAGCATTGAAATGGCCAATGAGATATGGAAGGAATGAGCTCCCTGCCTAGAGCATGTATCCGGTGACCATGTTTTTGACATTTTTCACATGATTTCGCAAAAGCTACCGCATCCATCTGCATGGTAGGCCAATAGTACCCTGCCCTAAGAAACCTTCAAGCCATGGAAAGACCATTAGAATGTCCCCCATAGATGCCCTCGTGAATATCAACTAGCGCTTGATCAAATTCCTCCTTTTCTAAGCACCTAAGAATTGTCCCATCTAAACCCCTCCTATACAAATCACTAGAGATGAGGGAATGGTGAGAGGAGTTTTGGTTAAGGTTTCTTCTTTCAGATTGGTTAAATGTATTGGGGATGATGCCATCATGCAAGTATGAGTAAATGGCACCATATCGAGATGACTCATGACCAATAAGGGTATAGATGACGTGGCTTTCTTGGGAGTCATAGATGGGATAGTGTAACTCTTCCACCAAAAATTCAAATCTAGACTCATGTTGCTCTAACTGAAGAAGCAAAGCAAGTGTGGCCATACCATCAGCTGCTTTATTTTCTACTCTGGGGACTTGCTGAAATGTGACGAATGTGAAATACCATCTCAATGAATCAACCATTTTCTTATAAGGTACCGGTTTCTCATCTTTGGTTTGATATTGTTCATTAACTTGGTTGACTATCAATTGTGAATCCCCATAGATGTGCAGTTCTATGATATTCCATTCAATAGCCATCTTGAGTCCATTTGTCAAGGCTTCATATTCAACAATGTTGTTTGTGCATGGGAACAACAGTTTGTAGGACTTAGGAATTGTGTACCTATGAGGAGAAACAAACAACACTCCAACTCTTGGACCAGTCTACATAAAAGAGCCATCAAAGAACATCTTCCATGTTCTCTTAGTCATGTACGTTAGGTGCTCATCTAGAAATTCAACTTGAATAGGCATGCTATCTTGAATTGGGAAATCGGCCAATTGATCTGCAATGGCTTGGCCTTTTATAGCTTTGCACTCAACATACTCTATGTCAAATTCTGAAAGAACCATCATCCATTTAGCAAGTCTACTTGTGAGGGTAGCCTTACCGAGCAAATACTTGAGAGGATCAATTTTTTCTATGAGGTGTATTGTATGCACAAGCATGTAATGTTGCAACTTTTGGGAAGCAAACACCATAGCAAGGAAAGCTTTCTCAATACTAGTGTAATTGACCTCATATGCAACAAGGGTACGACTGATGTAATATATGGCTCATTCTTTCCCAGTGTCATCAAGTTGAGCTAATAATGCCCCCAAGGAAGATTCTTTTGATGAAACATATAGCATGAGAGGTTTTCCTAGGATAGGAGGCATCAAAATTGGAGGATTTTCCAAGTATTCCTTAATCTGATCTATGCTCCTTTGACAATCCTCATTCCAGACACTTTTGACCCCCTTATGCAAGTTCTTATTGAAGGGTTGAGCTCTATCTGCCAGTTGTGAAATGAACCTCCTGATAGATTGAAGATGTCCTTGCAGAGTCCTCATTTGGCTAATGTTTTTGGGAGGTGGCATATCCAATATTGCTTGAACTTTCTCTGGGTCTACCTCTATTCCTTTAGCTGAAATGATAAATCCTAGAAGCTTTCCAGAGGTGACTCCAAATGCACATTTTTTTGGATTTAATCTTAACTGAAATTGCTCCATATGATCTAGAATGATTTCTAAATCGCCTAAGTGTGTGTCTCTTTTCTTTGACTTAGCCAGGGTGTCATCCACATAATCTTCTGTATTCTTATGCGTCATGTCATGGAAAATTGTTGTCATAGCTCTTTTATATGTAGCTCCTACATTTTTCAATCCAAAAGGCATGACATTCCAATAATAAGTACCCCATGTGCAAGTAAATGGAGTCTTTTCCTGGTCCTCAGGAGCTATTTTAATCTGATTATATCCAAAAAAACCATCCATCAAGGAATAGATCTCATAACCCACCGTCATGTCCACTATCATGTCTATGTTAGGGAGTGGAAAATCATCCTTTGGGCATGCTCTATTGACATCTTTGAAATTTGTGCAGATTTGAATGGATTTATCATGTTTTGAAATTGGTACAATGTTGGATATCCATTTTGCATAGTCAATAGCCCTTATAAATCCTGCACTAAGGAGTTTTTCCAGTTATGCTTTGACTAAAAAAGCAATGTGAGGATGCATTTTTCTCAACTTTTGTTTGATTGGTTTAACACCTAGAGCTATGGATAAGTGATGCATAATGAGATTAGTGTCCAACACTGGCATGTCTGAATAAGTCCAAGCAAAGTTGACTTTCTTTCTTTGTAGGAACTTAGTGTAGGCTTCTTTCTCTTGAGATGATAAGGATTGAGCCAAATGTACAATTTGTGGAACCTCTTCTGTACCCAAATTAACTGCTTGTGTAGGTTCAACAAGCACCGACGATCTGTCCTAAAAATAACTGGGGAGATGATCAAGTACCTCATCTGTAGGCACCTCTGAGAGGTTTTCACCTTTGGATACGTCATTTATTTTTACTTTTTTCGGTTCTAACACCACCACACAGTGGTTTTCACCATCAGAACTCCTATTCTTTTTATTTTCTTTTCTCTTTATTTTTAGACTGAGGTACTTGATGTTTGGTTCAATCATGTTGGTAGTTAGTTCACTGGTGGAAGAGACTATAGGTTCAATGGTGTTTAGGTAACAGGTTATCTCATAGTCATTCTGGAAAGTTAAGAGCTTAGGCTCTTGATAAAGTTTGGAGCAATCAATGAGATGAGGATTAGCAAGGGGTAAGTCAATGGCTGGTTCAATGTTGTGGATACAGATGGTATCATCTCTGGTGATCATAGAGTTAGAGTCTGTCAAGTATTCTTCTAAGTTACCAAAATCAAGATTCGACCTAACAATAAAAGAATCACCCACTAATGCAACACGCAGGTTCCAATACTCTAGCCCTACATGTGACTCGTCAGCTAACTCGGGTTGAGAACTATAGGAATGGATGACATCAACACCCATATCAACTGCAGAACAATCAGAGAGAGAGTCCCACTCACACTCATGTGAGTCTGTTTCTGAATCTTAGCTGGGATGTTTACACCAGAAAGGCTTGGGATGCCTTGATGTAGAAGCTTTGATGTCATGAAGGGTAACACCTTCTCTTGGGTCAATGTCTGATCCATCTTGTTCTATGCTTGCAATTGTTGCATGAGTGGTTGGATTATTTGAATCTCCCCAAAGGAGACTAGTAGAAGGAATCTAATTGTCACACATGTCTTGTTGATTTGTCAAATTTGGTATGTACTATGATTCATCCTCACTATCTGACTCATCTAGGATAGGAACAATATTATTGTTATTATTTAGAAAACCTAGGCCAACTATCTTCTTAGACCTATGTCCAAAAAGAGCATGATTGAGAGGTTCGGCTCTAGCATCTAATCTGTGACTAAGAGGGCCACGTCCAGGATAGCCCATTTGTTTGACCAATGTATATCCTCTCCCATAAGCCTTAGGAGAAGGAGAGAAGTTCTCATTGTGCATATACTTCTCCTCTTTGTAGATCTAATCTTTAACAGCTACTTCTTTCTCATCCTAGATAGGCACTGAAGACTCGACAAATGTGTCAAACAAAGTCATGGCTAAAGAAGAAGGTCTCATATCTTGAGAAGGCTTACCATAAGACCTAGGGGAAATGAGAATCTTTGTAAAGGAGTTAAGTTGGTATCCCCCCATACCAAGGTCTATTGATTTGAACTTATCTTTGCACTGTGCTAGAGTTGCATTGAAATCCTCCACTTCTCTGTTGAGGGGAACGTGGGTCCCTACTGAAATGGAGTTGACAGATAAGGTTCTATCCCCAGGTATACAAACTTCTACTCCATTGTAGGGGAACTTAACACACTGATGGTAGGTGGATGGCACTACTTGCATCTCATGGATCTAGGGCCTACCAAGAAAGATATTGTATGCCAGAGGACCAACATCAACAATTTGGAACAAAATGTCTCTCTCAATAGGGCCAATCCTGACAGGAAGAACAACCAACCCCTTGGAACTCCTTTCTGCCTCATCATAGGCTTTTATAGTGATCTTCTTTCTGGTATCGATCACTTCCTCAGAATAGCCCAAAGTTTTTAACAGACTCAAAGAATAGATATTGAGCCCAACACCCCCATCTATCAACACACGCCTGACACGGGTTTTATGGATCATGACTTCGATGTGAAGGGAAAGATTATGCGGATGGTTCAAGGCTTTGTCATCATCTTCTGAGAATGTAAGGTAGTGAGGATAGGTAATATGATTAACCATGCCTTGGAATTGGTTGACATCTAAATTGTTGGGAACATTGGTTGTGTGCAAAGCATCCTCAAGGACCTATTTGTGTCTTGGGGACAACTCTAAAAGCTCCAAGATTGAAATATGAGCTGGTGTTCTTTGTAACTGATCAACAAGGTTATAATTCAGCTTGGGGTTGACTTTTGGTTTTATGGTGGCATTCTTGGATACCACTGGCTTTGGTTTATTGGGTTGACCTGAACTGGGCCCTCTAATGATGACAGGGCCTTGACTTCTTGTGACAACATTAAGAGCCTGGGATGACATCCTAGAGTGAGGACCCCTCAACACCACAATAGGTTCTTCATCAAAGATAGGGGGAGAGTTTGCGTAGGAGTCATAACCATAGGGATCCTTGTTCCTCGTCACGTTGACACTTTCCCCCACAACTTTGAGCATGTTGACCACATTTTCTGTAGCTGTTTAGGTGTAGTTGATTGCAACCTTGCCATCCTTGGTTTTAGAGGTTTCCCCCTTCTCATACTTAGGCAACGGCTCTTTAAATGCTTTGTGATTAGCATTGGTGTTTAGACCATCCACCTTAAGCTTTCCATTTTCAATGAGATCTTGGATAATGTGCTTGAGTTTCCAACAATTCTCAATGGTATGCCCAATGCCATTATGAAACTTGCAGAAAGCTTTCTCATCCCACCAATGTGGTTTGACATCAAGAATATGGTGCTTTGCAGGATTTTGAGGATGTGCAAGATTGTTGGCAATAAGCATTTTGAAAACATCCTCATAGGAATCACCAAGCTTTGAAAATTGTCGCCTCTCTTTCTTGGGCTTCTCTTGGTACCTTGGCCTGCTCTCTTGTTGAGGAGGTGCATTGAGCTTCATAGCTTGAACTGCACTAGACAAGTGAAGGACACCTTGATCCTTAGGTTGGGGAGAATCCACAACTCCGTCATTAACCACTTTCTTGTTTTTGTTCCAATGTGAATTCTTCCCTTTATCTTTGTTGGAATTATTATTTTTTTGACCATTGTTGTTATTGTTGCCATGTCTGGTCAAAATTCCTTGCTCTTTTAAGACATCCTCAATTCTACACGCGGTTTTGACCATGTTATCGAAGGAATTGAAGATCATCTTTTGAACCTCATACCACATTTCAGGCACCAAGTTGTTGACAAGGATGTCAATTTTCTCATCTTCATCAATGGTCCTAGGATAACGAGAGCACTATCACCTCCACCTTTGCAAGAATGAGACAAAGGGTTCCCCTTGGTTTTGCTTTAGGTTGCATAGGTCCAACATAGTGATAGATCTTGAAATATTGTACGAAAGTGTTGAACAAATCTATGGACAAGCTCTTTGAAAGTCTTGACAGGGGGAGTTATGTTGGTAAACCATTCCATTGCTTTCCCCTTAAGACTCCTTGGGAATAACCTCATCAGATAGGAATCATCTTGGTGAAACTCAAAGCTCATAGTGTAAAATTGGTGCACATGATCATGTGGATCACCACTACCATCATATTTGTCATATTAAGGGAGTTCAACCCTTCTGGGAAAATCTTTCATGCTCACACTCTTGTCGAAAGGATTAGGACAAATCGAGTCTAGTGAGAATGAACTCTTAGGTGCCAAAAGCTTCTCCATCATTTTCTTCATTTGTCTGATTTCCTCTTCTTGTGATGGATTTTGTTTCTTGATTTTGTTATGCACATCAAAATTATAAGGGACTCTTGCACCCTTGTTGATTAGACTTTCAAGGAACTTATCTTTGTTTTGTTCCAAGTACTTTTCCACATATTGTTGGAAGAGTGGCTCTTGTTGCATTCTCATGAAGTATTGAGAATTAAGATCAAAGTTTGAGCTACTACCCCCATGTTGAGAACTATGATAAGCATGCTGCGAAGGCTGCCTCGAGTGCCTAGGAGGTGTTTGTCTCCTATAGTGAGCATGTTGTGAAGTCCTTCCTCTAGGACTAGGAGATCTTGAAGGGGTTCTTGAACACTTTCTACTATGTGGTGTTTTGGAAGGAGTGGAGGAAGGAGAGTTGTTGCCACTATTGGCACCCCTATTGTTAAATTGGGTATTAAGTTGTTGGGCTAAAAGCATATCTTTCTCTTCTTGAGAGGCTTTCCTTTCCAATTCTAACAAAGTTTGTCTCTCCACCTCAAGTTGTCTAAACTTTTTTGCTTCATAGCTTGCTCATCTAGAAAGGCTTTCTTCTCATGCTCAATCCTTTTAAGCCTTTCACTTGTATACTTTGAGGTTGTTTGAAGTGGAGAGTTTGGTCTTGACTATTTATAGAAATCATTGGTATACGTTGCATTGACATGAGCATCACTAGGTTCATTGTCTTGGTCTTCGTGTTGTGACCATTGTTCTAGGTGAGCTTGTCTCTCATGCCTTTCAGCTCTTTGATGCGCATCTAGATACCTAGTATTGATGGGGGGTGAACCAAGTTGAGCATCATGAGAGGAATTACCAAACAAAATGTTGTCTTTGTGTCTTTTGTAGAGGCCATCAAGGTTTTGATCCATAGCTTCCCTCTCCCACCGAGTCATGGTATAACTCATATCCATACTTGAATAAGAAGATGCTAAGGGGGTCCTCAACTTAGTAGACTTGCTCCTAGGTGATTGGTCAAATATGGGTTCCTTTCCCTTATGCTTTTGACAAGTTTGGACTGGGGGTAATTGATTAAAGACAAGTTGAGGTCATTTCCCTTGACTCACTTGATACCTTGTCGTAACCGACATGAAAGGAAAAGAACTCGGTGATAAGATGACCCTAAGATATGTTGGTATCAAACTAGGATAGTAAAAGTGTTCAATTGTCCAAAAGAGAGATGGTGAGATAGAAAATTGCAAAAGGTGTCAATCAACACTGCCACATAGGTGCCCAATCAATGGATAAGTATCCTAGCACATATGGATCAGGAGGATGATTTTAACTGAGTTATATCTGATTGAAATTGATTTTGGGTGGAAGTGAATTGGACAAGAGACTACTAAGACTCTCCAAGTATGTTATCAAAGAATCCAAGGGTGTATCTACTCAACAAAGATGATTTCTGACTTACCGATTACAAGCAAGGTTACTTGTAAAATCAAAGGTCACTAATTCAAGAGGTAAAAAATACAAGAATCCCAAGTGAAAATAGGTTTCTAATAGTAGGGTGAGTAGGCTGATCTGATCTAGATCAACTAAGGAGGACTAAAAATGATTGAAAATAACTCACTATTTTGACAGACCAGGGTACAAGTTTGCGTGAGGGAATGCAGTCCCGCGTGAGGAAACACTAGGGGTCGCGTGAGGAAATGAAATCTCACACGAGAGAATACCAGGCTCACGTGAGAATGTTCATAGCTAGGCGATGAAATAGGATCAGGTCGCTTAATCAGCAAGTTTGTAAACTCAAGAACTTAGTTTTTTTGTTCATTTTAAAAGATTAACTAGGCATATTAACAAATTTTTAACATTTATCAAGCACACAGAACAACAACCATGGAGTTTCAACAAGATAATGTCTTCAAACAATGAGCAAGGGACAAAGAAACCTTGCTCATGAACATGAATATTGACTGAGTATACTATTACTTAAAGATACTACTTGTGTATGTTCTCCAAAATGTTTTTCCAATCACACACATAGTCCTAAAAAAATAAAATTGGTTGCGCTATGGTTTTTAATAATGGCTTGACTCTACAACTTTTACAATTTCAAGAAGGTGAACTCCAATCCAGGTGCACCGAGGGTTTGACACATTCTAATAATTTAATCAATCGAAGATGCTGAGGAGATCTGATAGCCCATCAAGAAACTGTACCCGTGGAGATTTCTTCCACAAGGACATTTGTATAGCAGTTGTCAGTACCACAACAAAAGTGGCTATTACCGCTTGAGGTTCCATCAATGTGGTTTACCCAATGAAGGGAATGTCCACTATGGTTAACCCTCTCTAAAAGGTGACTCACAACAAGGACCACATGGGGACTTGGCTTAGATTCAAGGGTTTGAGTTTCTGTTACTACCCAAAAAGCGAGTAGAGCATAATCCTCTATCCTTTTCTCTTCACCCAAACATAGAAGATAGATTCATTCCAACACGCTAAGACTAAAACTATCTCACCAAGATTTGTAATGTCAATAACTCATGATCTATCAACCTCTCCGGAGAGAGAATGCATCAATCAAAAAGTCAAAGAGTACAAATCTAGTATAACGCAAAGATAGTTCTAGTAACCTCCCTACCTACAAGGGTTCTCTCATTGAGAAGAGTTTCGTTGGAAACCCACTCTCTCAAGAACCATGAATAGTGTTAATAGGGCCTACTTATCTATGTGGAACACTTATGCAAGAAATGAATCTATATTCTTTTTAAAGTCCAAAATTGAAATGTGGTTTATGAAAGTGATAAATCACTCAAGCCAAACACACAAGAGATTAATTTTATGCCCAAAACCAAGCATTATAGAGATCAAAAAATTACTTTGGGTTCCAAGCAACGCGAGATCACTAATGTGTCATCTTAGAGAATCAAAATTTGGAACAATCTCAGCAATCTAGAAAGGTCAAAAAATAGGAAATAGCAAGTAAAACTAGCAACTCTAGAATTCTAGGTCTCTGCTATCATGGAATTCCACGCGAGACAGTACCTAGGGTCATGCGAGAAAGTACCAAACCATGTGCAAGAAAGCATAAGCCCACACGAGAATGTACGAAGGCTTGCATGAGAAAGTAAAAGAGCTCGTGTGAGAAAGAACATAGGCCCGCATGAGAAAACCCCTTTGTCACACGCATAAATGCTAGTACCAACAAAACTTCACGTGATACAGTTAGAAACTTCGCGTGAGATTCCGTAACAGTGACGCATGGAAGTATGGACATAAAATAAAAAAATCATAGTTTTGATAGAAAAAGTGCTAATTTTTTTTTTCTTTTTTGTAGGCAAAAAAGAAATAAAAAATAACGTCCCACAGAGAATACCAGATTTGAAAAAAAAACTTGAAACCCTTAACCTCAAAAACTGCTTCAAAAACACCAGAATAGGTAGCAACAGGGGAGTTTTGATAGAGAAATGATAGAAGATTGATAGAATAGAAGGGAAACCCGTTTCAAGGCCCCACGGTGGGTGCCAAAAATGTGTGCTAAAAAGTAGTCACACTTCTGTGAATCATTACATCCAAGAACACTCAACAATGAGGTCTCAAATAGCGATTCAAAGCTCTCTATTCGTGGAGTACTAGGGTTGTATATGAGGCCCTTAGATCAACCTTGTTAAACCCATGCAAGTACATTAAGAAATGAGAGATTCAAGGATGAGAAGAAAGAGTGCTAATCTCCATTGATCATCAAGTTATTGCATGTTAAATGAAACTAATCTAGATGATAACAATGCAAAGAAATAAACTATGCTATTGAAATGCAAGTTTTACTCTCCTTTACTAATTAACTATGTGAAGATTAAGCTAAAACAATGAAGGAAACTAAGCTAAGATGCTATGAAGATTAAGCTAATGTAGATATGAAAGCTAGAATGTAATAATCTTCAAAACTCCAAAATATCACTAAGAAAACCTGTAGCATAACAACAATATGAAAATTCGGGATCTGAAATGAGAAGGAGAGGGCTCCTTATATAAGAAAATGTGGAAAAGAATGCATCTTCAGGAGCAATGTGGGATAAATCGAAAAAGAGGAAACAAAGCTCATTTTTTAGAAAGTGTGGAGAGAAAAGGAATTTTCTCTATTTTTAATTATTTGTTTCCTTTTTCATCACAAAAGAGCTTTAAGAGGATTATTTATTTAAAAGAATGATTCTCTTTTAATTAAATAAGATAACATTATATATTTAAAAGGGAGATATTATTTAAACAAGATAAAATCATTTAATTAAAAGGGATTTTAATTAAATAAAATTATTTTATTTAAAAGATATTTCTTTCAATTAAATAAGGCTATTTTATTTATTTAAGAGAGAATATTTCTTTTAATTAAATAAATTGATCAAACCTTAGGAAATATTGAAATGATTGAACTAATTAGGATTGATCAAAGGAATTGATTTGAATTTTGCATAGTATTGATTTAGGAATTTGATAATTTAATAAATGGGGCCCAAAGTCTAGGCGACCATTTTAGGGAGTATACACTAATAGATCTAATTGGGTCTAGAAAGAGATCATATTAAGCATATTGGGTCTAATTAGGTCTTTAAGGGGTCATGTAGTACGAGCATATTTTTTAGCCTATAAATTTTCATAATTACATCATTTCATATAACAATTTACAACATGTTTATAATGTCTTTCCAAGTCATTTCCATACATTACCTTGATTTATGAAGTATTAACTATGATTAATGATTTATTGATTAACATTTGTATGTGTAGATAGTTAATGCTAAATTATGATGATTTATTATGATAAATGGTAATTATTAAATAATAAATGTTTTGAGATGATTACCATGTTTTTTGTGATATATTTGAGTCGTTCATGCAGCTAGAAAGAAGGAGAAGTAAGTTGACACTTGTCAATATTCAACATTTGCAGGGAATGCAGAAAAAGTCGAAAGTCAATTTCAATAAAACGGGCATATCTAACTCAATTCTTAATGAAATCCAAATTTTCTTAATGATTTAGAAATTTGAAAAGGAGGAGAAAAATATGCCAAATGGGTTTTATCTAACCCACAATATTTAATGAGAAGTACTCATCTGAAATTGACTGAGTAAAAATAGTAGAGTTTGAAGGCAACAAAAACCCAATCTTAGTAAAATGATCATATCTTCCATGTTTCTTAATGAAATATGGATTTTCAAAATGATCTGGAAAGCTAAGAAGGAGGAGCATAACTTGGTAGAATAATTTGAGATAACTCATAATAATCAAGGAGAACCATATGTTTGAAGTTGGTTGCAGGAAAAGTGGAACAAAAAATCAGCAAACTTAGTCAAACTTCTTCTATTTATTGAAATCTGAGTTACAACTTCAAAAAGATGCTGGATGTGATTTGTATTCTATTTATTAACACCAAAAAATCTTCAAGAAATCATATTTTTCATAAAAGATTCCAAAGAAACTCTTTTTCCAATCAATCAAGAAGACAAGTTGTAATAGGACTTTGCTTCTTAGTCATTGTTTTAGAATAAGTCTCTTCCTTGTTTAAAGGAATGATGGGACACATGTTAGATGGTTGTTAGAGATTAAATAACCTTATATACTTGAAATTGTAATCAATAAAAGAAAGGAGAAAGTGGTAGAGAGTCATCATTCTATAGAAGTAAATTTGTAACAACAACAATAATTTAAATAAAAGTAGTAGATTACATTTTCATGGAGGCATGTTACTTGTATATGATGTTTTAATGAAATCTATCAGAGTTTAAATTATCTAAGAAAGGTCCACTTATGATATTTTTTACATTTTGTAGTTATAGAAGTAGAACACAAAGTAAACTGTTGTGTATTACACAGTTTCCTGCAGCCATTATTGTGCAATTAGATTAATTTACAACATTGTTATACTTTTAGTTTTGCAATGATAGAATAAGTTAGAGAATCTCATGGTCTATATACTTTATAGACCTGTTTCAAGTATACATCCTCGGGTTGACAATTTAAATGTTTCTTCATAATGATGAGATAACTACTTGGCATGTATGTCAAATCCCTAAGTTATGTTTCTAAAGCCTAGTTATTAAAACCATTATAGGATTCCAACATTTTTGGCATCATTGTCAGGGATGATTCAATCTATGAGAGTCTCTGAGTTTTTAGTAGCTCTTTGTAATTTTTCTAGAATCGTAGTTTCTATTCAAATCATTTAGGATTATAAAGTTTGCAAAAGTAGAACAAGCAACAGTATAATATGGATTTTGGATCCATGGAGCATAAATCTCAAGAGCCAATATCATTTGAAGCAAGTTTAAAAATTAATGAACACAGGTTATCTAGCATCATAGATGATTTTTTTTCACATATTGATGACAACATCTTGATTTATGCTCAGAGGAAAATAAAGAAAACCCTATTTTGCGAAATGAAGACATTAAAATACTCAAGGTTGCTGCTCAAGATGAATGTGATGTCAAATCAGAACTCCTACTTCAAGAAGAGAGCTTCAATAAAGTGAAAATCAGTCCTCACATGCAAAAAAGTAGAGAAGATATTAAAGAAGACCAGTTTTGGGATGATTTAGAGGATTTTTTCTTAACCTTAGATGCTAAACCAAAAAATTTTGTAGTACAAAACTATAAGCATCATGAAGATGGTGTAGAAATTTCTATACTTCTATCAAATCAATCACATAAAGTGGTCTTAAGAAATCAAGAGGGGGATAAAGAAGCAACCCATCTACACAAATCCAACAAGGAGGGTTCAAAATTTGTTCTTTCACGAGGGTGTCCTATCAAACATCTCATTCATATGGAGGAAAATAAACCATCACAAGTTATGTTTGCATCAAATAAAGAAGCTACAATTGAAGATGAAGCTAAATATGTAGCTGCACCTAAAGGAGAAATGTTTTAGCTTACTTATGTACTTCAGTACAACAATATGTATTGTTAGCATGAAGTGATAAGTACGTTTGTTAATGCCTTTCCAAAATTCTTGTTGTTTATTAAGTTTCTACTGATGTTGCAATTATTTCTAATTTCTCAAAAGCATGTGAAGCATTGGAAGTTGCTGAGAAGAGGAAGATACTTCAAAGAGCCAGTTAATGGTTTTGTTTGATAATGTTATTTTTTCTAATTAGTGTAGGTTAGGATAGGTTATGATAGGTTTTTCCTTCAATAAGTGTCGTGACACATTACCTTAGAGTTATGAGTTGCCTAGTCTAGTTTGTTTCTTAGTTCTTCTTGTCTAAATAAGTATTTTCAAGGAGTTCACAACTGGTTGGTTGCTCATATTTCAAGTAATTTTTCAAGAGTGTGAGTGAGTCAAGTCTCTAATTTTGGAAGAGAGTCTTTGCATATATTTTCAGCAAGTTCATTAAGTAGTCAAGTCTTCATGATGTCAAGAATACATATTCAATGATTGTGTCTAGTTGGTCTAATCCAATTTTGGTTAATGAAAATTGGACATCCAAAGTTGTATTATAAATCATTGGATGGATATAGTTTTTCTGGAGGATTCTTACAATAAATGTTGTCTGCAGCCACTATTATTTGATTTAGCAGTCAATCTTGCAACCACTACTATGTGACTGAGTAGTTAGTCCTACAACCATTATTGTATGACTGAACAGTCATCTTGCAACAACTACTATGTGATTCAAAAGGTAACTTGCACCAAGTATGAAGACATCTTATACTAATGCTATTAAATATGTTGCACTCTCAAAGGGACCTAAATATCCAACAATTAAGGGACATGTATTTTCCACTATTTGCCAAGTTTGAAGCTTCTCACAACAACACAAATGGTACTACATTTATGATTTCCATTTATTCATAATATTATCATTTTTTAGTAGTTAATTATCTACGCATTGTACTTTGTTTGTGAATTATCATTGTTATAATTATATGCTTCATAACTGATTTATTTTTCTACCCTCATACATACATTGTCATTTGAGGAAAATTGACCTTTCAGTTGGGGGGGAACACGTGTATACCTTGTGTTGTTGTCATAGACCATAGGAAGATGACCTTGCCTATACATTTGTATACTACCTCTTATATTTATGATTATTTATGAAAAAATAAGAATGATAAAGTGAAGAGCAATAAAAATAGAATGTCTTATGAAGGGATAACAAAGGGAATAAGTGTTGGAAAGTTGTCTATACTGAGGTATATGACTAAATATAGTGTTGTCATTATGGCAACAAAGTCATATAGTAGTTTGGAGTCAGCACACTTGATGTAAATATCATAATTTGGTTAAGTGTTGAAGACTAGATAGTGTATAGAGTTCCTGCAACTCAGAGTATCAGCGCATGTGTGTACGGATGAATTCTAGTATGCACCTTAGAAGTTAAGTTGGTTATAATATATTCTTTCTTAGTCTATGAGCGCATGGTTAGATGTGCAAGGATGAGAAAGTTATAGTCAGTTGAAGTTGCACAACCAGTGTGCTAGTAGAGAACAGAGCATGGAGCTGACAGTTAGTATTTTGGTTTGTGGTTATAATGTAATATTGTAAAGGCTATGTGCCCATTGTATTTAGGTTGCCGACATGTTTATATGTATAATTGTAAGCATGCTTAAGCCAATTCATTTGGAAGCATTGTTTGTAATTAGTTATAGGGTCATCCTAATTGTGTATTTTGTATGAGCGTATAAATATAAGATGCGCCCATTGTATTTAGTATGGAAGTTGAAAAATAGTTATAATAAGTAGAGAAGAAGTGTGCAAAGACATTAGAATATGTATTATAGCTTTGCTAGAGGTAAAAGCATCAACGCATCAAAGGAACTGATTTGACAAGTAGTGTCACAGTGATAGTTCATCCTGCAGATATAATGTGTATCTGAGATCAGAAGGTTGTAGCCTTCACCACTTGAGCAGTGAGCTCTTGGACAATGCATCCTCTCCCCTAACAGGGACTATTGTAAAAGACTCCTAACAGGGTCTGACCCTTAACAAGGTCTACTATACTTAAAGTATTGTAAAGCTACTCCTAATAGGGTAAATGATCTTCTAACAAGGATCACAAAACACTAGTGCAGAATATTACTGGGTGTCAATTCCCACCGGGGTTTTTACCTATTTGGGTTTCCTCGTAATCATATTGGTGTCATGTGTTGATTTCATGTTTCATGTTTATGTGAATGTTTATTTCAGTACTTAAGCATTTAAGTTCAGCATAAAGATTAAAGTGAAAAGTTAAAATAAAGTGAACACTAATGCACCCCCCCCTTCTCAGTGTTCCCATTCCTAACAATTGGTATCAGAGCTCTGGTCCTCAGCATAGAAGTTTAACCACTTGAGGAGATCATGGAAAAAGCAGAAATGAAACATCTGAAAAGAAATCTTGAAGCTGCTCTTGAAGACCTGGATAAGTCAGAAAGAGAATCTGAAGAAGTAAAGGATAAACTTAGTGATTCTCAATTAGTCATCAAAAAGCTAAGGAAAGATTTGAAAGAATGCTCTACCAGTGATCTAGGGACAATGGTCAAGAAGCTGAATGAAGAAAATATATCCTTAAAAGAACAACTTGAAAAGTTTGATGGTAAGCTGACTAATAATTAGAAAGTCTATGATGAAAAGATCAAAGAGAGCCTTAAACTGAATGAAGAACTAAGGAAATAAAACATGGAAATCTTGGAGCTAAGGAATAGCAAAGAAATCTTGGAGTCTGAATTGAAAGCAACAAAGAATCATATTGACAAGTTACACACTAGTTTTGATTTGGTAGAATCTTAGTTGTATGCAAGAAGAGCCAAATGAGACACCAGTTGTATTGGATACAATGAAGCACAAAATCAAATTGACAATATGCAAACAAGAAAGGATTCAAAAAAGGACTCTACTGATGCTAAGGAGACTAAAGATCAAACTAAAGATAATGGTGGACCACCTAAGAATGAGTGCAACCAAGTAGAACGCACTTGTTTTGCATGTAACAAGCATGGACACATTGTGAGGAAGTGTACAGAGGTAAGACCTTTTAATGGTTACTATTATTCTTGTAATAAATTTGGTCATAGAGCTATGAATTGCAAGACTACTAAGAAGAATAGGATTTAGCAAGATCAGAGAAATCAGAATCAGAGAAATGTAAGAAGTTCTCAGAATGTTACATGCCAGATATGTAACTATAATGGTCACACATCAAAACAATGTAGAATGGTGACTCATGTCAATGTGGCAAGGAATATAAGACCTCTAGTCATTTGTCACTCTTGTAACAAGGCTGGACACATCTCAAGGTTTTGTAGATCAAGGATGCAAGGTCAGGGAAGCCCTAAAAAGGCTGAAGAACTAGTTTTGGATCCCATAGGAGAAGTCAATTTTGTCAAAGCCTCAGATGATGCGAGCATGATTTGGTTAGAGAAAAAGAAGGACATGACTGATGAGAATGTATTGGATGCATCCATAGTGGACGCACCCTCTACATCTGGATGAATGGCCCTCAGGGTCATAGGGGGAGCGAATTTAGCTCTAGACCCCTGCATGGTTGGTATACTCATCCTTAGAGTATGTGCCTTTGGACTTAAGCTTTTGGAGTATAAAGGTACCTATGTGCTAGAGCACACATGTTGATTATGAACAGAACTCAAGTTGGAAATTTTGAAGTGACAACTTGGTTTATGTGACTTGCATTAATGGCAGAATTTTCACTTCAAAGTACACAAAAAGTTATTTGATTGCTCATTGCATTTAAAGTCGGAGTGATAGGAGAGAAGAAAGAGCCTTGGAAGTTGTTGTGAAGACTTGGAGATTGATCTATTAGTAATTTGTAGTAATTATCAGTGCATTTGGTCAGTTGCAGAAACCCTAGATTGATGTGTCGATTCAGAAGTCTTCGAATCATCTTGGAGTTCAATTGGAAGCGATTAACAAGTTATGGCCACTCCCATATTTTTTGATGTTTCTAAGAAGAAGAGATACATATTCAAGAGGCATCCATTCAAATCAACCCTAGATGATTTAGAGGGAGCTTTCTCCCGCACGCCTATGGGCGTCATGCATGTGGAAGATATTAGGGCTTACATCTACTGCAAGAAAGAACCATTAGGGTTGGATAGGTTAAGGGCACACATGGATACCATGTTGAAACTAGACAAAACATTCATGGATGAATATGTCAAATGGAATGATCACCCTATTGTTGAGTATGCTATGGCATATGACTTATATGAGATAGAATGGATAAAGATCTTATTGAGCAGGATCCATGATGATTTGTTTTGGATTGGTGATGTACCAATAAGAATCACCAGTGACTTGATACATGAGATGACAGGCCTTTCTAGGACAGGTCGTCCTTCCTGTGGGAAAGGATGTCAGAAAGATGGTTGAGCAAACATGTAAGTCAAGGAGCGATAGGCATGACATGATAATAGAGCCTATTGAACAAGAAAACATAAAATTGATGTCAATGATACTAGGATACAGGTTTCATCACACCAGTAGGGTGAATAGTGTGTCTGTGGGTAATATTCTAGCAGCCATTAGACTTGTGAAGGAAGATGGGGAATTCAACTTGTGTGAGATCTTGCGTGCATAGTTGATTAATAACATCAAGGCCATCAAACATGACAAGACAAAGATATTTAGGTTTGGTTCATTAATCATTTACATGTACCTTCATATAGTTGGGAGAGTATCAAATTTGTATTTGGACAAATCCATTCCAACCATGCCTCAGACAAATTGATTCCAACCATGCCTCAGATATCCAACAAAGCATCCACAGAGAGCACATTGAGAGATTATGTGACATTGGAACTGAAGACCTTTAGGGTCAAGATGCAAATGAGGTACAAGATTCCAGAAAGTATTGTGGAAAAGTATAAGGATTCAATTTGTTTTATGGTAGAGATAGATACAACTTGTATGGAAGATGTTGAGCCAAGAACTAAGTGGATTCATCCGCTTGGTTATGAGGTAGAGGAATGGGTCCTTGAAGCATATGCACACATACTACTATAGCCCCCAAAGATCCTAATGAACCTAGATGGGGAACATATGAGGATAAAACTAGAGAAGCAGATGCTAAACTTAATAGCACAACAACAAAAAGGAAGGTTGCTAAAGTCACTTTAGAAATCTTAAGAATACATGGTGTGTCTCAAGCAGACCTTGATAAAGCAAGGGATCAAAAGATTGCTTTGGAACTGAAGAGCGCAGATGCAGCTAAGGTAGAATCACATGACCCCAAGATGAAGAAGATAAAAATTGAAAAAGATGATAGTCAGAAGGGTAAAGAAGATGATACTTCTTCCGTGCCCAAGGAAACCATTGACCTTACTACTCCTCCCGAGTATAAGGCAATTCCAAAGAGGAAGAAAGAGCTTGGCACCAGTCATCCATCCTTGTGAGCCACAAGAAATAGAAGGAACACTCAAGCACCTTCTAAAGTAAGCTTCAAACCCAGTCTAAGTGTGCTAAGTGCTAGAATAGTTGATGAGGGAAGAATTGACCAAGTAGGGAAATTCTATGACAAGTACAATGAAATAGACAAATTTGAGATTCATGGTATGTTGGTCAAGCACATGCTAAAGTTCAAGAAAATAGTCTTGGAACTTAAAACCATGATTCTTGACAATGTATGGAATATCCTTGAATTCCAAAAGAGACATGCCATTGAGGAAGATCTACGGATAAGGGAAAAGATTCTTGATGATACCCTTCCTATATGTGAGCTAGGAGAGAAGAAATTGTTGTTAGATCTGTTGAAGCCTCACCTTAGAACAAAGACAAGAACTCTGAACATAATGAATAAAAATTATGAGTTAATTGCAAAAGAGACAAATAAAGCCTTTGAGAAGGTATTCATGAATAGAAACATGTATCCACCTACTACGCCCACAACTAATGTACCCATAAAGGTTACCAAAGGGTCAAAGACCATCAAGGAACAATCTATAGGTCCTCAGGATTCAACACCTATAGTGGTAGTACAATCAGAGGCAGACAAGTCTACGCCCATGTCAGAATCACTCAAGGACAACACCATTATCATTGATAATGTGGAGATAGCCATGGCAGCCACTGACACAAAATTGGACCAGCACACAAGAAGCTGAGATTTTATGCAACAGCACACCTCCCACTCAGCAAGAAGAGGTATTGATTAAAAATATAAAAGATGATAAAGAAGAAGAGAAAATGGAAGAGGAAGAAAAGAAAGAAGAAGATAAATAACAAGAGAAAGATGAAACTTCTATTGATCTAGCCAAGGTAAAACTAGAAGTGATGGATAGCACTCCCATCACTCCCTCCTCAGCATTATTGTCAAGTTTGACACCTGACACATCCAGTTTGGACTCATGGAGAGAAGAAGACCTGATTAAGTTCAGCGTCTTAGCTATGGAGAAGGAAAAGGAGAAACAAGTCATGAGAAATCCTCTCCTTGTGGAATCTGTGAACATACTGAACAGACTATTGCCAGAAGACAAGAAAGTGTATAAAGTACACTCGGTTGATGATGTGAGTACAGTTATCTCATAGTTCAAAAGTAATTTTTCAAGCCTTGAAGAATTTGCATCCAAAGTTGTAGAAGAGAAGTACCTAAAGAAGAGATTGAATGAGTTGATGAGCAACTTTGCACTAGATCTGAATTCACTCAAAATAGGACAAGCATCTTTAAAAGAAATTGCTGATCAAGGAAGCAAATTCATTGCAGACTGCATGGATCATGATAAGCTTACTAATGCCCATCTTAATAAAATACAAGAGGTAGAAGCCATGATTGAGTAGGTAAAGAGTTCAGTGAAAGACACATCCACTGATGTGAATATGTGCAACAATGTCTACCAAGGTCAATTGGACAAAATTGAGAAGGCAAAAAAAGAGATGGCAAAGATAAGGTCTAGACAGGCTCAGTTGAGGAATGCTCTTACGCCCTCACTAGACATTCTCAATCAGAACATAAAGGAGATTGATGCCACCATGATAACCTATGATCAAGGTCTGAGCACAGATTTGAAGAAGATGGAGAAGCTTCAATATGCTTTATGCACCCATCTCCAGATAGTTAACTCTTTGATAAATTTTTGGAAGAAGGAGATCTAGAACCTTAAGATAGCATATTCGGATGTTTTTCCTAAGTAAGTATGTGCAGATACAGTTTTTTGGTACACCTTTATCATTAATGTCAAAGGGGGAGTTGTGTATAGAATATGGAGTATAATATGTATAGGGAGATATAAGATTATGTATAGAAGACAAAAGTTTTTGTGTTAAGGAACAGTTAGCAACTTGGCCATATTCCTTTGTTGCCATCAATGACAAAGGCGAAGATTGTTGGCAAGTTGTCTATACTGAGGTATATGACTAGATATAGTGTTGTCATTATGGAAACAAAGTCATATAACAGTTTGGAGTCAGCGCACTTGATGTAAAGATCAGAATTCAGTTAAGTGTTGAAGAATGGAGAGTGTACAGAGTTCTTGCAGCTCAGAGCATCAACGCATGTGTGTACGGATGAATTATGGTATGCACCCTAGAAGTTAAGTTGGTTAGACTATATTCTTTCTTATTCTATGAGCGCATGATTAGATGTGCAAGGATGAGAAAGTTACAGTCAGTTGAAGTTGCACAACCAGTGTGCCAGCAGAGAACAGAGCATGGAGCTGACAGTTAGTATTTTGGTTTACGGTTATAATGTAATATTGTAAAGGCTATGTGCCCATTGTATTTAGGTTGCTGACATGTTTATATGTATAATTGTAAGCACACTTAAGCCAATTCATTTGGAAGCGTTGTTTGTAATTAGTTATAGGGCCGACCTAATTGTGTATTTTGTATGAGCGTATAAATATAAGATATGCTCATTGTATTCGGTATGAAAGTTGAAAAAGAATTGTAATAAGTAGAGAAAAAGTGTGCAAAGACACTAGAAGATGTATTAGAGCTTTGCTAGAGGTCAAAGCATCAATGCATCAAAGGAACTGATCTGACAAGCAGTGTCACAGTGATAGTTCATCCTACAGATATAATGTGTATTTGAGATTAGAAGGTTGTAGCCTTCACCACTTGAGCAGTGAGCTCTTGGACAGTGCATCCTCTCCCCCAATAGGGACTATTGTAAAAGACTCCTAACAGGGTCTGACCCTTAACAAGTTCTACTGTACTTAAAGCATTGTAAAGCTACTCCTAACAGGGTAAAGGATCTTCTAACAAGGATGACAAAACACTAGTGCAAAATATTAGTGGGTGTCAATTTCCACCAAGGTTTTTACCTATTTGGGTTTCCTCATAATCATATTAGTGTCATGTGTTGATTTCATGTTTCATGTTTATGTGAATGTTTATTTCAATACTTAAGCATTTAAGTTCAGCATAAAGATTAAAGTGAAAAGTTAAAATACAGTGAACACCGATTCACCCCCCTCACCCCTCTCAATGTTCCCATTCCTAACAAGAAGTATGACTATGTGAAGTGTTGGAAATGACATTAAGCAATGATAAGAAGACTTAAGGAGACAATCAATAGAGAAGAAGAAAATGAATCATAGTCATGTCAAATTAAATTCTTATTAATGATCAAATACACATACATGACATGTGCTATGAAGGATTGATTTTATCATAAGATTTCATGCTAATAGCTTTCATGTCTAACTAATGCCTATCCCCTACTTGAGGACAAGCAGCTGGGGGAATGATGAGCCTATAAATTGTCATAATTATATCATTTTATATAACAATTTACATCATGTTTATAATACCTTTCCAAGTCATTTCCATACATTACCTTGATTTATGAAGCATTAACTATGATTAATGATTTATTAATTAATATTTGTATGTGTAGCTAGTTAATGCTAAATTATGATGATTAATTATGATAAATGGTTATTATTAAATAATAAATGTTTTGAGATAATTAACATGCTGTTTTTGATATATTTGAGTCATTCATGCAACTGGAAAGAAGGAGAAGCATGTTGACACTTGTCAATATTCAACAGTTGTTGGAAATGCAAAAAAAGTCAAAAACCAGTTTCAGTAAAATAGACATATCTCACTCAATTCTTAATGAAATCTAGATTTTTTTAATGATTTGGAAAGATAAAAAGGAGGAAAAAAACTTGTTAAAAGGGTTTTTATCTAAATCACAATAGTAAATGAGAAGAACTCATCTTAAATTGACTGAGTAAAAATAGCCAAGTTTGAAGGCAACAAAAACCTAGTCTTATTAAAATGATCATATCTTCCATGTTTCTTAATGAAATCCAGATTTTCAAAATGATATAGAAATATAAGAAGGAGGAGCATAACCTAGTAAAATAGTTTGAGATAAATCACAATAATAAAGGAGAACCATCCATTTGAAGTTGGTTGCAAGAAAAGTGGAACATAAAATCAATAGACTTAGTCAAACTTCTTCTATTTATTACAATCCGAGTTAAAAATTCAAAATATGTTGTATGTGATTTGTATTTTATTTATGAACAACAAAAAATATCCAAGAAATCAGATTTTTCATAAAAGATTCCAAAAAAACTCTTTTTCCAATCAGTCAAGAAGACAAGTTGTAATAGTAATCTACTTCTTAGTCATTGTTTTAGAATAAGTCTCTTCCTTGTTTAAAGGAATGATAGGAAACATGTTAGATGGTTTTTAGAGATTAAATAAGCTTATATATTTGAAATTTTAATCAAGGAAAGAAAGGATAAAGTGGTAGAGTCATCATTCTATAGAAGTAAATTTGTAACAACAACAATAAAATTTATAGTAGTAGATTACATTTTCATGCAGACATGTTACTTGTGTATGATGTTTTAATGAAATATATAAGATTTTACATTATATAAGAAAGGTCCACTTATGATAATTTTTATATTTGGTAGTTATAGAAGTAGAACACACAATAAACTGTTGTATATTACACAGTTTCTTACAACCATTACTGTGCAGTTTCCTGTAGTCATTATTGTGTAGTTAGATTCATTTCTAGCATTGTTATACTTTTAGTTTTGTAATGATAGAATAACTTAGATAATACCATAGTGCATATACTTTGTAGACCTATTTCAAGTATACATCCTCAGGTTGACAATTTAAATGTGCCTTCATAATGATGAGATAACTACTTGGCATGGATGTCCAATCCTTAAGTTATGGTTCTAAAGCCTAGTTATTAAAACCATTATAGGATTCCAACACATATTAGGTGTTAATTATTCTAATTATATCTAATTACACCTAGAAGGGGTCCTATTACTCATATTAGATAGACAATTAGGGCTTATTAGGACTAATTTGGTCTAAGGGGTCCTATTGCTCATATGATGTCCTAATAGGTCTAATTGAGTCTAATTAGGTGCTAATATGTCTTAATTTGGTCTTAATAGGTTTAATTGGGTATAATTACGTCATAATAGGTCTAATTAGGTGCTAATCGGTCTTAAGGGGTCATATTACTCATAATGGGTCTAATGGGGTCTTAAGGGGTCATATAAACTATCATAGGTCCTAATAGGTCTAATTAGGTCATAATAGGTCTAATTGGGTCTAATTAGGTCCTAATAGGTCTAATTGGGTCCTAATTAGGTCTAATTAGATCTAATTAAGTGCTAATTAGGTCTAATTAGGTGCTAATAGGTCTTAAGGGGTCATATTATTCATAGTGGGTCTAATGGGGTCTTAAGGGGTCATATAACCTATCATAGGTCCTAATAGGTCTAATTAGGTCCTAATAGGTCTAATTGGGTCTAATTAGGTCCTAATAGGTCTAATTGGGTCTAATTAGGGGCTAATAGGTCTTAAGGGGTCATATTACTCATAGTGAGACTAATGGCGTCTTAAGGGATCATATAACTTATCATAGGTCCTAATAGGTCTAATTAGGTCCTAATAGATCTTATGTGTCTAATTAGGTCCTAATAGGTTTTAAGGGGTCATATTACCTATCATATCATGTCTTAGTAGACCTAGATAATTGTTGCATTACAGAGAGTGGGGGTGAATATGTAATCTTGATCACAAAACCTTAAAGTACTTTCTCTGATTAACTTGATAACTACTTGGTAGATACACAGATCTCTATTTACCTACAATGGTAAATAAACTATATCAATCAGTAACTCATTCACACAAATCATTCACAATGTATAACACAAGTATTTAATGTGAAAACCTAGCTTTGGGAAAAATCATTGTGGGAATTGTCATCCACTAAGAAATATACTCTTCTAAAGTACGCCCGATTAAGAGCCAGTTTGGTTAAATATTAGAAAACACACTGTTAGGTGTGACTTGATTAAGGGATTAACCTTAGATATGTTAGGATCTTCACCATGTTAGGAGTGGCCTTGTTAGTGTTAGGATTAACAAGGCAGAAATAACAATTATGTGCAAATATAACTAATATCAGAAAATAATAAACCACACAGAATAGAACACAAGACACACAAATTTAACGTGGTTCACCCAATCCCTGGGCTACATCCACCAACAGCGAGTCCAATATTATTATTATCCAGTGATTACAACCTGATTACAATCCGTAATCCCTTATAGCCCAATTCTGCCGCAAGTACTAAAATCATACATAATAAAAAATCCCTAACCCTAAGCCATATTATACAATATTTTCCCGCTTTAGGGTTAGAATGAGTTATAAGTAGTCAGCCCAAATAACTGAAAAGTAGTCTGTGAGGTCGGGAGGAAAAGTGTACAGTACTTTCCTGGATAGTACTTTCCTGATTAGTCACCACAAGCTAACAATCTCCCACTTGGTGACTGATCAGTATCCACACTATACTAAAAAAACCTCCCACTTGGAGACTGATCCTGTAGCAATACCGCTACCCCCATGAGGCTCCCACTGGATTGAACCACCTTGGACTCAGTTGTTCCTTTATTTTGTTCAATCTAGAAGACCAACTGAAGCTGAACATGAGTTCAACTTCTCCCTTGTTACTACCTTTGTAAACATATCTGCTGGATTATCATCAGTATGAATCTTTTCCAGCCTTAACTGTCCATCATCCAAAACTGATCAAATGAAATGGTACCGCAACTGTATGTGTTTTGTCTTGGAGTGCAAAGCAGAATTCTTTGCAAGATGAATGACACTTTGGCTATCTGTATGTAGAAAATTATCCTTTTGTGGATGTCCCAATTCTTCCATGAAGAATTGAAGCCATATCATCTCCTTGGCTGCCTCTGTAGTAGCAACATACTCTGCCTCTGTAGTGGATAAAGCAACCACCTTTTGTAGTCGAGAAATCCAACTCACTGCTGTCCCACCAACAGTAAATATATAACCTGTAGTACTCCGCCTGCTATCTATATCTCCTGCCAAATCTGAGTCAACATAGCCTTGTACAGTAGTAGTAGAACCCCCAAAGTGTAAACACTTACTGGATGTGCCTCTCAAATATCTGAGAATCCATTTGACTGCATTCCAATGTGCAAGACCAGGGTTACTCATATAACAGCTAATGACTCCCACTGCGTGTGCAATATCTGGCCTAGTACATACCATAGCATACATTAAGCTCCCTATAGCTGAAGCATAAGGTACCTTAGACATTTTAGTCTTTTCTTCTGGTGTCTTGGGACACATATCCTCAGTCAATTTCAAATGACCAGGCAAAGGTGTGCTGACAGCTTTGGCATGTTCCATAGAGAAACGTTGCAACACCTTCTCAATATAATCAGCCTGAGATAGAGACAATTTCCTATTTTTCCTATCTCTACAAATTTTCATACCAAGGATTTGTTTTGCTGCCCCCAAATCCTTCATAGCAAAAGATTTTGCTAATTGTTGTTTCAACCCCTTAATGTGATCCATGTTAGACCCAGCTACAAGCATATCATCAACATATAAACATAAAATAATGTAGCTGTCATCATCCAACCTCTTAAAATAAACACAATGGTCAGAATGACACCGACTATATCCATGCCCATTCATAAAAGTGTCAAATTTAATATACCATTGCCGAGGTGCTTGCTTCAAGCCATATAAACTTTTCTGCAATCTGCACAGCAAATTCTCCTTACCCTTGACCTCAAATCCTTGTGGCTGAACCATATATATTTCTTCATCCAAATCACCATGAAGAAAGGCTATTTTAACATCAAGCTGCTCTAAATGCAAATCTTCAGTAGCCACAATACTTAAAACAGTACGAATAGAAGTCATTTTAACAACTGGAGAAAATATCTCATCAAAATCAATACCATGTTTCTGTGCAAATCCTTTTACGACTAATCTGGCTTTAAATCTTTTCGTACCTCCATCCTCTTCTTTGATCCTGTAAACCCATTTATTCTGTAAAGCCCTTTTACCTGCAGGTAACTTACATAAATCCCATGTCTGATTTTTCAGCAAAGAGTCCATTTCATCTGTCATTGCAGACTCCCACTGAAGCTTTGTATCCACCTGCACAGCTTCATTATAACATTCAGGTTCACCAGCATCTGTTAACAGAATAGAATACAAAGATGGAGAAAATCTTTCTGGAGGTCTACTTAGCCTTGTTGACCGTCTAACACTCACTGGGGTGTGTGGTATTTGTTGTTGCTGTTGTTGCGGAGCATAAGGAACTACTGGAACATGAACTTGTGGAGTATCATCCAGTACTACATAGTCATTTTCTTTCTTCTCATGCTGCAGCAACAGATCTTTGTACAATACTTTCTCATTGAATATGACATCCCTACTTCTTACAATTTTATGATTTTCAAAATCCCAAAGCCTATAACCAAATTCATCAATGCCATACCCAACAAATACACATTTCTTTGACTTAGCTTCCAGCTTGGTTCTATTTTTAGAGTCTATAAGTGCAAAAGCTTCACAACCAAAGGTTTTGAGAAAAGAATAACTCACCTTCTTACCACTCCATGTTTCCTCTGGAATACCACAGTCCAAAGGAGTAGAGGGGCCTCTATTGATTAAATAAACAACGGTGTTCACTGCCTCTGCCCACATATTTTTGGGCAGCCTAGCATGCAACCTCATACTCCTTGCATGCTCCATTATTGTCCTGTTCATGCGTTCAGCCACTCCATTTTCTTGTGGAGTCCTTGGTACAATTTTTTGCCTACGAATACCATTAGAGGAACAATATTCTTCAAATTCTGTGCTGCAATACTCACCACCATTATCAGATCTGAGACATTTTAACTTTTTACCAGTCTCATTCTCAACCAAGCATTTCCATTTCTTAAAAGTTTGAAATACATCAGATTTCTGTCTAAGGAAATAAATCCATACTTTTCTTGTTGCATCATCTATAAATGTAACATAATACAGAGAGCCACCAAGGGAAGATACCTTAGCTGGTCCCCATACATCTGTATGCACAAGCTCTAATCTCTCATTTTTCTTTTCCTTCCCACTCTTCACAAAACTAACTCTCTTTTGTTTTCCATAAACACAACTTTCACAAAAATCCATATTGACACATTTCAGACCAGGTAAAACTTTCTTTGAATGAAGTAATTTCATACCTTTTTCACTCATGTGCCCGAGTCTGTTGTGCCACAGTGCTGTGTCAGAATCTACAGCAATAGTTTGATGTTCTTCCTGCTCAACTGCAGCCACTGTTCCTGAACATTCATTATCTTCTGAAACAATTAAAGTAGAAGGAACAGTATGACCTGTACAAAGATATAAGGTGCCTACTTTCACACCTTTTGCTACTACTAAGGAACCTTTTGAAACCTTCCAATTTTTATCATTAAAAGTAACTGTGCAACCCTCATCACCCAGTTGCCCTGCTGAAATTAAATTCCTACTCAACCTTGGAACATGTCTTACCTCTTGTAGTAGCCAATGATTCCCATTCTGCAACTTAATCTTAATTTTTCCCTTTCCAACAATCTGACAGGGTTCATTATCTCCCAAATAAACTAGCCCAAAATCCCCTTGGACATAATCAACAAAATAACTTCTATGGGGTGTAGCATGAAATGAAGCCCCAGAATCTAAAACCCATGAATCATCAATACTTTCTAAGGACAAGAGCAAAGCATCCTCCTCGGATTTGTTACTTACCACATTTGCCTCCTTGTTTCCATCATTTTTGTCTCCTTGATCTTTCTTCCGAGACCAACAATCTTTCTTCTTATGACCTGGTTTTCCACAGTACCAGCAATCATTTAGCCCTTTAGATTCGAACCTCTTTCCCTTTGATTTTCCTCTTGATTTCCCACGATTTCCAGAGTTGTTTCCTCTATCTCTTGTTCTACCTCTGCTTTCTGTGTTCAATACACTACCCGATGTGGATGCCCCTGAGCTTTTCCTACGAATTTCCTCACTCAATATAACACCAATAACATCATCATACTTTAGGGTATTAGAACCAGAAACAGAATTACTAACAGCCATTACCAAGCCATTCCAGCTTTCTGGCAAAGAACACAAATTCAAGAGAGCCCTAACCTCTTCATCAAAAGTAATTTTAACTGAGGTTAATTGACTTATAACTATATTAAACTCATTCAAATGATCAGTAACTGATCCACCTTCTACCATTTTCATATTAAATAACCGCTTCATAAGAAATACCTTGTTTGAAGCTAAAGGCTTTTCATACAACTTCGCTAGGGTTTCCATCAGATCTTTAGCTGTCTTTGCTTCAGTAATATTGAATGCCACCGATTGTGCCAGGAATAGACGAATACTCCCCAGTGCCTTCCTATCCAAAATATCCCAATCCTCCTGAGACATTGATTGCTCTTTCTTGGCTACTCCCTCTAATGGCCGCCATAGATCCTTCTGATAGAGATAATCCTCCATTTGCATCTTCCATAACTGGAAGTTCTGCCCATTAAACTTATCAACCTTTAGCCTACCCTCGTCTGCCATTTCTCCCACTTAACCGAGAGACTCTCCCACTAACTCGTGAGACCTGCTTCAGAGAATAGATGAAAGAACGAATGAAATAACCTCACTCTGATACCAGTTGTTAGGATTAACAAGGCAGAAATAACAATTATGTGCAAATATAACTAATATCAGAAAATAATAAACCACACAGAATAGAACACAAGACACACAAATTTAACGTGGTTCACCCAATCCCTGGGCTACATCCACCAACAGCGAGTCCAATATTATTATTATCCAGTGATTACAACCTGATTACAATCCGTAATCCCTTACAGCCCAATTCTGCCACAAGTACTAAAATCATACATAATAAAAAATCCCTAACCCTAAGCCATATTATATAATATTTTCCCACTTTAGGGTTAGAATGAGTTATAAGTAGTCGGCCCAAATAACTGAAAAGTAGTCGGCGAGGTCGGGAGGAAAAGTGTATAGTACTTTCCTGATTAGTCACCACAAGCTAACAGTTAGAAGTCTTAAAACACTCTTTTTGGAATGTCACCTTTCTTAAGGATTTACAATAAGACTGTTAAGTCCACTCTATTAAGAGATTTAAATGTTACAAATGCTAGTAAGAAATAGTAATAAAAAATGACCTCTAGATGTGCAACTATCTTTTCTCAATCAGATCCTTGCGTGCTCTTCAATCTTCACTCCAATTCTTCATATTCCACTGGATCAACACTTCATCAAATAATTGTTTTCCTACTCAGAATCTCTCTGGTCCTTCTTCACTACAATAGTCAGTATCCCTTCAACTATTCAGTTTGCCAACCCATTGTCCATACAATATTATCCTTTATATAGACAATTTTTGCCTCTTAATCTCCTCTATTACGTTTTCCTTTAATCAATCTTGACCGTTCAATTCAATAATCATCGTATCTGGATCTCGGTAACATGTTTCCTTTTCACCTAGGAACTTGAAATTTTCTTGTAACTTGTTCCACTTCTTTTTGCTGCTTAGATCTAGCCATAGATCTTCATTTTGAATTTTCATAACCGTAGATCTCTTATAACTAAATTTTCTCCTCATCATGATCATCCAACTCATCATAGCTAATCATTAAATATATATTTCATCCACATTTAATACATTTTCCTTTCTCGGTGTTCTTCACTTAGAATTTCAGTTACATCACTCAGTGTTTAAACCTTTTCGCTTTACTGAGTGACCAAATTTTACCTTTACCTTAACGAGTGACTTTTCCATCTTGGTAGCCATACCGACTTTACTTACTGAGTTGTCAAAACTTCATCGCCATACTTTACCGACTTAACATACTCATATGTTAGGTAGAAAACAATCATATCAACATAATTAAATCATTGTCCAATCTATATTAGTTGCCCATTTAAGTTCTACAACTTCTCAATTTATCATTTCCTCTTCTCCTTAACTCATTCATCTTATATCAATACCGAATGATATGGCAACATAATATAAATAAAAAAGCAATTGCTTGACATCAATGAAAAAATTATAACTGATCTAATCATTCTACTATCATCATGTATACCTCTGATATTGGTCGGTCTTCATCATCAGCTCCATCAGATAATCAATCATCAACATTATTGTCAATTATGATAACAATAACTAGGTTATAAATTACATCCTAATAGGTATAATTGGGTCTTAAGAGGGGTATGTGCAAGATCATGAGGGGCCAAACTATGCCTTTAAGTGGCAATGAAAAATCAACAAATCAGGGTTAGTCAACTTGATGTGAAAATTTCAACTAGCTATCAACCTAATATCAAAAAGTTGTAAGAATAGAAACTATAGAAAATTGAATGTAGTTTCTAAACTACTAGGCCTTTTTTGAAAAAAAGTTAGTATGATTGGTGAAAAGTATAGATTTCAACGCAACAGTACAAAATTTTTTGGAAACAAATAAGAAGTAGGTGTATGTTTGACCACCTTAATTATAATCAAATGATAATATTTTATTATAACATTTTATATATAAGTAGTAGACTCATGCCCAGATGTGACATATATTTTTTTGTAATTTTATTCCAAAAAATAATTAATTATGAATTTTCTGCTACAGTGTTTTCAGAATTAAAAAACTCTCGTGTCTGACCACCTTAACTCATTCAAAACTTTACAAAAAAAATTTTGAAAAAAAATTCCTTATAGTAGGCGAAGCATAGAATGTGACACATTTTTCGGATTTCAAAAATGTTATACCGTCTGAAAGTTATAGACATTTTTCAATCAGTATATATATCAACACTTTAGAGGTAACTCAATTAGAAAATAACTAATAATTACTTACCGAATTCAAAATTTGACAACAATTATATCGACAGAAAGCTGATAATCTCCTTAAGATACCCTTTTCGTTTCATTGAATTCAGGTGAAAAAAAATTCGTCAGCTACATGGTTGAAGTCTGGAACTCAAAGAAATAGGGGAAAAACATGTTTTTGAGACATTTCAATAGTTCACCATGTAGGTTTGGTGCACAAAGCAATACCGAGCCTAATCGGGTACCCGATATTTTCGGGTACTCAAAAAGGCCGACATAATTTTGATTTTTCACTTTTCCCTCCCCTTTCTCCCTCCCATTTCTCCATCCTTCATATGATTATATATATTAGATTATATCAAAATAAAAAACTATATATTTTATCAAAAACTATATATTAGATTATATATTATGTATATTAAATATTAAATATTATATAATATACATTTTACAATAAATATTATTTAATATATATTAATATTAAATGTTACATTATATATCATATATTATATATTATTTTATATGTATAATATATTAATATGTATTTTACAACTATGTACGAAAGGTTGGAAGATTGTAGAAAAATCATGGATGGCCATTGAAAGAAGAAAAGGAAATCAATCAGCCATTTAAAAAATTCATGGGCAGCCATTGAGGAAGAGAGAGAGTTAGAAGGTGAGAGAGAGAGAGAGAGAGAGTATGATAGAGAGAGAAGGGGAAGGAGAGAGAGAGAGTAGGAGATAGAGAGATAGAAGGGGATGGGGAGAGAGTAGGAGAGAGAGAGAAGGGGATGGGGAGAGAGTAGTAGAGAGAGAAGGGGAAGGGGAGAGAGTAGGAGAAATAGAGAGAAGGGGAAGGGGAGAGAGAGAGAGAGAGAGAGAGAGAGTAGGAGAGAGAGAGAGAGAGAGAGAGAATGGGAAGGGGAAGGGGAGAGAGTAGGAGAGAGAGAGAGAAGGGGAAGGATAACCAATTCATTACAATATTAATCAGTAAGGAGCAATGCAAACTTAAATAATATCACAACAGGCATTAGAAATCCAAATTCTAATTAGGAGTTTTAAGCAAAGTGTGTAAGGTCCTTGATAGGGACATTACATATCCACACATTGTTCAGTAGATACCTCCAAGAACCCACATACGCAGGAGTAGGTTTGAAGTAAGACTAAGATTGTTTATCAGTCCAAAAATATTACTGTGTTGTACTTTTGATTAACATCCAATGATTGGATGTGAAATTCACAAATTTGATTATATTACCACTGGTTCTATTTCAAATTTTGGAAAAAATTTCTTCCCTCATCTTGCTGCCTATGTATTTTTGGCCTATTTTTATTTTTTATTTCTTTTAGGTCTTTAAAGGTGACTGACTGAATCTTTGTATTAAATGTCAGGGAATGCATGAAAATAATATGATTCCGAGCATGAGCATGAGTCCCTATAGGGGCATAGTTGTGCCTTTTACAGGCGTCGTAAACCCTAGCTACGTAGAAATGGAGGCTTTGAAAAATAGTTCACACTTGGAATGCTCAAGTGTGTCCTAAGGGGTCCTACGACCGCTTCGGACACACTTGAGCATTCAAAGGTGTCAAAAGGGGTCATGGGGACTTCCTAAGGGTCCTAGTATGCCTTATCACGCATTAGGACCCCTAGGAAGTCCCCATGACCCCTTTCGACACATTGGAACCCTCAAGTGTGTCTTAAGGGGTCCTATGACCCCTTCGGGCACACTTGAGCATTCAAATGTGTCAAAATGGGTCATGGGGACTTCCTAGGGGTCCTAGTACACCTAATCAGGCATTAGGACCCCTAGGAAGTCCCCATGACCCCTTTCGACACATTGGAACCCTCAAGTGTGTCTTAAGGGGTCCTACAACCCCTTCAGATACACTCGATCATTCAAATATGTCAAAAAGGGTCATGGGGACTTCCTAGGGGTCCTAATATGTTTTATCACACATTAGGACCCCTAGTAAGTCCCCATGACCTCTTTCGACACATTGGAACCCTCAAGTGTGTCTTAAGGGGTCCTACAACCCCTTCGAACACACTTGAGCATTCAAATGTGTCCATAGGGGTCATGGGGACTTCCTAAGGGTCCTAACACGTGATAAGGTGTACTAAGACCCCTAGGAAGTCCTCATGACCCCTTTTGACACATTTGAATGCTCAAGTGTGTTCGAAGAGGTCGTAGGACCCCTTAGGACACACTTGAGCATTCCAATGTGTCCATAGGGATCATGGGGACTTCCTAGGGGTCCTAATGTGTGATAAGGCATACTAGGACCCTTATGAAGTCCTCATGACCCCTTTTGACACATTTGAATGCTCAAGTGTGTCCGAAGGGGTCGTAGGACCCCTTAGGACACAGTTGAGGGTTCCAATGTGTTGAAATGAGTCATGGGGACTTCCTAGAGGTCCTAATGTGTGATAAGGTGTACTAGGACCCCTAGAAAGTCCTCATGACCCCTTTTGACACATTTGAACACTCAAGTGTGTCAGAAGGGGTCGTAGGAGCCCTTAGGACACACTTGAGCATTCCAATGTGTCCATAAGGGTCATGGGGACTTCCTAGGGGTCCTAATGCGTGATAAGA
This sequence comes from Chamaecyparis obtusa, assembly GCA_027943335.1. NCBI lineage: Eukaryota > Viridiplantae > Streptophyta > Pinopsida > Cupressales > Cupressaceae > Chamaecyparis > Chamaecyparis obtusa. Next base: position 369,222 of record BSBK01005717.1, read on the forward strand.
CATACTAGGACCCCTAGGAAGTCCTCATGACCTCTTTTGACACATTTGAAGGCTCAAGTGTGTCTGAAGGGGTCATAGGACCCCTTCGGACATAGTTGAGGGTTCCAATGTGTCGAAAGCGATCATGGGGACTTCCTAGGGGTCCCAACACGTGATAAGGTGTACTAGGACCCCTAGGAAGTCCCCATGACCCCTTTTGACACATTTAAATGCTCAAGTGTATTTGAAGGGGTTTTAGGACCCCTTGGGACACACTTGAGCATTCAAATGTGTCCATAGTGGTCATGAGGACTTCCTAGGGGTCCTAGTACACCTTATCACATGTTAGGACCCCTAGGAATTCCCCATGACCCCTTTTGACACATTGGAATGCTCAAGTGTGTTCCAAGGGGTCCTACGACCCCTTCGGACACACTTGAGCATTCAAATGTGTCAAAAGGGGTCACAAGGACTTCCTAGGGGTCCTAGTATGCCTTATCATGCTTTAGGACCCCTAGGAAGTCCCCATGACCCCTTTTGACATATTGGAACCCTCAAGTGTGTCTTAAGGGGTCCTATGACCCTTTCATACACACTTGAGCATTTAAATATGTCAAAAGGGGTAATGGGGACTTCCTAGGGGTCCTAGTATGCCTGATCACGTGTTAGGACCCCTAGAAAGTCCCCATGACCCCTATGGACACATTAGAATGCTCAAGTGTGTTTTAAGGGGTCCTACGACCCCTTCAAACACACTTGAGCATTCAAATGTGTCAAAAGGGGTCATGGGGACTTCCTAGGGGTCCTAGTATGCCTTATCACACATTAGGACCCCTATGGACACATTGGAACCCTCAAGTGTGTTTTAAGGGGTCCTACGACCCCTTTAGACACACTTGAGCATTCAAATGTGTCAAAAGGGGTCATGGGGACTTCCTAGGGGTCCTAGTACACCTTATCACATGTTAGGACCCCTAGTAAGTTGCCATGACCCCTATGGACACATTGGAAAGATCAAGTGTGTCTTAAGGGGTCCTACAACCCCTTCGGACACACTTGAGTGTTCAAATGTGTGAAAAGGGGTCATGGGGACTTCTTGGGGGTCCTAGTACGCCTTATCATGCATTAGGACCCCTAGGAAGTCCGCATGACCCCTATGGACACATTGGAATGCTCAAGTGTGTCTTAAGGGGTCCTATGGCCCCTTCGAACATACTTGAGCATTCAAATGTGTCAAAAGGGGTCATGGGGACTTCCTAGGGGTCCTAGTATGCCTTATCACATGTTAGGACCCCTAGGAAGTCCCCATGACCCCTATCGACATATTGTAATGCTCAAGTGTGTCTTAAGGGGTCCTACGACCCCTTTAGACACACTTGAGTGTTCAAATGTGTCAAAAAGGGTCATGGGGACTTCCTAGGGGTCCTAGTAGGCCTTATCATGCGTTAGGACCCCTAGGAAGTCCCCATGACCCCTATGGACACATTGGAACCCTATGATGAGCGTACGATGGTTGTACATCTATGTGAAATTTCTTTTTGAGATTTAAGAAATCAATTGATTGTATTAAATCGAGGGGAAATCCATTGACATCTACTTATTCAGTATAGTCAAACCACTGACATTACAAGGAGTCTGTAGAAAAATCCTGTGTTGGATACTTTCAAGAGGACTTGGGCTGAAACTGTCTGTCATCAAATCAATTGTGCAGGTAGTTTTTTGAATACATTAGTATATATATAATATATTATATATATATTATATACATTAGTATATAATACATTAGTACATATAACACATTAGTATATATATAATATACATTATATATATATTATATACCTCTTTTTATATATAAAAGTTCAATTTTTTCATTTGCTCTAGCCCTTTTTTCATGTACGTGGAAATATCAGGTACCCGATTATTGACTTGTCATATTTGACGAAAATATTCCCTATCCCCACAGATAGGAGAAGTACTAGATTTCAGACTTTTTTCATGGGTTGTAGGAAAAAAAAATGTGATTTGGGGCCCTTTTTTTTTTTTGTCAACTTGTGAACTTGTGGTCCCTTCTATAGTAGTCTTGTTACTTTAGCAAAAGAATTTTTTTACTGATCCTCCAATTTATAACTGCATCTCTACTTAATCCCACGAACCAGCTTTGAGGCATCCTTCTAAGGGTTTTTGATTGTCAAAGACCATGTAATTTTGGTATGGAAAAGAGTGGAATAATTTTATATCAACATTTTTTTTCCTGTTTCGAAATGGGAACTCAAAACTAGAATATTTACCTATCCGTTTAGAAGATTTACCTATCTTAACAACCTCTTTAAAAGATTTTGAATGAAACTCGACCTTTTTCATCATCTTCAATCCCACAATCTTCCTTCGTTCAACACAAAACTCTCTTGACAAATGGAAACTGCCAGACAAAACCTTCTTCACACTTCCAGCAGCATCAGCTTTAGGGTTTCATAGTAGAGCGCAAATGTTAGAACCCTCATTTTAGGGTTATGTTTAAAGCACAACCAATTTGTAGGCATGTAAAGCACTTACCAGATCAACTGCAGAGTCAAATTTGTTGTTGGCGCAATCAGGTACCCAAAAATATCGTGTATATGATATTTGTAGAGTTTTTATTACAAAATCTGAATATTTTTTTATTAAACTTTGTTTCTAAACATCACTATTTTGAATAAAAATATTGATACTATAAAAGTATTCAAATATTATTTTTAAACATCAATTTTGAAGCAGATGTCAATACTTAAAAACACAAAATCTAATCTAAAAGTATTCAGATTCTTCACATCATGTCTTCCTTTCAAATCCCATTATTATAACATAAAAAATTTGATACTTCATCATAATTATTGCAATAGACATAAAAAGAGCACCATCTAAAAGCAAAACAACAAAATAAGTCTAAAAAAATATTTTAAACATCACTAAAACTTCCACTAAGAGATTAATACTGATTGTCTATTGTACTGAATTGGAAATCTGAGAAAATAGTGGGTTTTGATTTATGCCACAAGTTTCGGGTATCCGAAAAGGCTTGTGCTTTGGTGTCAGGTTTGCCCAGGTGTACTAACACCCAGGCCTACTAAAAAGTCAACAAGCATTTTCATGCGCTTTTGGACGAGTGAAAAGTGAATATTTTTCACATCACCACTTTTTGGCCCCTCATGATCTTGCACATACCCAGAGATTGAATATTAAGCATATTGGGGCTAATTAGGTCTTAAGGGGTCATAGTGCAAGCATATTGGGTCTAATTAGGTCTTAAGGGGTCATAGTGCAAGCATATTAGGTGTTAATTAGTCTAATTAGATCTAATTATTTATATGATATCCCTTATAGTCAGTTGACAATTTCAAAAGTCTTCCTTCTCCAAAATGCAAATTATTTTGCAAATTTCAAATTAATAAGATGAGAAAAAAATATATTTATTTATATGTAATCGTTATTAACTCGAAACAACACCAAATTGGCTAACATAGGTTTCTATCGAAAATCATTTCTAACTTTCTATCTAAAGTAACTTGGTAAATTACTTAACCAACGTTAAACCATTCAAGTACTTTTGATAGAAAGTAATTTCTATTGAAACTAGATACTTTTGATCGAAAGTACTTTCTATTGAAACTAGATACTTTTGATTGAAAGTACTTTCTATCAAAATGAGATACTTTCTATCGAAAGTCTCTGAGTAAGGGAAATTTGTAGAGTTTTATAAAATTTTGAACATTTCATGGCTTTGGGGCTCTATCATAGGGGTCAAATGGAACAATAAGGAGACATCCTTTTGCATAGCACAAGTACTCAGAACGAGGTTTCTAACGATTATAGATTTGATAATTTTTTAGTTTATTATGTATATATTTTTTGACATTAATCGAATGTAGGTTATTTATCAAATATAAACCTCTGAGTTTGACATTCAATGAAAAATAGTAGAAAAGATTAAAAAAAATTGAAAACTAACAGTGCCCTCCGTCGTCGAGTCTACTTTCTATTAAAAATATATATTTGAAATTAGATAAATACACGACAAGTTATAAGCTATATAGTCAAGGTATGTCAAAATTACAGTATAGTCAACTTCAAACGTTAATAAAATATGCAATAATCATGATAATGTCATCAAACCAATTGCATGCCCTCTGTATGGATGTTACAAAACTTAATTCGAAAGAAGCCTATTGATATCTATTTTAGAAAAAAAAAGTTATGCTTTATGAAAATAATGTAACTCTTTGAAAATGACATTTCAGCAACATACCAGTATTCGTGGGAGAAAGAAAAAACCATTCAAATCAATTCAAAATTAAAAAAATATATATATTTAGAATCTAGACATAAAATCTTAAAAGACTCTATTTTACTTCATCTTCCAATTTCAAATGGTTTAATAACAATGTGCATCCGAATCTGAATTTTTTTTTTTCAAAATATAGAGTTTAGTGTCCATTCAGGCAAAAAAGTGTAACCCACTATTGTGGGTTCACCCGAAGGTCTTTCATTTGAAGATGTTTTTAAATTTTTGGAACCTTACACTGATTATTTTTATTTTGCTTCATCTTAAAATTAGGACACACTATTGTGGAATCATCCAAAAGTGGATGAGAAAGCTAGATTTTAGAAAATTGATTATTTTTCTTTTGCTCATCTCAAAATTAGGACATGCACTATTGTGGAATCATCCAAAGTGGATGAGAAAGTTAGATTTTAGAATTTGAATATATGAGTCTTAGTGTCATTCTTATATGCTTTAGGAATGAATTAGGTGAATTTTGAAAAACACAAAACAAACCTAGTGGTTGAAATGACAATTTTAAAGTATGTAACAAATGTATGTAAGTATGAATTATGGTGCCATAATAATGATTAAATATAGAATGCATGGGAATTAGTGTGAAACGAAGGCAAATAAAAGTGAATAGAGTTCATTTCATAAAGTAAATCAAATAAAAAATGTCACTTGTAATATGCCATTACATTCATGACATTCCATCAAATTCAACGCAAATTGAAATGAAAAATAACATAAATATACAAATTTCACCATTATAATTACATAAGCAATATGTGTGCAAATTTAACTCTTTTAAGTTAAATAAGTAGATCTAAACAAAAAATTTTAAATTACAAAAACAATTTGATTAAACTACATAAATACAAACATCTCTATCTATACATAAGAAAATACAACATTAGGAAAAAAAACCATTATTTTTACATTAGAAGCTTCAAATGGCCAAGACACTATAGAGGTGGATGAGCTACATAACCCAAATGTGATTGGACGAGCTATAGAGACAAAAATATATTGCAGGGGCGGTTGCTTTATGTCTCAAGATCCGTAATTGAGACGAACTCCTCATTTAAATAAACTGGTTTTTTAAGCTTCTTATTTGCTGCCGCTAATTAGTGGGCTGTACAAAAACATCCAAACCACTCCACTTAACTGGAACGCACAATCTCTAATGCGGGCATGCGTGGGATCTTCTAAGCTTTCCACTCTTAAAAAAATTGTTGTTTGCAAGGCGGCTTAGCATATAAATACCCAACTCTTCTATGAAATGAAATAATCTAAAACTTATAGTTGTTTCCATAAAAAAAAATCTGTAGAGCAGTAATACAGCTGTTTCCATCGTCTGAAAAATGACGAGAAACAGAGTTTTGAGTTGTTTGTTCGTGGGATTTGTGGCGATTTGTGGCGTTGGAGCGCAGCTTACGACCACCTTTTATGATACGTCTTGTCCAGCCTTGCAGAGCATCGTTCGTCAACTTGTAAAACAAGCTATCATTACTGAAACCAGAATGGCTGCCTCTCTTCTCCGAATGCACTTCCATGACTGCTTTGTCAATGTAAATTTGCAGCCAAATTGATGTATTTGTATATGTATATGTTTTTTTTGTTCTCTCTTATGTATTGGATATTTTGGTATGGTGATGGTACAGAGCAAAATGTAAGAAAAACATAATTTGGGTAGTGTTGGGTATGAGTCTCTTATTGATGGTACTAGTTTTACAGATTGTTCTGAATAAGTCACTTCTGGGCCATAGATAATGTATTGGTTATACAGCCATTAATAGTTCAGTTGGGAGGGTATATTAATGACAAATGAAAAGTTCTAGATTCGAGTCTTAGCTGGTCTATATGAACTATAGTTCAACATATGATATCAAAATCAGACTAGGAACCTCAAAGATCTATAGTATGGTTTAAGAGGGTGTAAGAAATAAGCTACACTCTAACCAACAAAGGGTTTTGGTCAAAGAGTTAGGAGCATCAAGCACATGTAATGTGGTTTATGGGGTTGTTGAAAATAAGTCATGCTCGGACCAATGATGGGTTGGGAGCCTCAAGAAGATGTAGTGTAGTTTAAGTGGGGTTTGAAAATAAGTTATATTTGAAGCAATGATGGTTTAGTCAAAGAGCTAGGAGCCCCGATCACGTGTGTATCGTGGTTTAAAGTGGGTTGTTGAAAATAAGCCATGCTCATAGCAATGATGGGTTGCGAGCCCCAAGCACATGTTGTGTAGTTTATGTGGGTTGTTTAAAATAAGTCATTCTTGGTATATGGGTTAGTCAATGAGCTAGGAGCCCCAAGCACATGAAGTATAGTTTAAGGGGGGTGTTGGAAATAAGCCGCACTTGGACCAATTATGAGTTGGTCAAAGAACTATGAGCCCCAAGCACATGTTCTTGATTTAAGGGGGGATGTTAGAAATAAACCACACTCAGGTTGATGATGCGTTCATCAAACAGAATCTAATAGTTCAGCTGGTAGAGAACACCAACAACACATGGAAGGTCCTAGGTTGGAGCCTTTAGTAGTCTATATGAACTATATCTCAACATATGAATGATGGATTGGTCAAAGAGCTAGAAGTCTCAATCACTTATAGTGTGGTTTAAGAGAAGGTGTAAGAAATAACTCAGACTTGGATCAATGATGGGTTGATGAGAGAGGGGCCTAGTTGGTAAAAAACTTAAACAACAAACAAAAGATCCTAGCTTGGAAATCTACCTTAGCTCAACATAAATACTCTCCGAACCCTTTTCATTAAGATAGCTCTTACTACTAAATTAATTTTTTCAGATTACTTTTCATCTTGTTGTTTAGACTTGACTACATATAAATTTTAAAGATACATCATCTACGACCTACTTCTTTTAAATAGTATTATACTTTTAAATTTGTATATATATAATTCACTTCAGTCTCTTTCGAATCCTTAAGAGTTAATGGTTAACTTATGACTTTGATGACTTTAATATGAGGAAAGGATTCTTAAGATAGGTTAGCTTTTTAGGAACTTCTTTAATGGGTTATTTTTTATGTCTTTCTTTGGTGTGGTGGCTTGTATTTAGCTTGTTTCAATGATCTTAAATTATTGAATCTTGATTGTTTTGTAAGTTCAGGGTTGCGACGCTTCTCTTTTATTGGACGACACTGCCACAGTAATAGGAGAGAAGACTGCAGGTCCCAATAACAACTCAGTGAGAGGATTCGAAGTAATAGATACCATCAAAACAGCCGTGGAGAACAATTGCAGCAAGACTGTTTCCTGTGCAGACATCGTCACTATTGCTGCTCGTGATTCAGTGCTTTTTGTAAGTCATTTGTTTAATGTGATGAAACATGCATCCTCAATTTTCAAGAGCTATAAATTACTATATTTCTAATGTCCATATTTTTTTTAATACTATTAGATTTCAACGATAAAGATTTTGAATTTGATTATATGCAAGATTTTTTATCATCATTGAACCACACTTCATTTTTCATTTCTTTGAACTCTCACTCATCTTGATAATAGATTGATAGATGTGATCCAAAACATTAGTGATCGAAAATCTTGCACACAATCATATCTAAAAATTTGCACAACACTTTTTTTTCAATATTTTATTCTAGTAATATAACAATTACATATAATATTTTTGTGGGTACCTCATTTTGACTTTCTAGATGTAATTCTTTCAAAAAATACAGCATTGCTGAACTTTCCCCTTTCTGAGTCTGGTTATAGACATCTTTGAAGAAAAATTGAGGTTTTTCAATTTCAAAAGTTAAGTCTTTGGACTTTATAAATTGTGGGTTTCACATTGGTTTAGTGGCGAGGGAGATCATTATATTCACATTAGTTTGATTTTATTACATTAGATTATATAAAATATTTTTATCATTGTTTCAGATCATATTCTATAATTTATTATCAAATTGTTTACAGAGCGGAGGCCCAAGCTGGTCTGTTCTTTTAGGTAGAAGAGATGCCACAACTGTAAATGGGACAGCACCCAACACTGTACTCCCCTCCCCATTCGACAATCTCAGCACCATCATTTCCAAATTTGCAGCAGTAGGCCTTGGTGTCACAGACGTTGTATCATTATCAGGTTTCTCTTGATTTCATCAACATAAAAAGTGTTCTATTCTATTCTATTCTAGCAGTTAACTGAATGTTAAAAGTCTTCTCTTCTCTTCTATTCTATTCTATGTAGGTGGTCACACAATCGGACGTGCCCGATGTGCGACTTTCAATAACCGCCTATTCGACTTCAATGGCACTGGAAGCCCTGATCCAACGATAGAATCCACCATGCTTGCCACACTTCAGGTCACTTGCCCTCCATCTGGAGATAACAATACACTGGCGTCTCTTGATCGTCGATCCAGGGACTGGTTTGATAATGCCTACTTCAAGAATCTTCAGAACAATAATGGGCTTTTGCAGTCGGATCAAATACTTTATTCCAGTTCTAATGCTCAAATCAAGGCTCTGGTGGACACCTACAGTGCAAGCCCAAGTACCTTCGTTACTGATTTCGTAAGTTCCATGATCAAAATGGGAAGCATAAGCCCACTTACTGGCACTGCTGGTGAGATTCGCACCAATTGTAGGGTTGTGAATTCTTAGCAACCAAGAAACAAGTGAAGTGGGGATTATGAAATGCTTTGTTAAAGAGGAGAAAATTTGTCTTGTTAATCTTGTTGACTATCTATATAAACTCTAGGTTCGTAGAATAGGAAGAGTGGGAACAAATAGATCCACAAGATTTTAGATTTTTATAGCTATGACATGAGATTTTGGATGTTACTGTATCATATTTTTCATTTCAAATAATTAGAATTATAGATTTGATTGTATTGAAATTTTTACATCAACATTTTAAATTATACTTAGTAATTTATCACAAAGAACAATTTAACAATAATATGAATTGCAAAAATTTGATATGATTAATGAAAATCTTTTTAAATCTGTTTTTATATATTTATTTTGAACTAATGTTTATATTTATGGTGAGTTTTTTTAAATTGGGGTCACATTGTTTTCACATCATTTTCTTTTATAAAAATAACATAGTAAACCTATTAATTAGGTTTAATTATAATATTTATTTGAAATTGAAAGGTTTAGATAATATTTTTAGAGGATTTTATATATTTATTTCATATTTTCAATATTGTAAATTTGAATGAATGGTTATATTGATTGTTAAGAATCAAAGATTGTATGAATTATATATCTCAACATTTAATTAAAATCGACAATTAATTTATAAATCATATATATAATATTTACAAGAGTCAAGAAATCACAACCACAATCATGAGTTCATAAAATAAAATTGATTATCTAGTTGTAAAAGATAAATAAATTAAAAATTAATTTATTACATTAAAGGAAGGTTATAAGTGAATCCACTTATTAGATTAAATTCATCATTCACATTTTGTTAGAAAGTGAAGGACAATGAGATTTCAAAGGCTAGGTTATAGAATGCAACTCTAGGAGTACAAATCAACAATTTGAATCCTAGAAGAGAGGGGAGGCCTACTTTAGGGGTTACAAGTATCATGTCCTAGCTTTAAAAAAATTGACTCACTATTGTCTCTTCCTTGACCTAGAATAACTTGTCAATGAGATTCAAAGGAAATCAAGTGATTGTTTGTGAAGCATTGCCCAAGACCTTATCAAAGTTTAAAGGTGTTATAAGTCCACCTATTCTACTTGAAACTGAATGTACAACATAGTATAGATAATAAATTTTAATATACCAGTATTTTCCTTTACATATATCTTTAACCATAATTTCATTTCTATATTCTCATTTTTTATTCCATAGAGATCTATGATTGGAGCCCAACTTAATATACAAGAAAATGTAGCATAACAAGATAAGTGGCACCTATTAGATTGTGTTAATATCCCACATAGGGGTAGAGTAATCTAGAGACCAACTATGCAAGCACAAAAAACTATAAGAAACCCTTAAAAAACAACCAAAAGCCATAAAAAACTACGAAAATTTTTGGAAATATTGGGAGTACAAAGATTTCCAATTATCAACACTAGAATCATCAACCTCCTTAGTCATCCAATTATAAAATCGATGCACTCATTCATCTCTTGCAACATCCACTCATTTCAACTATATTATCATCATCGATAGAATAATCAAGCCCAGTGAGTTGAATTCCATGATGTAGTTTCATTGTCCAATCAACAAGAGAGATAATGTATTAGATACAAATAAAGTGCTCTTAAGATGAGAGACTAACAAGTGCATCACAATTTTTTGTAGGTCCACGAAAAGCTAGTTAGAGTATCCAAATCTAATTGAGATCACTTGTATCTTATAATTGGTCCAAGAAAAAGGTAGTTAGAATGCCCTAGTCTAATTGAAATCACTTGTATCTTTCAACGTGACCTAAGACTCTATCTTTTCTGATCTCAAACCTTCAACAACAACAGTAAATTTTTATGCCAACTCTACAATATCTAAAGCTTCATACTTAACCACCAAAATATATTTCGTATGATAATAACCATGTCCAACCTTAATTAAACCTTAACCAATTGAACTATGCTAAATTTTCTACAATTTTTAAAAGATCATATCAGGATACTTGGCCAATCCATTATATATTAAATTATTCTAACTCATTATGCATTTCACCAATTTTGGTAGGACATGAAATTAGAGTTATGGAAAATATTCTAAAACATGTTAGCTACACGATCATGGTGAAAATGGTCTTTTCCATTCCAAATACATTCAATCCATAAGCCTCACTCAAAGAAAAACCAAAATAACTAAAAATCAAAAGGACTCCATATTCCATAAGACAAAAAATATAATACCACCCAAGACCAATCACTGAGAATCCTTAGAAAAATATTGTATAGAAAAAAAGATGGAGATACATATGCCAATGAAGAATCACATGTGGAAACCAAGTTCACTATAAGAAATCAAATTACACATATTCCTTGAAGTGGGCATATATATCACTTCAAGTCATAATGAAGTGACCTATTATTATAAATATAATAGGTGCCAAAAAGTAGGATCACTTCTAGAATCCCACCCAATCAACATTCATACTGATTAGATAATATGAGGTAGTGGAATGGTGAGTTCTAAGAATCAATCCCACTCACATAAACTCACATTAATGAATAATTCAAGAGGCCCAACTCTAGACCTATTAGAAAGAGCTCAACACAATGGATGGAGTATGCTTATGTTCTGTTTTGATTAATTAATTGAATTGATTATTAGATGTGAGAACTAGGTTAAATGATTTGACCTTAACATATTAATCAACTTAAACAGTGAGCTATAGAACATATATGCAACAATTTAGCACATATCTAGAAAAGGGGATAAAAATATGGGACTATGTATCTAGGTGCCTAGTCCCAAAGGTGTCTAATACAAATATCAAAAATGGATTTTGAATTAGGATGTTTCTCTGATCATCTCCCTACAAGTTTTCAAAAGATTATTGGACTATGTGGCTAAGCTACAACATCCAAGCTTTTCCACTCCTTTGAAGTTTGAATATCTTCGTCTTAGCTTACTCTTTCTAGATCCGTAATCCTTCTCTGTCATATCCAAATTCCTACACACAAGAAGAGAGAAAATGGTGTTGGACTATATACCTTGGCTTTCTTTAGCCAATTCCTGGGTAGGAATCAACCTCACCTACAATAATAATGACTACTGAAGTATAGTGTTGAATGTGACACTATTATACCTCAAGATTGATAATGTTGATGAATGCAATTCTCTTTGGATAGGACCCTCAAGTATTGATGCAACAACATGACATTGAAAAACATGATCAATCATGGAAGCTCCCTTGCATGAAGATTTTTGTAGCTAGTTTCTCTTCAATGCTCAAATTTGAAGAATTTCATTCATAAAAATCACTTTAGAAAATGATTAAGAATAAATGGAATACTTGAGTGATGAAAATGAATTAGGAAAGATGATCCTATATGATTTTACCAAGGTATTTCATACATTATGTTGACCTCCAATAGTCATATAAAAATATCGAGATCAAATAAAAATTGGTGCGGACTAACACATCTATATATTTAAATATTGGCCCATTTATGGAGGACTATGGACCCTAACACCATAGTCCACTAGGAATATAGTGCCTAGTGCCATAGTCCACCCAAAATGCACTTGAATAGTGAAAAATATGGTGTACATATCTTATATCACATGATCTCATCATGTCATGGATGCATGACTACAATTTGGTAGTGAAGGGGCCAAAAATAGGCTTCAAGAGAGATATGAGTGTTGGATCACATAGAGAGGGGGGTGAATTAGTAATCCTTGATCACAAATACCTAAAAATATTTTCTCGGATTAACTTGGCGACGTCTTGGTAAAACATAATTCACTATTTACCAATAATAGTAAATAAACTTTATCAAACAGTAAATCAATCACATAAACCATTCAACAATTTAACACCAGTATTTATTGTGGAAATCTAGCTTTCAAAAACACCACTATGGGAATTGTCACCCACTAAGAAAATACTCTTCTAAAGTACGCCTAGTTAAGAGCCAATCTGGTTAAAGATTGCAATACACACTGTTAGGTGTGACCCGGTCAAGGGATTTACCTCAGATTTGTTAGGATCTTCACCCTATTAGGAGTGGCCTTGTTAGAGGGTTTCAAACACTCTTTAAAATATTACCTTTTGTAAGGAGTTTACAATAAGATTGTTAAGTCCACTATGTTAAGAGATTTCTCTGTTACAAATGCTAATAAGAAATAATATTACATATATTGACCTGTAAACTTGCAACTATCTTTGCATAAAAAGATCCTTTGTGTACTCTTCTATCTTCACTTTCCATTGGCTTCAACACTTCATCAAATCCTACTTTTTGACTCAGAATCTCTCGGTTCCTTCTTCACTGCATCAGTCGGTGACTCTTCGACTTTTTCAATTTGCCAGCCATTTGTTCATATAAATTCATCCTTTATATAGACAATTATTTTTGCCGCTTAATCTCCTCTATTTAATTTTCCTTCAATCAATCTTAACTATCCAACTCATTATACCTTGAATCTGGATCTCGGTAATATGTTTTCTTTTCACCTAGGAACTTTAACTTTTCTTGAAACTTGTTCCATTAATTTTAACTGTTTAGATCTAAGTTGTAGATCATCATCATGAATTTTCTTGATCATGGATCTTTGTAACTAACTTTCCTTGTCGTCATAACCATCCAGCTCATCATAGCTTAATCATTAAATGTCATTCCAATCCTTATTTAATATATGTTCCTTTCTCGGTAGTTAACTCTATATTTTGGGTAAATTTTCTCAGTGCCTAGAAATTTCCTACTCGGTGCCTTGCATTCCTCTTCCTTTACCAAAACATACTTCCTTTTACCTTTTACCTTTATTGAGTGACCTTTCCTACTCGGTAGCCAAAACTCTTTTTCTTACCGACTTGACAAATCTTTATTATGATGCTTTACTGACTTAACATAATCATATGTTAGATAGAAACCAATTTTATCAACATATTCTAATCATTGTCCGATCTATATCAGTTACCCATTTAATTTCTTCAACTTCATGGTGAAACATCACATTTCTTCTTCTTCTTAACTCATTCACACTATCTCATAAACCAAATGATATGGCAACTCAATATAAACCAGAAATCATTTTCTTGACATCAATGACAAGATAATAATTGATTTAACCTTTCTACTATCATGTATTCCTTTGATCTTGGTCATTCTTCATCATCATCACCATCAGTTAATCAATCTCCAGTCATTATTATTTGTTATGTTAACAATCTCCCTCTTTGGCATTGATGGCAACACTAAAAATCTTCAGTGTTTAATTGATGATGGTAATACTTCACTATCATTCTTATACTCCCTCTGAGCTATAACTTCTCTATTCATATTCTCCCTCTTTCATTGTTCCTTTATCACTAACAATCTTCTTTTTTTTCTCTATCTGATCTTATTCTTTACTATCCCTCTTTGATAACTTCCTTTTTCGATCTTAAATTTCATCTCTCTTTACAATCATCATTGATTTATTCTCCCTCTGCATTATCAGTTTCATCTCCCTCTTTGACAACAATTCCAAAGAAACATATACTTCTCAAATCATACCTAAAATGTATAGATTTTATTGGAGTTGATGATAAAACAACCCATATCTCCCAAGAACACCTACACGCAAATACTTGTCATACAAAGAGAGAGAAGCAAACAACTATTGAGACTTGAACATATGGATCCACGAGAGAGGAGAAATCCTTGATGTGCAAAAAAAAAAGTTGCAAATCAATAAAAATGAATGTTTAGAATTAAGATTACAAAAGAGGTCAATCCTTATAAAAGGAGATCTGAAACCTTAAAAAGGTAAAACCTAGGTTGCATAATAATAATTAATAAAGTAATTAATTATTATATGCCTAAAGTTTAGCTTAAGTAGAAAGATATAATAAGTCACTTAATAATTAAATCAAACATGATTTAATTAATAAAAAAACACTTTATTACTCTAACACCCCCCCTTAAAATGAACTTTGGGAGAAGCTAAAAACCTAGAAAAAACTACTAAAAGCAAATGGGTCCCAATAACAAAAGGCCTAATTAGGTACCCAAGTACAAAAGAGAGTCTCTATAAAGCGGAGAAATAGAGAAAACCACATGGGAAAAATGGTACTCCAAAAAGAGACCAAGACTAGTCTGAAGGGCTGAAGAAGCCTCCAAAACTAGGAATGTTCTAGAAAATAGGAACAAAGATGAACATGTACAACATCAATGAAGCAAGAAATTGAAAATTCTGTCAAGAAGTAACTGATGATCTGAAGATCCTCCACTGAAATATGATCAAGTAGAGAAGAGTGCAATCTGCATGAGTGCCCTCAAATGACACTACTCGAATCAAGAGGCAAACAAAGGCAAACAAATGAAGTCAAAGATACAGAATACTGTAATCTGCATGAGTGCCCTCAAATGACACTACTCAAATCAAGAGGCAAACAAAGGAAAACACCTGAACTAAAAAATACAGATGACATAAAAATACCAAAAGTCTGAAGATCTAATCAATCAAATCTAAAAGAGTGCGTCCAAAAATAGGAAAGAAAGAGTGTCCATATGGTAAATGATCCATCTAACCAGAATGCATAGGTACCCAGCAACTGCATACCCCTAGTACATCTAGAATCAAATACTGAATACATAGCTCACACTATCGAACCAAGGAAGAAGTAGAACCAATAGTAGAAACCCCCCCATAATGTTGACAAGGGAGTAATGAAAGGTACACTGAAAATATCATCCAATATGAACTGCATGATACCAGGAACATCGAAGGTGAAAAGAGAGTACAAACACAAATAAAGATACTAGAGGCTAATGTCATTGGAGGAGCACTCACATGACAAAAGTAGATGGCAAACAAAGGCAAACATCAAACCCCCCCTGGCACTTTATAATGGAGTGCGAGTACATAGAGCACGAACATGTACAAAATCTCATACATACAATAGAATGGTACTTTATCTCAGTGCGTGTGCATAAAAGAATTCTACAAAAGTGAATTATACACTACTAAAATAAGAGTGAAGGCTGCTGAATAAAAAAAAATAGCCTAATACGAGTCATCCCTCAAAGGGAAGAGATCCCAGGACCTGTAACATCCAAGATATCCACCAAATTGCAAAAATGCAAGAATCTGAATAAAATGTACCTGGAGCATAATCTAGAAAAATGACTCACACCACTAAAAATCTCTTTGAAAAAGCTTTCCAATGATATATTGTTTTCCCAAAACGGAGTCCATATGCCCAAGATAGAGCTTCCAGAGTGCAGAACTGAACATTTGGCTTTGACAGTAAAAAACCATCAGAATAGAAAAATTAGAAATTCAAACTTTCAAACTTGGAAAGAGCTTGGAATCATATTTTTGACGATATCTCATTTGCTAAATTTCAACACCGTATGCTCAAGTTATGAGCAAAAAACCAATAGTTGCGTTGGAGGGCCCAAAGAAGGTGTCTGGAAGGATCTAAATGTGGGTGATGTTAGCTAAAAGAAAAAATCAGAAATGAAATCATCAGATTTGATTAAAGCTCAAAAAGATATTTTTGGAAATATCTTGTTTGTCAAAAATAGAGCCCAGATGCAAGAGAAATGGATCCCGGAATGCAGGAGGTCTAAAATGCCGAGAGCACAGAAAACATCTATCTTTGATATAAAAAAAATGTAGCAAAATGGAAAAAGCAGGAAACCACACCAAAATATTTGGATTGGGCTTGGAACCAGCTTTCTTTCGGTATATCACATGCCTAATTTTGATCCCGGATGCCCAAGATATGTTCAAAAAACCACAGGTAGTGTCGGAGGGCCCAAAATAGTGGAAAACCTTGCTGACATCAGCAACCTGCAAGCCTAAATTTGATGGCCAAATGACCATCATAGCTCAAATCCGTAGGGGGCTCAAAATCTAGTAGTGGGGGCCTGGGGGCTATCCATGTGACCCTGTGCTCACGTGAGGGGGACTGCATGTCTTGCAAACCGCTGCAGTTAACTAGCGGTTAACTGGTGGTTTTTGAAACCGCTGGCGGTCCCGACTGGCAGCAACCGCGGGGTCACTGCTAGCGACTGTGTGCTGGCCGATGGGTGGCTATTGAGCGGTGCCTGGGTGGTTACCTGACCCAAAACTTCTTTTTTTAAAAATCACCTGCGTCAGCCTCGTTCTACGTGCCCAGGTCGTACGACCTGGCACACAACTTTTTTTTGTGTCTAATGACAAATTGTCCAAAATTGATAATTTTTATATGGATCTTGGGTTTCTCAGATGCTTTGGATGCAACCGTGAGGTCCTTTTGTGCCAGAAATGCTCTAAACATAGTGACCAACTCAGGATTTGTGCTAGGGCCGGTTGTAATTTTTTTTTTGCCATAGATCCCAACTTTGTGCAAACTGGACAAATTTTATATGGATCTTGGGGTTCTTGGACATGGTGAACACAACTGTGAGGTCTGTTTGAAGGCAAGATGACCAGAAAATAGGTCCCCCCAGATCTGACAGGAAACCTTCTAAAAATGTAAATTTGACGAACATGGCCAAATTTATCAGGAAGAGGACAGGGGAAAATATATCTGAAGATCTGATACCATATTGGAGTTGATGATAAAACAACCCAGAGCTCCCAAGAACACCTGCACACAAATACCTGTCATAGAAAGAGAGAGAAGCAAACAACTATGGGGACCTGAAGGTATGGATCCACGAGAGAGGAGAAATCCTTGATGTGCAAAAATAAAAGTTGCAAATCAATAAAAATGAATATTCAGAATTAAGATTACAAAAGAGATCAATCCTTATAAAAGGAGATCTAAAACCCTAAAAAGGTAAAACCTAGGTTGCATAATAATAATTAATAAAGTAATTAATTATTATATGCCTAAAGTTTAGCTTAAGTAGAAAGAGATAATAAGTGACTTAATAATTAAATCAAACATGATTTAATTAATAAGCAAACACTTTATTACTCTAACAGATTTCTCATTGTAGTTATAAATATTTTCACAACTTCAAGCTTCACCTAAAGAGTGAACACTAGCATCAACTCACAAAATAGATATTCTAATGAATACTTGAATTGATGCAACATGCATCATGCTTTAGTGAACATTGGATAGGGGAAGAACCCCTAACTTAACTCAAAGATACTCAAAAGCATCCTTGTGTAGCAGTTTGGTAAATATATTAGCTATATGTTCTTTAGAATTCACATACTCCAATGTCACATGCTTATCTTGTACTTTCTCTCTCAAGTAGTGATACTTAATAGATGTATGCTTTGTCTTTGAATGCATCACCAGATTCATAGATATGTTTATTGTACTGGTATTATCATAATAAATTATAACTAGATCAATAATCTCTTCATGCATACTTTCAAGTAATTGTTTGATCCACACAATATTAGAACAATTCATATCTCCATCAACATACTCAGCTTCGGCAATAGATTGTAAAATAAAACTTTGTTTCTTGCTTAACCATGTCACTAGTATTTATCCTCAAAAGAAAGCTCTGCCACTTGTTCTTTTTTTTGTCATCAATATTTCCATCCTAGTCAGCATCAGTATACACCTTAAGATCAAAATCTCCTCCTTTTGTGTATAATAGACCAAAATCCTCAGTCCCTTCCAAATATCTAAATATCCTTTTCACTGTAGACATATGTGTCTCCTTTGGGTTAGCAGAAAACCTTGCCACAATACCTACTTCTTGTGCATACCCTTTGCAGACTAATCTTTCTTTATTTCCAAAAATCCACTTTGTTCCTATCACATTCTTATCCTTAGGTCTCAATACAAGTGATCATGTGTTTTTCTTTTTAATTTGATCAATTTCTTCTTTCATTGCATTAATCCAATCTTCATTTCCTACTGCATCTTGTATGCACCCTAAAATGGTCGCCTAGACTATGGGCCCCCATTCTTCAATTTATCAAATGACGGAATCAATTTATCAATTTCCTGAATCAACACCTTGCAATATTTTGAATTCAAATCAATTTCCTTGATCAAATCATAATTAATTCAAATATTTCAAATATTTCCTAAGCTTTGATCATTTTATCCTAAGTTTTATTTAATTAAGAAAACGTGCTCCCTTTTAATTAAATAAAAAAATCTTTTAAAAATAAATAATAAAATCCACCTTATCCTATGTGTGCACATGAAAAAGGAATTTCTAAATTTAAAATAAAAAGAAAAAGAATTTTTGTCTACACATTGAATGCACACTTTCCAAGATGAGTGGAATCTCCTTTTGCCTCTTAATCTCTTCCACACATCTTTTTGCCTCTTAACCATGTCCATTGATTTTGCCTCTTGAGAATCTTGTGCACCAAAGTCAAAATGAGAATTTTTCTCCACCCTTGGATTTTGCCTCTTAATCTCTACCATTCATTTCTCTTTAAAAAGAGCCCTCTCCTTCTCATTTTAGGCATGAAGATTTTGTAGATCAAGATTTTAGAGATCCAAATTTTATGTTATTTTTATGCTGCAGGTTTGGAGAGCAATTTTGGAAGAGAGTTTGAGCAATTGAGCTTGAACATTGCAACTTCTTTCTTCTTGTCTTCTTCTTTCATGCATCCATGGCAATCCATTTAGATTACTTTTGCACTTGCATGGTAGATTAGATTCATATTTCATTTCATAGAATAATCTTGCATGCATATTTTCTTTCATAGATTAGTTTTCTTTCATGCATTGTTATCATATAGAATAAGCTTCCATTTTCATTTGCATGCATATTTGATGATCATGGAGGCTAGAAATCTTTCTTTTCCTCTTTGAATCTCTCATTTTATGGTGTACTTGCATGGGCACAAACTAGGTCTAAATTGAGGGCCTCCATTATAAACTCTTGCACTCCATGAATAGAAAGTTATGAGTCGTCATTTGAAACCTCATTCTTGAGCAATCTTGGATATAATGACTCATAGAAGTGTGTCAACATTTTAGCACACATTTTTGGCACCCACCGTGGGGTTGATGCTCCTGATTTTCTTTCATTTTATTCAGATTTTCAGATTTTCTAATCTTTACATGGTTATTTTATTGAAGTTTTTCAAGCCTAACCCTTGTGCAGGATGAGTTGAAGATAAAACCTAGGGTTTTTTTGGAAGATTTGATTATATCTCACAAATGGCTTGGAGTTTTGGTCTGAAATTATTTTTGCGGGTTGGCGACATATCAAAGAAGCTTCAGTAAAAAAATTAGAATTTTATGAGGTATTGTGAAGCTTTTATATTTTTTTCTTCATTTTTCATAAAAAAATTAATTTTTAGTGCAAATTAGCATATGTTTTGGAAATTTTTACATTGTTGGAAATTTCTTTAAATTATACGGGGGTTCCATTCTTTGTGTTTTAAATTTGGATGCAATATCATAGCTCAAATAGTCAATTTACAAAAACTGGTATGTTTTGGTAAAATGAGTCTCTAGGACACAAATGAAGATATTTTTTTGAAATTTTTACATTTTTGGAAATCTCTCTATATTTTAACAGGGGTTTCTTTTCTTCATTTAGGGTTTGGGATCTGAATTCATGTCATATAGGTCCAATCTTGTTGACTAGGTCAAAAATCAAAATTTAAAAAAAAAAAGAAAAAAAGAGGGGCCTTTAATGATTAGCTTGCACTTATTTTTTACATTGTTCAATGCATGATATGAGTTTTCATTTGGATTATTTGTTGGTTATTGTTTCTCCTAACAATTGATTTTTAGATCTAACCCTAGGGTTTGCATAAGTTGAATGTATGTTGCATATCTTGTTTGCTTGTTTGCTTGTCTTGCTTGTTGGAGAGTTCATGGCTTGCTTGCACATAAAACCTCAACACAAATAAAAATAAGGTAAAATCTACTAAGCGTGTTTCTTTGGACTTGAGGTATTTTATTGCATCTCTATAACATTTCAATTTTTGAAATTAAAATGAACCTCTCATGTGTCTTACTTGAGTGATTTCCTACTTTCATAGATCACATTTCAATTTTTGCTCTAAAGGAAAAAATGAATCTAGATTTTCTTTCTTACATATATGTTCCACATAGTAATTAGGCCCTATGAAACTATTTGTGGCATTCTTGAGAGAGTGAGCTTCATTCGCTTGTCTCACATGCGAAGCTCTTCTCGACGATAGATCCCCTTGTAGGTAGGGAAGGACTTGTTATCAACTCATTGTCCCACTTGGTTTAGTCTTCAACATTTGATGGTACGTTCTCTCTTGGTCCCATTTATAGAGATCGGTAGTCATTTTTGTTGGCATACAAACCTTGGTGAGGTGATTTCAACTTAGCGTGTTAGTTAATCTACTTGCTATGTCTGGGTGAGGTGAAGAGGCTAGAGGAGTATGTTTTGTTCCCTTTTGGGAACATCAAAAACTTAGAACCCTTGAATCCGAGCTAAGTCCCCATGTGGTCCATATTGTGAGTTTTCCTTGTTAGAGAGGTTTAACCGTAGTGGACACTCCCTTTATTGGGTAAACCATGTGGACAGAACCTCAAGTGGTATTAGTCATTCCTATCATGGAGAAACAACTGCTATATAAATATCCTTGTGGAAGAAATATCCATAGGTGTGGCCTCTTATTAGGTTGTTAGATCTCCTCATCAGCTCCTAATTGATTAAATTCTCAGACTGTGTCAAAACCTCGGTGCACTAGGATTGGATTTCTCCCACTTGAGATTGCAAGAGTTGCAGAGTTGACAATTACTACAAACCATAGAGCAACCAACATTTTCTTTTCAAGGACTATGTGTGTGACTGAAAAACATTTTGAGAACATAAACAAGTAGAGTTTTTAGGGAGTAGAATACTATGTCACTATTCTTGTTTATGTGCAAGGTTATTTTATCCCTTGCTCATTGTTTGAAGACAATTGTTTTCTTGAACTCCCTGATTAATGTCTTGCATGCTTGATTAATGTCTTGCATGCTTGATTAATGATAAAAATATGTTAATGCATCTCGTTGGTCAATTAAAATGAATAAAAATTGAGTTCCCGAGTCAAAAAACCAACTTTTTACAACTTGCTTGATTTTCTATCTTGTCATTTCCAGTCTTCGTCGGTCGATCTAGGTCAGATCAGGTTACTTACCCTACTGTTAGAAGCCTATTTGCACCTTGGATTCTTATGTTTTGACCTCTTGAACTAGTAATATTTGATTTCACGAGTGCCCTTAATTGTAGCCGGTGAGCTAGAAACCATCCTTGTTGAGAAGATAAACCTTTAGATCCTTTTGTAACACGCTTGGAGAGTTTTAGTATTCTCTTGTCCATCCACTTTCATAAAAATTCAAATTCAATCAATATAACTTGGGTAAATCATCCTCCTGATCCATATGTGTTAGGGTATTCTCTCATTCAGTGGGCACCTTTGTGGCAGTGTTGGTTTACACCTCTTGCAAAATTCTATCTTATCACCTCTCTTTTGGACAAGTGAGTGCTTTTACCATCCTAGTTTGGTATCAACATTTCTTAGGATCATATTATCACCTAGTACCTTTTCTTTCATGTCAGTTACAAAAAGATATCAAGTAAATCAAGGAAAGTGATCTCAAGTAGTCTTTAACCAATTACCCTTAGTTCAAACTCGCCAAAAATGTAAGGGAAAAGAACCCAAATTTGATCAATCACCCAAGAACAACTCAGAAGTTTGGTTTGATCCCAAGAGTAACCTTAGTGAGTTGAGTAGACCCTTAGCATCTTCTCACTTGAATATGGATATGAGTTACACAATGACTCGACAAGAGAGAGAAGGAATGGATAAATGCCTTGATGACATATTTGAAAAACATAGAAATACCATTTCATTTGGCAATTCCTCTCATGAAAATCAACCAGTCTCACCCCTTATCTCAACTAGATATCTGGATGCACACCAAAGGGCTGAAAGAGATAAGAGGCAAGCCTATCAAGAAGAACAATCACAACATGAAAACCAAGATGATTAACCCTATGCCACTCGTGTGAATGCAACATACACCAATGACTTGTTTAGGCATTCAAGACCAAGTTCACCACTCAAAGAACCTTCAAGATACACAAGTGAAAGACTTAAGATAATTGAGCATGAAAAGAAAGCCTTCCTAGATGAACAAGCTGAAAAGGAAGAGCAATTTAGACTCCTAGAGTTAGAGAGAAAAACCTTGTGGGAGATAGAAAGGAGAGCCTTCCAGGAAGAGTAAGATAGACTCTTGGCTCAACAACTTAATGATCAATTTAACAACATGCATGTTGGTGGTAGAAAAAAATCTCCTCCATCCACCCCTCCTAAGACTCCATGAAGTGGAAGACGTTCAAGAACACCTTCATGATCTCCTAGCCCTAGAGGAAGACGGGCTTCACGACATGATCATTATAGGAGATGAACACCTCTTAGGAACTCAAGATGACCTTCACAACGTGCTCACCATGGTTCACAATATGGGGGTAGCAGCTCGAGTTTTGACCTCAACTCCCAAGACTTCATGAAGATACAACAAGAACCACTCTTCCAACAGTATGTGGAGAGATACTTAGAGAAAAACAAAGACAAGTTCCTAGAGATTTTAATCAACAAGGGCGCTAGAGTCCCCTACAACTTTGATGTGGACAAGAAGATTAATAAGCAAGGTCCAGCTCAAGAAGAAGAGATTAAACAAATTAAGAGTATGCTGGAAAAGATGTTGGCACCCAAGAGTTCATTCTCACTTAATTCAATTTGTCCTAATCCTTTTGAAAAAAAATTTAGCTTGAAAGACTTTCCTAGAAAGGTTGAGATCCCTCAATATGACAAGTATGATGGGAATGGAGATCCACATGATTACGTGTGTCAATTCTACACCATGAGTTTTGAGTTCCATCAAGATGACCCATACCTCATGAGATTGTTCCCAAGAAGTCTTAAGGTTCAAGCAATGGAATGGTTCACCAACATAACTCCCCCCGTTAAGAATTTCAAAGAGCTCATCTATAGATTTTTCCAACACTTTGCATACAACATTTCAAGCTCTATCACCATGTTGGACTTATGCAACTTAAATAAAAATCAAGGGGAATCCTTTGGATGTCTTGAAAACACTCATTGCCAACAACCTTGTACATCCTCAAGGCCCCGCAAAGCATTATATACCTGATGTTAAGCCACATTGGTGGGATGAGAAATCCTTTTGCAAGTTTCACAATGGAATTCGATATGATATTGAAATCTACTAGAAACTCAAACATATCATCCAAGATCTCATTGAGAATGGAAAACTTAAGGTAGATGGATTGAACACCAATGCCGACCATAAGGCATTCAAAGAACCTTCTCGCAAGTATGAGAAGGGGGAAACCTCTAAACCTAGGAATGGTAGGGTTGAGGTCAATTACACTTACACAGATGCGGTGAATGTTGTCAACATGCTTGAAGTTGTAGAAGAGAATGTCAACATGATGAGGGATAAAGATCCCTATGGTTATGATCTAGACATGGAATCTCCTCCTATCTTTGATGAAGAACCCATCCTGGTGCTAAGGGGTCCTAACTCTAGAGTGTCTCTTGCTGTCCCCTTGAAACACTTAGGAGATTTGAGGCATCATCCTTGACTATTTTTGCACAACCATTTGTATAGTCATCCTGGCATCTATGCCTTGATGTGAGTGTGGTTTTTCTATATTAAATTGGGTATGCTAACATCGAAGTCATCTTGACCGTTATGTCTTTGATGCTTATGTTAGAATCTTTTCAAATTCCAATCTGATATAAATCACATTCATATCTTCATAGTTGCGCTTGTGACTAGTGATGATTGTGTGATTTTCCTATGTCCATTAATAATGGCCCAATGATGAAAATAAGTTCCTTAACATTCTCTAATGAATGATGAACACAAAATCCTATGTTACAGTTGCTCTATTGCAAGTACACCTTTTCATTTTCATGTAGCTTGCATTGTCAGACTTCATGTTAATTTGCATTTTTAGACTGCATTAGGAGTTTGAGAGGGTTTTCCTTCATCTTTCTTTTGAAATTTTAATCAACTATGGTAATGTTTTGATCTTCATTTCCTTATCTTCTTTCTTGATCTCAATCAAAATTTTCTATCTTAAACAGTTGATTGATTTTGGGGCATTCTCTTTCTTAAGGAAAATTCTCTTTCTTCTCTCCATTTCTTTCCACCTCTTCCAAACTTCTATCTTCCATTCGCTTTCACCCCACTTCTTTTCTTCTAATTCAATCTTGGGGCACAATCTTTCATGTTTGAGAATCTATCTTGGTTCTATGATCCTTATATCTTTCATCTTACATCAAGAACCTTATCTTTAGTTCGATTTGATCAAATTTATCAATTTTTTGTTTCTTCTCTATCTCATTTCAATTTCGATCATGAGGGGGCGGTACCTATCAAACTTTAATCCTTGATTCAGCTTTTTCAATCCTATCAATTGCTCCACTTGGGGCAACCTTGCTTGAGATTCTTATCTTGGACATGTCAATTACCTATTTACAGGGGTGTTGACCTTATGTTTTGTAATCAACTTATCTTTGTCCTGATGTGTTCCCAATTGTTGATCACACATCTGGGTTATTTTATGATCCCAAATCGATCTCACACTTCAACTTCATCAAATGTATGGACCCTAAAATGGTCGCCTAGACTATGGGCCCCCATTCTTCAATTTATCAAATGATAGAATCAATTTATGAATTTCCTGAATCAACACCTTGCAATATTTTGAATTCAAATCAATTTCCTTGATCAAATCATAATTAATTCAAATATTTCAAATATTTCCTAAGGTTTGATCATTTTATCCTAAATTTTATTTAATTAAGAGAACCTGCTCCCTTTTAATTAAATAAAAAAATCTTTTAAATAAATAATAAAATCCACCTTATCCTATGTGTGCACATGAAAAAGGAATTTCTAAATTTAAAATAAAAAGAATAAGAATTTTTGTCTACACATTGAATACACACTTTCCAAGATGAGTGGAATCTCCTTTTGCCTCTTAATCTCTTCCACACATCTTTTTACCTCTTAACCATGTCCATTGATTTTGCCTCTTGAGAATCTTGTGCACCAAAGTCAAAATGTGTATTTTTCTCCACGCTTGTATTTTTCCTCTTAATCTCTACCATTCATTTCTCTTTAGAAGGATCCCTCTCCTTCTCATTTTAGGCATGGAGATTTTGTAGATCAAGATTTTAGAGATCCAGATTTTATGTTATTTTTATGCTACAGGTTTGGAGAGTGATTTTGGAAGAGAGTTTGAGTAATTGATCTTTAACATTGCAACTACTTTCTTCTTGTCTTCTTCTCTCATGCATCCATGGCAATCCATTTAGATTACTTTTGCACTTGCATGGTAGATTAGATTCATATTTCATTTCATATAATAATCTTGCATGCGTATTTTCTTTCATAGATTAGTTTGCTTTCATGCATTGTTATCATATAGAATAAGCTTCCATTTTCATTTGCATGCATATTTGATGATCATGGAGGCTAGCACTCTTGCTTTTCCTCTTTGAATCTCTCATTTTATGGAATACTTGCATGGGCACAAACTAGGTCTAAACAGAGGGCCTCCATTATAAACCCTTGCACTCCATGAATAGAGAGCTATGAGTCACCATCAAAGACCTCATTCTTGAGCAATATTGGATATAATGACTCATAGAAGTGTGTCAAAATTTTAGCACACACATCTTTGACTAATCTTGGCTCAAACTCAAAAATCAAACATGTGTTATCTTTCAACTTACTTCTTGTCATGACTCCTGCATTTTTGTCTCTAATAATTTTGCTCGGTGAGTGGTGTCTTCTCACATATTTTTCTAATATAGGCTCGGTAGAATGATCATTAGTATTTTCATCTCTCAGTGCAGGCTCATTTTGCTCATCGGTTCCTTCTTGTTGCAGCTCAGTTGTATCAACCGAATTACCTTCCTGTACATAAATAAATCTTTTGTAATCCTCAAGTTCGTTATTGCTATCTTCTTCATTCCTTTCTGCAAATTCATCAATCCTCACATTTTCACTTTCAACAATTTTATTAGTAGCCTTGATCAAACATTGATATATGCTTTTATCTTTGATGAATAACCTAGGAATATACCTTCATCTCCTTTAGAGTCAAAATTTCCATTTATAGCATCTTTCAATATGTAACACCTACTTCAAAAAAATTTAAAGTAACTTACATTCAATGTGTGACCATACCAAAGTTCATAAGGGCTCTTATTGGTACCTTTCTTCAACTATACTCGGTTGAGTGTGTAGACAATAGTACTTATGGCTTCTCTCCATAATGTTTGTGCAACTTCTTTATCAATCAACAATGTTCTAGCATAGTCAACTATAGATCTATTCCTTCTCTTAGCTATACCATTTTGTTAAGGAGTCCTCGATGCAGATACTTGTCTTTTGATTTCATTTTCATTGGAGAAGACAGTAAATTCATCAGAGATAAATTCACCTCCTCTATTTGATCTTAGACATTTAAGTTGTTTACCTATTTCCTTTTCAACTCTAGATTTATACCACTTGAACATTTGAAATGCATCAAACTTTTCTTTTAGAAATATAACAGGCATCATTCTTTAATAGTTATCAACAAACAAAATGAAATATCGATCTCCATAGTAGCTTTGTATCTTCATAGGACCAAGAAGGTCATTATGAACCAATTCCAAAATACCATTGGTAGAATAATATTTACTTGAGAAACTTGATTTAGTCATCCTACGAATCTGACATTCTTTGCACATCACTTTATCAGGTTTTCTTAATTTTGGTAGACCTTTGACTCTATTATTTTTTCTCACCTTAATCATGATATCTAAATTTACACAACATAATATTTTATGCTATAGCCATACATCTTCAATCTTAACAAACAAGAAACTCTTAGCAAAAGTGTCAAGATAGAATAGGTTACCTCTTGATTGTCCACCAATTCCAATTAGATCTCCATCAGTACCATAAATCTTTACCTTTCTATTCTAAAATTCTAGTCGGTGGCCAGTATTGTTTAGTTGTGCAACACTCAACAGATTATAGTTTAGTTCTTTAACCCAATATGTATCATCACGTCTCATCTTTTCATTCAATACAATTGGTCATTTACCTTTAACAGGACATGGAGCATCATTTCCAAATCTAACAAATCCTCCATCATACTCTTCTAGGTTCTCAAACTTGTCAATATCACCAGTCATATGATGTGAACATCCACTATCAATAATCCATGGGTCAACTTTACTTATATGAGAAATAAGTTCTTTTTCATCTTCATGCTTTTCTTCATCTGAGTCTTCTTTTACAACATAGACAGCTTCATATCCTTCTTTAGTGTCATCTGATTCATTATCAGTTACACCTTCCTCAGCTAGGTAGCAAGACTTCTTACCTTTATCCTTGTAATCTCTAAATCTTTGGTGTTGGTTGTCCTTCTTATCACTTTTATCATTCCTGTCATTTCTAGGACATCTAGATGCAATATGACCAATCTTATTACAATTGAAACATTTCAAGGCTAATTTGTCTTTGTACTTTGGGTATGTGCAGGATCATGGTATGCCAAAAAGTGGCGATGTCAAAAAATGAACTTTTTCACTCATCCAAAAGTGCACTAAAAAGTGTGTTGACTTTTTATCAGGCCTGGGGTCAGTACACTTGGCCAAGCCAAAAGCCAAAGAACAAGCCTAATCGGATATCTGATTTTATATTGGATATCTGATTTTCACCAGTAAATTGTATTTGTAGCCTGTGACCACGTTCAACATTTTCATTGTGAAAATGTTGAGCACAAACCAAAGGATTTCGCATATCGAAAATAATCTGATATCTGATTTGCTCAAGATTGAAAGGTAAGTTAAATTTTTAAGTTTTTATTATTATTTTTTAATTGAAATTTGTAATTTTTTTAATATAAAAACTAAGGTTTAAATGATATTTTTTAATGTAAATTGATTATAATTATCTATTTTGGTTTTAATTATAATCAAACATGGACTCAAACCAATCAGAAAATACTCCCAATGGTCTCACAAATAATCCAGAACCACCTCCGAACAATCCCCCACCTTTAGAAAACCAACCAGCCTCAAACCCTCGATGTTTAGAGGATCTCATAGGAGACAATCTAAATCAGCTTAGAGGATATCAGACCACATATGCCAATATCCCCACATTGTGCCCCATGTTTTCCACGTTGGACTCCATTATTGAAAACATGGAGAAACTTACAAAGAAACATAATGTTGCACTTTTTTTGCGTGATTCCATGCATGTCCAGTTTGACGATGGGCTTGACTATGATCAAGTTATGAACCTAAATATAACAAAACATGACATATGTAATCTTTTTGTGGATCCCAAATTAACTGGTTTAAAAGTGGACCCTAAAAAACCCAAGTTGTTAATTAAATGGTGCACAAATGATGCAATACGTGACAACTTTTGGGACTGTTGGTGGATGGTTTTTGATAAACTACCCCACAACAATTTGGATGTCCCATTCTATTTCATAAAAAAAATTGTATGCTGAATTTGTGCTCGGTCATAAGGTAAATTATTGGATCATGAGACTGAACTAGGGTGTAGGCTTAGGCACTCCACAGGATACGCCATGGGCACATCGTATGAAATCCTACACATATGTCCCCCTTCCCAATATTTTAACACCTCCTATAGTGCAACAACCTGATATTATTGCTAAGGCCGACCCACAGACTATTCAATCCATTCACACCTTGAGTGATGTTTTGGTTACGCAGAGCAATGCATTGTTGCCTCCTCATGATGATGCTTCTGGCCCTTCCACATCCTCCATGAGCTCCCATGTTTGTGTGCCCCACACTTGCATTATGTGCAAGAATCTATGCTTGGGTCCCCTAAATGATAGTGATGCATATAACTACATCTTTGAGGTGGATGATACTACATAGCACACTACAGGAACTGAAGCACCTCATGAAGATGTGTATTAGGGGCATACAGAGCCATAAAATCCTAATGTTACGGTAAGAGTAAAAAGTTCACTTGTTACATTGTATTTATTTTAAACGTTCGTATTTTTAGTAGAATTTTCTTATAATGATTTCCCACTTATGTTTTTAAATATGTGTTCCATTTATGTTTAGTTGACGATAGAGGAGGAGATGGCATAGGTGGAGGGGTCAAAGCTTTCAGCCATTTCATTTTTCCTTGACACTTCCACAGTACATACATTTTAATGTACTCATTGGTTTCCTTTTATTATAATAGTTTATACATGTGTTTTCTAAATTTTATGATCATGTTATTGTTACAAGTAGTGGTTGCCGTTGCACCAAAAGATCGACCTTTTAATGCCTGATACAACCACTAGACTTATAGAAGACACAGGAGGCGGTTAAACCATGTCATGAATCTTGAGGGGAGCGCTGGCCATTTTTCCAACAATCTCCCCCTCAGCGTTACCCAAGGGGATTCGAACCTATGACCAAGCTCTGATACCACTTGTTACAAGTAGTGGTTGCCTTTCCACCAAAAGATCAACCTGTTAATGCCTGATACAACCACTAGACTTATAGAAGACACAGGAGGTAGTTAAACCATGTCACGAATCCCGAGAGGAGCACTGGCTATTTTTCCAACAGTTATTACATACCAATGTAGGTGTCACTAGTTTCCACTGGGGGACAATGTGAGGGGGTTCAGGCATCTGGCGTTGACAAGGGGAAGGTAGTTAATTATTTTAGATTGTTTATGCATACATGTATACTTGTTAGTTGCCATGTGTACTCATTTTTAATTTACATGGTTTATTTGACAGAGGGTGGTGTCTGATGATGTTGTGAGACCGTTTCGCCATGATAGAGTCACATGCATCTCAATTGGTAGTGATAGCCCCATGGTACGTATATTTCTAAAGTTGTTTCTATGTATTTTACTATCAAGTATATGTAATATGATCAAGTAATGATTGTATGAAGTATCAGTTTGAATTTTGTAGGTCACCCCTAGTTTGAGGGAGGTACAATGCCAAAGGTTTGTATCGATGATGACTCAACTGACATTTCCTGAAGAAATTTCAACACAGGTAAGTTTTAATGTTAATTCGGTTATTTTGTAAACATATATTTGCTACCAAGGATTTAACATTAAATAGTATAACTCGTACATCAATCTCATGCTCACAAACATATACAGGTCGGAGTCGATATTGGTGGCATTTCCCCTTCACTACCAAGGACATATATTAGGTCTCCTGCCCACATGAGGAGACGGAGAGGCAAGGTACATGAGAATTCAATTTTAAATTTTATTTATTTATTATTATTGACTATGATTTTGATTTTTTTTTTTGTAGAAACCATATAATTTAAGTAATCTAACTTGGGGTTTCACTTTTGTGTTTGAATGCAGGATCCATCAGAGCCAAAGATTACTTTAAAGAGGCTGCATTTTGATGATCCACCAGTAGAATATGATGTCCTAGAAACATTTATAGTTGAACTTCTTATTTTGAGATGCCATGTGACACATTTTGAGATGGTGTATTCCACATTGTATCTAGATATGTTGATTTTGTAAATATGTATAGAATTATTGTTCATTTTGATATATGTGAAACTTGATATTCGATCCAATTTGTTATTTTTGTGTTCATTTGTTCATTGTTAGTATGTAAATATTCTTATTTGTAGGTACTCACGTGTAGGATTTATACCTTAAGTATATTCATGTATATTCAAGTACATTCTTCGTAACCTAAATTCATGTGTATGGGCTACGTGCATGACTTAAGTGAATTCATGTGTATGCTTTATAATCTATGTGCTACATGTATGATTCATGACTTAAGAAAAATTATGTGTATGCTTTATGTGCTATGTATGTTCACATGTGTAATTCATCATTTAAATGAATTTATGATTTATGTGCTACATTGTATTCATGTGTATCTGATACTCCCAAACAAGAAAATCCTTCAAAGTTCACTTCACAAATTCGGTGATCACCTTGTCAAATCAACTCTTTTGCAATGTATCATGTTAGAACTCTATTATACATGTCAAAGACACATCATTCCATAAGAAAATTCATGGAATGATGATTCTACATCAAGATTTTGTCAAACTGTTATTGAGAAAACAATGACCTATCTTTCTAGGTACCAAACCCTCCTTTCTAGGGTCTCTAGGCCAGGGCTTGTTCAAAAAGACTCTTGAAAATATCTCTAGATTCCCCCAATGGATCTAACACATCCCTATGGACTGCAATAGCATAGATCCATCACAAAATATACTCATCTTTTGGATTATATGCTCGCAACAATGACTGGTGTTGTTTCATGAACCTTCAATTAGCATTTACCACCACTTGTGGTCTCTCTGCCACCATATCCTACATATCCCTACAACCAAACACTATTGTACAAGACACCAGTTAATTCCTTGCCTTCAATTTCTAATGAAATGATGCAATACAAACATGGAAGTGATAACAAGACAATAGACAATCAATTTACTCCATTTCCAATCACATACACATTCCACAATGCATTCAAATGCGCTGGTTTAATGATTGTACCCACGGACTCGTGAACCAATTTGCAAGAATATAAATTTGTTTATTGATTTGAAACCATTTACATTGGTTCTCTATAACACCACTCTACATACTAAACCATACTCACATCGATCTCCTCTAATAGATCCCCAAATACTCTAAAATTGATAACAACTAACTCTAAAACTATCTACAATAGTCACAAACTAATCCTTAGGGCTTATTTTGCCAATAAGGCACTATTACACCATTTTAGTACATTTAGTGCATTTATATAATTTTAATGGCTCTACTGGCCACATTACAATCAATTTTGACCTTCAAGATCTTTATCAATATTACATAATGATCATCAAAACATTACAAACATGTTTAAAACATATTTAAATGACCATCCTTGGTCTCATTAAATTTTACAATGACCCTTTATGGTCATGTCCCCATCTCCCTTGGAGCAGAAACATATGTTCATTGTGGGCACAAACTGATGATTCCATCACATCTGGTTGGGTAGGTTTACTCCAAGAATGATCCCACTGTTCCTCTTGACAAACCAGAACACTTTCCAACATACCCAATGGTGCTTAGTGCACCTTGGGGACACTTTGGTCCAACATGGACCTGAACATTCTAGTGACTCCATGGTCAAAATGGGGTTTTCACTAGCGTTTACCTGCCTAATCAGAGCTTGTGCTACAGACTGTGCAGTTCTAGGATGAACGATTTGGAAGAAACCTAGTGGTACAACTTTCAACTAACCCTCACTGCAAGTTTTGGCATCAACCGAGATTGGCATGCCAAATTCAAACAAATTTGAATCTCCCAAAATGGAGAGAGGTTATTATAGGCCTCAGAAACATGGTCTTGTAGCATCTCATGGTTCATCGAGACCTCTCATGGGGTCTAAAATATGAGCCTCAAAAGATCATTGCCCAATCATGCTTATTGAACTTTGGAGACACTTTGGTCTAGCATGGTCACGAACATTCTAGTGACTCCATGGGAAAAACAAGGTTGTTACTAGTGTTGACTAGCCCAACTAGAGATAATGACATAGATCATTCAGTTCCATAATGAATGGTTTGGAAGAAAGTCATTGGTGCATCTTTCAACTGACCCTCACTACAAGTTTTGGCAACTGACCCTCACTACAAGTTTTGGCATCAAGCGAGATTGGCATGCCAAATTCAAGCAAATTTGAATCTCCCAGAATGGAGAGAGGTTATTGTAGGCTATAACAAGGTGTTAATACATGAGAATGGTTTTGAGCTTCCCGTAGTCTTCAAAAGTAGGAATGCCATTATTTATAATCATGTATGTGTGCAACCATGTTCTCAGAACAACATGTGATCCTATTGGATATGTGAACATATCATCATCTATCATCGGTTGTGAAAGTTTTTTCTTTCCTCACACACAACGTGCTAACCAATAATCTGATCTCTCATCATTCCCTTGTGGTGCAACCAATGCAAAAATATGTCTCATTTGTAGAAGATCTGAAAGATGGTCATAGTCAAGTGAATAATCCATGTCATCATTTATTACAGAGAGTGTGATAGATAAAGGAGTTAGATACTATGGAACCCACATATTGACTAACTCACTTGACTCACACTGATCCCAATCACACTGAAGACACCTCGGATATTAACAAGCCAACTCTTGTGTCCAAATGGTCCATGTACTAGCATCTGAGCTTCAGAATGAATGCATTTTTGAAGAATCTTTCACAATTTGACAATCCAACCTATCTCCTATTGTTCCCAACTCAACCAACCAAAATGATCTACACACCACTGAATCAAGAGTCCCCCCTGTGACAATGTTGAAGTACACCAATCAAAAATAGAATGAGCATCAAGGAGTTTTGCACCTGAAATTCTCAATTCCTCCTTAACTAGAGTTCTCTTGATACATGAACCTACTCCATCATGCTCCCCTTTTCCATTACCAACCTCAAAAAAACTCCAAATATGAGGTACACCTCTCTCTACATGGTTTCTACATAACCAATAAAACATATGAGTATTTTTGAATTGACCTGTGCAATTATCTGACCAAATAAGATGTCTATCCATAGCAATATTATTTTCCCGAACCCACTCAAAATAATTCTCAAAGCAATGTTGGACATACTCGTGAGAGTGAGATCTATCATCTGGTCATCTTCTGTACTATTAGGCAAATGTCTATATGTTATGCTCACAAAAATAGAAACCTGAATAGAATTTTAGTATTGAGCTTGCAACTTGTTTTGGGGATGCAATGTATAGTTCTCTACAAAGTCAACAACTGATATAATATTGCCAATCAGAAAAGTTTCTATACACATCCTGAATTGTTGATCCAACCACTGAGACCTATGACTATGCTTTGCATACTTGTAAAAAAAGTTCTTCCTAAAATATGAAATAAAATTAGCTACATTGTATTCTTTTGTAACCAACTCACATCTAGAGCCTTCACCTCCACTTTTCAATGTATATTTAATGGTTTCATATACCTTTTTGTGGATAATTATCTTTCCAAAATCATGTTCCTAGCCCTCATGAAAGCATTCAACAAACTTTGCTAGCCCACCACACTTTAAGCACTTGTCATTTAAGTAGTCTTTTCTATAAATAAAACATCCATCATCTCTAGGACATAAAAAATGATCTAGCAAGTCTCTTGATGATTTTAGAAGAGCACTTGCACCACACTCCTCCAACATTTCACTAGTATGAAAAGTAGAATGAAGGGATCGTAACAGTTCATGGTGCATTGAAAAATCGACATGATATTTGCAACAACAAGTATTTTGAATCTTAAGAGGCACACAAAAAAAAGGCTTGAGGGCTTCAAAATCTCTTTGTGATATTTACAATGTTGGATGTGTCTCACAATTTTTTTTGAACAACATTGTTTGACTCACCTCCAAATAATGTTTGGGATGCGGGGTGAGGTCTTGAATGCCAATTCTCAACTTCATCCTTCACATTTTGTGACACTCTTGAGTTAGATTGCCAAAATAGTTGAATTTGATCCTTCACACCATCAGTAAGCTTCTTATCACAACGTGAAAGTATCCCACCATAAGCCCATGTATCATTATGAAGAGGATCATCAAGTCTTTCTCTTCTTGAAAGTGTTATATCCAAAGTTTTATGATTTAGGTTGAAGTCAACATAAGTTTGTCTCATCAAACGAGCCTCTCTCAAATGATGACTTACTAAGGAGGTTGTAATAACCCTCCTAGCTGCTCTCTTATTTTTTTCCTTGGTAGTCTTCCCAATGGAATTGAGAGCACTAAAAAGATTTCTCACAATAATAACATTCCTCTCCTTTTTCTTGTTCACACTAATCTTCAATTTGACTAGTATATGTCTCATCTTCTACATCTTTAAAAATTACACAAACATTTAACATTGCTCGACCAATGTCTTGTGGCTAAAAAATTGGTCAAAAAGTTTTGAAACCCACAATCAAACGGTTCTTTCTTATCTCTTGCCATTGAAATTGCTCATTATGTTTTCATCAATTTCAAGTAACCATTTTGTTATTCTTGAAGGTCTCAAATTTGAAGTTTGTCTTTCTTCCTCCCAAGGGACTTCATTTCTCATATAATTTGGAGATGTGTTATGTTGATTTAGTTCTTGTGCACCATTATCATTGTCAATTCCTTCATATTCAATCAGTGGATTGTCATTTTCAATGTCCACACTTCCATTATCCACATCTACATGTTAATTTTCAAAAATTACATTTTCATCTTCAATCCCTACATTCTCATTTTCAATATTATTTTCATAAATCATTTCAAATTCATGTTCTTCTTCACTTGAAACCACATTTAAGGGTGGGCCTATGCCCACATCTTCATTAATATTTAACATACCTTGTCTCTTGTTTCGATGGGCAACCCTATCCATTTCTCTAGACACTTCAATCTCTTCATTTGTGAGTTTCCTCTTTCGTTTATGCTTTCGACGACTACTACTCCCCATGGTG
This sequence comes from Chamaecyparis obtusa, assembly GCA_027943335.1. NCBI lineage: Eukaryota > Viridiplantae > Streptophyta > Pinopsida > Cupressales > Cupressaceae > Chamaecyparis > Chamaecyparis obtusa. The sequence goes on from BSBK01005717.1 coordinate 405,626, forward strand.
AGACCAAAAAGGTGATGCAAAACCTTTGATAATAGATAAATTCCAACAAAAAGGGTGGAAAAAGTAATTTTTTGTCTTCTACAACTGCAATCCCATGATATTCTCTGTAGAAAAACATGGTTCTCAAACTGAGGGACCCAGAGAATCAACTTTTTATTTTCAATGCCAGTAAAACAAATTGGATATCCAAACATATCAGTTATCTGAACATATCGAATATCCGATATTATCGGATATCCAAAATCTCTCGCTCAAATTTTGCCTCAACTTTTTCATTTTCATCTCTCTCTCTCTCTCTCCTAAGTATTATTGTTATAATATAAATATTTAATACTAATATTATACTATTATAAAATAGAGAAATAAATAATAATAATATAATACTAATTTATATAATACAATACTAATAGAAATAATTATATAATACTAATGCTATTATCATTTAATATTAACATTTAAAAAAAATGAAATTTCTAATATATAACTTAAAAATCTAAAATCATAAAATTGAAAAAGCATTCAAATTAAAATGTTGAAATTGGGCGGGAGATATCGCATATTCGATAATATCAGATATGCAAAATTATTGGATATATGATTTTATCAGATATATGATATTATTTCTCATATCTGATTAGGCTTGGTATTTGCCTTGGGTTTTCACTTTGCAATACCAAACGTGGATGGTCAACCCAAAAGACATGTTCACCATATTTCCTCTGATCTCTAGACTTCGACCATGTAGTTGACGATCTTTTTTTCACCCGAAATTGATGAAACAAAAAGGGTTTCTTAAAGACATTATTAGTTTTCCATTAATAAACTTGTTGTCAAATTTTGAGTTCAGTAAGTAATTATTACGTATTTTCTAATTGAGTTATCTTTAAAGTCCTAATTTATAGACTGGTTGAAAAAAAACTACAACTTTCAAATGGTTTAACCTTTTTGAAATTCGAAACATGTGTCACATTCTATGCTTCACCTACTATAAGAAAAAAAAGTTTCAATTTTGTAAAGTTTAGAATTAGTTAAGGTGTTCAGACATGAGAGTTTTTTTATTTTGAATACGTTGTAGCAGAAAATTCATTATTAATTATTTATTTGGGAAATAATTACACAAAAACATGTCACATCCAAGCATGATTCTACTACTTATATCTAGAATCTTGTGAAAATATATCATCATTTGATTTTGATTAAGGTGGTCAGACATACACGTACTTTTTATCTTTTTCCTCAAATTTTTGTACTACTGCATTGAAATCTAAAATTTTGATCAAATAGATTAATTTTTTTTCAAACAAGGGCTAGTATTTTAAAAACTACATTCAATTTCCTATAGATTATGTTCTTAAAACTTTTTCACATAAGGTTGATAAGATGTTCAACTTTTTACGTCAAGTTGACTAACCCTGATTTTCTAATTTTTCATTGCCAGTTAAGGCCATAGCTTGGTATACCATGATCCTGCACATACCCCTTTCATTTACCTCTCGGTAATCTCTTAGCCAACAGTGCTTCCAATTCTTCTTGTTCTTTCTCTTTGGTTAGGATACTATCATATTCATTTCCATATGAATTGTTGTGATTCTCTCTTTCTTTTCTTGATGTTCCAATGCTCAAAGATTATTTGAATGTAGTTTCAATGGTTAGTTGACTATTATCAAAGTTACTTAGCTCAATTGTAGTCAACTTAATGATTAGGGCTTCAAGAGTAACAACATTGTTCGATATATATCTCAATTCCTAAATAGAAGATACTCTAATAGCATACTTAGAAAAAAAAGTTCTCAAAATTTTACTTACCACTTCTTCATTAGTTAATGATCCACCAACACTTTTGATGGCACTCACAACTCCTTGATTTTGCAACTATATTGTGTAATGTTCTCTTCATCTTTCATTCTCATTTCATCATACTTTCCTCTAAGACTATCAACCTTGTCTTTTTGTACATGTTGATCTCCTCCATATATAAGTGTACGCCTATCCCAAATCTCTTTTGAATTAGCACAATCCTTAACATCATTGAATTTAGCATCGGTGTGGGAAGAACTAATCTCTATCATTACCAAGTTGTGTTCCTACTTTTCTCTCATCTGATCAACTTCCATAGGTCTAGGAGGTGGTGGAGTGTAGTCATTATCTAGAAGATTCAATGTAGATTCTCCAATCCTAGATAGATACAATTTCATCCTTCTTTTCCATGTAGAGAAACTTTCCTTGTTCAGCTTAGGTACTTATCTCCTATACATCTTAAGATCTTTTACTCAAGTCTTTCAAAATTTTCTCTCTGGAGTACTTAGCTCCAATATGAATTGTTGGATTACAGAGAGGGGGGTTGAATTAGTAATTCATGATCACAAATACCTAAAAATATTTTCTCTGATTAACTCACTGATAGCTTGGTAAAACACAAGTCACTATTTACTGACAACAGTAAATAAACTTTATCAAATAGTAAATCAATCACATAAACCATTCAACACATTTAACACCAGTATTTCATGTGGAAACCCATCTTTGAGAAAAACCACTGTGGGTATTGCCACCCACTAAGAAAATACTCTTCTGAAATATGCCCAGTTAAGAGCCAATCCAGTGAAAGATTACAATACACATTGTTAGGTGTGAATCGGTCAAGGGATTTACCTCAAACTTGTTAGGATCTTCACCCTATTAGGAGTGGCCTTGTTAGAGGGCTTCAAACTCTTTATAATGTTACCTTTTTCAAGGATTTTACAATAAGACTATTAAGTCCACTCTGTTAAGAGATTTATCTATTACAAATTCTAATAAGCAATAGTAAATATATTGACCTATAAACTTGCAACTATCTTTTCATAACTAGATCCTTTATGCGCTCTTGTATCTTCACTTCCCACTGGCTTCAACACTTCATCAAATCCTACTTTCTGAAATCTCTTTGTTCCTTATTCATTGCATCAGTTGGTGACTCTTTAGCTTTTCAAAATTTTAACCATTTGTTCATACAAATTCATCCTTTATATAAATAAATAAAAAATCCACTTAATCTCCTCTATTACATTTTCCTTCAATCAATCTTAACCTTCCAATTAATTATACCTTGAATCTGGATCTCGGTAACACGTTTTCTTTTCACCTAGGAACTTGAACTTTTCTTGAAACTTGTTCCATTACTTTTAACTGTTTAGATCTAAGTCATAGATCATCATCATGAATTTTACTAATCATAGATCTCTATAACTAACTTTCCTTGTCATCATAACCATCCAGCTCATCATAGCTTAATCATTAAATTTCATTCCAATCCTTATTTAATATTTGTTCCTTGCTCGGTAGATAACTCGATATTTCAATTAAATTTTCTCGATGCCTATAAATTTCCTTCTTGATACCTTCCATTCCTCTACCTTTACTGAAACATACTTCTTTTTACCTTTTACCTTTACCAAGTGACCTTTCCTTCTCAGTAGCCAAAACTTTTTTGCTTGCTGACTTGACAAATCTTTATTACCATGCTTTACTGACTTAATATAATCTTATGATAGGTAGAAAATAATTATATCAACATAATCTAATCATTGTCTGATCTATATTAGTTGCCCATTTAAGTTCTTCAACTTCACAACATCTCATTTCTTATTCTTCTTAACTCATTCACACTATCTCATAAACCGAATGATATGGCAACTCAATATAAACCATAAATTAATTGATTGACATTAGTGACAAGACAATAAATGATCTAACCTTTCTACTATCTTGTATTCCTCTGATCTTGGTCGGTCTTCACCGTCATCATCATTAGTTAATCAATCTCCAATAATTATTATCAATTATGTTAACAATGAGGAGACACACTAAGTAAAGGGCCCAAAAAAAGTGTAAAATTGTAAGGGGTTACAATTTATAACACTACATTTAGCCCCCACTTTAGTGGGAGTATGAACTTACAGTCAAACTAATGGTAAAGTAGAAGAAAGAGAGATAAATAAATATAGAGAAATTAGGAGCAAGGTTATAAGAGATAATATGTCACTAAATTTGACTGAACAAGACCCCAAGATTAGGATCTTAACTCACACAATCACATACAAGGAATAATAGACAAAACACATGATAAAACAAAGTCAAACAAAAGGTAAAAAGGGGAAATCACAGGAAAGAAAAAAGACACACAAAAAGGGGTTAGTACTAAAAACAAAGGCTCCAAGTCAACCAGTTGAAGAGACGTCGACAATCAAAATGTCTCAACCACTTCTACCATTATCAAATTTTTATTGCAAGAGCACAATAAGTCTAATGGGAAGAGCCTAAGCATACACCAATTGATGACACGGGAAGTTGTGGTATGGTAAATAGAAGTTTTGAGCATCATTTTTACATGAGACAATGGATAGGAATTTGGAGTACAAATTCCCCTCTTGAAAGACTAATGAAATCAATCTCAAGGTTCCTTTTAGGCTGGGTTTCAATCATTGGATAGCTCAATCAAAGATAAATGTGAAACTTTTCAGGAGGAGGCCTTTGTTGGTTCGATCTTGGGGAGGCTGCAAAAATAATCTTAAACAAATGATCTTTTTTGTATATTTTCAGAATTTATAAATGAATTGTGATTTCCTAACATGTAAATTTAAATTAACTTAATGAGATTGATTATCTTAACGCATGGAAAAGAGTAAGGTAGCTAGAATTGAATGAAATTTTAGAAAGTAAACCTAATGGACATAAACCATCATTGCATAATCTTGCGAATTAAATTATCATGAAGATGAAGAAAACCCACAAATATAGATTTGAATTACTCATAACCCTGGTTTTGCATATGCAATCATCAAAGAAAATAAATGCAGGTGTAAGATTTGTCAAAATTCATCAAATCATGAAGCCACCACGAATGTACACACACATGAAACAAATTTATCTTGAAGGCATCGAAGAACGATCTTCCCAGTAATTTGTCACAAAAAGACAATGTAGCAACGATGAACACCATATTAAAATATTCAAAGATCAAAATCACCATACAATCAATTGGCTCTTTGAGGTAAAAGAATGATCACACAAACATTCATGAACTTCTCAAAGATATAATGAAAACATCACACCATGATTGAAGCACCAATTGCATATAATTGTATTGCACAATTAATCAACCCTAATTACATTGTTCTCTTACAATTTATAGAACTTCAACTTTTAGGAAAATAAGAAATTCATAGCTAGGGTTTTAGCTACGCTTAAAACTAAAAATAAATTTTAAATCTAGAGCTTACTGAAATAAAAATACTCCTAAAGAAACTCTAAACCACCTAGCATGGATCTAATCCATGTGCATTACAAATTCATGAGAAATCAAGGCCAAATATGCTTCAAAAAACAAAAGAGCCATGCTCGAGTTCCACTATTTTCTCATTAAAATATTCTTTAGAACTTGGAGTTATCCCTTAAAATATTCATCATGGCTCCTCTTCAAGAATCCAATTGATTGATATTCCCAAGGCTAGCAAAAATGACCCAAAACATGCAGTCAATCAAACCTAGAATTAACTCTTGAAGACTAAAACTTTCTAACGAAAATGGCCTAGAAATTTCAAACCCCTACCCTTACTCTGAAAAAATGACACCTGTAAAATGACTAAATCAAAACTTCATGCTTGGAAAAATTTCATACTTTCAGAGTTCGAAAGGCCAAAAATCCTGAACTGAAAAATTGGCTAAGTGTCAAAAGCTCCTCCATGCAAAAATTGACTAAGTCCAAAACTGAACACTTAGTCAATGGGAAGGATTTCTGGATGAACCTTACATAGCCTCTCTACTATTTCTTGTACTTCTTCAAAATCCTCCATTAGGATATCCCCAAGGTAGTTTTGTTGCTTTTCTCTAAAGGTGACCAATTCTGTAGCAAAAGATTGGACCTTTTCCTCATGTGCCAACATTCTCTGCATACCCTCTTTTTGATAAAACATTTGGTGGAGGTCCTCTATTATTTTCATGCCATTCAAAATTCCCATAAATTGTTGTACAATTTCCTTTATTGGGTACATCATCTATTTATCATCATCATTGTACAAATCGAGATCCATTCCTTCAAAAAAATCTTGTAATTCCTCAACCCAAGCCACTCCTTCATCCTACTTCTTATTTACTTTGTTCAAACACTTTTGATAGAATTTCAAAGCTTGATCTATGTCTTTTGTCCATGCTTCAAAATCATCCAGCTTGGACCCCTCATAAACCTTCACCAAAATTTGGAAGCATTGCTTCCTTATTATTTTAAGGTCTTTGAGAACCTTTTTCCATTGTGCTATTTGTTCCCCCAATCCTTCCTCATCACCATTCATATCCACCAATTTGGTGAATGTCAAAATAATACCTCTGAATGGTCTCAAAAAATTTCTTAAGGTAGCCCTTGTGAACACCTCAAAATTGACCTTATATTATGAAGAAGTATGAACAAAATAATATGGTACATGTGCCAAAAATTTAGGGGCAGCCCTCTTTTCTAAGACAAACTATAATGAGGCCTTTGGATTACTGAGGTCAATGGGACATGTTGTCTTGAGAATGAACCTTTTCATGGCTTCATTTTTTTCTATTAATACCTTGATCTTTTCCTCATTCTTGTCCATGAAATCCAAGGCATGCATCAATCCCAGTGTATCCAACATTTTGCTTCCCTCCCTTGTAGGTTCACCTAGATCAAATTATTCAAAAACATAGTCCTCAGGAGTTATTTTCTCCATACTGGTATCAATTGTTGGTACAGCTACTTGTGCCTTCCACTGGCCCTTGTGATCTTGAGTAACATATGAAAGTGTTCTGGCCTAGGCACTAGATTCTCCTTGATGGAAAGATTGACCTAGTACAACCATGTCAATGTCTTCTTCTTCAGAGTACACCCTTATCCTTGGTTGTATTTCTTTGGTAAACCAGTTGGGCTTTGTGAATTTCGCTATTGTCTCATATGGTTCTATCAAAACTGAAGTCGTCTTCCCTTGTTCCTAATCATCTTCTTCTAAATATGCTTCTTTCTTCAAGGCCTCCCTTTCTTCTAAATTTTCTTCTCTCATGGTCTCTTCCTCCCCCTCTCCTATTAATTAATCCTCTACCTCACTCTCATGAGGAAGACCATCTTCTTCCCTTTCTTCCACCTTTGGTTTTTATTGTGTCTCTTCATGGGTTGGCATAGAAGAAGGTACAAGATGAAAAGGTGGAGTAGGAAAATTTGGTGGTGGAGTAGGTGTAGGAGGTGGAGGAATAAGATCATGAGGTGTCACTTGAGTAGGAATGGGAGCCTACGGTAGAGTTGGAGCTGGAATTAGGGAAGTAGGTGAAGGAAAATATGGTGGAGGAGTGGGATCTCGAATTGGAGGTGGAGTTGGAGTAGGGATTTGTGTAGGAATGTGCACTAGAATTTGAACTAGAGGAGTTTGAAGTGGATTAGAAACTGGAATTTAAATTGCAATTAGAATTTGAGGTGGAATCAGAGGTGGAGTAGCTTCACTCTCCTTCTCTAGAGGAACTTCAATCAAAGGTTCCTCTTGGTTTAAATTATTGTCCTTCTCTTTTGACACATATTTTGGTTGTTCTTCATTTATCTCCATTGTCTCTTTTGTTGTTGTCTGAGGTATTTACAAATCAGGCTCATTATCCATTGTTGATTCTTCCATCATTTTCTCAAGAGTGGGGGTAGGAAAGTGAGCCAGAGGAGGAGCAAACATGAAAGGCAACTACTCTTCAAAACTGGTTCCCATAGTTGGCATCGGTCACTCTGACATTTTCTCTTTAAAACTAGGGATTCCTTCAAAATTAGAAACTTAAAACTCGTCATTGCCAAGGGAGTCACATGGATCAACTTTTTCCTCTGGTGTCCCTGTGTCAACATCTATTGGAACATCTCCCTCGTGAGATCTCCTCCTTTTGTAAATTTTCTCTAATTGAGTTCTCCAAGCTAGAAGTACCTCATCTTCTTCCATATCATGTTCCTCTTCTTCCAGCACAGCCTCCAAATGAGGAGATGCAAAGAATCTTTTCCTTTTATAAACTTTCCCCTTTTCTATCTCAGTAGCCCTGGGCCTATGACCTTTCTCATTGGGGATATTTGTGTAGCAGAGGCTTGTCCTTGATTTATAAAGGATGGAGTAGTAGGTGGAGAAATACTCCTTGTCATCTAGGTCTTAACTGGCTTTGCATTTGGATTTGACCCCTAAACTATTGGTAGTCCATGCCTATAAAGTGTCTCAGGCCTTTGAGGAGAAGCTCCCTTAAATTGAGGCATCAATACATTTTCTCCCTTTTTCTTCTTCTCTTTAGAAGGTGGGATGAGTTGTTTCTTCATTAGCACAAGATCCATTTTAAATGGTCAGTTGATCCAAGATTTAGTATTTTTGATAACATGTTGAGCCTTGAAGTCTATATCATCATTCTCTTCTTTATCAACTTCATCATTCAATATGGCCCTTGTGTAGATCTTATCTTGATTGTACAGTGGTTCCAAGACATCCTCAGAATCTGCATCCCATACCTTGTGTGGGATACAAGGGAGTACGGCATCATTTTCCATCTCTAGAGTTATCTAAAAATAGTCATGGATCCTGACCTCGTAGTCATTTGTGCAATTCATCCAATGATCTTCAAAGTATGGCTCATGGATGTAATGCCTTCCCATAATGTGTTTGTAAGTTCCTATGGGATCAAACTGCATTCTGATTAAATTTTAAGTGTTCCAATGGGCATTCATCCCAATCATACGCTAGAGATTTACACACTTTCATATCTTGGAGAGAGTGTAGACCGATGGAAATGTGAAAGTCCCAATAATGCTTCTTCTTATGCTTGATATGCTCATAAGCATAAGAGAGATTCCTAGCCATTTGCAATAATTTTATTCGGTCTGATGGATATCTTAGTAGCTTCTTTGGAGTCAAGGTACTCCCACCTATCCTTATGTAGGTGAAAGTCCTGAATTGAATGTAATATGCTTCTAGGGCCTTGACTTTTCCAGTCACCTCCTCTTAAATTATTTTTGCATAATCTCCTTCAATAGACCAGATGATTGAAAAGACAAAGGTCTCATTGATAATTTTCTACTTTGCATTGTCTTTCCCTAAGTGTTCTTTCCTCATGAGTTGTGGTTATATGGTGAAAGGCCAGGCATTGGGTTGACCCATCACTCCTACCTTAACCAAGCCTAGATAGACTACTTTGGTAGAAAGTAGATTCATGACATATGAAGTCATGTAGAAATGAGGATCATTCTTTACTCTGGTCAATTGTCTATCCAAATTATCACTGAGGATAGTAGCCCAATCAAATCTTTCTCTCATTCCTTTAATCTTCTCTATCAGTAGAATCATCCAGGGCTCAAGCTGGATAGACTTGGGTAGGCCATATAGTCTTCTTATCATAGTAACAATAGCTTTGATTTCATCCTTTAGGTACCCCCTTCTCATGTCTATTTTATCTAGTTTACTCTTTGGAAGACATTGTATTAGGTAATCTCGATTGACAATCTCATAATACAACTGAGTTTATTTGTTGAATAACTGCATACCTTTGTCAATAAAGGAGTAAAATCTATCTAGTCCTTTAGGAAGGTGAAAATTTGTTTCAATATTGTCTGGTCTTGGGTCTAGAACTACTTCACCCATTGTATTCTTTACTAATCTTTCATCTGGAACGTAGTGTTGTGCAAGGGTTACAATCAGATCTGAAGACAAGATGGATATTGGGTGGGTTGTTGCATTGACTAGGCTGGATTATGCCAAAGAGGTACAATCTTCAAACCTTCCTTCCGATTGGACGCACCTCACTAGAAATTCATTCCATTTTATGTTTCCTATATTACTATCTGTTATCTCGCTATGAAGATTCCCCACCTTATATAATGCATGGTACCCTTTGAATTGGAACTTCATGGCTAGAAATCCTATCTTCTTTGACATTCTATAAATAAAAATGGCACTAATCAGGAAAGAGCACACTAAAAACTATCAAAGTTAAGCAACAAGCAATAAAGACTCCAGAGAAAACAAACCCAGAATCCAGAAATCACTAAGAAAGCCTTGAAATCCAATTTCAAGGTTTCAAATATTTAGATTCTAAAGGAAACATCAGCCTCTGACAAGCCAAAAGGGAAAAGAAATGGACTAGATAGTGTTTCCTTAAAGAGCTTCATAGTTTTGGCGTTTCAGAGGGATATGATTCCATGATATTGTCAAGGTACAAAACGTCGAACACCCAAAAGGGTATGTCTGAATATCGGATGACGAAGTTCCAAAACTTTGAAGAGGAGTTGCTTGATTTGGGGAAGGAATCAGAGTTTCATTGTTTTGGATGTAAATTTCCTACATGATTTGTTGGGGTCCAAAATGTCCAACATCCGAAAGGGGAATGTCTCAAAAAAGACAAGGCTTTTGGGGAACCTTTGGAAACTTCAGAGGCCAAAGATCCCAAATGTGGGAAAGCATAGGAAATGAAAATTGAGGAAAAACCCTACTTGCACTTTGAAATGATAGGATTTATGGTGAACTCAAACATGAGCACACCTCAACCCCATGAAAGGCGATGCAAATTCTCAAAATGAGAGCAAGGCCAAAAATGAAAAAGAGAAAGCCAAAATCTACCTTAACTCGACCGAAAAAAAACCCTAACCTAAAACCAAAAAAATTAAAGCAAAAAAAAAAACCCTAAACCTAAGACCAAACAAAAACACTACCAAAACCTACCTCAAAGGTGATGCAAGGAAAAGATGCCCAAGACGAGAGTCGAAGAAATGACCATGAAAGAAATCAGAGAAATCCTAAAAAGCTATGCTTGAAGTTTCTCCATAATCACGAGGAAACAAAAGACACAAATGAAGAAAAACTTGACTTAATCCCAATATATAGACCCTTTGGCAAAAAATGACACCAGTCATCATCTTCACACTGTCGAAGTTTTAGCTTTTTAGGGTTTCAGGGTTTCGAAGATCCTATGAACATTAGACGTCTGACAACCTGAACATGCAAAATTTTGACCCCTTGTCTCGAGCTCCGGGCTTTCAAACTTTCAAAGGTCCAAAAATCTTGCAAGTCTGAAACGCCAAAAGGGAAAAAAAAGCTTGCCTTCAGTGAAAGATTTTGGGGTTTTCACACTCTTAGAGGTTAGAGAACCCTGAAAGCGCAAGAGTCTAAAAGTGTGAAAACTGGGACTTCCCTTCTCTGAAGAAAGGTTTTGGCAGGGGAAACAACCAAACAGGGAGAGAAGAAAAGAAAACAAGGCCCCGAGGGGCACAAACAAGCAAAGGCAAAAGCAAAAAGAAGGTGGGGGGGGGGGGGGGGAAGCAACTAAACAGGGAAGAGTGGTTGTGGAGCCACAACAAGAAGGTATCTTATGATGTGGGTTCATGGAAAATCATGAATGCTACTATCCAACAAGGTGTGTTATGTTGGTTGATTTGTATTAGAAGCTTGGATTCTACTGGCTAGCAAGTTGTGTTATGTTGGGTGATCCATACAAGTAAGGAAGAAGCACATATTCCACTGGACAATGAGATGTACTATATTGTGTGATTCATGTGAAAGAAAGTAAAATAGGTCTTTCAAGGTGTGTTATATTAGTTGACTCTAGATATTACAAATAAAGACCTCTTGTTTTATAAATAATTACAAAACTTGACTACAAAATGGGTGTTGTAGCATGCACCAACACAAGCATAAACATTACCAAAAAAATCCTATGTTTGAGCTAGGAAATCCAAAAACTCAATTGTAAAATGGACATTGCAACATGCATTGAGACTAATATTACCAAATAAAATCCTTTTTTTTCTAGGCAATCTAAAATGGGTTCTATAGTGACACTAAGAATATATATATATATATATATATATATATATATATATATATATATATATATATATATATATATATATATATATATATATATATATATATATATATATATATATATATATATATATATATATATATATATATATATATATATATATATATATATATATATATATATATATATATATATATATATATATATATATATATATATATGAGATTTGAAAATGGGTATTACAATGACACCAAGCATAAAAAATGAGGCCTTATATTCCCCCATTAAGATTTCAAATTACCTCTATTTTGAGATCTTAAGGAAAATAGAGATCTACATCAAGTATAAACACCATCATCAACAAGGATATATCCTTAACAAAAATAGATGGATTCCAAACAAGGAAGAAGATAGAACTCTCAAAGCAAGGAAGAGGTAGTTGTAAAAGATATATCTTGCAACAAATATATAGGGATCCTTTTGAAGGATACATATCTATCAAAGATGGATGAATAAATATTTGCATAAATTTGTCAACCTATGAATAATAGAGGCTATCTTTGGAATATTCAACATACTGAAAAGAGGAAAGAGGTCAATAATGTACACCTTCTCTATTTCTTAGAAAGGGGATTCTTGATGAAGGATGACACACTTTCAACACCAAGCAGAGATCATTTATAAAGACATGCATTTTCAATCAAGGAAGAAAACCTCCATTCTAGGAGAAAATACACATAAAGGAAAAACATTTCTATGCAAGAAAGGATATCTTCATAAATGATGCAACTTAACAAAGGGGAAGTGGAACATTAAGAAAGAGAAAATGATTTGAAAACTATTCTTTCCACCCAATGTGGAGACAAGAATAACTAGGTTATTATGTTGCAAGCAAAGTATGATTGCACATGAAATTGTACAACCATGAATGACAATGAGCCCCCCAAAATGTAAGATACTAATGCCACATAATGAAGAGCAACATAATAGGTCCAAGGAGTGATAAGGAACTATATGAAAATTTTAATTTATAAAATCATCAACATCATATGTGATATAAATAAGAACCATATTATATAAACCTTGAATAGATTCTTTAAATTCTCTAAATTAGTAAGAGAGAGAGTAGTATAAATATGGTGAAAGAGACAAAAGTATTAGCATTTTTTATTTAGGGTTAAACATATATATCTCATGAAAGTAAATGTAACTTTTTAATCATATCTAAGTTTCCAATAGATTCTCCCTATTATGTTTAAATGAGTGTCCAAATAGAGAATTCTTGTTTCTTATGGAAGAGGAAGATTAGGTTTTTGGTATAAGAAATGGTAATGAATGAGGAGGAATCCCACACCTTCTCTAGTGTATTGGGTTGAAGGTCATTTAGGGACTTTTATTCCAAGTATTCCATCTTTCCAAGACATTTTCCACTATATCCTTGTTTCGAAATCATGTCAAATCCAAGCTTATAGTTTATTTTTAAATGTGAAGAAGGATTTTCATCATAGACTTCATTGAAGTTTGTTGTGTAAGTGTACTTTGAAGGGACAAAGGGATGAACAGATGAAGGGGGGTGGATCCTTGTGTGAGGATGCATGTATTTCTTATCATCATTATTCATGTCCACTTTAGAGCTAAGAGAGTCCTTATTGGGTTGGGGAGAAGTTTTATTATTATTTAAACTCTCATTTCTACTCAATGTAATGTTAAGTGACATGTCATTAAGAAAATGCATATCATCTTATTTTCTCAAAACATGTTGATGGCTAAGATAAGCTCTAGGGGAATAATAAGGTTATAGGGTGATAGATGTGATAAGATTTGGATTAACATTTGAAGCATGTCCCTCATACACCAAAACCTTAAAATAGCAGGATTCATCATTACTCCTTAATGGTACATCTCCATTATAGGATTATTAGCATTTTCCTCATGATTAAGGGATACTCTAGGAGAGGTACAAGAATCATTCATCTCAACATCATCCCTAGGGGAATTATCAAAGGCGCCACAAACATCCACTAAACCTTCAATGAAATTCAAGCAATGAATGAATATTATTTTTAAGAATATCATTATATGACAACATCAAGTATGAAATCTTTGAGAAATGAAGTGAATGTAGGAAACATATTTGAAAACCTTATTGTGAAATATGTTAAAATGAAACAAATCAATGTAAACAACATTAAATGAAAGAAGCTACCATTTAATGTGTGATTTTGATAAATATAGTTAATAAACAATGTGATCACATGTGAAATTCCAAACCGATCAGATTTTGTGAATTCCATAGTGAAAAAACATATCTTAAAACTCCCCCTCAAAATATGCAAGTGTAATAAAAGTCATGTTCACGAAAATGTGGGGTGGTGGAATAGGGATCATTGGTCTAAACTAGGAATCAAGCGCATTCAAATCAACCCACATTAAAAGAATAATTCAAGAGGTCAAACTTCATACCTATTAGAAAGAGTTGTGCAGGATGGCTTGATTATTCTTTTTCTTTCCTTCGATTAATTGACTGAATTGATTATTAGATGTGAAAACTATACTAAATTATGTGGATTTGATAATCATTGACATAAACACTGATCTACATAGCACATATGAAAACTATGAGTATAGATATAGAAAAGAAAAAAACAAAGGAACTTGTCATTAAAACTTACGTGATAAAGTTGATGAATATAGTGCTCTTTGGATAGGACTTGTTAACAAGAGGAATAGGGTAAGTGCAAGAAATTTAGTCCACTTATGGGGGAACTTTCATACTTAGCCAAATTCGTGAACTTGCGCTCAATGAAACAAGTCCCGTCTTAGAATGAAAGGGGTCTTGTTTAGTCCACTTATGGGGGAACTTCTATACTTAGCCAAAATTGCAAAATTGCACTCAATGAAACAGGTTCATGCTTAGAATGAACAAGGTCTCGTTTAGCTTCGAGACCCCGAGCCTAAAATTCTAGAAATGAGATCTGTTTGGAAAAAAAATCAGAATCTCATTTTGAAAAACAAAATGGGACCCTGTTTCAAAATGGAGTCCTGTTTCAAAAAAATATATTTTTTTAAAGAAAACCTTCCATACAGTGATTTTTTCATTACAAATTTTAAAAGAAGGCAAAGAGGGTCACTCACGTTTACTAGATACGATCCAATTTCTAAAAATTTGAATTTCAAGCCCACTTTTGGTTTTGGCTTTTGGTTTGGAAAGAGGCTTGGGTAGCCAAACCATAGCCTTGGACCTGATTTGACCTGCAATTTGAAGGCCCTACTAGTGTCCATACAAAATAAGGTTTAGACATATATTTGAAGATGTTTTCAAAGGAATATTTTGACAAAATAAAAACCCATTATAGATGAGACAATACAGATTCTAAATGTTTTTTTAGATTGGATTAACTTGTCTATTTTCAATTAATTTCTACTAAAATAGGTCCATAAACTGAAAATAACATGCTTTATTTTTATTCTAAAAAACTTTTTTAATTTTATATTTTTTGAAAACAAATTATATGGAATTAAACTAGAGATGATTCTTTTCAATTTGAAAAGAAATTCAAAAAATGATAAGTTTAGGTCAAATTATGCTTGTTAATATACATGAGGAGTTTTAAAACAACAATTATGCCCAATAAAAAATAAAATATTCAGAAAAAAAAATCACAAACAAACATTGTTATCAACCTTGAGTGGGTTACAAATGTTTTCCCAAAAGGATTTTTAAAAATACTTTCATTTAGGTCAAATTATGCTTGACGTACATGGGCATGGTATGGTCCTAAAAAGTGACTTTTAAAATGTGGTTTTTAGTAATGTCTATTAAAAATGGAAATGTATCGTCTGGGTATTCAAAAAAATTGCATATTTACAAAGTAAACTTTGAGTACTACAACTTCTATTACTAACCTTTTTTTAAGATCCAGTCTCTAAGTGCTTCAAATATTTAGGTCAAACGGGATGAATTTGAAAAAATAGGAAAAAAAGTTCCACTTTTTAGCCAAAAAGTGGACTCGACTTCTTGTTGGTACCCAATAGGGACAATATAGTCCAAAGATTTGTATCCTAAGTTGTCTTATGTACTCATTTTATACCCTAGAGTAAATGGTAAGATAAACAAGCATTTTTTTGTAAGAACGGATAACTCATATATCAATATAGTCATAAAAAATATTCATCCATAATAAAAATATATAAAATATTCATGATCTTCTATTATATATCCATATGAAAATGTGGGTCTCAATCTCTACATTCATGGGTATGCGCACCAAGATGGGGGACCAAAAAGATACCAATCATTTTTTGGCCCCTATAAAGGCATATGGTCCTCACTATATTTGGCATGCACCAAATGTTCTACATTGGAAAATTGTCTTTCTCTTTGTCTCTCTCTCTCCTAATTTGATCAATACTTTAAGTTGTATTTCATGTATATTTTTTTAGGATGTTTGAGTGTGATTTTAGATCTCTAGAATTTATAATTTAGATTCTATATTTTTAGAAGGTCATATATAATTTAAACTTATTAAATTTTAGTAATTAGCATACTCCTATTAGTACTCTCTCTCTCTCTAGAGTTATCTCTCTCCCTCTCTTCTCTCCCCACTATCTAGCTCCCTCCCACCCTCTCTTGTTATTTATCTTTACTCTCTCACCATTATCTCTCTTACTACCTCTCCCTCACACCCTTTGCCTTCCAATCCCTAGGTCTCTTCCCCCCTCCATATTTATTTATACCTCTCCCTCCCTATCTCATTAACCACCTCTCCCCTCTATATATCTCTAGGGATAACTTTAAGGAACACCCCCCACCCCCCCCCCGAAAAGTATAAAATTGTGGCGAATCACATGTGTTTTGGAGGGAAAAATTTTAATAGTGATGGTGAATTATGTGTCAAAATATGGATATTTGGTGGTGAATTTTTTAATAGTGTATACCATTTTTATAAAAAAAATGGCGACTATAATTTTTTTTATAGGAAAATTATTAATATTGATGGCAAATTATGTTTCAAAATATGGATATTTGGTGGTGAATATTTTAATAACGAATACCATTTTTATAAAAATATGATGAAACTATTTTCTAAATATTTGAATTAATTTACTTGTCATGGCGAATGGTTTTCAAAAATTTATAGTTGGTATGGCGATTGAATAATTGGAAATTTGAAGAATGACACGTGTGATGATTCCGGAGAGAGTTTTCAATAAAGGAGTTATCTCACCACGTTTCCTCTGAAATGCACCTTCCACCATTCATCTCTCTTAATCCAATGGTTGTGATTTGATGTTGAAGTTGCATCAGGTCCCACTCCCATCACTATGACAACACAGACTCACACGACACATGTCTGTTCGATTTACAACATATCAATGGCCAAAGGTGAATTTTGGGCCTATTGTTGCTCTTCATAATATTTACAAAAACTCTTAGTGGAATCATGACACGTGGTATGATTGATCATACCAATAAGCCCACGATCAATCATACCACGTACCATGATTCCGCTGAGAATTTTTCGTAAAGATTATGAAGACCAACAATAGGCCCAAAATTCACCTTTGGTCATTGATATGTTGTAATCGAATGAACATGTGACACTGTGAGTCTGTGACCTCATTTTCTGACACCGGAAAAGTAGAATTCTTTTGGCAATCTTCGGTAATATTAGATAGAAATATTAATTAATGGCGATGAGTAGATGAGTCATGCCATCAATTAAAGTAATGTGAATTAATGGTTTCTTAGATGGAGCGTTTCAATTTTCACTGACAGATATGTGTGACATCATATAACTATTCATTACCTCGATAGAATAATGCCTTAAAGTTAAGGCTTGAATGAAAACGTCATCTCATCGAAGGACATTGTTTTCTAACCGTTCGATGATCTTACATCAATGGTAAAGCTTCATTTCCTGTTGCCATTTCATAGCTAATGTACTTTTCTTATTGTTTTTGCGGAGTGGGCACAAGTTTCATGTTTTTTTTATAATAAAGAATTGTTATGTCCACCTGCGTGGCACGATCCTTTTGGCCTTCATTATTCCCAAGATAGCAAATGTCTTATCATAAGTGTTGTTTCCATTTTCACCCACTGTTGCATTAAATATGAAAGATTTGGACATTTTTGGACATTTACCATTTATCTTACGAATTACTTAGATTTTTCAATCAGGACTTATAAATAGATCGATCTATGCTTGTTAATTTACGATTGTGAAAGCATATTTGTGAAAATAGTCTACAAGTGCTAGGTTCTCTTTGATTTTCAATGGACACTCCAATTCATTTGAGATGCACTGCCTTGGAGGATCAGAAGGCCTTTTTGGGCCTGGTCACAGACCCAATCCTAGTGTCTATTTCTACAGAGTTGGGAGCTTTCACCAAGGAGGCTATAAGGATGGTGCTCAAATGTGAATTTTTGGAGAGTGAAAATAGGTATAGAGTAAACACTGACATTTTGTCTTGGTTCTTGGCATCTCTGTTGGACCTGGGGGGAAAAGGTGGATATTATCATGCTTCTGAGGAAAGTTTTCAAAGAAGAGTACCTCAGCAACGATGTGCATGTTGTCATATTTTTAGAAATTGGGTTTGGAATTCCTTGGGCAAATGATTTGCCTAAGATTCTACAACTAGGAGTAAATGTTCCCAGGCAACCATTTCTATTGAACCTTGATGCTGAGCAGCTCATGCATCATCGGAAGTGGGCACAGATTGGGAGGGATTTCCTCTGAAAGTGGCACCTATTGGAGGAACTTGAGGACTATTTGTGGCTAGAAGAATTCCTCGACATTATCCTCTCTTCGGAATTCCACACAGAAGGAAGGGAGCCTCAACTAGATAGTCTATGATTCTACGTAGTCTCTACTCTCTAGTCCCTCTACAATGTCTCCCTCTAGTGGTAGTAGCTTACCAGGGTTTTTGCAATGATATAAATTATAATCACGTATGTTAAAAAATATAATATGAAAATGTTTAAAGAAATTTGAAGTGCTACTGCTTTTGTTTTTTGTTTTGATTAAAAGAATCGTTAATAGATATGGTCTATGGGCATATTTGAATTGTAATGAAATTTTCCTTATATAATATAAAAAATTTGCGTTGCACTTTTGTTTCATGTAATATTTTAATGTTTCCAAAATTTATCATTTAATGGTGACTGGTTTAAATTTCATGGATAAGCTATTCTAAGTGAATATAGTTAATGATTAATATTCATTAGTGTGTATTAAATTATTAATATTTTAAAATTGTGACAATCGTTGGATTATGAGAGATGAATGGTTGAAGTTGTATTTTGGAAGTACTATGGGTTTCAAAAAGCTTTTCTGAAAACTCACTCTGAAAACATGACACGTTGACGTGTAATTCGTCAAAAACATTATGTGGTATGTTTTAGAAAGATTACGTTACACGTAGTATGTTTTAGAAAGATTACGTGACACGTAGTATGTTTTAGAAAGATTACATTACCATTATAGTATAATTATATACCATTACATTTAAAGAAAGGTTTTTAACATTACTCGTAGCAGTAGAGCTAAAAAGAACTGTTGAACCATCGCCGAAGATTTTGAGACTGTAATTAGTGAGAGCCTTACCCGTTCTAACTTCTATCTATCCAGATTTCAAAGTTTAATTTTGGGTAAGATATTTAGCCTGATGCGTCCCGATTTTGTAATGTCAAAAATTTAGTTTAACTTGATTTTGAAATTTTAATTCTTGCATGTACAATTGGGGTTTTCTTAAATGGTTAGTTACTTATGTGATTTTGTTAGTAAATATCTGTGAATCTGTATTTTTTCATTCTTTCAAAGAACAATGGGGAAAGCGAAAACTCAAGGCCAAGGGAAAGCAGATGGGAAAACTTTAATAGACTGCAAAAAACTAGTAGAAATCCCTGGTTTCATTGATGAGTATCACAATTTTTATGATCTTGTTATTGACGGTGAAAGGAGAGTTATAGAAATTAAACATACATTGTGTAGTAAGACAACTGGGCCAAAGAGGTCTGGTTTTATAAAATTTAACCTAGCAATAGGTGCAAAAACCAATAAAGTTTCTTCGTGGGATGTTGGTTTGGGTCACATGTTACCCGAAGTTTTCCCTTGCCCAGAAATTGTCTTGATTTGTGCAGAAAATTATGATGAAGAAAGAAAAGAAATTGTGAATTAAAAAAATCAGGAAGAATTTTTTTCAATAACCCAGGAAGAATTTCTCAATTTGCTAGACCTAGGGTTTGACTGACAAAACTGTAATGTCCATATTGACCTGGGATTCCTAGGAGAGCAATATGAGGTAGTACCACCAAATGAAAAAGATTCATTTATAAAGGGTCTAATAGTTGTAGAGGAAAAGGCTTCATTGGGTGAGAACCATAAGCATCCTTATGATTTTAACATTTTTGTGTCATGGGTTCAGGATACTATATCCTCGCTAGCATTTTGCCTGGGACTGGAAAACAATAAGGAAGTGGGTTCCAACATTCTTCAATTCATTTGGGATATCCATTGTGCCAATGAACCAATAAGATATAATTTTGTTGGACACATGGTTCAATCGATGCAAGAACAATTAGTATTGATTAAAAGAGGCAATTCTAAGACATTTAGGTTCACAACCTACTTGTGATATCTTCTGCTAGCCAAGCATGCTACAATATTAATGAGCAATGACAACAAGCTTGAAATTTAGAGGGGGATAGGTACTCCAATATATAACTGGACACCTCAGATAAGAATGTATGATAACAGAAGGAATTACAATAATTTTGTAGAGTTCTTTTTGGTACCATTGTATAAAAATTTAACAAGCACTCTAATGCCCAGATTGTCTACTTCATGTAGGGATTGCATCCAACTTGGAAGCACAATTCAATTGGTTGACTGGTACTTAATGGAAGAATACATTGTGCTAAGGTTTTACGGATCAGAACTGCAACCCCACAAACTTCCAATGCATGTGATAGATAGGGTGTTTGCAGTAGAATATGTAGTACAACTAGAGAGCATAGATAGACTCTTCGTTGGCCAATTGAAGAAGAGCATATTCCCTTCCTTACCTTTCTCAATTGGAGGGTTAACATTTGAGAGAAAGGCATTCAAAGTGGAAAAAAAACATTTAGATATTTTTCAATTTGATTTAGAGTGGTATTGGAAGTATGATCCACTCAACATCATTCAAACAATACTTGTTGCTAATAAGAACTCTGCAAACTTATTTCAACATGAAAGTAAACCATTGCTAGAGAAGTTGAAAAACAAGGATAGCTGGGATGACGTTACAAAAGAGATGGAGAAAGTTTTCGGTGAGGAAAAAAATTCAATTCAACAATTGTCATCACAAATTATGACAACAATAAACCAAGGCATTGTAAAATCTAGGATGTCCTACAATTTCTATGAAAAAGTTTCTCATCCATCAAACATAAAAATACCGAAGAGAATAGCAGAAGCTTGTAAGGATAGAAAATGGACTAGAATGAAAATGAATGATTTTTGGAGTATGAGAAAGGATCTTGGTGAACCAAATCCTAGTGAAGATCTGGATGAAATAGATGAGGATATAGAGTTTAGCAAATTGTGGAATTTGGAGCATCCTAACATGGCATACGATAGTGAGGATGATAATCCAGACACTGAGGATGATAATCCACCAATTGCATTTACTCCAGGGACTGGGAGTCAGAGTGGAACCAGTGAGGACCAGAAAAAAGTATATAGCAAAGGGGAAATCATTGTGGAAAAAATGGGTTATAAAGGTGGTGGTTTGGGTCCCATAGGAGAAGGTGTCTGGAATACAATTAAGACAGAAAAAATTGTTTATGGCACTAGTACATTTGACATCATTTTTCTACAAAAATTATTGACCATTAATGAAAATGGTTTAGGTTGGTTGGGGTATAGAAGGAAAAATTTGTTTTTTTTTTTTAAACCATGCTCGTGTTGGTCAAAATTTCCACCAATACCATGTCGGTCAAAATTTCAACCAACACAGGCATATTAATTTAAAAAAACATTTCAATTCTCATTTTTATTTTTATAGTTGTAGCACGCGAATTAGGATTCTCATTTCTAAGCTAAGGAGTGGAGCTTATTCTAGGTCGTGAAGAGCCCTACACCTGAGGTTAATAGCACATTTCATCATTTATCTTTCGTGGAGTTTGAGGTATCTTCAATGTTTGCTATATTTCATTATGTACTGGATTGTCATTTTCTTGTCATCTTTGTTAGTAATATGCTAGTAGGCGATTGAATCAATGAGTATTCTTAGTGGTGACTACGGTTTGACTAGGGTTTGTAAATGCTATGACCAAGAATTATGAAGGCTGCAACTAGGGTTTAGGATGTAGCATGACATTGTACATCTGGTATAACCAATGCATTTGTAGATTTAAGGCATTTACAGATTTAAGGGATGCACGTAAGAGAATTTTTGGCATGCTTAAACACAAACGCACATATCGTTGTTTAGGATGCAGCATGACATTGTACATCTGGTATAACCAATGCATTTGTAGATTAAGGCATTTGCAGATTTAAGGGATGCATGTAAGAGAATTCTTGGCATGCTTAAACACAAACGCACATATCATTGTTTAGGATGTAGCATGACATTGTACATCTAGTATAACCAATGCATTTGTAGATTTAAGGCATTTGCAGATTTAAGAGATGCACGTAAGAGAATTTTTGGCATGCTTAAACACAAACGCACATATCATGTTTCACCTGCTAGGTCACAAGAGCATATACAAGATTCTTGATAAAATAGACAACCAATGCATCCTATTGAAGGGAGAGAAAATTAAAAACAATAAAATAGAAATCAACAACATGGGAACCATAACAATGATCAAGCTCCATAAAACTGTTGCCAGTAGTAGTTCAGTACTCAATAGTGAAATCAATGGTTTGGCAATGTGCCAAACCCTAGACATCAAGTTTGAATACGAGCTCAAAGGTTTGTTTCTTTCAAATTTCAAACACCCTGTAGGAGCAGAAATATATAGACATGAATTGGATTTCTTTGGAATTTCTAATTACCCAAAGACAATCCCCAGTGAAATAAAAGGAATGATTCATATGTTTCAAGGTAATAATGTAGTAATTGGGGAAGAACATCTAAGTTATTTCATCAATACTACACATGAATATGAGACAGACAATGAGGATGCCATGATAAAATTGTTTGTGAATTCCTTAAAAGAAAGTGCCAAAGAATGGTACAAAAATATCCTAGACAGTAGTACTATTTCTTGGGAGGAGTTTACGAGTGTTTTTAGATTACAATATGGAGATCCGATCGATATCAAGTTTTCTATACATGAAATTACCACTATCAAAAAGGGCATCTATGAGACAATAGTTGATTTAAACAATAGATTCGTCACTACAATGAGAAAGTTACCACAACGCGTCAAACATAAGGTGCATTTGATTGAAAGATTGGTCATTGTTTACAAGAAAAAGGGTCCACAAACAGTTGAAGGATCCTATGCCACAACTATTCTTACTGAGAGAAATATGAGGGCTTCTAGCAAATATGTTAAAAGATCAGATATGAAAATCTCACAACTAGATAGATTACTAATATTGGAAGTACTATGGACTTGTAGAGGCAATTTAACAGTTCAGGAAACTAAGAAATGAGTTGGCATTATGGTAAGCCACAAGAATGGTCTTGGGAGTATTATTGGAGGTACTTAACTTTAGAAAGTTACCATGTTAATGTCATTAAAAAATACAACAAATTAAGGCCTACGAGATTTTATGATAATGTTCTATTTGAAATAGGGTGCTCAAGTTAACAATGAAATAAAAAAATCCATGCTTGTATTCATATGATTAGGAGAGGTTTCTTTGTG
Source organism: Chamaecyparis obtusa (assembly GCA_027943335.1). Taxonomy (NCBI): domain Eukaryota; kingdom Viridiplantae; phylum Streptophyta; class Pinopsida; order Cupressales; family Cupressaceae; genus Chamaecyparis; species Chamaecyparis obtusa. Next base: position 429,315 of record BSBK01005717.1, read on the forward strand.
TTTTCATTACTTAAGGGTAGCCTATATATGGAGGTAAGGAGTTATACAATGTTATTCAGTTTCCCTAGTTATTTACCTGATTTTACTTATTTAAATCTACTCTTTACAACTATTTTTCTATCTATACACCCTCTATTGCTATTGTTATGGCAAAGCATCAGAACCGTCCATTTCTAAACTTTGATTTGGTATGATAAATGTCCCTTTGCATTGATAAAATTATAGTTGAGAAAATGGTTGTTTAGTAACAATTTGTATCTGCAGGTTGCAAACAAATCATCCTTCTTCCACCAATGAGTCATTCCATTCAAGAAAGACCATGTCTGACGATATCAACACAAAAAAAAATAGGGAGGCAATTGCTAGACTATGGTCTAACTTAAAAAGAAAAGGTGATGGAAAATGTTATTGTCCTTGCAAAATTTGTAAGGGCTTAAAGACTCAAAGATATCTAATCAAAACAGTTGAGGAACATTGTAGGCAACATGGTCACATTGAAGGGGGAAATGAATTTCATCCATTGGTATGTATTTTAATAATTTATAAAATACATAAGACATGATTTGATGATGACATCATGGTCATGGTTAATATAAGGTCATCATATTCATATAGGTCAACATCCCTGAGTTTCATGTTATATTAGAAGTGAAATTTTGATGCTAAGACAATTACTTTGTGACCATAATAATCCTACATATGTTTTTTTTCACAATAGGTAAAGTCTGCTATTCAATTCCAAGAGAAACTCACAATTTCAATTGTGACCACACTAGCCTGATCGCATCAAACTTGTTAGAAACATGAAAAGAAAACATGTTAGCAATTCCATCATTTGTCTGTTGTTTGGGACAGTCACCATAGAATTATTTGGACTGTCTCTCCACTTGCCTTGCAAGGTTAAAATGACCTTTTTTTCATCCCTCCTTGAATATACCCTTACCATCTTGCACTTGTGCAATGATAGGACACCAATGTTGCTAATTAAGGTTGGCGGGATGATTACGCCTATCCTGAAAAAGGACTGTCAAATCATTATGCTTTCAAATCAACTACCTATTGGCGTATCCCTTGCAAGGGAGAGAAGCTAAACACATAAAGAACATGCACATAAACACGGCAACTGAAAAACTTAAATGGAATACACCAAGAAGTACCAAATGATGAATGCTCAATTGTTGTAATGGAAAAGCAATATTAGAACCGTCCATTTATAGTCCTAATGATTTTGGAAATTGTTGACAAAGAGTGTTACTTTTTTTTATTATAGTATAAATGATTTTTCTATAGTCGTAATGATTTTTCTTATTTCTTGTCTTTTGTCCCTTTTTGATTTCCTATGTCTGTCCTTTGTGATAAGATTTTGTCACCTTCTTTTGATGGTATATTTCATTCACTCTATGTGGAATACTATTTTGTTCACTATTTTATTTCAGCTTCATATTTCTTTCATTTTTCATATACACACAGACGACACATGCTGATAAAAAAATAAGCTATTTGATTTAGGTTTACTTTTCATTATTGTAAATGGTTAATATTTTTGATGGTACTCCTTGGTGTATTTGGACTATAAAAATAATCATATAAAAATAATAAATGTAGTAACAATGGTGCGGTGCATTATTGATATAGGTTCGATGACTCTTGTCAATGTGCCAAACTGTCAATGTTGTGGTGGGAAGTGTGTGTTGAAGACTTCACGGACATTGAACAACCCTGGATGACAATTTTGGTGCTTCCCTAATCAAAAAAAGGTTGATAATGTGTATATATTTAAAGTTTCTAATGTAAATACTATTCATTATAATATAAGAACTAATGTAGACTGGGTATCATAGGGAAATAATGGTTGCGGATACTTTAGTTGGGTCGATGACAACTCATCTGCATCTATTCACCCATCTCCACTTATCTGTGATGAAGGATTTGAGTGCAAAACGTGTCAGGCTAGGGAAAATTCCAAAATTATATTTTTACGATGCCTTCTCTGTATTGTAATTGCATATCTAATTTGTTGCGACCATATGCAGAGATGAACTCAGGAATTAGTTAGTTTAGTATTTTCATATTGTAACTAATATTTTAATATTGATATGACATAACTTCTCTTTTCCTCAAGTGCGCATATATATGGTTTACATCTTTTTTTAGAATAATTCTTCATGTTTATGGCTCAGGTGAGCCCCAATCTGCTATCAATCACATGATTTAACGTTGATTTAGGCTAGAGGTAAACTACATGTGTTATGTAAACAACATGGTTGAATGCAATCTCTTTTGCATGTTTTCAAGAGTTTTCCCACCAATACAAGAGTAAATAATGCATTGAACATAATCTACGGATTTTGCATGGTATGAAGTCTCGCTGAAGTTTGAGCGTAGCGTGGTATGAAGTCTCGCTGAACAAGAGTACTACAGAGAGCAGGCCTACTGTACCAAGGAAGTTTGACAAGAACAAGGAATATGGCTTAAATAGAATGGAAAGACATCTTTCTAGCCTGGGCTTGGATCCTTCGACAATTAGCTTGATAATAAATGAAGCAAATGAGAGCTAAGCAATTAGCTTCCCAAGAAAAATCTTGTAAATGAATTGTGTGTACCCCAATTCCTATGCCTTCTGCGCATACCTAAATGATATATTTGAAACAACAAGGGTAAATTTAGCCTTACCCTTGTTGTTTCAAATATATCATTTGGGTGCGCAGAGAGGGCACATTAATTGGGGTACATATAGTTCATTTATGGGCTTTTTCTTGGATAGCTAATTTCTCATCTGTCATCTACATTATTTATAAGCTAATTGCCGAAGGATCTAGGCTTAGGCTAGAAAGATGTCTTCCCAAACACATAAAAAACATACACATAAACACGACAACTGAGAAATATAAATGTAGATTTCACAATAGTTGAGAAACATAATTGTAGGCATCATGGTCACAAATTTTTGGAGACAACATAATTGAGTTGTATACCCAGACGATGGAGAGCAACTTCTGCTCCTCCAATTCCAAGTTGACACTATGGGATCCAAAGACCATAGATAAGGAATAAATAGAGAGAGTGGAGGAGGGCCATAATGACCAAAATAATACAAGACAAACCTCAAGTTAAATGAGGCAATTGCAAACATTTTAATAGAATTCTATTAAAATGTTTGCAGTTGCCTCATTTAACTTGAGGTTTGTCCTATATTATTTTTGTCATTATGGCCCTCCTCCGCTCTCTCAATTTATTCCTTATCTATGGTCTTGGGATCCTGCATTGTCAACTTGGAACCGGAGGAGTAGAAGTTGATCTTCATCATCTGGGTATACCACTCAATTACGTTGTCTCCAAAAAAATGTGATCATGATGCCTACAATTATGTTTCTCAGCTGTTGTGTCCCAGGACCCCTTATGACCCTTTACGACCCTTTACGACCTCTAAGAATACATCTTAGAGGTCTTAAAATGTCGTAAAGGGTCATAAGAGGCTCCTAGGAGGGGCTAGATGAGCTTCCACCTTCACGTGGTTGGCCCTGTTAAGTAGAGAATGTTAATTAAACTATTATTGAAACATAATTGTAGGCATCATGGTCACATCAAGGATGAAACTATTCCAAGTTGACACTGTGGGATGGAGAACAACTTGGAACTGGAGGTGCAGAAGTTTCTCTCCATTGTCTGGGTATACCACTCAATTACATTGTCTCCAAAAAAATGTGACCATGATGCCTACAATTATGTTTCTCAGAGAATGTTAAACTATTCTCGAAACAAAGAGAAGCTCAAAGAGAAGCTGGTAATAACCAACAGAATGAGTGTGGACACCTGAAGATAAATATCAAATAGGGGAAAATCACCTACAACAACAGAGGCAATAGCTGGAGATACAGATGAGGATATCGTATAAATCCCTAATTTAGTGTTTCAGAGAACAAACGATGGACTATGAATTAGGCATTTCTGCAATATCGTCATCTAAATCTATTATTTACATTGGAATGCAGCCTGTGGACATTGATACTGCACCGGCTGAGCACGATGGAGGCATTGATTCTAATGTGAATTGTAGTACTCAAGGTATACATTTTCTATTCGAATTTTGATTAATGAATATTTAATACAAGCAAACATATTCAATTGTTTAAGGTGGATTAGTTGTGATGATGAGACGTTCCATTTAGATGTTAACTGTGACAGTCTCTTGGTTTTACACAATGCAGAAGGAGAAGCCTAGTTCAATATGCAATCTCACAGAATATGCATGGATATCAGGTGGAGTTGAAAAAAACAATAGGGTTGCATTTTTTATATGCTTGTGTTGCACGCACATTCTCGATTCAGAGTGGGAAAAATCTTATTTTCGATGCGATGGAGAGAAGCCAAACATAAAGAACATGCAAATAAACATGACAGCTACAAAACATAAATATAGGTATCACAATAGCTGAGAAACATAAATGTAGGAATCATGGTCCCAATTGTTTGGAGACACAACATAATTGAATGTTATACCTAGAAAATGCAACACAACCACTACTCCTACAGTTCTAAGTTGACACTATGGATCCAAAAACCATATATAGATTCCTTATCTTTGGTTTTTGGATCCCGCAGTGTCAACTTAGAACTACAGGAGTAGTGGTTGTGTTGCATCATCTTGGTATACCACTCAATTATGTTGTGTTTCCAAAAAATTGTGACCATGGTGCCTACATTTATGTTTCTCAGCTGTTGTGTCGTAGGACCCCTTATGACCCTTTACGAATGTTTATGATCTCTAAGAATACATCTTAGAGGTCTTAAAATGTTGTAAAGGGTCATAATAGGCTCCTAGGAGGGGACAGATGAGCTTCCACCTTCACGTGGTTGGCCCTGTTAAGTAGAGAATGTTAATTAAACTATTCTTGAAACATAATTGTAGGCATCATGGTCACATTTTTTTGGAGACAACATAATTGAGTTGTATACCTACACGAAGAGCAATTTCTGCACCTTCGATTCCAAGTTGACACTGTGGGATGGATAACAACTTGGATCTGAAGGTGAAAAAGTTGCTCTCCATCGTCTGGGTATACCACTCAATTACATTGTCTCCAAAAAAATGTGACCATGATGCCTACAATTATGTTTCTCAGAGAATGTTAAACTATTCTTGAAATAAAGAGAAGCTGGCAACAACCAACAGAACGAGTGTGGACACCTGAAGATAAATATCAAATAGGGGAAAAGCACTTGCAACAATAGAGGCAATAGTTGTAGATACAGATGATGATATCGTAAAAATCCCTAATTTAGTGTTTTAGAGAACAAACGATGGACTGTGAATTAGGCATTTCTACGATATCGTCATCTAAATCTATTATTTACATTGGAATGTACCCTGCAGATATTGATACTGCATCGGTTGAGCACGATGGAGACATCGATTCTAATGTGAATTGTAGTACTCAAGGTATACATTTTCTATTCGAATTTTGATTAATGAATATTTAATACAAGAAAACATATTCAATTGTTTAAGGTGGATTAGTTGTGATGATGAGACGCGCCATTTAGATGTTAACTATGACAAAATCTTGGTTTCAGGCAATGCAGAAAGAGAAGCCTAGTTCAATATGCAATCTCAATTCATATACATAGGATATCAGGTGGAGTTGAAAAACACAACAGGGTTGCATTTTTTATAGAGGTCTTTAATTGCATATTTTAAGTTATAGACCATTGCAAAAATGTAAACGTGTTGTGTTTTTTTCAACTCCACCTGCTATCCGTGCATATTTTGCTTGTGTTGCACGCTCATTCTCGATTCAGAGTGGAAAAAATATTATTTTTGATGCAAGGGAGAGAAGCCAAACACAAAGAACATGCAAATAAACATGACAGCTACAAAACATAAATGTAGGTATCACAACAACTGAGAAACATAAATGTAGGAATCATGGTCCCAATTGTTTGGAGACACAACATAATTGAATGCTATACCCAGAAAATGCAACACAACCACTACTCCTATAGTTCTAAGTTGACACTATGGATCCAAAAACCATATATAGATTCCTTATCTTTGGTTTTTGGATCCCGCAGTGTCAACTTAGAACTACAGGATTAGTGGTTGTGTTGCATCGTCTGGGTATACCACTCAATTATGTTGTGTTTCCAAAATATTGTGACCATGATGCCTACATTTATGTTTCTCAGCTGTTGTGTCCTAGGACCTCTTATGACCCTTTACAACCGTTTATGATCTCTAAGAATACATCTTAGAGGTCTTAAAATTTCATAAAGGGTCATAAGAGGCTCCTAGGAGGGGCCAGATGAGCTTCCACCTTCACATGGTTGGCCTTGTTAAGTAGAGAATGTTAAACTATTATTGAAACAAAGAGAAGCTCAATAATTTATATCCGAATACCAATTTTGTTCTTATCAAACCATCAAAACATTTAAATAGTCTTTTAAACTGCTATTAAAAATAAAATATTTAATCAACATTTACTTATAGATTTGTGTGCTTGTCTGAGTTTGATACGCAGATCTGTGTATCAAACTCAGACAAGCACACAAATCTGTAGGTAAATGAAGCTTTCTTAGTCAGTTTGATTTTTCTTGAGGCTGTGAATATACAGTACAATGAAAATGCTTTGTTCAATCTAATTGTGCTAAATAGAAGAAAATAGCTAAATCAAAGCTTCATACATTCATCTATGTATACTAATTATAGACAAGCAATATATTCAACTAAAAGTAGGAATATATTGAAAATGGTGTCACATTTTTTTTTAAACAAAAGTTAGTATTGGTCAAAATTTTGTCCTTTACACAATACTAAATTTGACCAAGACACTATACATTCGACGGTCCATTCGACGAATTTGCGTGGATAATTCGATGACCGAATGGACTAAATTCGACCAGGATGTTATACATTGGACGAATTGGGGTGGATAATTCGATGACAAAATGGTCTTAATTTTGACCGTCCAACCAATTGATCGACGTCTTATTCTTCCAGTTCCAAGGGATTATTGCAGTCGATAATTCGACCAGTTATGGGGTCAAAATTTTGACTATTATTTACCATGTATAAAATTCGATGAAAAAAGATCGACGACAATTTTAGTTGCCTATTCGACCAATTTTTGTAAAAAATTTGACTAATTCTCGTCGAAATTTAAGGTAAAATTTACTAGTGTGGTCATGGTGCAGGCCTTGGGTTTGAATCTACTAGTACAGCTACTGGGTCTGGTAGTGGCACTGGTGCCAATGGGATTGGGAAACTTATACAACAAGTTCCCTCTCTAAATAGGCCACTAGAATCTACACAAAATCTCATAGAAGAATATAGTGTCAAGAAGCAAAAGCTTTCCACTTCCACAACAATGACATTCGATCCTAAAGAACTGTTTGCAATTTCAGGTTCAATAAAACCCTCTAGAAGTTTAAATCCTCAAAAAGCATTAGTTAGATCAACAGGCATTGCAAGCTCTACCTCTGGTTCACCTTTCAAAAATTCAAATCCTTCTGCAACACCAGATTTTTGTTTCAAAGATTTCTATAATAAATTTGCAGAAACAAGAACCAAGAATAAGGAAATAAAGAAGACATTACAGACTAGTGCCCTTAATGCAGTTGTAGAGGAACAACTTGCATCTAGTAGGGTTTTACCAACATATGACCCAAAAAGAGACATGATGGAGTTCATGGTTGTTATTCCACCAAATAAAGATGGAAACCCACTAGAGAGTCAGATACATCCATCTGAATTTCAAGTTAGCACTCTCCAAATGGATTTTTTCAAAGTTGAAAATGTGGACAAAATTAATGTGTCAAATTCTACAAACCAAGTGGTCTATAGTGCACTGCTAAAGCTGGAAAGAGAGAAAATCAAGCTCGAGAAAAATATAGAAAAGTTACAGGTAGACATTGGCAATGAAAAAGCAAAGAGGAAAGCTTCAGAGAACAGTTTGAAAGAATTACAGAAAAGGATTAAAAAATCAACCTCTACATCAGTAGATACAAAGAAGGAACATGCGGAGGTAGTAGTGAAGGAATAGGAGCAGGCAGATTTGAAGGAACTTAGGGGGAAAATGGTAGAAATTAGTAAAAAACTAGAGGAAGAAAGAGTCAGTTTAGAAAAGTTTTTTAAAACCATGGAGAGTAATGTTGCCTGCAACCGGGAATTGCAAAAGCAATTGGACTCTCATGCAGATAAAGCTAATCATTGGGAACACAAAGCAGTGGAAGAGAAAAAGAATTGCGAAAAAATGGCAAAAGAACTAAAGAAGGCCAATAAAACAATTCAAAATTTAACAAATACTAGTAATAATTTAGTGAAGATTGCAAAAGAACACATTTGGGGCCAAATATTGGTGATGTCTAATAGCTTGTATGAGTGGTTTGAAATGCTTCAAAGTATGAGAGTATGGTATTTGAAGCTCCATAAGAACATTGAATAGAACATGGATGTTGTCAAGAAAGAAAAGAAAGAAAAAGATATTATGCAACAACTCTACAGTAAGAGTGATAGTTATCTATCAAACAAGGGAATCAACAACCACCTTGATGACTCAGTAAAGGTATCAAGTATCATTCAAAAATGTGAGAAGCTATGAGAAGCACATGAATTGGATGACAAAGCTAAGTAGAAGATCAAAAAGATGGAACAAAGGAAAGTGAATATGGAAAGTCTTGGTTTGCCTAAGGGATTTGACGCAAATAACTTCATTGGAAGAGAAAATTACAAAATAAGGTTGCAGGACAAAATAAATATTGATTTACACTTTCTTCCTATAGACATATCTCCTGATACATTCATGGATTTCATCAAACCAGTGAGAACTTTGAATGGAGTTTTAGAAGCAACAGTGTTGTCAAGTCACACTTCCAAATATGAATTGCTAACGAAGTTGTAGGAGTGTGACTATACTATGAACCAAATTGTTCTGCCATCAGAGGATGTTTGGACTGGCCTACAAATATTGCTCTGAATTTTGAACTACTGTAAATTGTAATATATTGCAAATGAATACAAAACAAATTGTGCTCTATCTAATTTTCATGTTTTCCAATTCAATGTATGTTGAGTTACTCTATTATTGTATGCACCCTAAAATGGTCACCTAGACTTTGGGCCCCCATTCAGCAATTTATCAAATCCCTGAATCAATATTTTCAAAAATCAGCATTTTATCAATTATATCAATTTCCTTGATCAAGTCCTATTTTATCATTTTTGATTATTTGCCTTGGGCTAACCATTTTATCCTAAAGTATTTATTTATTTAAAAGGAATTTCCTCCCCTTTTAATAAATAAAAAGCCCCCACTTTTTCTCTTATCCTAAGTTGCACAAATAAAACATTATTCTTACTTTATAAAAAGGAGAAAAGCATTTTTTGTCTTATATGGACACAAAAGTCAACTTTTATTTTCTCATTGGAGGATATTTGTGCACATGGATTGCCCCTCTTTCAAGCTCCACCCTTGATTAAATCTTTTGCATCTTAATCTTCATGGTCCATTCTTTCTCATTTCCTATAAAAGAAGAGTTATCTTCCTCATTTTCATATGCATTTTTGAATATTAATGTTATGTTGCAGGTTTTCTAGGTCACTTTGGAGCTTTTGAAGATTTGGAACATTCTTGGCTTTTGCATCTACATACTATTCTAGTCTCATTTCTTGCATTCTAGTTTCATTATCATGGCATTCATAGTATAGATTTCCTTTATGCTTTAGATTACTTCATCTAGTCTAATTAGGAAGGATTTGTAACACTTGCACCTTTCCTTTCATAGTTTAGTTTGTACTTTCATTTTCATAGCTTAGCTTGCACCTTTCATTTCTAGCTTGCATATTTATCTTAATCTAGTTTGCATTTGCATTTCATAGTGATTCTTGGGGATATTGGCATTCTTGCCCTTGTCTTCGTTTGAATCTCTCATTGTGTGGTTGACTAGCAAGGTCATTAGCTTAATAGCTCTAGCTGAGAGCAAACTTAAAATAATCTTGCAACTCCATACATAGAGAGCTCTAGGTCACTTTCTAAGGTTTCCCTTTCATGGATTCCCTTGGATGTAATGACTTAGAGAAGTACACCATTTGAGTGTGTACATTTTTGGCGCCCACCATGGGGCAGAGCATTATTGTTTTGTCCTTAATTTTCTATATTTTCATCAAAATTTTCGTCAAATTTTAGCTTCATTTTTGGCTCTCGGGTTTTTCAGTCTCATATTATCGTGCAATAGTTTTCTAGTATCGCGTGATAGTTTTTGTATGGTGGTGCGATACTTTACCAATTAAAGTATCACCCAAAAATATATTATCACCCCAATATATTGAAAAGTATCACGTGATATTTCTAGTGACTGTACTGTCACTTGTACCCGGTAGTGAGTTGTTTCTTGGTTATTTTTTGCCGAATTTGGATCTAGTTAGCTTGTTGGTTTAGTTTGTTGTGGTTAGATAGATTTTATTTGTAGATTTTATTTGGATTTTAGTTTTTCTAACCTTGTGGGGCTGACAAGTTGTGCTTGTAGGTGCTCTCATTGCTTGATTATTTTCTTAAAAGAATGCATGTCAAAGCTTCAAATGCACAAGGGCTACTAACGATTTTTGTAGGGCTACCCAAAGCATAAAAACCCAATCAAGTGCTTGTTGTTTATTTCATTTTCAAGTGTGGCAATTACTAGTTGTTTCATTTCATAGGAACATAATATCTTGTTGTAGGAATTCTTGGGTGGTAGGAGAAGTATGCTCTTCACCCTTGTGGTGAACTAGAAAATCTTGACCCATCTTTGGATTTTGAAAGCAAGAGGGTAATTGAACATTTGCTTGGTGTGTTTGGGAGAAAACTTTGAGATAGGGGAGTATGCTCTTCACCCTTGTGGTGAAACAAAAACCTTGAATCTCATAAGTTGATCCATTCTTTATTTAGATCTTTAGAATCCTTTAGCGGGTCTTCTCTTGAGCAATCAAGAGGAACGATCCAAGTGGGGACAAGCCTTTTGCCGGCTATTCCAACCCACTATAAACTCAAGGCTATCAAGGACACAAAACCTTGGTAGACGTAGTACTTATCTTTGCTTGATGTGAGTACTTGTGGGATTGTGACCATGAGGAAAGTGTTGAGAAAGAATGCTTAAGGTAATCTTGTGGCCACGAGGTCCATTACTTTCCACAAGGTAAGGATTTGGGGAGCAAGAGAGGTATTACGAATGGAAGCCCTTATTAAGAACCATAGATAGAGGCCACCCTATTTTTCCGCTTAGCTTCTTGGTGCAAAGATTAATCCAAGTGGAATAACCCAGATCACCCCAAGATTACTCACCATCTGTGTTCATTTGGTTGTGTCATTGGCACTTCCATGACAAAGCCAATATCTATTGTGGGTAACCACTTTGTGTGAAGCAATGGGACATCAAGTGTGGGCCAAGTTGTTCAGTATTGAGCCATTGTCTTTTTAGGCTAGAAAGTGCTTGAAGTGTTCTCATTGTGATATACCCGTGTAAACGTTCTTGCATATTCAACATCACGGTAGTGTTCATAGGATTTTTCAATTTTGATATCACAATTTCTTGTCTTAGCAAGGTTTCTTTTGCCCTCGTTTCAAGTGTTTGAAGACATGTTTGATCACCTACTGTTTGCAAACCTATCAATTTACTGTTGTCATTGTGATTGAGATTAGAAAAAACAACCCTCAAACTGAAATTTGGACCAAATTGCCCTTAAAACTGAGATTTTTAGCACTCAATGGTCAAGAATCGTACGACACTGAAATTATATCGCTCTATTAGCCTGGAAACTATCGCACAGAATCAATTTGCTGCCTTGTTATGTCCAGTCTTTCTTGGTCAGTCCAGGTCAAATCTTAAGTGCTATGACATGTTGCTCAATATCCAAATGAATTTCAATGGTATCAAATTGCAAAAAATGACTCTTAATCTTCTTTCTTCCGCTTCTTCCATGTCTTCCTAGTCTTCCATTTTCATCCTTTCTCTTCTTTCTTGATGATTCTTCCTAAACTCTTCATGTCTTCTTGATTCTTTTCCTCTCATTATCTAGTCTACCTTCTTCTATTCATCTCTTCATTTCTTCCATGCTTGATTCCTTCTCTTCTACAACCATGACTTTCAACTATCTTGTTATGGAAGCTCTCTTGAGAATGGATGATCTCAAACTCATTGCTCAATTTGAAGAATTTTATTCCTCCAATAGTCCTTCTAGCTATCTCATGGGTGATAAATTTATGGAAAAAATAAAAGAAAAATTGATTGAATCAGACACCTTTGCTAGGATCATACACATGATCCTGTCACAACCTTCTTCTTCCAAAAAATCTTTATCTTCTAAGTCTTCTCATCCTTCCTCACATTCCAATTCTTGTCATGACTCTTCTAGACATCATTAGAATTCCTCATCTTCCAAGTCTTATCATTATTCTTCTAGACATTATTTGCATTCCTCATTATCCAAGTCTTCTTCCTCCACTAGGTCTTTGCTTTCCTATTCTTCACAATCTCATTCCTCTTCTACTTCTCCCAAGAGTCTTACTCCTCAATATGAGCAATATAGTAATCCTTGTGATACGTCTCCCATGAAGAGTGGCACACCTACCTTTGATGACTATTATGATGACCATATAGTCATACCTATGAAACCTCTATTCCTAAGAGTCCTCCTCGTCATGTGCTCATGCTTACTAAAGGGTCATCCTATTGGATAGATCGTGATGGTGATTTGTATGATTCTGATTTTGAAAGAGACTTTGATGATTTCTATGAACAATACCTTGATTATGATCCATTTACTACTACTGAGGACTTTAAAATGCACCGCATTGATTTGAAACATCAATATTATAAGAATCATTCCTCTAAGAACATTCATGTTGAAAATAAAGATTACACTCTCAAGCAAGATTATGTTAATGATGGACCTTTGTCTTGTGATGGTTCCCTTCCATCCCCTACTTCCTCCAATACTCATACATTTACTAAAGCTTCCAAATCTTCCAAATCTTTCACAAATTTTTCATCCAACAAAGATCCTAATACTTTTCATGTGGTTCCCTATAGAAATCCTCAAGGGCTACCTCTTAAAGAAACTCAAGCTAACTTTCACTTGGCTGCAAATACTTTCAATAATGCTAAATCTAAAGAGTCTAAGCTTTTATGTGCTATAATGCCTACTTCAGCTAGCCCTTCAGTCTCTCTTCCAAAGTCTTCCATACAATCCCAACATGCTTCCTTGTCCTTAGAAGTGGCTTCATGTCAAGAGGACTCTAAAAATGATAAAGAAAAGAACATAAAGAAAGATCAAGATCAAGAACCCTCCATGTCATCCAATCATTTTCATGATGTCTCTCATCCATTTCGTGGTTCTTTTGATCCTCTACACCCTTTCTCATCCATTCCACCATATCTTCAGTCTTCTCCTAAGCAAGATCAAGCTACAACTTCCAATGTTGAGCCTATTGAAAATCAAGAGAAAAATGATATGTTTATGCTATCCAAAGATCCTTGTCAAGATCAAAGTATTCCATCTTCTTATTCTACCATTCCATGTTCACTTCCACTTTCTACTCTTCCTAAGTCTTTGCAAGCTTTGAACAATCCTATCGAAGAAGTTGCTCCTATTCAAGATGTTCATGATTCTATTGTAAATCCTAATGCTCACTCTAAAGATGCTGATGTCCTTGGTTGTCATATAGGTGATGATGAACTTATTGATTATCCTTTTGCATCTTCCACTTCCATCCTCGGACCTCTTCCACCACTGCTAAGGGATTCACATCTGCCTTCCATCTTGGGTCCTTATGTCCCTTCACTTTCCCCTCATAACTCTCCTAATTCGTCATCCATCTTGGGTCCTTATGTCCCTCCATCTCCTATCTTTCCTCAAGATCAACATAGATGCATACCCTTGAATCCTTTTCATCCACCCACCCATCTAAATCAATCATATCCTCTTTCTTCCACAAGTCCCAAGTCTTTTGGAAGTAACTTGAATGTTCAATACAAGAATCCATAAAAAAAAAAATACCACCATGTCTCCTCTAATCGACATGGAAGCATAAAGTCAAAAGAGATATCTGAGAAGAAAACTACAAGACAAGTATGGGTTCCAAAATCCATCATTGAAGATATTCTCTCTAAATCATCAAGAAGAAATGAAAAGCCTAAGCCTATATGGATTCCAAAGTCTCTCTTGAAAGAGTCTAATATTGAACAAAAAGTGAAGTTGACATTCAAGCTTTCAAAGGCTTCCGCCTCATCTTTTTCCAAAAACATTCTTTCATTCCATGCGCCTGAACTGCAACCTCTACTAAACATTCACCATATTCCTTCTCGTATTCCTTCATTCACATTTCCTCCATCCTCTCGCCACCCTTCAAGGTGTGTTTTGATGTTGATCTTGTCCTCCTTTCCATCTACCCTTTCACAATCCTTCCATTCATTATTCTTCTACCTTCTATCCTTTTTCCTCATTTGTCTATTCCTCCTATCTTCCAGCCTCACTCGGTTTACATAAAACCTTATCCTTCATTTTTCTCTTCCATCTTTCATTCCCTATCAACATCTTTGAGCATAGCATTTTGAATCCTTGGCATATCATGGTTTATCCTTTCAAGGAGCATTATCTAAAAAGCTTGCCTTCTTACAACTGAAGTTTTTTTTATTTTTTATTTTTAAAAAAATTCAAAAAGAAAACAAAAAAAAAATAAAAAAATTTAAAATGTGCCTTGGTGGAAACCTGGAAACAGGCACCTTGGTAGCAAAAGTAAAGAGAAATAAATTCATCCTATGGTGAAAACCACTCCCTTGTGGCACCTCGGATAAGTACTGTGATTAAAACCTGGCAATCAGGCATCATGCGTAGTTCTTCTACATATTTCATCCATTCCATCTTCTCTCTTTGATCTTGACAATGTTGACCTATACACAAACATTTGGCTATCTTGTGAGCTATCTTATGATGATCTTGCTTTCATTTCATTCATGTTTAGCCTTCATATTTATTTTCCTCCATTCATTCTAACCTTTCTCTATCCTTTTCCCCTTGGTCTTGATCAATAAAAAAGAGTAAAATGCGATGCTATGAAGCCTCTTGACCTGTCTACTCCTTTGGACTTCATCCTTTCCTTCTTTTGCATTATGCCTTTGTGACTTATCCTATGCTGGCCTTTCATTGCTTGTCCAAATGTGCTTTGCATGACATTTTTTCCCTAGCTTGGGTACTCTTGAGGAGTTTTCCCTTGAGAATTTCTTCCCTTCATTCTCCTTCATTCCCTTGTCTTCCATCTCTTCCACCAGCTTGCCAATCTATTTTGTCCTCCACCTTACTAGAAATTGGGACTACACGATGTGATTTTGCTTGGGAGTTTGATGTTTGTTCTGTCTGGGGGCATCCTTTGTATATATTCTTATTGATCCTAAAAAAATTCATATATGATGCTGAAAAAATTCTAAAAAGCATAAAAAGTACTAAAAAAATAAGCATCCTAGTCAAAACCTAGCAATAGGTGCTTTGATGCCTCACCAAAAAAAGCAAAAAATTCAAAAAAATTCAAAAAAAAAAATAGAAAAAGTGCCTTGGTGAAAACTTGGAAACAGGCGCCCTTGGTAGCAAAAATACAAAAAAAATAAAAAAATCAAGAAATCTCCAAGTGGTGAAAACCTAGAAACAGGCACTACTTGAGGCCTTTGCACCCTTGTCTTTTAGCATGCATCCTCGATACTTAGCCTTTCTCCATCATGCCTTGACCTTGTTGCCTTGATTTGGAATTGATCTTTGTCTTTGTCTAGGGGGCATAACTATGCTAGCTTTGGTCTCTAGGATGCGTTGGTATTTAGGACATCTTGCAAACAGTGTTTCTCAACACTCCCCAAACTGTGTTTTTCAACACTACCTTAGCGTCAAGTATTTCTCAACACTTATCAGATATCTTACCCACAGTCTAGCAAGATATGATATTTCTCACTGGCAGATGTGATATTCAAAGTTTGACTATATGACCTACACACACGCACTTAAACACTTGACTTGCTGAGACTTGTTTGACCTTTTTTCTTTGTGAGATATTTTTTTAATGAGTGTTCTCTCCCTAATAGTTTTTGATGATGCTGAGCTAAAAGACTGGGGGCATGAGGACATATTTTACTATTTTTTCTGCTTGTGGGTATATTTTTTTGGTCCTCACTGTCATTAGTATTTATGCTTGTTCCACTTGACATTAGGACCCACAAAGTATTATCCTTGACTATTTGTGCAAGTGCATATTTGTAGTTATCTTGACTTTCCTTATGTCTCGATGCAAGTATAATCTTTCTATATTATACTTAGGTAATCTCACTACACTAGTCATCTTGACCTATATGTCTTGGATGCTTAGGTGGGATTCCCACATACCTATCTGATATAGATCATATTCAGATCCACATAGTCATACTAGTGTGCATTGTATGATCTTGTGACGCTACCAATAACACTCGATGATGAATATTAGAGTCTAAAAGATTTTTGACCTTGCAAGTAAACCACTTTTCATAGTAGCTTGCATTCTTAGGTTCATGTTAGTTTAGTTTTGCATCTTGCATATGGAGAGAGCTCTCCTTTCATCTTTCGTGGACTTGTTGGTCACTGTGCTCATCTTTCAATCCTTCTTGATCATGTCTTTCACTCCTTATCTTTCACATCATGACCTATTCCTATCATCACAAGGGGTTAATCTTAGCATTTTGACCTTTTATAGCATTTTGACTTTTTGACCAATTTTCAAAACACCTTAGAATTGCACAAAAATTGCACCCCTAGCTAATTTTGACATCCTAGATCTATTTTTGAACTCGAAATCAAAATCTGAGTTAATCTTGATAGTCAAAATCACATTTCAAATTTTCACCTTCTTCTGCGCAGTTGGTTGACCATTCGAGGCCTGATCCTTCAATCTTCGTTGGGGCATCTTTATTTCTTCACCCCCATCTCTTCCAAATTTCTCATCTTTCATTCACTTTCATTTGATTCATCTCTCTGAGGTTTGACTTCATTTTTATCCTATATCTTTCTCAGTCAAACCTAGTCAAACTGGGGCATTTTCTTCACTGCTTAATGGTTATCCTATCATGCCTCATCTTCGATCATGATTTCTAGTACTTTGATCAAGTTTATCAATTTGTTGTGTCTCCTCTACCTAATTTTGATTTCAATTTCGAGGGGGCAGTACCTATCAGTTTTAATCTTTGATTCAGCTTTAATCTTTCAGTTCAGCCTGAGATTCTTATCTTGAGACTTGATTATCACTTAACAGCAATGATGTTGATCTTTTCTTTTGATTCTTATCTCTTATTTTGATACTTGACTATCACTTAACAGCAACGGTGTTGGTCTTGTCTTTCATTCAGTTTATTTTTGTCTTGGCATGTTCCCAAAATGATCACACGTCTGGATTGTTTTGTGATCCCAAATCGATCTCACATTTTAATTCTTCTTTGACCACATGTGTTCCCAGAATGATCACACATTAGTCAAAGAGGGGCAAATGTATGCACCCTAAAATGGTCACCTAGACTTTGGGCCCCCATTCAGCAATTTATCAAATCCCTGAATCAATATTTTCAAAAATCAGCATTTTATCAATTATATCAATTTCTTTGATCAAGTCCTATTTTATCATTTTTGATTATTTTCCTTGGGCTAACCATTTTATCCTAAAGTCTTTATTTATTTAAAAATAATTTCCTCCCCTTTTAATAAATAAAAAGCCCCCACTTTTCCTCTTATCCTAAGTTGCACAAATAAAGCATTATTCTTATTTTATAAAAAGGAGAAAAATACTTTTTGTCTTATATGGACACAAAAGTCAACTCTTATTTTCTCATTGGAGGATATTTGTGCACATGGATTGCCCCTCTTTCAAGCTCCACCCTTGATTAAATCTTTTTTCTCTTAATCTCCATGGTCCATTCTTTCTCATTTCCTATAAAAGAAGAGCTCTCTTCCTCATTTTTATATGCATTTTTTAATACTAATGTTATGCTGCAGGTGTACACACTAAAAAGGTGCACTTATATGAACCATTACATGCAAGGTTTCTCAAGAATGAGGCCTCACAAAGTGGCTCATAGCTCTCTATGCATGGAGTTGCAAGGGACTATGATGTATTTGCTCTCAGCTAGAGCTACAAGCTTGTGACCTTGCTAGTCAACCACACAACGAGAGATTCAAATGAGGACAAGGGCAAGAGTGCCAATATCCTCAAGAATCACTATGAAAATGCAATGCAAACTAGTCTATGGAAATGAAAATGCAATGCAACTAAGCTATGAAATGGAAAGAACAAGTGTTACAAATTCCTCCTATTAAGCTATGTGAGTTAAATCTATTGCATCAAAGGAAACTAAGTTATGAAATGAAGCTAAAATGCAAGAATGAAAGACTAAGAACAATAAGATTTTCAAAAGCTCCAAAAGTCTTCAAGAATTCCTGCAGCATAAGATTAGTATTCAAAAACATGATCTGAAAATGGAGGAGAGAGCTTTCCTTTTATAAGAAATGCAAAGGAACGGACCATTGAGATTAAGAGGCAAAAGTCTTAATCGGCGGTGGAGGTTGAAAGAGGAGCAATCCATGTGCACAAGTATCCTCCAATGAGAGTGAAGTGTTGACTTTTGAGCCTCATGTGAGATAAAAAGTACTTTTTTCCTTTTTGTGAAATAGGAATAATGCTTTATTTGTGCAACTTAGGAAAAGAGGAAAGGTGGGGCTTTTTATTTAATCAAAAGGGGAGGAAATATTCCTTTTAATTAAATAAAGACTTAGGATAAATGGTTAGCCCAAGGATAAAAATCAAATATATGATCGAAATTAAGACTTGATCAAGAAATTAATAATGTTGAAAATATTGATTATTGATAAAAATGATTCAAGATTGATAAATCAAATAAATGGGGCCCAAAGTCTAGGCGACCATTTTAGGGTGCATACATTTGCCCCTCTTTAACTAATGTGTGATCGATTTGGGAACACATGTAGTCAAAAAATGAAGTTGCAATGTGAGATCAATTTGGGATCACAAAACAACTCAGATATGAGGTTGATTCGGGATCATATCCGGAAAAGGCCTTTGAACATGAGGTCGATTCAGGATCACATTCAAAGTAAGAGATAAGAATCTCAAATTTGAGCAAAAGCTCACAAAAGATGTCTAAATCAGGAAAATCAAGGAATCAGGGATGAGAATCCCATAAATACTGCCCCCTCAGAATCGAAATCAAAATCAGATAGAGGAGAAGCAGAAAATTGGTAAAGATGATTAAATCATAATAAAATCACAATTAAAGGTAAAGGATAACAGGATAACCATTAGGCAATGAAACATGCCCCAGTGAGGAAGTAGAAGAATAGAAATAGAAGACTAGAAATAGAGTGGATGAAAGACTAGAAAATTTGAGAGACATGGAAGGAAGAAATTCCACTGAAAATCAAATTATGCCTCAAAAGGTCAGTCAACTGCTCAGAAGAAGGGGAAAATTTTTGAAACGCGACTCAAATTTTGATTTCAAGTTTGAAAATGGATAGAAAATGATGTGATATGAAAGATCAGAAATGAAAGATATGATCAAGAAGAATCAAAAAATGAGCACAGTTGACCAACAGGTCCACATAAGATGAAAAAAGGAGAGCTCTCTCCATATGCAAGGTGCAAAAACTAAACTAACATGAACCTAGAAATGCAAGCTACTATGAAAGTGGTTGACTTGCAAGGTCACAACGCTTATAGACATCTAATTATCATCATTTAGCGTTATTGGTAGTGTCGTAAGATCATACAATGCACACTAGCATAACTATGTGGATATGAATATGATCTTTATCAGATAGAAATGTGGAAATCTCACCTAGGCATCAAAGACATGTAGGTCCAGAGGACTAATACATTGAGATCACCTAAGTTTGATATGGCGAGATTATGCTTGTATCAAGACACATGAAAGTCAGGATAACTAGAGGCATGCACTCGCAAAATAGTCAAGGATAATACCTTGTCAATCCATAGTGTCAAGTAAGACCAACATAAATGCTCATGACAGGTAGGACCAACAAAATATACCCACAAGCAGATAAAGAAATAAAACATGTTCTCATTCCCTTAGTCTTCTAGCTATGCATCATCGAAAACTTCTCAGGGAGAGACCACTCATCAAATAAATCCTCATAGACAACACACAAAGAAAAATAAAGTCAACATATCTCAAGCGAGTTGATTGTTTAAGTGCGTGTGTGTTGGTCATAGAGTCAGACTCTGGTTATCACATCTGCAAATGAGAAATATTGCATCATACTTAGACTATTGGGAAAGACATCTGATAAGTGTTAAGAAACACTCGACGCAAGGGTAGTGTTAAAAAAACTGTTTGGGGTGGTGTTGAAAAACACCTATTTGTGAAATGCCCCAAGAGACAAACGCACCTAAAGGACCTATGCTAACAGGTATGCCCCCTAGACAAAGATAAAGACCAATTCCAGACCAAGTCAAATAAGGTCAAGGCATGATGGAGAAAGGTTAAGTGTCGAGGACACATGCTAACAAATAGGAGTGCAAAGGCCTCAAGTAGCGCATGTTTCTAGGTTTTCACCATTTGGATTTATTGCAATTTTTTTCTTTTTTTCTTTTTTTTTTATTTTTGCTACCAAGGCGCCTGTTTCCAGGTTTTCACCAAGGCACTTTTTCTATTTTTATTTTTTATTTTTTATTTTTTGAATTTTTGAATTTTTTTTATTTTTTATTTTTATTTTTTCAGGACTTCTTATGCTTTTTAGGATTTTTTCAGCATCATATATCAATTTTTTTGGTATTTTTTCAGGATCCATAAAGTATGTACAAAGAATGCCCCCAGATAGAAACAGGCATCAAGGATAGAACTTCTTGAGGTGCACAATGTTGATGGGATCAGGGAGCTGTTCTCCATCAGGATTTGATAGTAAATGTGCACCGGTACCAAAAGCAACTGTAATAACATATGGTCCAAGCCAATTAGGTTCGAACTTGCCCTTTTGTTCTCTGTTCTGTTGATTCTTAGGGTTCTCTCTCAAAACAAGATCACCTATCTGAAATTCCCTAGGGTGAACCTTCTTGTTGAATGCTTTGGACATATGCTTCTGATATACTCTCATGTGATCGAAGGAAGCCTTATGCTTCTCATCTAGAAGTTCTAGTTCTTGTAACCTCATGGCGCGGTAATCCTCATCTGTAATCAAACCTTTGAGTGAGACTCTAAGTGAAGGTATCTCTACTTCTAAAGGTAATACTGCCTCAGTGCCATAGGTAAGAGCAAAAGGAGTAGCTCCTGTAGGTGTGCGTATGCTAGTTCTATAAGCCCATAGTGCTGGATTGATTTGCAAGTGCCAATCCCTACCATTCTTATGCACTGTCCTATGAAGGATCTTAAGAATGGTTTTGTTGGAGGCTTCTGCCTGTCCGTTTCCCTGTGGAAAGTAGATGGAGGACCAATGTTGCTTGATTTTAAACTTTTTTCATAAATGCTTTAGGTCCTTATTCTTGAATTGACCTCCGTTATCAGTGATAATCTCAGAAGGCACTCCAAATCGGCAAATAATGTGATTCAAGATGAACAAAGAGATAGTCTTACCTGAAGCAATAGAAAGTGGCACAGCTTCCACCCATTTTGTGAAGTAGTCAGTGGTAGTAATAATGAACTTATGTCCACCTGATGAGTTGGGATTAATCTGCCCAACTAGATCAAAGGCCCAGCGCTGAAATGGCCAATGAGAAACAGAAAAAATCAACTCCCTACTTGGAGCATGAATCAGGTTTCCATGTTTCTGATATTTTTCACAAGACTTAGCAAAGGCTACTGCATCTATCTGCATCATGGGCCAATAGTACCCCGCCCTAAGCAACCTTCGGGCCATGGCAAGACCATTAGAATGTCCACCACAAATGCCCTCGTGGATGTCAACTAACGCTTGGTCAGATTCCTCCTTTTCCAAGCATCTAAGGAGTGTCCCATCTAAACCCCTCCTATATAAATCACCAGAGATAAGGGTGTGGTGAGAGGTGTTATAGATGAGGTTTCAGCATTCAGAACGGTTGAAAGTGTCAAGGATGATGCCATCACGTAGATATGAATAGATAGCACCATAGCAGGAAGACTCATGTGTGACAAGGGTACAGATGACATGGCTTTTAGATGAGTCAAATATGGGATGATGTAGCTCTTCCACCAGGAATTCAAATCTTGATTCATGTTGTTCCAACTGAAGGAGTGAAGCTAACGTGGCCATAGCATCTGCAGCTTTGTTCTCTATCCTGGGGATCTGTTGAAATGTCACAAATGTAAAGTAACATCTCAATGATTCAACCATCTTCTTGTAAGGTACCAATTTATCATCTTTGGTTTGATACTCTTCATTGACTTGGTTGATAATTAACTGTGAATCCCCAAAGACATGTAGTTCTGTTATGTTTCATTCTATAGCCATCTTCAATCCATTGGTCAAAGCTTCATATTCGGCAATATTATTTGTACATGGGAACAAAAGTTTGTAAGACTTTGGAATTTTGTACCCATGTGGAGAGACAAATAATACTCCAGCACCTGATCCATTTTGCATGTGGGAACCATCAAAGAACATCTTCCAAGTGCGGGTAGTCATATACAGTATGTGCTCATCTGGGAATTCGACCTGAATAGGCATGCTATCCTTAACTGGGAAGTCAGCTAATTGGTCAGCAATAGCTTGTCCTTTTATGGCCTTTCTTTCAATGTACTCTATATCAAATTCAGATAAAACCATCATCCACTTGGCAAGCCTACCCGTGAGGGAAGCCTTACTAAGCAAGTACTTAAGAGGATCAATTTTTGCAACCAAATGTATAGTATGAGCAAGCATATAGTGTCGCAACTTTTGGGAAGCAAACACCACTGCAAGACAAGACTTCTCAATGTTATTATAATTGATCTCATAGGAGACTAGAGTACGACTGATATAGTATATGGCCCTTTCTTTCCCAGTGGCATCTAATTGAGCTAACAATGCCCCCAAGGAAGACTCTGTTGCTGAAATGTATAGAATCAAAGGCTTCCCTGGAATAGGAGGCATCAAAACTGGAGGATTAGCCAAATACTATTTTATTTGATCAAGGCTCTTTTGGCATTCCTCATTCCATACGTAAGAAGCACCCTTATGCAGTCTCTTATTAAAGGGTTGTGCTCTATCTGCCAGCTGTGAGATAAACCTCCTAATTGACTAGAGTTGTCCCTGAAGACTTCTCATCTGACTAATGTTTCTTGGAGATGGCATATCTAAAATTGCCTAGACCTTTTCAGGATCAACCTCTATTCCTTTTGCTGATATTATAAATCCTAAAAGTTTGCCTGAGGTGACACCAAATGCGCACTTCTTGGGATTCAATCTGAGTTGAAACTGTTCCATGCGATCAAGAATCACTTCCAGATCGTCGAGGTGTGTGTCCCATTTTCTAGATTTAGCCAAGGTATCATCCACATAATCTTCCATGTTCTTATGCATCATATCATGAAAAATTGTGGTCACAGCTCGTTGGTATGTTGCTCCTGCATTCTTCAACCCAAATGGCATGACGTTCCAGCAATAGGTTCCCCATGCACATGTGAACGTTGTTTTCTCTTGGTCTTTGGGAGCTATTTTAATTTTATTATATCCTGAGAAACCATCCATTAGAGAGTATATTTCATAACCCGCTGTCATGTCCACTATCATGTCAATGTTTGGAAGTGGAAAATCATCCTTTGGGCATGCTTTGTTTAAATCTCTAAAATCTGTGCATATAGGAATGGACCCATCATGTTTGGAAACTGGTACTATGTTTGAGATCCATTCTGCATAATCGATGGCTCTGATGAATCCAGCTCTCAAAAAATTTTCTAATTCCATTTTGACAAGGAGAGCTACATGCGGATGCATTTTTCTGAGTCTCTGTTTCATTGGTTTGACTCCTGGAGCTATGGATAAGTGATGCATTATAAGATTTGTGTCAAGCCCTGGCATGTCTGAATATGTCCATGCAAAATTAATTTTCTTCTTTTTTAAGAATTGCATATATGCCTTGGTTTCTTCTTCTGATAAAGACTGAGCAAGATGAATTATTTGAGGAGCTTCTTCTGTGTTCAAATTAACTGGTTTTGTTGGCTCAATCAATACTGATGATCTGTCCTGAAAATAACTCAGCAAGTTATTAAGTACCCCATCCTTAGGTGCCTCAAAGAGGTTTTCACCCTCAGATACGTCATTTCTTTTTACTATTTTTGGTTCTGATACCGCCACAAAGTGGTTTTCACCATCAGACCTATTTTTCTTTTTTTTCTTTTTCTTTTATTTTTAGACTGAGGTACTTAATATCAGGCTCTGTCATATTTGTTGTTGGTTCACTGGTGGAAGAAGCCACCGGTTCAAGAGCATTCAGATAGCAGGCAATTTCATAATCATTCTGAAAAGTGAGGAATCTAGGCTCTTGATGGTGCTGAGACTAGTCAATTAGGTCATAGTGAACAAGGGGTAGGTCAATGACTGGTTCAATGTTATTTATGTGAAAGGTGTTATCTCTGATGACCATACAATCGGGATTCATCAAGTCCCCTCTGAGGATACCCGAGTCAGGATTTGTCCTACCAAATGAAGCATCAACCACTAAGGCAATTTGAGGAGTACAATCCCCTAGTCCTACACTAAGCTCGTTGGTCACATCAAGTTGGGTACTATAAGTATGGACAACATCCATGTCCAAATCAACTGTTGCATCTGAAATTGAGTCCCATTCATACTCATGTGAGTCTGTATCTGAATCATCATTTGGGCCTCGTGATGTAGAAGCCTCAAGGTTGGGAAAGGTTTCCCCTTCTCTAATGCTAGCATTGTTACTATTCGTCGTAGCTAGGATAGCAACACTGTCCATTGTCAATCTAGCATTCATATAGTCACTATCCATCGCAGCTGGGATAGTAGGACCGTCAAGTATCAAATCTTTTGAATCTCCCCAAAGAAGATTTGTTGAAGGCACCCAATCATCAGACATGTCTTGTTGATTAGAAAGATCAGGTGTGTAGTCTGAATCACTGTCACTGTCCGTCGCAGCTGGGACAGGGACACCTTTCTTCTTCTTATGTTCAAAACCTAAGCCAACTGTTGACTTATTCTTTCATCCAAAAAGGGCATGGTTAAGAGGCTCAGCTTTAGCATCCAACCTATGGCTAAGGGGACCATATCCTGGATAACCCATATTCTTAACCAACGTATACCCTCTCCCATAAGCTTTAGGTGAAGGAGCAAAGTTCTCATTGTGTTGGTATTTTTCCTCATGATAGATCCAGTCCCTTACGACAACTTCCTCTTTCTCTTCTTGAATAGGAACTGAAGACTCAACAAATTTTCCAAATAATGTCATTGCTGATGATGAAGGTTTCATATTTGGTGATGGTTTCCCATAAGACCTAGGAGAGATTTGTATTTTTGTAAAAGAATCAATTTTATAATCTCCCATCCCAAGATCTATGGTCTTAAACTTCTGCTTGCATTGTTCAAGTGAAATACTAGAACTGTCAGCTTCCCTATTCAAAGGTACATGTGATCCAGTAGAAATATTATTAACTAACAAAGCACTATCTCTAGGTATGCAAATTTCTACACCATTATGGGGAAACTTAACACACTGGTGATACGTTGATGGGACTGCTTGCATTTTGTGAATCCATGGCCTACCTAGCAAAATGTTGTAGGCTAAAGGACCAACATCAATAATTTGAAATAAGATATCCTTTTCTACTGGACCAATGTGAATAGGCAAAATGGCCAATCCCTTAGAACTTCTTTTTGCTTCATCATATGCTTTGATTGTGATCTTTTTCCTTGTGTCAATGACTTCTTCAGAATATCCTAGAGCCTTCAACAAGCTCATGGTACAAATATTGAGCCCCGCACCCCCATCTATCAATACACACCTGACACGGGTTTTATGGATCATGACTTCGATGTGTAAGGCCAAGTTATGTGGGTGACTGATGGATTTGTCATCTACTTCTGAGAAAGTGAGGTAATGAGGGCTAGCCAAATGGTTGACCATATTCTGAAATTGATCAATATCTAAGTTGTTAGGGACACTAGCTACTTGCAAAGCATCCTCAAGGACACGCTTGTGCTTAGGGGACAATTCTAAAAGTTCAAAAATAGATATCTGCATTGGTGTACGTTGTATTGATCAATAAGGTTATAATTTGAATCAGGACCAACAACAGATTTAGGAAGAACACCCTTGGGCATGGGCTGCTTAGACTTGCTAGAGCTAGGACCTTTGATAATAATGGGAGCTTGAGACTGACCCCTAGTGACAGCATTGAGGGATTGGGGGCATCCTTCGTGAGTGAGGACCTCTTAGCACCACAACGGGTCCTTCATCAGACATTGGAGTTGAATCCACATCATATCCATAAGGATATTTCCCTCTCATCATGTTGATATTGTCATCAGCCACTTCAAGCATGTTAATAACATTTTCAGCATTTGTGTAGGTATAGTTGATAGCAGCCTTGCCATGCTTGTTGTTAGAATTCTCCCCTTTCTCATATTTGGGCAAGGATTCTTTAAAAGCCTTATGATCCGCATTAGTAGTTAAACCATCAACTTGTAATCACCCATTTTCAATGAGGTCTTGGACAAGATGTTTAAGCCTAAAACAATTTTCTATATCATGTCCAATTCCATTGTGGAAGACACAAAAGGCTTTCTCATCCCACTAATGAGGTTTAGGATCAGGTATGCGGTGCTTGGTAGGATCCTGAGGTTGCGCCAAATTATGAGCAATTAGTGTCTTGAAAATGTCTACATAGGAGTCCCCAAGTTTGGTGAATTGTCTCTTTTCCTTCTTAGGTTTCCCTTGATACTTGGGTGTGTTCTCTTGTTGTCCTGAGGACGCTTGCAGCTTCATGGCTTGTACCGCATTGGAGAGATTAAGAAATCCTTCATTCTTAGGTTGTGGTGAGTCAACAACTCCATCATTGACCACCTGTTTATTCTTGTTCCAATAGGAGTTCTTTTTGTCCTTATAACCATTATTGTTGTTGTTTTGGCCATTGTTGTTATTAGTTGATTTAGCCAAAATTCCTTGTTCTTTTAGGACATCCTCTATGCGACATGCCACTTCTACCACGGTATCGAAAGAATTAAATGGTATCTTTCTTACCTCATATCTTAATTCTGGCACTAAGTTACTCACAATGATGTCTATTCTTTCCTCCTCAGGAATTGCCCTGGGATATTTTGAGCACAAATGTCTCCATCTTTGTAGGAAAGTGACAAAAGGTTCTCCTTGATTTTGTTTAAGCTTGCACAAATCAAGCATTGTGACTGACCTTGATAGATTATAAGCAAAATGCTGAACAAATCTTTGGACGAGTTCTTTAAATGACTTTACTGGAGGAGTAAGGTTGGTGAACCACTCCATGGCTTGACCTTTGAGACTCCTCAGAAATAATCTCATCAAGTAGGAGTCTTCATGATGAAAAGAAAAGCTCATTATGTATAACTGTCGAACATGGTCATGAGGATCACCAATGCCATCATATTTGTCATAAGTTGGGAACTCAACCTTCTTAGGAAATTCAATCATCACCACACTTTTGTCTATAGGGTTGGGACATATGGAGTCCAAATTAAATACGCTCTTAGGAGCCCTCATCCTTTCTATATCCTTTTGCATTTGCATGGTCACCTCATCGGTTGAAGGATTTTGTTTCTTAATCTTTTGGTGGACGTCAAAATTATATGGAACCTTAGCGCCTTTGTTGATAAGGCTTTCTAGGAATTGATCCTTATTTTGTTCCACATATCATTCCACATATGCTTGAAAGGATGGTTCTTGTTGCATAGTCATAAAATCCATATGATCAAATTTGGCATAACTTCCTCCATGTTGTGAGCCATGATGTGCTCATTGGGAGGGTTGCTTTGAATGTCTATGAGGTGATCGTCTCCTATGATGATCATATCTTGAAGCCCTTCTTCCTCTAGGGCTCAGGGATCGTGAGGGTGTCCTTGATCTTCTTCTAGGACTTGGCAAAGGGGTAGATGGGGGTGAGTTGGTCCCACTATTGGTTCCCCTCCCATTGAATCGGCTTTGGAGTTGTTGTGCATAGAGTCTATCTTCTTCTTCTTGGGCGACTCTCTTCCTTATGTCCAATAATGCACGTTCCTTTTCTTCTAGTTGTCTGAATTTCTCCTTTTTAGCAACTTGTTCATCCAAATAGGCTTGCTTCTCCCTCTCAATGCTTTTCAATCTCGTATTTCCATATCAAGAGGTATCTTTAAGTGGAAAGGATGGTCTCAAATGCCTTATTGTATTGGCTACATTTATGTGGTGATCACTAGATTCATTGTTCTGGTCCTCGTGTTGTTACCCTGAATCTGAGTGAGTTTTCTTATGATGTCTCTCAGCTCATTGGTGAGCATCAAAATACCTCACATTGTTGGGAGGTGACCCGGGTGGACTAGCATGAGAAGAACCACCATACTCTCTCCTATGTCATTGGAAGATATCCTCAAGAGTTTGATTCATGGCTTCTCTTTGTTGTCGAGTGAAAGTGTAACTCATGTCCATGCTTGATGAAAGTGGTACAAAAGAGGTGCTCACTTCACTAGGATTAGCTTTTGGATTAAAATAAACCTCAGATTCACTCTTAGGTGATTGATCAAAAAGGGGTCCTTTTCCCTTATGTTGTCGACGAGTCTTAACTGGTGGTAACTGGCTAAAGGCAACAGGGGATCACTTCCCTTGATTGACTTGGTACCTTTTTGTAACTGACATGAAAGAAAGATACTCTTAATGATAATATGACCTCTCAAAGTGTCAACACCAAACTAGGATAATCAAAGTCCTCTATTGTCCAAAGAGAAATGAAAAGATAGAAAAGGGGCTTTACCAACACTGTCAAAGAGGTGCTTCAAA
Organism: Chamaecyparis obtusa; assembly: GCA_027943335.1. Taxonomy (NCBI): domain Eukaryota; kingdom Viridiplantae; phylum Streptophyta; class Pinopsida; order Cupressales; family Cupressaceae; genus Chamaecyparis; species Chamaecyparis obtusa. The sequence goes on from BSBK01005717.1 coordinate 458,294, forward strand.
TCAAAGGGTGACTACCCTTGCACTTTTGAACCAGGAGGTTGGACTAGGCCAAAATATAATTAAAATCAAGATTTAAATGAAAGCGATTTGGACAATAAGAGCACTAAAATTTTCTAAGAATGTAGCTAACAATCCTAGAGATGAACCTTGGCACCAAGAATGGCCCTCTAATTTGACAATTATTCCCAAAGTGATTTCATAAATCAGATGATGCTATCTCGGAGGACTAAAACCAAAAATTTAGAGTCAAGATAGGTCTCAAATGACAGAGCAAGAAGCCTACTCCAAGACCTAACCTGACTAATAGCAATTGAAACTGATCAAATTGCAAGCATGACAGAAATTAACCAGGCGATATACTCCGGGCTACCGGGGCGATACACCTACAACCAGGTGATACTTCACCTTATACCAGGCAATAGACCTTACAATAGCCGAGTGATAAACACCAGGCAGGTCGGGCGATAGTCTATTTGGGGTGAACTATCACGCGATATTTCATCTCAAAGCAGGCGATATTTTTTGGATCCGCGAAGTATCGCACGATATTTTGCTCTAAAGGACGCGATACTGTTGCAAAATTGCTTAACTCTTGACCAAAACTATGTAAAATTTACGTTTTTGGGTCTGTTTGGTCAAAAATTTTGGTCCAAAGGTTGATGTTTTCGATTTCAATCACAATATCAGCAGAATTTTGGTAGGTTTGCAAATAGTGAGGGATCAAACATGTCTCAAACACTTGAAACAAGGGAAAAAGAAACCTTGCCAAGACAAACACTTGTGATATCATAATTGAAAAAACACCCTATGAATGCTACCGATTGTTTGTATGTAAGAACGTTTACACTAGCATCACACAACCGAAGACAATTCAAGCAAATCTATCCTAAAAAGTTCAAGGCTCAATACTTACCAACTTAGCCCACAACTTGATGCCCCCTTGCCTCACACCAAGTGGTTACCCACAAGAGATATTGGCTTTGTCGTGGAAGTGTCAAACGACACAACCAAAGGGACACATATGGTGAGTATCTTAAGGTGATCCGGGTAAACCACTTGAATCAATCCTTGCACTAAGAAGATAAGCGGCTAAACAAGGTGGCTTCTATCTAATGGTTCTTAATAAGGATTTCTGTTCACAACACCCCTCTTGCTCCTCATAAAGGACTAGGACCTCGCGGCCTCAAGAGTACCTTAAGCATTCTTGTTCAATATTTTCCCCATGGTCGCAATCCCATGAGCTACTCACATCAAACGAAGATAAGTGTTATGTCTACCAAGGTTTTTGGTGTCCTTGATAGCCTTGAGATTATAGTGAGTTAGAATCACTTGCCACCAAGGAAAATGATGACAAGGTTGTCCCCACTTGAGTCGTTCCTCTTGATTGCTCAAGAGCAGGCCCGCTAAAGGATTCCTCAACTAAACAAAAATGGATAATTTATGAGGTTCAAGGTTTTTAGTTCACCTCAAGGGTGAAGAGCATACTCCCCTATCTCAAAAACTTCTCCCAAACACACCAAGCAAAGAGATTCAATTACTCCCTTGCTTCCAAAACCTTAAGATGGGTCAAGATTTTCTGATTCACCTAAAGGTGAAGAGCATACTTCTCCTACCACCTCAAAATCCCTTTCACAAGGTATTAAAGTTCCTAATACAATTAGTGAATGCCACACTTGAAAGGAAATAAATCACAAGCAAAAAATTTTATTTTTTTTTGTTTTTATGCTTTTTGGGCAGCCTTGCAAAAATTATTAGTAGCCCTCTTTGACATGCAATTTTTGGCAAATTTATTAAGCAAAGGCACCTACAACCACAACTAGTTAGGCCCACAAGGTTAGCAAAATCCAAAATCTAACAATGGTTAGCACATGAAAAATCAGATAATCTGCAAAAAATGACTGATCAAATGACAAAATCTGAAAATGAAACCATCTAGAATTCTGGTCTCTGTCTGTCGCAAAATTTCATGCGTGACAGTACAAATGTCACACGGGAAAGTACAGAAGCCCGCATGAGATAGAACACAGTCTCGCACGAAGAAGCACAGAAGCTCACGCAAGACAGAACACAGGCCCGCGCAAGAAAGCACAGAAGCTTGCGCAAGATAGAATGCAGGCCCATGCGAGGAGTACAAAAGCTCACGCGAGACAGATTGTAGGCCCGTGTGAGGAAGTACAAAAGCTCGCGCGAGATAGAATACAGGCCCGCGCGAGGAAGTACAGAAACTCACGTGAGGAAGTGCAAAAGCTCATGCGAGACTTTGTGACAGTGATGCACGGAAGTACAAACAGCGCACGAAAATCATAAAAAAAAATTAGAATAGCCAAAACATGCAGCAGAAATGCAAGAAAAAAAGGATAAAATAGAGTTGTCTTGCTCCACGGTGGGCGCCAAAAATGTACACACTAAAAAGGTGCACTTCTATGAACCATTACATGCAAGGTTGCTCAAGAATGAGGCCTCACAAAGCGGCTCATAGCTCTCTATGCATGGAGTTGCAAGGGACTATGATGTATTTGCTCTCAGCTAGAGCTACAAGCTTGTGACCTTGCTAGTCAACCACACAATGAGAGATTCAAATGAGGACAAGGGCAAGAGTGCCAATATCCTCAAGAATCACTATGAAAATGCAATGCAAACTAGTCTATGAAAATGAAAATGCAATGCAACTAAGCTATGAAATGGAAAGAACAAGTGTTACAAATTCCTCCTATTAAGCTATGTGAGTTAAATCTATTGCATCAAAGGAAACTAAGTTATGAAATGAAGCTAAAATGCAAGAATGAAAGACTAAGAACAATAAGATTTTCAAAAGCTCCAAAAGTCTTCAAGAATTCCTGCAGCATAAGATTAGTATTCAAAAACATGATCTGAAAATGGAGGAGAGAGCTTTCTTTTTATAAGAAATGCAAAGGAACGGACCATTGAGATTAAGAGGCAAAAGTCTTAATTAGCGGTGGAGGTTGAAAGAGGAGCAATCCATGTGCACAAGTATCCTCTAATGAGAGTGAAGTGTTGACTTTTGAGCCTCATGTGAGACAAAAAGTACTTTTTTCTTTTTTGTGAAATAGGAATAATGCTTTATTTGTGCAACTTAGGACAAGAGGAAAGGTGGGGCTTTTTATTTAATCAGAAGGGGAGGAAATATTCCTTTTAATTAAATAAAGACTTAGGATAAATGGTTAGCCCAAGGATAAAAATCCAATATATGATCGAAATTAAGACTTGATCAAGAAATTAATAATGTTGAAAATATTGATTATTGATAAAAATGATTCAGGATTGATAAATCAAATAAATGGGGCCCAAAGTCTAGGCGACCATTTTAGGGTGCATACAACAGGTTTTCTAGGTCACTTTGGAGCTTTTGAAGATTTGGAGCATTCTTGGCTTTTGCATCTACATACTATTCTAGTCTCATTTATTGCATTCTAGTTTCATTATCATGGCATTCATAGTATAGATTTACTTTATGCTTTAGATTACTTCATCTAGTCTAATTAGGAAGGATTTGTAACACTTGCACCTTTCCTTTCATAGTTTAGTTTGTACTTTCATTTTCATAGCTTATCTTGCACCTTTCATTTCTAGCTTTCATATTCATCTTAATCTAGTTTGCATTTTCATTTCATAGGGATTGTTGGGGATATTGGCATTCTTTCCCTTGTCTTCGTTTGAATCTCTCATTGTGTGGTTGACTAGCAAGGTCATTAGCTTAATAGCTCTAGCTGAGAGCAAACTTAAAATAATCTTGCAACTCCATACATAGAGAGCTCTAGGTCGCTTTCTAAGTTTTCCCTTTCATGGATTCCCTTGGATGTAATGACTTAGAGAAGTACACCATTTGAGTGTGTACAGTTATATTCTATTGTAATACAAAATTTCATTCAGGAATTTCCAATTCAAATATGAATGATCATTAATGATACGATACAAACTACACTCTACAGTAATAATACTCTTTGTTCTCAAATTTTAATGATGAAACATAATACATTCTTTCTTTTCTAAAATGAACATTGAATGATAGGATATAGTAGTTAATAAGTTTAAAAAATACCTATTGATTGCTACTGCTAATTTAGTAGAAATTTCCTAAATTTGCCAATTCATCTCTACATGGTCATCGTCATCCAATTTTGGTATTCCAGTTCCTTCATTGTTCTCTTCATTTTCATTTGTGTCTTCTTCACTCTGATCTCTGCTTCTATGACTCCCATCGCCACTTGTACTTGTCCCACTTGGAGTCACTGTCGGAGATTGGTTAATGGTGTTTCCCAACCCTCTTCTTTTGAATCTTTTCTTCCAAATTTCCATTGCTTTTTGATAAGGAAAAGTATTGACATCATACCTAGATGTGTAGACCCTTAAGCATTTTTCCAAATTCTTGTATAGTTTGTTTCTTAGCTTTGATTTTAGGAAGCCCAAAGCACCGAAAAATCTCTCATCCTCCAATGATCCCAATATCATGGTTTGACATAGATCAGCAAGCTTGAAGAACTCTAAAATTTCTTCACGCAACATTGTGCTTTGTTATAGTTATGTCCAAAGCCTTGTTGTCGAGCCCTCTTCATGTGGGTTATGCATTAATTGATATTGATGCTTCATAGTCTTTACAAAAGTGCCTGATTGCTGTCTAAGAAGACCCTCATCTAAAATTCCATTGATAGTCACTCCATCGAATTCTACAGATTTGCAAAATTCCTTTATCAAAGTCAACATCCTATTACGATAATCTTCCTTAGAATTTAAGGACCAATATTGAGGAAACACAATTTCCATGGCCTCAAGCAATTGTTCATATGGGAATCAGGATCTTATTTTGGAGGAAACTTTAAAGGCTATGTCCCTTGCATTACCTGCTATAGACTCGACAATCTTGGTAAACTCTTCCCTTGTAACTCTTGTAGCTCGCTTCTTTGGGGCATTGTAGTACATTGGTGTCTGAAATCCCCTTACATAAACACATAAATCCCCATTTTCAATGATCTTTAAATAATTATCAAGATTGTCCAAATTTGTTAGTTTCCGTCAGTGATTAAATATTTCATCGGATAAATTTAGGTCATTTCGATAGAGACTATCAAGGGCTTGACATGACATTTTATGCAAGTAAGCATATTCTGCAATATACATGGCTCTTTGTTGGGCTTTTTTCATAATGAACATCATTTCTTCTAGCATGGGAAGAGATGCTAAAGTAAAAAGTGTCTCTATATTGCTTAACCTCTGAAGCAGGTTGCCACGTCTCTAATTTTATGCATTGTCCCGATTTTCATACATCAATCCAATCAAAGATTGATATTCAAAAAAAATTCGATGCGTTGGTCCATCCAAAGAGATCCATCTGGTATCAACATCTTTAAGAAGCTTGTTTCCATTGCTAATTCCATCAGCAAAGTGTTGAAATTCCCTAAAACATTTAGGACTTCGACAAAAATATGAGTACAACTCTCTTACTAAATCTTCAACCTTGTTTACTAAAGGAAACTTCTTCACAACTCTAAAAGAAAGATTCATCCCGTGGGCCATACAGTGAATGCCAACAACATATGCTGAACAAGAAGCCTGCATCTTTGTGCAAAGACCATTCCTTTGACCTTGCATTACTGAAGCTCCATCCGCTCCAACACAAATCAACTTCTTCGCTATTGTCAATTCATCCATAGCTCCATATTCAATTAAATGGCTCTTTACTAATTGAAATAAAGTTTATGATGTCACATTGTCCCTTAATTTTGCAACAATTAGTAGATGTGGTTGGCGGATATTATTCTGTATAGTATAAACATGCATGCATACCCACGGCATATTATCTATTATCGTAACTTCATCTAAGGACAATGCAATAAAGGTTGACTCTTTTATTTTTCTCTGTACATCCTCTATTTCAACCTGGGAAATACAGCTTGCCAATTCACATCCATTGTTTATTGACCAATGAGTGACAAGATAGTTAGGAACTTTCAGAAAGTGTAATAAACCACTCATTTCTGGATAGTTTGTCATTGGACGCCCTCTGCTCAAAATATGAAAACATTACTTAATTAAATAGATTTTTCACGTTCTTCTACTTCACTTGCTTTTGCAAAAATAGCATTAATAGAACTTTGAACTTCACCAAGCTTCATCTTAAATTTTTGAAACAAATAATATTCCTCAACATTCCTTCTATGTTGACATTGCTCCTTTGTTTTATATCTTACCACTTTTATTTCCTTTCCATCTATAGTTGAGGTTTCGTAAACCTTACCAACATGTTTCTCTATGGTGTCTAGTTTAAGCTGCAACCACTTTTCCTTTTTATACTTCCAACTACAAATTGTACATCTGCATTCTACTATCGGCTCACCTATAATTGGATTGTCCACGGGTTCAATGAATGAATACTTTTTCACCCAATCAAATTTAAATCTCCTTGAAATCTCCCATTGATGATCAATTTTTTCTTTTGATTTTCCTCTCCTTTTAGTGTCATTGTTAATTGAACCATCATCATCACTAAAGTCGATCAATTCATCCTGGTACTAGTTATTTACTTGAAATTCTTCTTCAAGGTCATCTTCATCAGAGATATCAGTTTCCGCAACTTCGTCACCAGATTTATTAGACTCCCCAATTTGTTGATTAGACTCCTGTGTAGGTTGAGAACCTTGAAATTGTATAGGTTCCTCTGATGATGTACCTTCCTCACTTTGACCAACACTATTGCATTTCCCTGCCAAAGTATGAAGATATATTTCTGCATTTCATTGGCCTCTCTTGGACATCTCCACCTTTAATAGTCCTCTTCCTATTTAACTTTGACTGTGACATCTCTAACAAATTAAGGCTGTAATAAAATTTTACTTGAATAAGATACTACGGACTCGTAGTCGTTCTAGTTCGCTACCGATCGCAATTGTGAGCTTAGAGTCAACTGAATTTTCGTACTACTAAATATCTTGAAGTCTCCTTCTCTCTAACATGTTTCAATAATTAAACTCATATCTCTTAAATAGACAAGTAAACCATTTTCATATCAGCCATCAGATTTTGCCTCATAATCTCCATCGTCCATTTTGGTGAAGGGGCTGACAATTGCTTATGATAACAACTAATATTTGGTGAACCCTACGTAATTTAAAATAATTGACTAGGCAAATAGGGCAAGAATTTGGGATACGATTATGTATGATGTATGGCAAATTGGGTCCTAGTGCAAATAAAAATTTTACTTGGGACAATGGGCCTTTGGCCAATGGTGATCCTCGATAAATACACCCAATTTAATCTATGGCGAATAAGAGTAAAATACAATAGAAATATGGGCAAAGAACCTGACTACCATAGTGAAATTACGTAAAAATAGTGGTGAATAATCTGACTACTAAACGTGTCTTTTATAAAATCTGGGGGAATCGGTCAACCAGTATATGAGCTTTTTTTCACCAATTTCTATATGTTGTTCGGGACATATTCACCAATTGGCGAATAATCACCACTAAAAAAATCCCTGTATCTCTCAACCCTCTCTTCTTAGGTTGTAGGTCTCTTCTCTCTATATATATACACACTCTTGCTCTTTCTCTCAATCCCTCTACTTATCCCCTCTCTAGGTATCCTAGGATCTCCCTATATACCTCTCACTCCCTCCCTCCTTATCCATCTCTTTCTCTTTTTTCTTCTCTCTCCCTCCCATATCGAGGTCATCACCTCTTCCTCATGTATGATACAAGGTTTAGGGTAAATGGTTGAAGGTATAGGATTTAGTGTACAAGATTGATGGTATAGGATATAGGGGGGGGAGAGAGAGAGAGAGAGAGAGAGAGAGTAGGGGGGAGAAAGGAAGGGGGAGAGCTAGAGAGGGGAGGGAGGGATAAGAGGGGAGACAAAAAAAAAGAAAAAAAGAGATGATTAATATGGGATCGAGGGAGAGGTAGAAATAGACAGAGTGAGAGACATTGGGAAGGAGAAGATAGAGAGGTGAGGCAAGATAGCTTAGAGAAAAAGAGACTTAACAAAGGGATAGGGGTAAGGTGGAGGTGGAGGTGGAAAGGGAGGTAGAGAACTTGAGAAGGAACAAATATATATCTGAGATACCTAGAGGGGGGAAGAGAGGTGAGAGACATAGATGGAAAGAGTGTTGAGCCAGATAGATAGAGGGATATAGAGAGAAGTGAGTAATGAGACATGGATGTATATGTAGATACGTAGAGATGAAGGGATGGATAAACCAAGAGAGGGAAAAGAGAGGGGGTGGGAGAGAGGGGTGATGGCCCAAACAATGGATACAAAGAATAAGAGAGTAAGTGATAATAATAGAGAGTGGGGGAGGGAGATAGATGTCGGGAAAGGAGGGAGAGGGAGAGAGGAATAAAGGGTAGAAGAGGGAGAGAGGTGTGATAGAGAAGAGAGAAAGGGAAAGGGATAGATATAGGGAGGTATCAACACATAAAAAAAACCTAAACCTTATACCATCGATATTTATCCTAAACCAATCATGCACCCTATTGCCAAAATCTACATATACGCTAAATAATGGATATACCCTAAAACCTATAGCATATAAAGTGAAGTGAGAGGTAATGACCTAGAGAGGGGAGGAATGGAAAAAAGGAGAGATAAAAGAACACACAAACACACACACACACAGGATATCAATCATAAAGTGAGATGAATAGGGGGTGATGAGAGAAATGGAAAGTGAGGGATAAAATAAGAGAGGTGAAATGCCTAGAGGGGGATAGAGAGGTGAGAGACCTAGATGGGGAGAGAGAAGGTGAGATAGATAGAAGATAATATAGAGAGGCGGGTAATAAGACATGGATAAATAGCTCTAGAGGTGGAGAGGGGTAAGGGAGAAACCTGTAAAGGAGAGAGAGAAAGATATATATATATATATATATATATATATATATATATATATATATATATATATATATATATATATATATATATATATATATATATATATATACACATATATATATATATATATATTTATATGACTATTGGAATCATGGAAAGGTGTATACTAAGAGGGGAGGGATGAACTAGTACCCTTAAAAACTTTTCAAACTGAATCCTTGTAAACATGTAAATCATTAACCAACTGTATCATTTTCATTCACCATACATCCAATAACATAACTCAAATGTAAATGCATGTAATCTAATCTAATAGGCAAACATGAAACTTCATACACAACACATGTATTTTGGTATCGCAGAAACCCTTGTTAGAAGGTAAAAACTATGGTGGGGATGACACCCATAAAGCTTCACTACTGCAGTAATAAAGTGGTCGGTTAAGGCTACAAAGATCTTATCACTTTTGGTGATCTTACCCTGTTAAGAGTAACAATAAGATTGGCTAGATCTACCTAGTTAGAGGATTTTAGCAACACAATTTAGTGTGCACTTGGTTAAGAGATTTTACAAAAAGACTATTAATTCCACTCTGTTAAGAGTTTTAAGGTTTGCTACAATGGTTAAAAGGTAATAGTAAGATCGATCTATTTATAGAAACTAATATTTCTTGATATCATATATGTTATGTACTTATCTGTTATCACCTCAATGTGATTGATCTCTTCTTTGAATACTGCTCGGTAGCCTTCTATAATTAATAAACTATATAATCTATCAATGCTTCAAACTTTAGCCCTATCTGATCTTTAGATGTCTCCAAAATGGAGGCTACTTCATGTGTGATACATGTCAAAATGACATCCATACAATATTTATATCAAACCGATTTGACCTAATTAGGGTTTACATACTATCTTAGAAAACCTAAGATCAATAGTTCATATGAATAACCTACATCATCTTTACATAGGAATCATCAATAATTAAATGATTAAATCCACATTTAATTTCACCTCGATCTTGGTAAACTATTTTCTAATTGATGTAAACTATTTTCCTTGTAGTTTGGGCCATTCCAAACTGCTATGTCATTTCTTGTTTCACTCAGTGTACATTGCATTCATCACTCGGTATTTAACTAGTGCTCAGTGCATATGAATTCTTGGTGACTACTGTGCTCAGTGCTCGGTAATCATTTGACTTGATATGAGTACTTGGTCAAAACTGTATTTGGTTATCATAGAGCTCTGCCTTGTATTCTACTCAGTGTCTAGGCTTTGTGTGTTGACCGGTTGACCTCTCTTATCTCCTTTACTGACTGTATGACTAAATGATACTAATGATAACCATTAATACTCTTAGGAGTAACAGTGAAAACCTAGACAATGGAGAGAAATAATAAGAGAGAGAGAGGGGGGGAGGTGACATCCTAGACACATGACCAAACACATAGTGATTACCATAGCTCCAAACAAACCTTAAATCCAATTTAATGTGAATAAAAACATCTAAAAGTAATAAAAAAAACTAAAAATAGAACCTAAAAACCAATGCATGTAGTATGTCCTTCCACACACACCTCTAAGTGTTATGTTTTGTCAAGTAATATATCCTTCACAACCCAAAATGAAAAGCCTCAACAACACCCAACCACTCAATCTCCAATTCTAAGTGAAACATATTTATCTCATAAAACCAACATGAGTGTAAGATTATATATCAAAGGAAGATAAAACTCAAATGCTTTCCCAAAATAGGAAACTAACCCATTAGTGTCTCCTAAATTCATTATCAATGAATGACATCATAAATGAATTCGTATTCTTAAGAATATAATTATGTCATATGCTCCTTAAATGAACCTAAAAGAAATAATTATCTATAGCTCAAGATCCATATCTATGATAAAACTAAGCATAAAACATAATGTATCAAATAAAAAGGATGGGGAATACTTCTCTAATGATTATCCATTGAGTAGACCAAGCGTGGGGAATGATAATTTTCATCGAAGATAACTAATTCATCATGTCTCTCTTAGAATAATCTCATCTATATGTCCACCAATAAAAAATGTCTATATTCAAGTGAAGACTCATTGGACTTCCTATGCAAATCTCATCAAGGAGTATTTATCTCAACAAATATCTCTAACATAAGAGATCTTCAACCTTGCTCAAGTTTTTGAGTATCCATGAGCACGTTAAACTGATTAATATATGCCAAGATCCAAATGCAACACAACAATACCATGAAGCTCCCAAGCACATGATCAATTCAATACCAAGATAATATCAATATTAATGTCAAAGCTTTGACCATGAAATCAAGAACTCAATCATGACATCATGAACTAACATCTCCTCCTAGCAGATCACATGCTCTAGGAACATATCTTCCACTCAAGAGAACTTGTTACATACCAAAACTCTAATCTATAACCAAGAGTACATCATGACATAATAATAAAATACTCTACACCAAGTATAACTTGTAAAAAAATAAGTCATAAACAACACCTCAACCAAAGACTCAAAGATTCCTCCATGGCTAATCAAGAATTCAACATCTCCAATCACATGAAGATAACTATCTCCTATAAATAAAATTGAACATGTCAAAGAACTCTCACTATAGAAATAGGATCTCAGAGATTTTCCATGACACCAACAACAACTACATGATATCATCCACAATTAAATGATGAATCCATATCATCACCAAAATGTAATACTAAACTAAACATGACATCAAAAATAATAATGTCCTTATTGAAGATACAACTCTCAATAGAACAATAGGAATCAATCTCATGCCACTAACCCATCACTATTAAAATCTCCTACTAAAATATGTTGTAATACCCCAAAAATGGGCTATAAGTTCATTAACCTCCTACATCGACAAATCGAACAAAATCAACATCGAAGTCCTAACCTAAGGCACATCTGAACATCATCAAATCTAATTGATTATCTTAAATTCTGCATCAGGAAATATTCCTAGCAATATTCCTAATCATCATAATTATCTTCAATTTTATAATTATTTGGCAATAAATCACATTTATCCTAAAGTTTGATTAATTGAATATTTTTATATTTAATTAATTAGATTTAATATTTGCCACTTAATTGTGTAATTAAATTTAATTATATCTATTATTAATTGTATTATTTAATTTTGACAATAAATCCAATATCCTATGAATAATTGATTAAATTTTTATTTAATTAATTAAAGCAAGTTGTCATTATTTAATAATATAGTTTTTAATAAAAGTTTGATTAAATAATTGATTAACCCATAAATCAATTGTTTTATTTTTAAAAACAGTTAAGTTGGAAATAAATCACTTTATTATTAAATTAATTCATAAATAAAACATGCACAATCATAAAAGCAAACAACTATCAATTATCAATTAAAGCTAAACTCTATTTTGAGTTAAAGCTTAGCTTTTGCATGTTTTTGTGAGTTAATTATCCTTTATTTAAAAATAACTCAAAAATCAACAGGAGTTATTTGAGTGATTTATGGCTTTTTCTCATTCACCTCCAAAGCCCTGGATTTCTATAAAAACAAGGCTCATCTCTTCATAATTGATCTCTAAAATCTCTCAAATTTGCATCCACAGAATCTCATATTTTGCACAATCACGCTGGAGAATTGCAATTGGAAGGCTCAAAGCTTCTTGCGAATCAACATTGTTGTGAGATCAAGTTTGGTTTTTACATTCATTTAGATTCATTTTCATATCATTGTTAGCTTACTTTTCATGTTCATAAATCAATTTTCATATTAGCATAGATTCATATCAAGTTTTTATCATTCTTATTGCATAGAAAATTCAAAAATATAGATTAATTGCATAGAAAATATTTTTAAAAAATAGCTTAATTGCATTCAATCTCATATCTAGATCAATTGCATTCAAATCCTTCATTTAGGTGTCGTCTAGGTCACTGATCTCGATTACAATCTGAGAACATTAATCTCGCACCTATTAAAAGGCAGTAAATCGCTTGGTTAAATTAGATTTCAATTTTGCACGATTTTGATTATCACTAACCTCTAATGTTTTACTGAGTGTTGTGTCTACAGATTAGGTATAATTTTCACACACACATTTCTGGCGCCCACCGTGGGGCAACCCACCTTTGCATGCCGGTTTTGATTTTTTTTGGGAGCTAAAACCCCAAAGTTTCAAAGATTTAATTTTATCTCCCAAATGGATTAGATTTTTGCTCTGAAATTTTTTTTGTAGGTTGGTGACATATTGGGAAAGCTTCGATAAAAAAATTTAGAATTTTCTAAAAAAATTTAAATTTTTAATAATTTTTTTTCAATTTTTTTTTTATTTTTCATAAAAAATTAATTTTCGGTGCAAATCAAAATATTTTTTGGAAATTTTTACATTTTCAGAAAGCTCTTCAAATTTTGTAGGGGGTCTATTATTTGTTTTTTAAATTTGGATGCAATTTAATATATCAAATAGTCAATTTACAAAAACTGGTCTGTTTTGATAAAATAGGTCTCTAGAGCACAAATGAAGAGATTTTTCTAAAAATTTTGTATTTTTGGAAAGCTCTCTATTTTTTAGTAGGGGTCTCTATTCTAAATTTCTATTTTTGTGACCAAAATCATATCAACAAAATCAGATCTTGTTGACTAGGTCAAATGCAGCAAAAAAAATAAAGTTTTGTGATGGGTATGCACTTTTTTTTTTTACATGGTTCAATGAATGATATGAGTTGTCATTTGAGTTAATTGCTGGTTATTATTGCTGATAATAATTGATTTTTAGAGCTAACCCTATGGTTTTCATAAGTTGAATATATTTTGCATATCTTGTTTGCTTGTTTGCTTGTTGGGGAGTTTGTCACTTGCTTGCATGGAAAAGCTCAACAAGAATTGCTAAAAATCAGGTAAAATCTACTAAGTGTGTTGCAAAGATCCCAGGTATTCTCTTTCATCTAATAACATTTCAATTTGGTCTTAAAATAAATCTCTTGTGTGTCTAGCTTGGGTGATTCTTTTCATACTTTTGTTCTACACACTTGCATAATTGATACTAGGTTGTGACCCCTTAAGGATTCATTAAGTAGTCTTAGATACTTGTGATTGATCTTGATTGCTATCTTGGGTTATTGGACTCGCTAATCCACCGGCCCCTCATTTTCGCCCTGTGGTTGCAATCTCAGCGCCATAAAGGGGAGGGGTCAACAGGACAGAAGCATTAAGTGTTCCACTTGGCAACCCTTTTGTGCTTTTAGGAACTCACTTGTTTTCTAAGTTGGGGACTCCTTTTCAGCTTGTGTGAGGTGTTAAATGTTCCACCTTGTGGACTCATCTCATATTTTCTTTAAGCGTTAAGTGTTCCTCTTTCTGCTTTTTGGGTACTTTTGGTAGATTTGCTTTCGGGAATATATCTATGCTCACATAGTAATTAGGCCCTATGAACACTATTCGTGATTCTTGAGAGATTGGATTCCTAGAGAAATCTTTCTTGACGACAGAATCCTTGTAGGTAGGGAGGATACTTAGTGCGTTTCACATTCAACTTGGTTAGTGCATCTTCTCTTATTGATCGATACATTCTCTCTCCGGAGAGGTTGATAGATCACGTGGGGTTAGTATCACGAGCTTTGGTGAATCAAAATTGGTTAGTGTGTCTTCTCTTATTGATTGATACATTCTCTCCCCGGAGAGGTTGATAGATCACGTGGAGTTGATATCACAGACCTTGGTGAAACAAACTTTGTCTTAGCGTGTCGGATTCATCTACTTGCTTTGTTTTGGTTAAAAGTGAAGAGGTGTCAAAACCTTGAATCTGGAGCCAAGTCCCCTTGTGGTATAAATCTGTGAGTCACCTTTAGAGAGGGTTAACCATAGCTGACAATCCCTTCACAGGGAAAACTGCATTGACGGAACCTCAAGCGGTAATAGCCATTTTCACCATGGTAGTGACAGCTGCTATATAAATGTCCTTGTGGAAGAAATCTCCACGGGTATGGTTCATTGTTGGGTTGTCAGATCTCCCTAGCAGCTCTTGAAGATTAAGTTCTCGGACTATGTCAAAACCCTGGTGCGCCAGGATTGGAGTTCACCCCTTTGAATCATAAAAGTTGCAGAGTCAAACCATTACTAAAAACCCTAGAGAGGCCAATTTTTCATTCTCAGGTATATGTGTGTTATTGCAAAACTTTTCAGAACATACACAATTAGTACTCTCAGGGATTAGTAC
Source organism: Chamaecyparis obtusa (assembly GCA_027943335.1). Taxonomy (NCBI): domain Eukaryota; kingdom Viridiplantae; phylum Streptophyta; class Pinopsida; order Cupressales; family Cupressaceae; genus Chamaecyparis; species Chamaecyparis obtusa. Next base: position 473,394 of record BSBK01005717.1, read on the forward strand.
AATTTGGTCACTTGATTGTTCATGCGCAAGGTTGCTTTTGCCCTTGTTCATTATTTTCAGACATGCTTGGAATCACTTTCTTGCTGCTCTATGTGCTTGTTCATCTACTTGGCTATTAAAAACGATCAAATCTGGTATAACCTTCAAAATCTGGACAGTAAAATTTGCAAACAATCCAAAACTGAAAACTTTAAGTTTTGCAAAAATTGACGTAAAATCTTTTCTGGAGTCAAAAGTCATTTCAGGAAGTCAAAAGTCGTACGAGTTTTTGTCAAGTGTCATTTTAGTATTGCCCATCTGTCGTATGATTGAGAACCCAGTGTCGTACGAGTTTTCAAACCAGCAAATTCAAGAAAGTCAAAACCCTGTTAGCAACTGTCGTATGATATTGACAACTGTCGTTTCATTGCTACCCAACTGTCGTACGAGTTTAGCAACTGTCATTTCATAGACTGCCCAGTGTCGTACGAGTCTGCAGAGTGTCGTTTGGAAAAATTTGAGAGAGTTGTCAGAAATTGTCAAATTACAAGATATCCAATATTTTCAACCTAGTTCCAGAATCTATCATACAAATCACCGTGTCAAGAACAGAGCAGTAGCCATTGAGAATCAGTACACATGTCTCAAAGAATCAGTACACATGAGGAAGAAGCTCTAATCACCGCTATCATGAAGCAGCTGCAAGCTATGCAAGTCCAGCTTGACAAACTTGAGAAAGAAAAGGAACCTAAAGAGTTCTCCATGAAATCTCTATACTCTTTTCCATTTGATAAAAACTTGTACATGTCACCATGCCCCCGGACAGAATGTGAGCAACGTGACAATCCTTATGATACCTCTTCCACGGAGAGTGACACATCTATCTTTGGAGACTATGATGACTATGACGACAGACAATGTAATGATACCTATGACACCTCTGTTCCTAAGAGTCCTCCTTGTCGTTCGTTCCTACTTACTACAAATGGGCCATCACATTGGATAGATCGTGATGGTGATCCATATGATTCTGATTTTGAAAGAGATTTTGATGGCTTTTGTGGACAATACCTTGATGATGATCCATCTACTACTACTAAGGACTATAAAATACATCGTGCCAGCTTGAAACGTCAATACTATAAGGATCTCTCCTCTAAGAACTCTCCTGCTGAAAATAAAGATTATCTTCTCAAGCAAGGTCATGTTAATGTTGAACCTTTTTCTAGTGATGGTTCCCTTCCATCCCCTACTTCCTCCAATACCCGTACATTTTTTAAAGCTTCTGAGTCTTTCAAATCTTTCACAAAACCTTCATCCGACACAAGCCCTAATAACTTTCATGTGGCTCCCTATAGTTATCCTCTAGGGCTACCTCTTAAAGAAACTCAAGCTAACCTTCACTTGGCTGCAAATACTTTCAATGATGATAAACCTAAAGAGCCTAAGCCTTCATACACTACAATGCCTACTTCAGCTAGTCCTTCACCATCTCTGCAACTGTCTTCCATACCATTCCAACATGCTTGCTTGTCTTTAGAAGTAGCTCCATGTCAAGAGAACTCTAGAAATGATAAAGAAAAGAACATAAAGAAAGATCAAGATCAAGAACCCTCCATGTCGTCCACTCCTTTTCACGATGTCTCTTATCCATTCCATGGTTCTTTTGATCCTACACACCCTTTTTCATGCATTCCACCATGTCTTAAGTATTCTCCTAAACAAGATCAAGCTACTACTTCCAATGTTAAGCCTATTGAAAATCAAGAGAAAAATTACGCGCTTATGTTATCCAAAGATCCTTGTCAAGATCAAAGTCTTCCATCTTCTTATTCTACCACTCCATGTTCACTTCCACTTTCTACTCTTCCTAAGTCTTTGCAAGCTTTGAACAATCCTATCAAAGAAGGTGCTCATATTCAAGATGTCCACGATTCTATTAAAAATTCTAATGCTCACTCTAAATATGCTGATATCCTTGGTTGTCATATAGATGCTAATGAACTTATTGATTATCCTTTTGCATCTTCCACTTCCATCCTTGGACCTCTTCCACCACTACTAAGAGCTTCATGTCTGTCTTCCATCTTGGGTCCTTATGTCCCTTCACTTTCCCCTCCTAACTCTCATAATTCGCCATCCATCTTGGGTCCTTACGTACCTCCATCTCCTATCTTTCCTCAAGATCAAAATAGATGCATACCCTTGAATCCTTTTGATGAAGGGTGCTCCCCTTAATACCACAAACACATAACAGAAATAGAGAAACAACAACAATATGCAAGAATAGAAAATTGGCTTCTTATTATCTCCACAAATGTGGAATTACAAACTTTCAGAATTACAATATGCAAAGCCACATGGGCATTCCCTTACAATATTCTGTAGGACAAAGCCTCGAACTATTACCCAGATCTACTACCAGAACTATTCTGAACTGCCTAAGACAATAAAATAGCCTTTCTTATATAGGCAATTTTCCACCGCTTGGGAAGGTTCCAAAATTTTTAGCCAATAAGGCCGACCAAACTTAGAATTATTTTATTTTACATTTTATTACATCATAGTCGGCTCAAGATAACCTTTGAAACCCGAACAGAAATTTTGAAGAAAATTATTTTTCGCCATTTCAGGTGGCCCAACTTCCGAAGACCATAAGTCATCACCCGTTGACCCGCTCGGCTATTATCACCCCATTTCAGAAATGCCACGAAGTGCTCTACAGGCTTGACCCGTGCAAGCACCCGTCACCCAAATTTTTGACCTCATCCGGGGCCTCTAAAGCCTTCAAAACTGAGTTCAAAGTTTCTGTACCTTGCTGCCAATACCGAAAATCTTCAATATCTTCCAACATACACTTGATCTAGAAATGAAACTTTACTGGCAGACTTATATGACCAAAATGAACCTCCAAGAAATAAATTAGATCATTCTGAGCACAGACGAAAATTACCAAAAATATTAACTTTCCATAAATAGCAGCTCTGCACAGGATAGCCCTTATTGAATTCAAAAACAGAAATATTTTTGGGTGATGCAAGATTGCTCTTACACCCAGGATGCTCTTGCATCAGACACCCAGGGTAATTTGAGAAGTGACCCTGTCACGACTCAGGTGTGCAGAGGAAAACCAAGACGGCTAACCTCCTCCTTTGTCAGCCATGATGAATCTTCAACAGGCCATCCTTTTCACTTGACCAGATATTCTTCATATGTCCTGTTCCTTGTGCTTCTGCCAACATGACTGTCCAGTATATCTTCGATCTCCTTAGTGTCTGAACTAGTTGTTGGAATACTCCACTGTGCTGCTGCAACCTCATCTTCAACACCTCCTTCGTGATACTCTGTCAAATTTGAAATGTTAAACACTGGTGAAATATTCAGCTCACTAGGTAATTCTACCTCATATGCATTTCCTGAATCATGCTTCTTCAGTATCTTACATGGCCCAAACTTCTTCATTTTCAGCTTGTTATATGTACCAACTGGAAACCGCTCCTTCCACAAATGAACCATGACTTCATCACCAACCTGAAATTCCTTATACCTCCTTTTCTCATCTGCCTTAGCCTTATACTGTGCATTCATCTTAGTAATATGCTTCCTCACCTCCTCATGGATGTTCTTCAAGTGTTCTGCAAAATCCTCAGCTTCAGCACTACTTATTTCTCCTTTATCTATCTTTTTCAATTCAGATGCATTTTTTGGACTACTTCCATATACAATCTGGAATGGTGATTTACCAGTGCTCCTATTGACAGAATTATTGTATGCAAATTCTGCCTGTGGTAAAATCAAATCCCATCCTGTTGGCTTATCTCCAACCAAACATCTCATCAAATTTCCCAAACTCCTATTCACCACCTCTGTCTGTCCATCAGTCTGTGGATGATGTGATGAACTGAACTTCAAATCTATCTTCAACTTCTTCCACAATGTACGCCAGAAATACCCAACAAACTTAGTGTCCCAATCTGAAACTATGGTCTTTGGCAAACCATGAAGTCTCACTACTTCTCTGAAAAACAATTCTGCTATATGAACAGCATCATTAGTCTTCTTGCAGGGAATGAAATGTGCCATCTTTGAAAATCGGTCAACTACTACAAAAATTGAATCATGTCCCCGCTGTGTCCTCGGTAAACCAAGAACAAAGTCCATACTGATATCCTCCCAAGACATCTCTGGTATAGGTAATGGCTGATACAACCCTATATTTTGCTTCACTCCTTTCGCCATCTGACATACTCTGCAACTCTGTACAAACTTCTTCACATCTTGCTGCAATTTTGGCCAACAATAATTCTCACCAACCAAAGCAAGGGTTTTATCATGACCAAAATGTCCAGCCAATCCTCCACTATGCTTCTCCTTGATGAGATTCTCCCTCATAGAACTTCGTGGAATGCACAACTGACTCCCTCTGAATAGCATATCATCCTGGATGATGAAATCCAACCATTTTATCTTGTCTAGAGTAACAGGTTCTGTACAAGCTTTCCAAGCTTCACCAAAATCGGGATCCTCTGGATACAAATTCTTGAGTTTCTTGAACCCAACCACTTCAATCTGCATTTCTGTCAGCAATAGTTGCCTTCTGCTAAGAGCATCTGCAACCCTATTAGACTTTCCACTCCTGTGTTTCAAAACAAATGTATAACTCTGCAAAAACTCAACCCATTTCAAATGCCTTTGATTCAATTTTCCTTGACTATTCAAATATTGCAAAGCTTGATGATCAGTATACAAAACAAACTCCTTAGGAAGTAGATAATGTCTCCACTTCTTTAATGCCTGAACTATAGCATAAAATTCTTGATCATAAACAGAATATTTCCTCTTGGCATCATTTAACTTCTCACTGAAATAAGCAACAGGTTTACCTTCTTGGCTCATAATAGCTCCTATTGCAGTACCACTAGCATCACAATCTACTTGAAACACCTTATTAAAATCTGGAAGTGCTAAAACAGGTTGTTCTGTAACTTTTTGTTTCAACAATTGAAAACTCTTTTCTGCCCCATTAGTCCACTTAAACTCTTTTCTATCCCCTCTCATTGTTTCAGTCAAGGGTCCACAAATACTGCTAAAGTTTTTGATAAACATTCTGTAAAAGCTAGCTAGACCATGAAAAGATCTTACCTCAGTAGCATTCCTTGGGGTAGGCCATTCAAGAATAGCTTGTACCTTCTCTGGGTCCATTTTTAGACCTTCTCTTGAAACTACAAACCCCAAATACACCAACTCTTTCTTCACAAAACTGCACTTCTTCAAATTAATCAACAATTTCTCTTCTCTCAACTTCTCAAATACCATACGAATATGCATCATATGCTCATCCAATGTCTTACTAAAGATCAAAATATCATCTAGGTAAACAATGACAAACTTACCCAGAAATTCTTTCAGAACCTCGTTCATGAGCCGCATGAAAGTGCTCGGTGCATTGGTTAGCCCAAAAGGCATGACTAACCACTCATATAGTCCTTCCTTTTTCTTGAAGGTAGTCTTCCATTCATCTCCTTCTCTGATCCGAATCTGATGATATCCACTTTTCAGATCTATCTTTGAAAAATACACAGCTCCACTCAAACAGTCCATAATATCATCCATTCGTGGCAATGGAAACCTGTACTTGATTGTGATCTTGTTTATTGCCCTAGAATCTATACACATCCTCCATTCTCCATTCTTCTTTGGTGCTAATACCGCTGGTACAGCACAGGGACTCAGACTCTCACGGATCAATCCTTTCTATAACAACTCATGTACTTGTCTGTTCAACTCCTCACTTTCTACAGGTGTCATTCTGTGTGCTGCCTTGTTCGGAAAACTCGCTCCTGGGATCAAGTCCATCTGATGACTGATCTTCCTGACTGGTGGTAATCCATCAGGCACGTTATCGGATACAATCTCCTGAAACTCATTCAACAAATCTGCAACTTCTACAGGAACATCTTCTACTTTCTCTTTACCAGCTTTTGGAATTAAAGCAAAACATACATGCTCATGCCTCTTACCATCTAGGAAATTTCTTCCATCAACAAAAGTTATCCTTGCATTACCACATACCTTTTCTTCAGTCTCCTTCAATGGTTTTAGCTTATGCCGCACTCCATCCTTTGTCAGGGAATAGGTATTCGCACGACCATCATGTACAGCACATCTGTCAAACTGCCATGGTCTACCCAACAACATATGACATGCATCCATAGATATGATATCACACAATACCTCATCTTGGTATCCGCCAATCTTGAACTTCACCAGGCATTGTTCATTGACCATGACCTTGTGGTCATCCTGTACCCAGGCAATCCGATATGGATGTGGGTGTTTCTGTCTCTTGAGATTCAAATTTGTCACCATCTCTTCTGACACCAAATTGTCAGTGCTTCCACTATCAATAATCACATCACAACATTTACCTTCACACTTGCACCTGGTGCGAAACAGGCTCCTCCTTTGCTCAGGTTCATTCTCACCACTCAACAAGACTCTTCTGTTAATCAACGTTTCTCCTCTTTCAGCATCTTCAGAATTTGATGATCTGGCATCTTCATCTACATGTGCAACTCTGGCCTGGCCTTCATTTCTCCTGTCTATTCTGCCTTGGCGCTGAGGACATTCAAATGCCCTATGACCTTCTTCTCCACAGTGAAAACATGTTCCACGAAAGCCACCTCTTCCAGATCCTTGTCCTCTTCCTCTTCCTCTCTGATCTTTATTATTCTGATCCTGGAAGTGATTGGAATTATTTCCTTGCTGATTCTGACTGCTACTGGCCTCATCCTTCTTTTTCGGATCTTCATTTCGGCCACCGTATGACCGTCCACCAGATCGTCCACCGCGACCTCTTCCGTTTTGTCTACTCTCAAACTTTTTGTTCAGCTTTTCCTCTACTTTTAGGGCAAACTGATATGCCTCTTCAATACTGTTCATTCAAACCAGATTCAGCTCCTCCTGAATGCTTGGCCTTAACCCATTAAGGTATCGGGCAACTTTCTCCTTATCAGCTTCCACATGGCCTGTTCTGATGAGAAGTCGATAGAACTCCTCTGTATACTCCTGAACAGATCTTCCTGCTTGCTTCAAACTCTGCATTTTCTTCAGTAGGTCAAGCTCATAATCAACAGGAATGAACTGTCACTTCAATTTATCCACCATCCGATCCCATCTTGTGATTTTATCTTTCCCTCTTCTATTTCGCTCCAACTGAATTTCTTGCCACCAGATCTTCACATGACCTTTCAATCTGGCCTTCGCAAATTTGACCCTATCAGGATCGTCAACATCTTCGTACTCAAAATATTCCTCACATTCATTGATCCAGTCAATCAATTCCTCTGGGTTAAGATTTCCAGAAAATGTAGGAACCTCAATCTTAGGTCTTTTCCCAATCTTGGAAATGGCCCGAAAAAGTCTTTCTTCCTCTTGGTTCACAATTTCGGCTTCTCCTTCTTGATATTCTTCTTCGGCTTCATCCTCGCTTTCGTCTCTGACATTGAGATTCATTCCTCTGCGAATCTCTTCTTGCAATGCTCGCACTTGTCTCTGCAGCTCTCTAACCTCAGGTGTCACAGCACCAACTCTTCCGCCATGTTCTCATCGTGGAGGCATTTTCGCGATGCGCGCTGAAACCCTAGCCACGGTCCTAGTGCAAACTGCCTCACAGTCGGTAATCTGTTTACACACTCAAGAACTCCTGCTCTGATACCACTTGATGAAGGGTGCTCCCCTTAATACCACAAACACATAACAGAAATAGAGAAACAACAACAATATGCAAGAACAGAAAATTGGCTTCTTATTATCTCCACAAATGTGGAATTACAAACTTTCAGAATTACAATATGCAAAGCCACATGGGCATTCCCTTAAAATATTCTATAGGACAAAGCCTCGAACTATTACCCAGATCTACTACCAGAACTATTCTGAACTGCCTAAGACAATAAAACAGCCTTCCTTATATAGGCAATTTTCCACCGCCTGGGAAGGTTCCAAAATTTTTAGCCAATAAGGCCGACCAAACTTAGAATTATTTTATTTTACATTTTATTACATCATAGTCGGCTCAAGATAACCTTTGAAACCCGAACAGAAATTTTGAAGAAAATTATTTTTCGCCATTTCAGGTGGCCCAACTTCCGAAGACCATAAGTCATCACCCGTTGACCCGCTCGGCTATTATAACCCCATTTCAAAAACACCACGAAGCGCTCTACAGGCTTGACCCGCGCAAGCGCCCGTCATCCAAATTTTTGACCTCATCCGGGGCCTCTAAAGCCTTCAAAATTGAGTTCAAAGTTTCTGTACCCTGCTGCCAATACCGAAAATCTTTAATATCTTCCAACATACACTTGATCTGGAAATAAAACTTTACTGGCAGACTTATATGACCAAAATGAACCTCCAAGAAAGAAATTAGATCATTCTGAGCACAGATGAAAATTACCAAAAATAGTAACTTTCCATAAATAGCAGCTCTGCACAGGATAGCCCTTATTGAATTCAAAAATAGAAATATTTTTGGGTGATGCAAGATTGCTCTTACACCCAGGATGCTCTTGCATCACCTTTTCATCCACCCACCCATCTAAACTAGTCATATCCTCCTCCCTCTTCCACAAATCCCAAGTCTATTGGAAGTAACTTGAATGTTCAATACAAGAAAAAGAAGCAATACAAGAATCCATCAAAAAGAGAAGATCACCATGTCTCCTCTAAACGACATGGAGGCATAAAGTCAAAAGAGATATCTAAAAAAAAAACTACAAGACAAGTATGGGTTCCAAAATCCATCATTGAAGATATTATCTCTAAATCATCAAAAGGAAATAAAAAGCCTACGACTATATGGATTCCAAAGTCTCTCTTGAAAGAGTCTGGTGTTGAACAAAAAGTGAAATTGACATTCAAGCTTCCAAAGGCTTCCACTACATCTCCTTCCAAAAATATTCTTCCATTTCATGCGCCCAAACCTCAACCTCTGCTATCCATTCACCATATTCCTTCACGTATTCTTTCATTCACATTTCCTCCACCCTCTCGCCACCCTTCAAGGTGGGTGTTTATGTTGATCTTTCCTTCCTTTCCGACAACAATCACGTCTAGTCGCTGATTCATCAAAAGACCTCATCGCTCGGGGCAAATCTATCATCACTTGGGGCATATCGGATTCATCGATCTATATAAATCTGGTATTCTCTTAATCTTGTAATCTGTATCAGTTTTTGCAACCATCAGATCATAGTGTTCTTTCCTTGGTTCTTCGGCAACTGAAGGGTTTGGATGTGATACCTGCTAGTTCTGCTAAGACAATCGAGTCTAGAACGGGTCACTCACTTCTTTGCAATCCTAAGGTTTGGAATCAGGTGTTTTGGACACTTTTTCGCAATCATAGGTTCATTTTCTGTTATAGTGAACATTATCTTTGGTCATTCAGGACCTATTATCTTCATATCAAATTCAATATCAATCAACTCCTATCTCAATATCTTTCAATCGGTTTCTATCTTGAGATCGGTTTATCTTTTGAATCAGTTTCATATCTTTATCAAACACAGACTATCTTTGAACCACTAAACTTCGCACAGTAATTCAAAGAGGGGCAAAATGTAATACCCCAAAAATGGGCTATAAGTTCATTAACCTCCTACATCGACAAATCGAACAAAATCAACATCGAAGTCCTAACCTAAGGCACATCTGAACATCATCAAATCTAATTGATTATCTTAAATTCTACATCAGGGAATATTCCTAGCAATATTCCTAATCATCATAATTATCTTTAATTTTATAATTATTTGGCAATAAATCACATTTATCCTAAAGTTTGATTAATTGAATATTTTCATATTTAATTAATTAGATTTAATATTTGCCACTTAATTGTGTAATTAAATTTAATTATATATATTATTAATTGTATTATTTAATTTTGACAATAAATCCAATATCCTATGAATAATTGATTAAATTTTTATTTAATTAATTAAAGCAAGTTGTCATTATTTAATAATATAGTTTTTAATAAAAGTTTAATTAAATAATTGATTAACCCATAAATCAATTGTTTTATTTTTAAAAGCAGTTAAGTTGGAAATAAATCACTTTATTATTAAATTAATTCATAAATAAAACATGCACAATCATAAAAGCAAACAACTATCAATTATCAATTAAAGCTAAACTCTATTTTGAGTTAAAGCTTAGCTTTTGCATGTTTTTGTGAGTTAATTATCCTTTATTTAAAAATAACTCAAAAATCAACCTGAGTTATTTGAGTGATTTATGGCTTTTTCTCATGCACCTCCAAAGCCCTGGATTTCTATAAAAATAAGGCTCATCTCTTCATAATTGATCTCTAAAATCTCTCAAATTTGCATCCACAGAATCTTATATTTTGCACAATCACGCTGGAGAATTGCAATTGGAAGGCTCAAAGCTTCTTGCGAATCAACATTGTTGTGAGATCAAGTTTGGTTTTTACATTCATTTAGATTCATTTTCATATCATTGTTAGCTTACTTTGCATGTTCATAGATCAATTTTCATATTAGCATAGATTCATATCAAGTTTTTATCATTCTTATTGCATAGAAAATTCAAAAATATAGATTAATTGCATAGAAAATATTTTTAAAAAATAGCTTAATTGCATTCAATCTCATATCTAGATCAATTGCATTCAAATCCTTCATTTAGGTGTCATCTAGGTCACTGATCTTGATTACAATCTGAGAACATTAATCTCGCACCTATTAGAAGGCAGTAAATTGCTTGGTTAAATTAGATTTCAATTTTGCACGATTTTGATTATCACTAACCTCTAAGGTTTTACTGAGTGTTGTGTCTACAGATTAGGTACAATTTTCACACACACATATGTAACCAACCTATCATGACATCATGACATTGTGATAAATTGTCTTTCTACAAATCCCCATAGCTGACTATATACATCTAAAAATGGTCAAAGAAAATATTGATTAATTTTAATCCATTTGGATTAATTAAAATAAAAAATAAATTAGCTATATAATTGAATTAATCATTTGATTATATAATTCATTAATTAATTAAATCCAATTCAATAAATCATACATGGCTAAATTAATTAATTGTTTTAATTAAATTCCTCCTAAATTCCCTCACCAACCACTACATAACAAAAACCAAATCAACAACCACTACATAAGAAGAGGATGAAAAAGAAAATGAAGAAGAGAAGGTGGAAGAAGAGGAAGAGAATATGGAAGAAGAAAAACAAGAGGAAAGCAAAGAGGAAGCTAGTGATAAGGAGTCAAAGGGACAGTCTAGCCATGGGGGTGGGGAAAGTCATAACGAGGCTACTGTTGGTTTCGACTTGGATGATAGAATTATGAAGGAGGTTAAAAGCAACGAAGACCATGGTATCAACATGGAAAAGTGGATTAATTGGGAGATGCAAGAAATGAAGAGTCACCTGAAGGTAATGGAAGAAACCATGGAACCCCTAAAAGAAAAGCTGGAAAATCTAGAAATGGAGTTTTTGATGAAGGTAAAAAGTAATACAAAGAATGAAGAAAAGACAGCAGAAATCAAAGCTATAGTGAACGAGAAGCTGAAGGACCTGACTGAGAAAATCAGCTACAATGGGAATATCATCAATGAGGGCTTTAGTGTGTCGGTGATGAATTTTAAGGCTCTGTACAACCATCTAGAGAATAACATGCTGGAGAACACAACTATTACATTGGATGGTGATGCTGGGAGCTCAGGGCCGGGAACTAGAACCATAAATAGCCTCAGAAGGAAATTGCCTGATACCCCTAAGGAGCTGAAAGGTCTTAAAGACTCTATTTAGAAGATGGAGGAACTGCAAAAATAGGCAGAGAAGGCTATGAAAAAGATAAAGTAGTTTATGTTAGTTGGTCGCTGGGTGGTTGCTGGTTTTAGTGCCAGATTTTTTTTTGTCGCTTCTTGTTTTGTCTTTTCTATTTTCTTTTTGGGATGGTTGGGGTCTTGTTGTTTGTTGTTTAGCAAGCTTTCAAATTATGTAAGGGCTGAATTGAAAATATTTTCTCCTATTTTGTAAATGGTTTCGGGTTCCATTCAAAACCTATTTTTACCTTTATCAAAAACAAAAACCAAATCAACCAATGAGAGAAAAGGAAATAGTGCACATGGATCAGTCCAAGGCTTTTTTATCTTGACCATTCAATCTTGAGAATCAATCTTGTCCCTTCAAATTGGACACATAATTAAACTTAACCTCAAGACTATCTTGACCATGGTTAATCTAATTCACCCCCTACACCTTGGGAAATCCTATAAATAGGATGCATAATTAGAGTTAAATATCCATCTTCATTTTAGAGCAAGTGAATTATAGTATTTTCATTTCATAAATCATTGAGAGCATTTGTATCATGTAATTTAGTTTAGAATCATTTCATTTCATCGTAGCTTAATGGAAGAATTGAATCTTAATCTCACATTCTTAAACATGTAGCATAGAATTTCATATCTTATCGTTTAATTATCATTTCTTAGGTTGTCACTTGAGGATATAGTTATAGTTGAGAGCATAATTCAAGTCCCTAAGATTAGAGATCCATAGAATGCTCTTGATTTCTTTCAATTCAATTTACCTAATCTAGTTGTTCATCATGATTTTGAGTTGATTATATTTCAAATTAATGTACTATGTAGGTTTTTAATTGCATATTTACACACACAAATGACACCCATCATGGGGCCCATGCCTCAATATTTTTGAGCTTTTTTGTTGCAAGTTTGACATTTGCGGGTTCAAAAAATATACAGTCATCGCCTTTGCAAAAAAGTTTGTTCCCTCCATGGAGAAGTTTGACACCTTTGCAAAAAATATCATCGCCTTTGTATAGAATATCATCGCCTCTACACAAGAGTTTATTGTGGTTACAGAAGGGAGTCTCTTATACATTTTCTTCTATTGCTTTCTCTCTTCCTTCTATTGTTCATTAGCTAAATTGCATTTCTTTTAGGCTAATTTTTTTCTCCTATTAGTTTGTCTCCTTTAACATAAATTTCATCGCCTTTGAGTAGAAGTTAGTCGCTTTTAATTAAAATTTCATCGCACTTGAGTTGAAGTTCATCGCCTTTAAGAAAAATAATGTTGCCTTTAACTCTAATATAAAGAATTTAAAATTGAAAGCTGATTTTTGTTTGAAATGTGTTGTAGATGGCTAAATTGAGGAAAATCAAGAAATCAACATTTAGATTACCTGATCACTTTAAAGAAAAGGAAGCAAATAGATTGAACAAATATGCAAAGAGGATACAATAAACAAACGAATCGGAAACACTTGGTGAGGAAAGGAAAGCTTTCAATAGATTTCTTAGTGTAATCAGCGTATATCAAGCTTTCTATGAAGTAGCACCTAATTTTGATGCTAATCCTTTGTGAATCTACATTCAAATTGATATTTGTTTTGGATTTCTTCACTTTTCCTTACTTGTATTGAGCTAATGTTTGTGAAAGGGGATGCTAAGAAGATGGAATGATCACCAAGTTAATATAAATGAAAATAAAAATCTCTCAAAAATGCACTATTATTAAAGGTACACTTAAATCTTTCATGTGCATTTCTTTTACTTTTGTAAATTCAATTTCAAATGCATAGACTAATTAGGAGACCTTATTGTTTGTGAACAAAGATAGTAGACCTATTCTCTCACCTTTCTTAAGGTGATTAGAATGCCAAACCTATTGGAGTTCCATTAGTTATAAAAGGTCTAAGAATGAACCAAGTGTTCTTTGTGTTTGGAGATTAAAGATAGTAGGGACATGCTCTCACCTTTCTTAAGGTGATAAAAATACCAAAACTATTTGTATCTCATTCTTTCTTTCAAGATAGTGCATTTCTTTAAGCTACTATAGTGGGTTTGCCTCACGAGAATTTTCCTTATGAGACTGATGAGAGGGAATGACCCAAGTGGGATAAAGCCAAGAAGCCATGTCCATCTGACTCACTATAAAATAAAATTCATTTATCCTTAATGGGGTGAAGGACAGAAACCTTTCGAGATATAGCCATGCTCTAGTAGTTCTTCATAATTGCACAAAACTCCACTTATGGTGGTGGGAGGCTCTTGTAAAAGGGAGGTAAAATCAATTTTTTTCAAAGGAATCTTGATTACAACCTAATTAAGTATAAATCTTATCTCATTATCCATTAAAGCCAAAAATGTCCTTAGGTATCTTGTTTGAAGTGTTATTGTGCTAAACTTGTGGAAATCATTCGAACATGCACTTAATGTTGTAGATCTTAGGAAGAACAAGTGAATGTGTTTGTCATGTTTTCATGGTCTTAAACATCATAAAGATTTATCCATTCACAAGAAAAACTTTAAACAAACACCAACGCTTAATAATTCCCTGAAAAATCAAGCAGTCTACCGCATGTACCAAAAATTGTCTTCATACAATAGAGTTTGCATTAAGTCATAACCTAGAGTTTCACACCACTTCATCATACACTTTTCCTAGGTCAATATCACAACTATCATACATACTCATGGATTTATTGGTTCAACAAATTCAATATCTCAAGAGATAGATTCATGACATAAAATAGGCTATAAATGAACCAATAACAATAATGTTTGAGAAATACCTCTGAGAAATGAATAACACCATAGATAATGCAAAAATTAAAGGAACATAAAAAAATAGCTAAAATTGAACAAAAAATGGCTAAAAATATAAAGCAAAATCTTATATCCAACATTTCTTCTACAAACACAAGTGAAGCCAAATATCCCTTGGATAGAATGTTTAGCCATTTGGGATAATCTCTTGAGTCGATATTAAAATAACTTATTGAACACAATCTCATAACATTGCCTCAAGTGACCTCAAGTGGATTTACATTTTTGAGTACATATTGTGCATAACATAGACACAATAGACATAAAACTTTAAATTGCATGGAGTTGAAACATAAAATCCAAGATCTTATTAATGATGGCATAATTAAAGTGAAAAATACTAATGTTTTATCTAATGAAGAACAAGATGCTAATCTGAAGTGTGATCAAAATCATGAACCTATGTCTAGCAATGAACCACATATCACCTACACTTCTTCCACTATTCATCTATCTCCTAAATATTTACAATAACAAGTCATACTACCTCCATCAAACAATGAAACTAATGATGACACTTTTCATGTTGACCATATTGACCATGATGAACCTCAAGTGATCTCTCTAAGATAAATCCAAGATAATCCACATCTTGATGCAAGTCCTTCCCATGCTTCAAAAATCCTAGATCCTAAGCTATCATGTATTTCAATGCCCATCATACCTATTTAAATTATTCCATCATTCCACCAAGAATCCCCCATGCATATCCAAACTCCTACATTTTCCTTATAACTGGCTCCATGTCAAGAAGGTAATCCAAAGTGTGAAGAAACAAATTCTATTAAAGATAAAGATCAAGATACTATCCAATCCTATCAAACATTTGACCAAGGTCCCATATCCCTAGAGTCTCATGATGATCCCCTTATAGATCCTTTAAATTCTTCCAAGATGATACCATTCCATCTCAAGAAAAAAGTGTCCCTCCAAGTCCTATATCTTATCCACCTCCTAAGAATTATCAAGATATCCCTTCCACCATTTCCAATGAGCCTATTGAAAACCAAGAGAAAAGTACCCTTTCTACACAATCCATTGATCCTCATCCATGTCAAGATAAAAGTATCATATCATATATGTGTCATGATCCTCTATGTCTACCTCAAAAAAATATCATTCCTCCTAATCCTCCTCATGATACTAACTCTACTCAAACTTCAGTTTCTCCTATCAAAAATATTATTGTTTCCATTGATATAAAAATAAATCTTGAAGATGATGGCCTAGTTGGCGATATAGCTCACTCTAAAGATGTTAATATCCCTTCTACACCTTATATCCCTCCATTTAAGCATGAGCATATACCTTCACAATCCTCAAAATCCATTCTTGGTCCATGTATACCAAATCTAAAGTCTTCATCCCTTCCATCCATATTGGGTCCTTATATACCTCTATCAACCATGCCTATCATTCCTAGCTCATCACCCACTTCCCCTATCATATATCAAGATAAACAAAGGCACACATACTTGATAAAATTCCTAGAACCTATCCATATGAACCCTCCATATCATTCCTATCCTTCCATGATTCCCAAAACCTTTGGAAGAAACTAGGATGTCAAATATAAAAATCATAATTTCGAGAATACACATACTTTCAAAGATCAACATGTCCATTAGAATCGACATGTGAATAAAAAGAAAGAAATAAATATCAAACAGACTACAAAGGTACACCAAGAAAAAATAAGAATCAAAGACAATATGGGTTCCTAAATCCCTCATTAAATAAATGTGTTCTAAAGCATCAGAAGGAAAAGGAAAATCAAAGACTATGTGGATCCCCAAGTTTCTCCTACAAGACTTGCACACAAAATAAAAATAAAAATTGACATTCAAGCTTCCAAAGGCTTGCAATAAACCTCCATTTAAACATATTCCATATTCCAAATCTATTTTGGGTCACTACATCCAAAAATCCACTACCTTAAATACATCATCACCTCCTATGTCCATTTTGGGTCCTTGTGTACCAAAATCTGCATTCTTTCCTCCATTAAAATCTCAAGCTTCCCAATCCATTTTATTTCCATCATTTCCTCACCCCTTGAAGTGTGTGTTAAATTTTATCTTGCCAACATTTTCATCCACACATATACATGCTTCTTATCCTCCCATATATTATCCAACGCCAATGTTCTATCCTTCCATCTTTCTTATTCCATCATAAGCATAAATCCTTAACCACCATCTACCTTCATCATCCATATCATCCCCTTACCATCACCTTATCAACATCTTTGAGCATACTTTCAATATCCATGGTCCATTATAGCATATCTTTCAAGGGAATACTATCCAAAGAGAAAGATGCTTGAGTCCCTCCATTTTTTGGCACATGTTCATTACCTTCAAAAAAAATCAAAAAGAAAGAAAAAGAAGAAAAAATGAAAAAAGAAAAATAAAAGTAAAGAGAAATAATCCATCCTCCGGTGAAAACTACTTCTTGTGGTGCCTTGGACAGTACCATGATGAAAACTTGGCAAATAGGTATCATGTGTAGCCCACCTTGTACTCTACACTTGGGGGAAAGTTTCATCCATACCATCTTAGCCATTATATCCTACAATTATCCATCATATCCCGCACCATTGATTATCTATCATTTATCCCATTTACGTACATATTCCCTTTTCCACTGTTGATCTCAAGACAAGGTTGAGAATTTCCATGAATATTAGGTAGCATATCCATTTATCCTATCTATCAACTTATTCTTATTTGCTTGTTGCATCCATGCTACCTTATCATGATCTTGCTTATCTTAACCATTTCTTCCATCATCATGAGCTTCATCCTATCCATATATACCCTTTGGTCTTGATCAAAATGAAGGACATAAAATGCAAAACACATTCTCAAAAGCCTCTTGACATGTCCCCACCTTTGGACAACACATGCCTTTCATTTCATCATGTCATTACCCTATATGTTATTTGAAACAATGATATTAGCCTACATTGCCACATCTTTGTTTCTCTAACCAGGGTAATCTTAAACAAGACCGTCCTTGAGGGCCACATTACACAGCCTTCCTCCATAATTTTCATATTCACTGTAGTCCAATCGGCTCATTCATCCAATCGTGATGCCCTACACCTTGCTATACATTAGGGGCAAACAAATGTGATCTTGCTTGAGAATTAGTGATCAATTTAAAATTCCAACATAAAAATCATAAAATCTTTAAAAATCTAAAAAAATTATAATATCTTTAAAAATCCAAAAAAAATCATAAAATCTTTTTTTTTAAATTAAAAATAAAAAAAATAAAAATTGCAATAAACACAAATTCACTATCCATGTGCATATATTTATGCATTCTATCATCCTTGTACATATTCATAATAAACCTTCAACTGCATTATCTTCGTTACTCAATAAAAGCTTTTATCATGGTTTGAAATTTTGTCTTAGTATGTCATCATTGTCAAATTAAACTAGGGGTGAAATCCATACTTAGTGAGCTTGTCAAATCAGACACAAGCATAACACAAATGGGGTTAAGTAAAAATCAAAATAAAGACCAAAAGTCAACACTTTTGAACATTTCAAACATCCAAAACCAAAGCATCAAATGAAATCTAGAAAACTTGAATATCAAACCAAAACACCACAATCAAGATCAATACAGTAAAAATGGGTGAAATTATTCTGGAAAATGGATCAAATAACAATGGCAAATATGTTCAAATGTCGATTCTTAATTTTTGAAATCATTTCTTTTTAGTAGCTCAAGGATGTCTCTGGATTAGAGAAACAATGATAAGCATGATCTTTTCTTTTTTTCTACTTGTAGGGTTAATTTGTATTAGTACGCAAATTCATCTAAAGACATGATCATCAAAGAATCATTTAGTACATTTACATATGAAAAGGATTAATTCTTTGTATGTTTAGGCAAATTATGTCTAGGACATTTAGGTTTTGCATACCTTAATGTCAGGATCAACTTGCAATATTGAATCCGATGAAAGCATTATGTGTACCATCATGATGGGAATCTAACTAGTGAAGGTTGTACCAATTTCCATGTTCCAAAAGAGCTCAATGATGATAATAGAAAAATAAATGATCTGGTGAAAAATGACAACAGTTTAGTTGCATTTGTTGGCAATGCGCCAGCGTCCCTCACGAGATTCATGACATGATTTAATAGCCTCTTGTGGATTCTATAAGTCTAGTGGTTGTATTGGGCATTGACAGGTCGATCTTTTGGTGCAACAATAACCAATACTTATAAAAAGTGGTATCAGAGCTTGGTCACAGGTTCGAATCTATGTAGGTCACGATGAGTGATGCTAGAAGGGGAATTTTTGACAATGCGTCGGCATCCCTCACGAGACTTGCAACATGGTTTAACAACCTCCTACGGATTTTATAAGTCTAGTGGTTGTATTAGGCATTGACAGGTCAATATTTTGGTACAATAGCAACCACTACTTCTAACAACATTTACATTTTGCATTCATGTTAGGTTTAAATCTTGCATTCATTGAACAATGGAATTTCAAATTGACCCTGTATCATCAAAACATCCAAGTAACCCTATCAATTCAAACATCAATCAGTCAATCATCTATCGATCATCTTAATCAATCCAACATAAAAAAATCATCCATCTTATCTACTCAATTGAGATTTCTATCAATCTCGACGAGCACATCTATTTTCGATCCTCTAGATCCCAAGGTTGAAACATCAAACCCTAATCCTATCATCACATCGAAATACACGTTGAAAAATATTGACTTATTCATCAAAAAGGCATACAATCTAGTCTTTGAGACACATCAATGATCTAATCTAACTGGGGCAGTTACATTTCTCATCAATTTTTATCAAGAAACAAATCAAAATTGGAATTTAATTAAAAATTCACAAAATCTTTAAAAATCATAAAATTGCAAAAATCACATAAACATCAGAAAATCATTTCAATTTGTTTCCCGAAGGGGCATACTATCATGAGATCACAAAATCATCAAAATTAGGGCATTTTTCAAATCAGGGACATTGGAACTCAAAAATTCAAAATCGAAGTCAAGACATTGAAATTGATTAAAATTTTGAAATCAAAGATCCATATCAATGCTTTAACATCAATCAGATCAGCATCATATCATCAAATCGATCAAATTAGGATCTTGACATCAAATCAGCAAAATCAGACATCAGACATCAAATTTTATTTGAACCAATGCACTTCGCACATTGATTCAAAGAGGGGCAATTGTATACACCTAAAAATAGTCAAAGAAAATATTGATTAATTTTAAGCCATTTGGATTAATTAAAATTTAAAAAAAAATTAGCTATATAATTGAATTAATCATTTGATTATATAGTTCATTAATTAATTAAATCTAATTCAATAAATCATACATGGCTAAATTAATTAATTCTCTTAATTAAATTGCTCCTAAATTCCCTCGCCAACCACTACATGACAAAAACCAAATCAACCAATGAGAGAAGAGGAAAAAGTGCACATGGATCACTCCAAGGCTTTTCTATCTTGACCATTCAATCTTGAGAATCAATCTTGTCCCTTCAAATCAGACACATCATCAAACTTAACCTCAACTCTATCTTGACCATGGTTAATCTAATTCACCCCCTACACCTTGGGAAATCCTATAAATAGGACGCACAATTATAGTTAAATATCCATCTTCATTTTAGAGCAAGTGCATTATATTGTATTTTTATTTCATAAATCATTGAGAGCATTATTATCATGTCAAATTTAGTTTAGAATCATTTCATTTTACCATACCTTAATGGACGAATTGGGTCTTAATCTCATGTTCTTAAGAATATAGCATAGAATTGCATATCATATCATTTAATTCTCATTTCTTAGGTTGTCACTTGAGGATCTAGTTGCAGCTGAGAGCATAATTCAAGTCCCTAGGATTAGAGATCCATATAATGCTCTTGATTTCTTTCAGTTCAATTCAATTTACCTAATCTAATTGTTTATCATGATTTTGAGTTAATTAAATATCAAATTAATGTTCTATGAAGGTTTTTAATTGTAGATTTACACGCGCACACACACACTGACTATCAAGACACTCTAACCATCATCCATCCTCTCATATCAATGCAACATACTAGTGCATAAAGGACCAAAAAAAAGGCTACTAACAAAGTTTGCATAAACATTGAATCAATAGCATGGATATAACTAATTCACATCCAATTTATTCCACTACAACCAATGGGTAGCTAATCCAAGCATAACTTGAAGATCTAAAACCAATGGCAAGCAAACTCATCATCACATTAGTACCTTGCATAACCGAGAAAACAAATAAGATAACATGTAGATCTCAAGATGTAAAAACCATATCACACACAAATATAATTTTTCAAACATATCCACAATTGATTATTATAGTCAAGGAAACAAACAAGCATCCAAGAGATAAGAACAACCTCTTAAAACTAGACCGCACCACCGTCAATCAATCATATACATGATCATGTTATGTCAAAGCTCAAATGCACATGAACATCTCTAACATTCATCACTATTGTTGAACTTAAACTCAAATCTCACTATATCAAGACTCCATGTCTCCACACATGTCAATCCATATTTTCAAACAAGGAGAGAACCTATGTGCCTATCGCCATTAAAGTCAAAACTCTAAAAATACCTAGAACCCTCTATCAAGAAGAACCAAATATTATAATCAATAGTATAATCATCCAAATCTCATGATGGACTCCTTAAGTTTTTTCCTCTTGAATAGTTTGGATGGTCACAGAAATGCACTCTAAATCTCAAGCTCTTACAAGTGATTAAAAAAGTACTAAACTCTTTTTGCCAATCTAAGTGAAAAATCATTTGCACCACCATGTAGTTGTTGGCAAGTGGCCTAATGATTACAACATAGAGGTTGTCATTTATGGCAACACTACTTATCGACATGATCACTTGGAGTACAATTTAGTTTTAGATGTTCGCACTGGAAAAATGACTAAATCCATAAAGCAGTTGATAGGGTACAGTTGTGCAATTTTGACTGGAGAGCATAGTTAATGAAGAATTAAGTCGTGCGAGCTTAGAGGAATGTATTAGGGGATGTAATATACCTCCAATTAAGGTTGTTTGTAGTTTGAAGTTGATTGAAGAAAGTTACAGCATGATCTAGGTATGCGAAGACAGTACAATAGTAAAACAAGGCAGATGAGTGGTTGTGATGTTTAAGGGAGTAATGTGTTGAATCCAGAGGTGCTACCTTAGATTTTGTTTGGGTCTTACCCTATCTTTGTGGATGTATGATTGCCGACTATGTATGTACTAATTGATTATGTGTTAGACACGCTATGTGATGTATTTGTGAGCTGACTGGAAAGGTTATGAGATCAAGTATATCTGCTTTGAGATGCAAAGTTATGAAGTATGGTTGGTATGCATTATGATGTCAGAATAATGCAGAGGATGTTGTGAGCTATTACTGGAACTTATTTGGCATAAAAAATGTTGTTTTAGTTCATTTTCATTGTTACATGATACTTGTGTACTATTGGACAGAGAGCCCTTTGTAAGAGCAGTGAGCTCCATTTTGTATTCACCCCTAACAAGGTTATAGACTCCTAATAGGGCTTGTCCTCTAACAAGGACTTGTACTAATATAATATTCTACTCCTAACAGGGCAAGGTCTCCTAATAGGGACACAATACTTTTAGTGCATCATTTGTGGGTACTATCCCCGTCGGGGTTTTCCCTTGACTAGGGTTTCCTTGAGAACAAATCATGGTGTTATGAGTTATTTATTTTATGTGTATGTTCTTATTTCAATTATTGCATGGTTGAGTTTGAATTGGTTCAAAACGAATAAAAGCATTGCAATACTATTGGTTGCCCACCAAGATCAAGTCTTGTTGAGTGCATGGCTCCGACACCATTAAGGGATGAGGCCGAGATCAAATACCCCTCAGTCGTCCTTGGTTTTTAGCTGAAAAGGTTATCTCAACCTTCCAAAGAAAAATAAAAAATAAAAAATTCAAGGGATCAAATTTAGAACCCAGATAGGAAAAAAAGGGACGAAAGCAATAAATGTGTGTAAGCAAATCAATTTATTTGTGCAAGAAGAATTATGAATTGCAAATGGTAGGAAAGCAAAGAGAGCATTAAAACTAGAATGTGTCAAATAATATAAGAATATAGATACTATTAAAAAAAAGTCATTAATATTATTTCACAAGTCAATTCAAAATAGATGAGGAATTAATTTTCTATCAAAATAGATGTTATATCAATATCTATTGATAAATTAATTTTCCATCAAGATATATGTAATATTAATATCTATGGGCAAAATGTTAGATATGATATTTTTTTTATAGCTTAGATAAATTGTGTTGAATATTTATAAAAATAGTCATTCATTTCTCAAATACTTAGACAAGGGGGATTTTAATGAAATGAAGTAATATGATTAAAAAATTTGAATTAAATTATTAAAAATGTTCATTACTGTTGTGGTCATGCCATTTATTTCTTAATTTCTTATTACATTTTCTTAAAAAAATAAGACGAAAGAAAATGTAATAAGAAATTAAACTTTAGTTTTTAAAGAGTTTGTAATAGAAACATGTGTTATAAAGTAAGTAGAAACTAATTTGAAATGAAATATTTAAATAAAGTTGATTTAAAAAAATATTAATTTTAATAGTAGATTTTCAAAATTTTATAATACAAACATATAATAATCTTTTAGAAAGAAAATATAGTAATGAAAGAAACTTTCATTTAAACATGTCTTTTGGATAATTAATCAAAACTGTGATAAATTTTTACTTTTCCAATAAAAACATATCTTAGTAAAAAAAATTAAGTCTTTTCTACAGAATATATATAAATAAATAAATAAATTTTAATTTTAAAAAAATATTTAGTCTTTTTGAAAAATGATATCCCTCAGCTTATTTTACGAATATAAGTATGCTAATTAAATATAAACATCAGCAACAATTTAAATATGTATTTTTATAAGTTCTATGTCACATGTTTAGAATAGCTAGTTTAAATACAGGAATGTAGCATTCTATCATTAATGGTCAATATAGTCAACAAATGCAACTTTCAAAAGAATAAACTTAGTGATTTTTATAGTATTGACCTGAGAACAGTATTGCCAAAAAAGTGCAATCAATAATTCGAGATCAAGCGTCTTGAATTTATCAAATATTTTTGGCTCTAATTGCCAACTTCCACTATCCTCACGTGATATGAACAGTGCGGTAAATCAATTGTGAATACTCCAATGAAGCCCAAAGAAATAGCGAATTTCTTGAAATCAAAACAAATCGGTAAACCAAATGCATACAAAAATCTTCAACTTGCTAAAAAATCAACGGGATGCGTGTTACTTGTAAAGGTCATTCTGCAATGTGCAGTCATCTCTTCCATCAACATCTTCAATACAAAGACGGGCAAAAGCAATTAACCAATTCAGAAACTATGGCGGCAATTTCAGGACTGTCGTCAATCGAACGCCCAGTTTCTAACAATGATTCTATAATTTGATTTTGAGTTGTCAATCCCTTAACGAATATAGAATTTGCATCAGAACAGCAGCATGGCAAAGCTAGATGTCAAATTTCTTAGGTTGGTTCCAGTAAACAATGGTTCTCATAATAGAGCTAATAAAATGTCCTTGTGGAAAGAATTTTGCTTTCGAGTTCTGTTTTTTTGTTCCTTTATCTAAAGGCTTTGTTCCACAGTCTTGGCGCCGTTGAATCTGCAAAATTAGGATATATTTCATTCAGCTCTCTCTCAGACATGGCACAAAATATGCATAAGTAGAGACAAACAAGCGATGCATCCTATGTTACTTGAAAAAAACCAAAATCCAAAAATTCCTCAAGTATTATTTCATCTTGAGTTAATTGAGAAATCCAAATCCACAAGTCCTGAAAGAACTTTTTTTAAGGGCCATAAAGGTTATTGCCAAATCTCATTTTTTTACAAATTACTTCATAAAACAACCTGGTTATGGAAAGTAGAAGTAGAACATAACTATTCAGTAAATGCAATACAGCATCATTATAGACCTTCCGTGGTAGCTTTCTGTTGCACATTCCAATATATATATATATATATATATCCACAACCAAAAACAAACAGTCCATATGTTCTAAGAAGGTAGCAGCCTATCCAAATTTCTCTTCCAGGATAACAGAAAGGCCCAATAATCAAATTTTGAGTTACGAGATAAGCTGAGCATGTACAAAAAGGAAAACCTGAGGGAAAAGTAGCCTTAGTCATCCTTCAAATGTGAAATAAACATAATAAATGATGTAATTCAGACAACGCTTGGATGATTAGAAACATGTGTTGTCGATGTTACTATAAGAAAATTAAAAAACTACAAGTTGAAACACAGGAAAAATAAACACAAACCAATCCAATAGAAGAAAGAAAGCATGTTGTGCTTTCAAAATGGTATCGAGCCTCAAGCCAGGTGGAAAATTTCAATCTTGATATTCCTTGCGATCTTTGAATGGAAATTATCATCAAGAACGTATCAGCCTCTGGCCAAATGGGAAAAGAAGTGATGGCATTTGTTTGGAAGTAAATCTACAAGATCAATGAATTAGAGACAGTAAAATCGATATGTGCAATCCAATCTCATCTTCTTGAAAACAGTATAGTGGAGAATTGTAGTTTCTACAATCCATAATGTTGAAAAGAAACAAGCCCAAGGAAAAATTTGATGTGTACAAAAGAATTTTACTGACAATGCAGGCTACTCTTTGTTGCCCATCATTGGGATCTGATAATTATTACAGCTAGGAACTACTTATCTAGATAATTTCATGTACGCCAAGAGGTCAGAAACCAAAAAGGAACTCCTAACTATATATGGTTCCCCAGATCTTGTTATACAGAGATATAAATTTAGGGAGCTCGTATCTGTAATACTTATCACTCATGCTAGTGATGGTTCACATAGTGGCCTAAAAAACAAATTAAAAAAATGGACTATGCAAATTTTCCTGAAGCTTGTTTCGTTTAAATATTATAGTAGAAGAGTGACTTGTTTGCAACAGTGCCAAGTCTATTGAGAAATTTCCACTTTGCGTTAGGCTCAAAAACATCATAGTTCGCCAATAATGGTGAGAAAGAAATACATGGCATGACCACAACTGTAATGAAATATTGATGCTTATAAAACTTTAAAATACAGACCAATACCCAGCTACTCTAGCAGAAAGGAGATTCAGAAATGAAACAGAAACTTGGAAAGAAATTCATGGAGTGCAGCTTAATCAAAATCCCAACGCACCTCAGAAACAAAGATTCACGGAAGATTCCAGGCAAAGTTGCATGGATATGGTATCAGATACGGATACGGCCATTTTTGAAGACGCCCAATATGGATACGGTTGGATACGACATTCATAACAAATATGCATAAATTTAACACAAGTTGCTAAGTTATTACAGGATATTTTCATTACTTTAAAAGCAATACAGACTTATAATTGCTACATACATGATTATAAGTTGATTTAAATATTTTAATTTACAATATTCAAAAAATGGTAGAGTTGCTTTGGAATATAACCCAAAAAAATGGGTAACTGAAATAGAGAAACATTTCATTTGGTGCAGGTTTCTGTTCATACCAGCAAAAACAATCGCATGATTGAAGTTTGTTTTAATTAAGTTTACGAAGATTTATGTCAAATTTTTAAAAAATCAAATCACATAGTATTTGGCAAAGTCAGAAAATCAAGAATATTTGGGCACGCATGGGTAGGGAATCTGATGTGTATCCATGCCATATCATATCCATATCCGATATGGATACCACTACAGATATGGGGATACGTGTGTGCGAGGAGGGGCAGAAGAGTATCCAGCTACTCTGATTCCAGGAGATTACTGAAGAGCTTCCCTGCCAGTTTATTTGTTTTACAACAATTCATGAGGTTGTCTGTTTTCAGAAACCAGTTTTCAGAAACCAGGACCCATTTTATGATAGGGTTTTGTTTCCTGCTTTAATTTTCAGATGGTAAGAACTTGGTTTGTCACTGGATGAAGCCCCTAATAAGACCTGCCCAGCAAATTTTGTGCTGGCAACAGTAAAAGCACAAAATAGGCATCACGAAGACATTTGTTCAGAAAAACTGGCCAAAACAGGCTGATCCTAAATTTATTCTCCCCATATTCAAATGCCCTGTAACACCACCAGGTAGCTCTATATGGCTGCAACCCAGGTAAACAAAAGAAGTGGACAAGTGATTGTAACCCATCTTGTTATTATTTAATATTAATTTATTTTATCAGAATATTTTAAGAACTCTATTTGAGCCAAATTAGATGTATTGTTAATTATTGTATTGTTGGCTTACGCAGTGTGCTAATCACTTTTGGGATTGTATAGCTGGATCTAAAGGGTTTCTTAACTGACAACTGTTTGTTAACATAGATAGTTTCAGATGTCAGGTTAAAAAGCGCCCGTTTGACAAGTTCTCCAGGAACACAGAGTTGAACTGTAAGACTACCTTGTGCAATAAAGCTATTGTTCTTGTAGACTCTTCTATGTTGCACGTGTGTAATTATATTCTGCAAGAGTTTTATTTGGTAGTGTAGCATTTTGTTGTAAGCATTTCTGGCATAATTGCCTATATGACGTTGGGCCAGGTTGAAGTGCAATCAGTCAACAATAAACATTGACAACAGCACATTATAAAGATGTAACCTAAATGAGAGTGAAAGGTTCGACTATTTAAGAACTAAGCAAGACTGAAAAACAAAGAGAAGATGAACTAACTGAAGACTTCAAGTATTTGTGAGGTCTCTCGGTCTAAGAGTGCATCAAAGAAGAATTCAAGAGAAACATAACTCCAACAGATTCTATTTGGGGCAACATGGCCATCACTAAAAAAGGTGATTAGTTGTTGAATAATTTTCCAAGATTCCTCACAGGGGTTGAAGGTGCCATATTTGCCAGATCTCTGTGCTAAACATAACATGAAGTACAAAGCATATGAATTTACAACAGCACAAGAAAAGGTCTCATCAACAAGATAAGATAACATCTGAAGACCAACACTGAACAAGAAGGTATTAATGTCATTGGACCCAAACAAAACCAATTGAAAAAGACATCACAATCAGGGAGTGGACCAGGAACTCGGACAGCCTACTAAAATGATGGAACAATAGAGAAATAGTCTGAGAACTAGCTCAATCCAAAATTCAGTCAAGACAAGTCTGGAGTAGAAGCAAAGCAAAAGCTGGGGCCAAATGCCAGTAGATGCAAGACCTCAAGCTGAAATGAGTGAGTTAAGGTTGCAAGACAACCTCCATCTTCTTGAGGAAGTGGAGACCTTGCCAACCAGGTTGGACTGAAGAGTATTGCAGAAGAATCAATCAAAGAATTGACAAGTACAACAAGGTAATAGCAATCACTAGAGTGTAGGTGAAGAAAACACAAGTCCCAACCCAAGGATGGAAAACAAAAGGCTCAACAAAGAAAAAGAATAAGTTTGAAAAGGCCATGGTTAAGAAATGAAGGCAGACCTATGATCAGAGAAGTGCAGTGACCAGCTGACTTTCGTCAGACAAAGCAATAACAAACTTTGGTGCCAGTGGTAGCATATTTAGCAGGGCATTCAAGAATTTGAGAATGTCATAAGCACTACCTTACCTGTCTCAACAATGACCGTGACATGGAACATGAAATGGCACACCTCATGCTACCAGTTAGATCAACAAGAAGCTACACTAGTAGAATATTGTAGACATGGAAAATTGGCAAAGGTTTAAATCAATTAAAAAGTGCAATCAAATCATCAAAATAATATGAAAAATCAATAAATGGAACAAAGGCAATTCAAATCAAAGAAAAATTCAATTAAATGATTAAATGATTAAATAAAGCTTGAAAAGGGGAAAAACACTAAGAAATTGATTAAATTCAATTAATGACATAGTTGTTGAAAGCAAAAAATCAAAATGAACCTCTTACCCTTCATGGCTAAATTTAATTACTTTAATTAATTAATAAATATGAAATTCTCTCAACAAAGGAAAAAGGAGACAAAATGGACACAAATCACTCACTTTTGTTGAAATGGTCCAGCCTTTTGAAACCATTTAAATGTTTGTCCCCCAATTTAGGGACAAAGCAAAGCCAATTGACCTTACCCAAGCATAACCATGGTTATCTCACTCTACCCCCTACCCTTGGGAAAATCTTATAAATAGAAGGCATTTTGAGGCATTATTCATCCACTCCATATCTTTGAATTGCAGCAAAGCTCTGTCAATTTGCATCCATATCACTCACTTATCATTTGTCATTGCTAATTAGCTTAAATTGCATTGATCATAGTAGATTGTTCATCAAATAGAGCTAGAATTTGATAGAATAGATCTAAATTTGCATATCATATAGCTTAATTCTCATCTTTAGAGTGTCACTAGTGAGGATCATAGCTGAGAGCCTCATTTACCACTTTATTTTAGAGATCCATGAGATATTTAGATTAATTGTGCATTATTTAGATTAGTTTGCTTTGAATAGTGTAAATTCTCTTTAAATCTTGTTATTTCATGAAGGTGTAAATCACTCACACACAAATATACTTTAGGAATGAAACAAAAACAAGAGAACATTTGCATGGAGATAAAGCTTAATCCAAATTTTAAACCAAACCAGAACCAACGGTTCAAAAAGAATTCCAGGAGATTATTAAGAGATGCCTGATCTGTTTGTCTGTTTTAGACAAACTCGCAACTTGTCCAATTCCGTAAATTAACCTGAGCTTTTGGTGGAACACTGCAATTTCAGGCAGCAAGACCTTTGGTTTGTACACTGATAAAGCCCCTCATAAGCCCTGATCAAAGGTTGTGTAATTGCAACAGCAAAAGCACAAGATTAAACACCATTGAGGAAAATCCATTCAACAGTGCTGGCCAAAATCAGACTGCAGGGGAACTCGCAGATCCTAATGTTAATGCCCCATATTTAAAGGTTCTACAACAACAGCAGATAACTTTGATAGTGATGCAATCCAGGTAGACACAAAAGCTGGAGTAACAATTAAGCCAATCTCACAACAATAGACCCCAGCCAACAGGAGCAAAAACTCTGGATTCAGCAGGCAAGTTGACCCAAAACTCTGGAGAATTCTAAATGATCCATTTATTTCCAGTAACCCCTATATGGCAACTTGGTAACTCTTTGCCAACCAGTAGCTTAAAATAGGCGTGCTAAAGCACTAAAGCTACAAACAGAGAGTCGTGCCATATCATGGTAGTTTAATTATGGTGGTAGGGCAAATATTTTTTTGAATCAATATTGTCCTCAGGTAAAAAATACTCTAGCATGCAGCACTAGGTAGTTAATGCAGTAATAGGGTTTTTTAAGCTTGTTCGATCAACGATGTTGTTAGAGGAATGCTGCTTGTGCATCTGTATTGCCATCAGTATAAGCAGCATTCTATCTCAGAACTCCAAGCTCAACAGGCACTGCTCTGAGCTTTTGATGTAATTATTAGTATATTCCATCTTTGGATGTTTATCAAAACAAGTTCCAGAACTTGGAAGGGGGTATGGTTTCCCAAACAGAAAAACCTTCGTAAACATGATTCCCCAATCACCCCAAAATCAAGAGAAGCTTTAGGAAATGACTAATGAAGAACAAATTATTGAAAAATATGGACTACTGGACACCAAAGAACCCCAAATCTAGACCATCTAGTAATGCCCCAAAAACACTAGAAACAAAACCCTCCAAAGGATTTCCTGCAACAAAGGCCCAAAAACTTTCACCTATGCTACAGTCTGAGTTGCACCAATTGTCACTGGTCAAAACATAGAATTACTATGGACATATATTATAATTTTAGTTTGTGGTTTTTAAAATGGTTTTCTGTTAATTTGCAAGTCATTAGTCAATTGCAAATAGCTGCCTTGAAAACATCAGTTTCTCAGGAAACGGGCTTTGGAATGTACTAGCCTTTAGTTTGTGATTTTTTAAATGGTTTTCTGTTAATTTGCAAATTGCTTGTTGTACACAAACACTGGCCTAAGAAACATCAGTTTATCAGGAACAGGTTTTAGAATGTAATAGCCTCCAGTTCCTTTTCTGAAAACACAAAAGAAAACATGGAAGATCAAAAGAAAATTATATTCCCAAGATGTGTTTGACAGTAATTTTCTATGTTGCACCGACAATGGGAAAAGAGTACATTATAATTGAAGGGATAGCCAGGTCAAAAAATGAAGAAAACTTTAGGGTGCACTTCTTAAGGGAACAATAGGAAACAAGGATTTGCCAAGAAACCACATTGGAGATAGTAGAAACTTCCACAAACTCTAAGATATGATATCGATAACTCCTAGAAACTTGATACTTTCAAAAAGTTGGACTTCAGCCTCAGTTACCTTTTAGAAACTCCTAGAGAATAGGAGAAATTGCCTGAAACATATTTAGAGGATCCTACCCTTCTCCAGGAGCTTCCACGAATCTCTTGGAGGCAAAAAGGTTTCAGAATCCAAAAAAAGGAATCCAAAGTACCAGAAATAGTTTTCAAAATCTCGGAGTACCATTTGCAACTAATGAAGATTATTTTACAATAAAGAACATTTTGCACAACAGTAACCAAATAATAAATACTAAGCTTTAAAGAAACGTAAACATAACTAGCCCTATGACAGAAGGATCCCCCAATGAAGCTTCATGCTGATGGGGATGATGGCATGACACATGCCAGTAGGAAAAGAACTTCCGACAAAGCACTATAAGAACTGGTACAGATGGAACCACCAGAATATGTGATAACATTTTCAACTGTAAGCATCAGCTGATCAATATCCAGGGAACTGATGGCAGTTACAAAGAGTGTAAGGCGAAAGTATACCCACAACTGCAGTCAAAACTTATACTAAATGAAGAGACCATATATATGTAAGAAAGTCAATACACTGAAGTTACAAATAACTACATATAGATTATGTCCATAGAAGAAGCTGTTTAAAATGGAAATTAAGGCTTAACTTTTATCTTTTCAATCTGCACAATGCTTTAGCACTACTGTAAGGTTCATTTCTCTAGTTTGTTCCAAAGAATCCTAACTGAGAAATTTTTTATTAGCATTTACTCTATGGTCTGCACTTGGTACAGTTTTTTAAGTACTATATACAATATAATAATATATATAAATTTTTGTTTACCAAGAAAATAGCTTTTGAAAAAATGCAAAGCAATATGTTTCACTAGACATGGTGGAAGAACCAATGCAATATGTTAAAAAGCTCAACTCATTCAAAACAGTCACCATTGGACGCTCTAGAATACTAATGGCTCATTTCACTCTGTGACACAACTTTAGAAAGGTTGTGTTGTACTTATAATCTTAATGCCAGCGGCAACCTTTGAAAGACATGTTCATAACTGTTATTTATGGGCAAACATCAGTGGATTCAATACTCTAAGATGCATATCTGTATGATAATGGTCTACAGTTACACAATTGAAAGGAAAGCAACAGATAAACTATAGTAACACCAAAAATTTGGCATATTACCTGAGAGATCTTCCCATTTTTTAGGTGATACCGAACTCCTGACCAGTCAATGTACTGTGTAAAATGTGAATAAAATGCTGACAGAGGATATAAAAAATTATCAACCACCATTGCTATAAATACCTGTATCAAGATATAGCACATGCCCAGGAACTAATTAAGTGAAGAAGTTAGACAAGGAAAGCCATTTATCCACTAAGCCCACTAAGTAACAAGTTAAAAGTATAAGCATATTAGATAATAAATAAGAATTTCAATGATACATACAAGACCCCAGTTATATTGATTGATAGAGACGCATGGCTCCTCTGGAGATAGTGCATTGCAAAGCTCAATTTCGACTCTTGTAATGTTCCGAACAGAAACGATTTCTAGTACGGTGCATACAGCCAAGCAACCAACAAGAATCAAGCCTGTACAAAAGAATTATCAGGTTCTATTCTTTATTCAATTGGAACAAGGTGAAAATTGACAAATGAACGTTCAAAGATCAATACAAAAGATTCTATTAAATTATCATATTACCCTATAAATTAAATTAACCAACCAATTTATAAGGAATTTTGAGTTTTCCATATCAATAAGAAATCAAATGTCAAACCTTTGCCCCTGTTAATGGGATAATTGAAAATAATAAAAGAAGCAAAGCTCATTGGAAACCTGAATGGGGGTTTTTCAAATTAAACTTCATGGCACTTCTAAATGTAATCCTGTGGCTTGGCAGGAGCAGGTGGATAGTGTTATTCTCAAGGTTTGTTTGTGAAGGGGGGTCTTTTTTTCTTAAATCACAGAGAAACGAAAGCTTTAGTGCTCCTGGGTCTTAAATTAGCCTCTTCTATGGGATGCAAAATGATATAAATTAATGGGGATTTTCTGATAATGATTAGGAGATGCATAAGTAAATGTTTGAATGACTTGAAGCTCAAAAATTTCTAAGAAAATTCAGAATATAGGTCCTCTGTTTGAACCAATCTCCATTTATCATTGTTATAGTGAGTATAATCAGGTAGTTGATCGCTTGGCAAACACTTTGATTTCTCAATTCTCTTTCTTGGCTAAGACAAGAATTGACATGGAGTAGAAGGAGTTAGATGATGTTTTAAACGTAGATTACTTGTTAATGTACTCCTCCTAAGCTACATTTCTGCTTGCCCTCTGAAAGATGGTATGATTAAAGTTTATAGAAGTTAATTGGAAGCCACCATACCAAGAACCTTATGTGGCACCAACAAAGGCATGTTATATTAGTTGTTCAAGCCTTCAAGGGTCTCTTTGTCTATGCCATTTGTGTCTTTTTTAACATGTGACAAGTTGTCATGGGGTGCTTGGTTAAGCAATGAGACAAAGCTCCTAGTATCCAGCTCTATTGCTATGAAGATGAGTAAAACAATTCACAAATATTCTCCTTATAGTGACATGGTCTTAGACCATCACCTAAGGTGAACTATCCATGTTGATTACACTACAACATTAGGTTTTATTGAATATAATCTAGGTGAAGATGGCATAATTAACACAAGGGAGAGACAAGCTCACACATTAAATGCAAAGGATTTTGCCCCTGATTGGGGGTCCACATGTCTGACATGGCAGTTAGTGATCCGGAAGGATTTGTTTTCTCTACATGTCAAAGTGAGGACTACAGTTTACAAGGCCAAAAACAAGTCTTTAATGACATCAAACTCTGAATATTATTACATATTTGGATTTCTTTCAAAAATTTATGCAAGTTTAAAAATATGGCACCTCATTTCAAGTCTGTATGGAATAGTTATGGCTTTTGGAAGATTGGAGAACAAATATTGTCAAAAGTGGTGGGTTTGCAAGAGCTAGTGGTAGTTTTGAAAGGGTCAAGACAGTTTTGAAACCACATCTCTATGAGAAATGGCGATTTTGCCTTATACTCGAAAAAACATCCCATGATGTTCCAATTTTAGTTGTCTCTTCAAATTCTCTAATTTTCTGGCATCCTATTGTGATGTAAAGGCACTATCTAGCCAATTGTAACCTGAATTGAGCAATTAAGAGGAAAACTGAAGATATTTTTGTAGCAAATTGAGCAAGTTCTAGGTTCCTAAAATTCATTGTATAAGAACAAGTAGTAGGGATGGTTTGTGTGTGATTTTCAAGGTCACTAGGAATAAACTAGTAGCATGGATTGCACCCTAAAACATTTTCAGGTCATCAACAGTACCATCCAATACTTCAACATCCTTTCTCTCCCATAGTGATTCTAGAAAGAATATATGCTCCACAGCCTTGGTAGTGTCTTTGCTAAAGATTGGGATTTTCATTGATTCCCTCCATTTTGTTTGGTTTCCTTTCTGTTTTTTATTTCCGAATTAGCAAACTCCACTTTCTTCACACTCTGATTATCTAGGGCTTTTGTTCTCTACTCTTGTCTCTCACCAATTTGATATCGAAATATTCTCTCCCAAGTATCTCGTCCCAATCAATCTCTTTCTCTTCCCTCTTCTTCCTCTTCTTTCTCTTGCAGTATCTCTTCTACCAAAATCATTCTACTCTTATATGGCTTATGGGATGGGTCTTAGTCAAGGGGTTGTGACTCTTCAAAATGTTTTTTCACCTTTTTGTTTGTTAGTGACATCTCGTTTGTTAATGACCTTAATTTATTGCATGAATTCACCTTATTTTCCTCTTCTTTTTATATTTCTTCTCTCTTTAATTTTCTTATGCTCCTATTAATTAATTCTTCTGGATACTCTTCTTGTATGGACAAGACCTTCTCTAGAGTTTTGATGAATTCAAGGAATCTGTCATCTAATTTCAATGTTATGTTTGAAAAATCCGGTTTACTTTAAGCCTTTAAAGCTTTTAGAAAGTTGTGGCAAGGTTGGAGCCTTCTTGCTACTACAGTCCCCTAACAACATTTTAAATTTCCCATAATCATGAATACATTGTTTTATGTTGGTTATTATTTGTTCTTTTTCTAAACATGAATCTATTTTCTTTGGTGTCTTCCACTCAATTTCTAAATTTTATTTCCCCTTGTTCTCGACAACACCCGCCTTAGCGCACATAGCAACAACCTCATTGCATGCTCAATCCTCTTATTTCCCAAATTTTTCATCCTTTTGTAATGTCTCTCTTCTCTTTCAACCCTTTTTCTTTGTCTTCTTTCCTAACTATTTGGGCTAGCCATTGTCACTTTGCTTGTTAATGCAATTTTCTCCTTAATCTCTATTGTATTTCTCTTTTCTTCTTTTTGCCTTGGGTATTTTTGCCTTGGGATTAAATTACTCCTTTATTGTTTCCCATGGTAATTATCTAGTAACTCTACTATTGGTCACATCTCTTCAAGGATTCCCTCAGGAATTCCTTTCTGTTCTACATCCCCTCGACACCTAACCCCCTTTCACAAGGTAGACACCAAGAAGACAATGTTACAAATTTTCACATCATTTTCATCTCCTTTTCTTGTACTATAACTAATTTAAAAAATTGAAATTCAAGGTTTTCCCATGCTATCCTTAATAAGACCTAATTGGGGTCCTGACAATGGAACTGATGTTAGCAAGAAATCTAGA
The DNA here is from genome assembly GCA_027943335.1 of Chamaecyparis obtusa. NCBI lineage: Eukaryota > Viridiplantae > Streptophyta > Pinopsida > Cupressales > Cupressaceae > Chamaecyparis > Chamaecyparis obtusa. The sequence goes on from BSBK01005717.1 coordinate 509,180, forward strand.
GAACACAGGCCGAAGTTCTGAGCCCCAAGTACTTTCTAAGTGTTGTAGTTTATACCCCAGACTTAGTCTTATCAAGGGAAGTGGGGATTAGATTAGGATTGGAGACTAACTATTTAATAGAACACAAAGAACACCACATAACATATCATATATACAACTCCAAAATATTTGCATTATTCATATCAATAAAGTATATCATATACAGCCTTATACCTCATAATGTGTCATATATCTTCCTCTATACTCTTCTATATATTCATACAATATCTATTCATATACATTCATATCTATCTTCTTCTACGGACATCTTGTCATTACATCTTTTGGCATACTTATATCTAATGGATGGGATGTGACCCATACATACTATGGGAAGTTCTTCCATAAGTAGACCGAAAAGGATCAGCCAACAATCAAACTACTTTCCCTAACTATGCAAAGTTTATTTAAAGAGCCGAACGATTGCCAACAAAACACAACCATACATTGACTCCTATAACTTCCCAAAGTTGAGAAACAATCAATGCATAGTTGGATACAACCATATTTACCAAACAGGTTAAAGGCAATGTATGCTAATTACAATGCAGGGAAGGTGAAGAAGAATATATAGAAGCTGAAGCAGGTTTCTTAAGATTGAAAACAACATAGCAAGCCTTTCTCAATCAATTGGGACCGTGAAACACATAATGGAGATCCTCATGGAAAAATTGGACCAAGGCAAGGTCAACTCCAATGAAGAACAAGAAAAACTGAATTCAAAATAGAGGCTAAAATTGAGATTTCATAATTGAAAGGAAATGTGGATTAAAAAAAGCTTGACCATTAGTTGGTGCACAATTGGAGGTATACACATTCCCTTACCTTAGAATAAAAGATTTACTTTTGTGGGTTGAGATTAGCAAAGCATGCTCTATCTTGGTTTGAGAGTCACTTGTATTTTGTGGCAATAAGAAAGAAAGCTCCGCAAGATCAATTTAAAATATTGATTGAGGAACAATTTATCCTGTGATATTGCTATCAAGATTCAATTGTGTAGCTTTCGAGTCAAACTCATTGACCCATGTTTCATGAGTAGTGGTTCACAAGAACCCATCTCTCATGAGAATGAATGGAACATTTAGCACTTAGTGCATCTAGGTGATCCTCATAGGGGTGATCTCTCATGAGAATGAATGGAACATTTAGCACTCATTGCATCTAGGTGATGCTCATAGGGGTGAAGCATCACCTGTGAGCATCACCCCTATGAGGATCACCTAGATGCACTAAGTGCTAAATGTTCCATTCATTCTCATGAGAGATGGGTTCTTGTGAACCACTACTCATGAAACATGGGTCAATGAGTTTGACCTGAAAACTACAGTTGATTCCTGATAGCAATATCACAATTTGACTTGCTGTGGAATGTACCTCCTACTTAACAATTTATCCTGTTTGTCATACAGAGCAAAAAATGTATAGAATGGCATTTCTGAAACTGCCCTAAGTTCCTAAAGTTGACTGTGTAAGAACAAATAGCAGGGCAGTAGGTTGTGAATGATTTTACAGGTGATAAGAGCTGGACTGGAGTAGATTAAGTGGGACTATGCTCATGTTTTCTGGAATTTTCCCCCACTACTGGGTTTCTCCAAAGTAATCACTTGTGTTACTCTTTGTGATGATTTGGCTCTCTCTAATTTCCTGCATTTTCTTGTTCATTCATAACTGTGTTCTCATTTAACTCCATAAGTTGATGATTAGCATATGGACTATTCAATGTAGTTTACAGATCAACTTCAGGGATTAGATTTTGGATGAAATCTTCCCTACTAATGATATCCTGCTCATTTTGGTAGTTTGGATGAAGATCCCCTTTATTTGGAGGAAGATTTACATCTTTCTCAGATGGCTAGGGTGGAATGCATCAGATTTGTGACCCTGGCAATGGAGAAAAGGAAAACAGATGTTGGCATTATCTTTTCAAAATTTAGCATTGTATGGGTATAACTCTCTGGAAATCTCAATCCTCTACACCCTCCCTGGGCCATCCCTCCGAGGGGTAGTTGTTGTTTATGTTTTTCATGGCACAGTTGTAGTTTTTGTTTCTCAGACTGTCAGAGGGACTTTGTTTTTGTTTTTTTAGTTGTCATATATGTGTGAATATTAGAGGCTAACATGGCTTAAGGCCTGGATGTAATAGCTTGTACCTTAAGGAGTGGGCCTCTATAGAACTTGCATCTAACCTATAGAAAAAAGTCTAACCTTCAAATGAATGTGACCATGTCGGAAATATATAATTCATCAAAATATGTGAAAGTATTATCATGCATACCAGTGTTTACAGAGGATTCACTATAAGGGTAATTGCTGAATGTGGATCGGAAAGCAGCAATGAGATGAAAGAATGCCATAATAAAAGGTGAGACATAACCCCACGAACAATAGCAGTGAAAAATAAATAGACCACGGTTCATTATCCAGTTCACATTTGTGTTGTATGACTCTAGAACAAAAGTCTGCTTCCTCAGGTAGTTCCAGTACCTGCATGCCAATAGCAGATTAAACAAAATAAAAGAACTACTGTCTGTAAGACTAAGTATAAGGTATACATCACCCAAAGATAATAAAGAATGCACCTTGAAAAGGTAAGATCGCTTGATAAAGGATGAACAAATATTGCAACTGGCGGAGAACTAATAAGTCTCTTATGTGCTCCTGTAAATTCAGGTCAGAAACCAAGTATTTCTTCTAATCAACATTTCAATCAACAAAACTAATGATAGATTAGACTGAAGACACAAAAGTGAACAGTATAAATACAGTATCTAAAAAAATATGAAATTTCAATGTCCTTTTAAAAAATCATTACCTTAGATGGCTAGGTAACCTACACTAAAACACAAGTATAACATATTATTATATAAGGATCTGATGATCTTCAGAGAGACAAAATTATGCTGTCAAATAAATAATGCATAATGCAGGGATGATAGATGGTGACTTAAACTACTTAGGTAATAAGTCTCTATAGGAAAATCTGTAAGTTTGAGCTGCTGTAGTCTCTCTCACTTTTTTTTCATTTTAAATTGAGATTTATTTTTGTGCTTTCTAGATATGTATAATTGTGATCCCAATTTTTGTAGTATAATTTGAATATATCAGCATAGAAAACAATGACAAGACACTAAAAAATGAAATGCAAGAAAAAGTAAATTAGATGGCAACATACCAGCCACAGCAGCAAGAGTCATATCATCAGAATAGCCTCCATTGCGAAGCCCCGTAACCAATCCATACCGATCTGTCCTGAAATCATCTGCATGCATCTAAAGCATAAGCAAATGCAAAATCTGTTAGTTTAAGTCTAAGGCATGAAAACCAGTCAACGTTATAAAGATTATGACCTCAGCAAGAAAAGATGATAAAATTACCATCATGCATCCACCCCAAAGAAAAAAGGTCCTTCCACCCGTAGCGAAACCCATCGAACAAGGCTGTGTACAAACAAAATCTCATGAATATATACTGCCTCTCGCAAGTATATGGATGTTTAAAACAATTGTCATGCATCTATCATCTGAATGGCAAATCTGAATCAATTTTCACCATACAAATAATGGCCACTCAAAACTACATCAGTGTGCCACTTAAAAGGATCACTATGTATAACTAGCTAATCCCACTGAATGAAGCAGATATTTCCTATTAATGCTTTGGCAATATCTTATCCTAAGACTTGACTTACCTAACAACATAATATAAGAACAGTTCTGTAATTGTATAAATGTGATTAACCCCATCTCCACGTTTCTCAAAGCTGTATCAAAATTACTAAAAGAAAGAAACTAAGAATTTTAGAAATAATACAAAATGCCTGCTCATCTAAAAATAGACAGTGTTCTTCAACCTTGTTACTTCCAGAATTTTATAAAACATCATTTATTAAGTATTATAATAAACTTATTGTGTATAGATATAATAGTAAACAATAACTTGATTTATTTGATTCTTAGATCCCCCAGTTATGTACATTTCTACATACATGTGTATTGAACTGAAACAAAATTAGTAACAACCTGTAAGACGTGCATATTGGAACCACCATTGTCACCAATAATGGCCAATGCACAACAACTAAATCAAAAGTTACACTCCATCTCCCTTAATGTGCTTTTAGGTGACGATAACTCTTAACTCTTATGTTCTCTGACATAGCTTAGCCAATAGTTCTTAGTTCTAATATCTGTTGACACCACTTGGCATTGTCAATCTCCTTGACCATACCTTGAACAGTTCAGTTCATCAATAGAAAATATAGACAAATTTGTAGTTGCATCATCTCCCCTAACAATTAATTGGAAGAACAAAGCAAATGACTATTGGAGTTTCCATAACTTCTATTAGTTGACTTCATGGCTCATATGACTCATATTACAAAAAAAATAGTAAATGAGAAGACAAGAATCTTATGCTCATGTTTTACAATGAAAAATCATTTACTCATCCATTTAAAACAGTATTTTTATTGTCAATACATAAACTATATTATTTAATCCTTTGTTGTTAACTCTAGAATTGAAAATGTCCTCTTGTATAATAATTGTCCCAATTCCATCTATACTTACAAAATCCCCATCCATGCTGTGAATTGTTTAAGCAATATCTTTTATCTTAAAAAATTTTAAACTTATATTACAGTACAAAACAAAATATTTACATCAACTGAGCATTAGAATTACAAGGAAAAAATCTCCCTACAAAAGGAAAACACCTTGGTTTTCAGCCCAATGGATGATAAATTCACATCCTTTTCAAAAATAAATCTGTACAAAATTTTGCAGCTTCTTTTATAAACAATGTGACTAGGTTCCTGGAATGTAGTCTGCTTCCTTATAAAACTCTGTCACCACCCCTTCTAGGGCATACTCTGCTTCCTTATAAAACTGTCACTGCCCCTTTAAGGGTATATTCTGCTTCCAGACAGGTCATCAGAGGGTTTCCATAAATAACAGTGACTCCTCTTGACAGGAATATGGGCTGTGATTTGCCCACTGTCAACCTCCAGCATCTCTTCATTCACTGAAAACCCTAGAGATGTGGATATTGAACAGTTGGGCAATTATTTGTGGCACCACCATTTCTTATGGAATATCTACCTAGAAATAGGTGTGGAAACTAGAATAATAAGAAGAAAATAACAATGCAGCTAATGAATGAATTAAAAGAAGCATTCAAAAGAATTATGGGAAATGAACTTTTATAGTTGTTTTTTGATTGATTAAACTAAAAGAGAATTGTTTACTTGAAATGAAATGTGAAAAGTCAAGGAAGGAATTTCCACTTGTCCAAGACTTAAGAATATTGGCTTCAAACCACATTTTTAAATGTGAAACTGGTCTTTGGTCTAGCCGCCCACTTTGGCTATAATTTGTTTCAACAAATATGGTCAAACCAATTATACGAGGATGTAGGATTTATACAGAAGTTGCCATGTGAGGCCTATTTCGTATACTTGCTACAGCAGGGGTAACACCTCAATGTGCTGTAAGATCTCATGTACATCAAGGCCAGTAAGTCTGCAGCAGTGCATAAGAACTGATAAAGGATCTTGAATGTTGCCCATCATAAGCAGCAGTTGGAGAGCTTACAGACATTATAGCAGATAGGACCAGGCTCCAGCCATTAGTATCAATATTCAGTGACGGGATTATTGTCTTCTACCTCAGATTTGTATGAAGAGCAATCTGAGTGAGTTCTCCCTCATTGCTTCTGATTTGACATTCTATATTTGGTTCTCAACCTATCATTGCAGCAGTGACATTAATGCATTTTTTATTAAAGACTTAATAAGGAGTCAAACCAGTTGTCTTCTCCTACTATGTTATTCATATGCACTGTTAAACATTGTTCAAACATTTCCGAAATATACAAATTCAGTCATTTACCATCTGTTTAATGAAATCCCTATAAGTTGGAAGTTGTAGGAATTGCAAATTGTTAACATATTTGATAGGAGATCTTACATATTTGTAAAGGATTCAAGAAACACATTCAGAAGAAAGAAAAACAAAGGAAAGTTCCTCAAGAAGTCATTTGTAATGATCAGACAGAAAAGGAAGTAAACATAATCTTATGCTGAGACTCCTTGCAAGACATCTCATAATACTTCAAAAATTATGTGCCAAATAAGATTGTGCAGCACACATACAACAAATAAGGCAAAACTATGAGGATAAATGTTGACAAGAGGAAGAAGAACAAAATACAGACCAGCCTTGGATTCTCCAAAATTAATGCCCTTAAATCCAAACAAGAATAGGAAGACACCAAAAAGCAGTCAAAGGAAAAAAACAAGTCGTAAGGCAATCTTTGAGGATCATAGAACAAAGAGAATGAAGGAGAAGACTACAATAAATAACTGAAAAAAACTCAACCACACAAGTCCCAAGTCAGAGCCCATCTTGAGTAGAGAGTCAAAGTTGAAATGTGGGTCAAAGTCAAAGCCCCCATGGAGAAAACAAAAACACTTTCACTACAAGAAATCATACAAGGGCAGAGTGGGAAGAGATAGCAATGCACTTACCACTAACCGACAGAACATGCGTCAATCTTTCTGATTAAGTAGAAATCCCAGTACTGGTGGACAAGCAGAAGATGATTCATTGTCAAAAGCCTATGAGAGTGACATTTGAGGCATTGAAAGATTGGTGAATGGAGGAGGAGAAGAATTGATGATTGAACAATACATGCCAAAAACTCCAAGGCAAAAGGTGTAGAAGAAAAATCTAACGGTAACTCAAGTATTTGGAACACTAAAGCAAGATTAACTGAGGATTCTCCCAGGATAGAGAGAGCAAGAGGAGCACTAAAGTGTCTAAATCAAAACTCCTGAGTAAGTAGGTTCTAGGCATTGATTTTGCATCTAAATAGATATATGGTGGCTCCCCAATCAATTCCCAATGTCAAGAGGGAAAGACTGGCCAAATAAAATAGATCCCAGTGGCTATAGTCTTTCCCAACAACTCTATGAGACATAACCACACTAGCATCTTGATAACCACACTTGTTGACTAACTAAAAGTATCATATAACTAATACGTAAACTATGACTAATATGTAAATTATGCTATCTACAAACATCAAGCAAATCTTACATTCTAGGGGCCATTTCCCAATTAGATGCGCCTGGGCAGTCTCCACTTATTCATTTTGTTACTACAATTTGGATTGATACAAAAGCATCCCTAGCCATTCAATAGAACCTTCATTTTAAGGGCTATTTCCCAGATAATTTCACCTCAAGCATCGCTATTTCAAATTTATGCTAAAGAGAAGAAAAGATAGATGAACTTTCTCCATCCATCTAAAATTTTGAGTTGGAGATGAGATTCTAAAGCAAAAGAAACAAGTTTTCCCCTTGAAGAAAGTGCAACTATCTTACCTCCATCACTCAAAGGATGAATGGAATAACATAGATTGCTTTCCTTTCTCATGCAACTCTGAAAATGAGGATTTCACAGTTCAGGTTGAAATCAAGATCATCATCTACTCCAATGCATGGTCTGATAATGTCCATAGGAGTTTCTATGGCTAGGAAGACTAAGCTAGAAAATCCTAGGAAGAAGAATGCTACTCTTCTTAGAAACTCTACCTACATACAAAGACAACCGGCCTAGCACAAAAAGGAAAAATCTACCAATGCATGCTCTCTCCCTATGACTTACACTACAAGTAGGGACAACTAGAAGGTTCTCAAAATCAAAATAAAACTGATCACTAATGGTGTCTTCAATGGTCAAATCAATGACCAACAATCACAATGTCAGGTCAAACTGCAGAACTAAGCATTAGAAGCATATAAGACATAAAATGCTACAGTTTTCATTTAACTTCTAATATTACTCAATACATCAATAATTTGGAATAAATATAGAAACAATGTATTTTAGTATTTTGTTCGCTAACAAGAATTACAACTTACTGACTATTTAGAAACTTAAATAAAACACACAAGTTCAACTTTGGAACTTTCTAGCAATTTCTCTCACAAGATGCATTCACCACCTGACAAGCTTCCTTTTATTTGCCATATTCAGTCTTCTCAATTGATAGAAAGGTCTTCCAAAAGCCAAGGGCTCAAAAGTCTTATCTGACAGTTCCAACTCTTGGGGCTGCAAAATATTTCTCTCTATGGCTTTTGCATTTTACTGTAAAGAAGAACAAATGATGGAAACAATAAAACAATCCAGCTTCCAATAGTTAAAACATACCAAGTGTTGAGTATGATCCTAAGCTACACATCTACATATGAATGAACCAAGCTATGCCTCAAGTTCAAAACCTTGACATGCCTCCAAATTTCATGAAATGGCACATGATATACCTATGTTGCTGGAAATCATTCTATGAGAAATTCTCAATGTTATCCAAGAGCCATTCTTAATGTCATTTGGAAAAGTCTAGATTTCCCTTCTCTAGTACCTCCAATTTCCATAATGGTATCAACAAGATCAGTTGCCACTTCTCAAGATCACTTAAATTTCACACTATGATGTCACAAGCTTCAACCTCATGCATAGCTATCTTCCCATCTCACTTGGCCACCACATCACCATGTACCTAATTATTAGTTTGAATGGCCACACTCTCATAAAACACAAGGCCAATGAATATAATGGTTTTTTGTCCACATTTATAAACTCAATGATCACTTGTTTCCTTTGAATAATGTTTATACAAGTACATCCGTTTCTTTTAACTTCTACACAATTCATATTTACATGCATACCCACCGATGCATGTCAAGATCTCCACTTGGCAATTCCATGTAATCCATGTTCAGCATGGCTATTGCAGATCATGCAATTGATACCCTTATGTCAGTCCATTCTCACAGATGCACATATACCTTGAGTGGATTTATGAAATTTTTGTGTCATGTCCCCAATCAATTGTCCGTCCTTGTTTTATCTATCACAACCCATTCAAGTGAAGGCTTTAGCTTCCATCTAGTGGACCGCAAGTACCATATCCATAAGCATATTTTAAAAATAACACAACGTATAAAATGTCTAAAAATATTTTACTTACATTTAATCTTCAAAATTACACTCGCTACCACCTCCACACCTTCAAGCAACCCTCCAGCTTTTAGCTTTTCTACACTATACAACCAAACTATGTCCACTGATTTAATGGCACCATTATGCTTTTTTAACACTAAATCTCAATTGAGGAACCCAATCGAAAGTCGAACATTCACTCCTTGTCGATAGATTCTTAAGTAGGTTTTTTGCAATATGTTTGCTAACAAGGACAGTTCAACACATCTAATATGTCTTAGCAAGAATTGACTACTCGATTGCCACGTTTTCCTCTATTTTTGTGCCCAAGAGCAATAAGTGGAATTCCTCAATCTTCAGTTCTATATATGCATCATGTGTGAATGTCTTCATCTTCTGCTATCATCAATATTGTTTTTTCTATGTTTTCAATCATCAATTCGCAGTATTCAGCTTTGTACAATTCCACTTTTTGGTGAGTGACTTATCCACATATACACATGGGCATATATCTAAGGCAGCATCTATCCAGCCATCAAAAATCTAAAGCTTATCAAGGAGAGTTAAAAAAACTCCCTCCTTGGTAAGATTTAGATTTTTAATGGCTGGATAGATGCCTCGTATATCTACATCTCCATGTGAGAAAAGGATTTTCTTGTAAACACAATCTTCAAGGTCTTTCTATTTTGGCATCATAATTTGATGAGATTGGCAACTACACGTTCTTTTTCTTTTTTAACATATGATTTTTTATTATAGCAATAAAAAAATGTTTGACTAGCAGTTCCAAACATCCTTCACTATTTTTACCAAAGCAACAAGTTATTACAACAATCATGGTGCTACAATACAATGTCATTTGTTCACTCCTATCTTTTTTTTGTTTACAATCCAGACAACTTATATTGCACTTCTGGTCTGCACAAAGGGATTCAATAGCTACTCCGATGTCCAATCTGATACAAGATTATCATCAGCTTCTCTTATAGCTTAAGCAATCATATTTTCATTTTCCTGACTGTTTGTGACCTATTTTGAGAAGGCATACCATTGATTTCAAGAACAGATATTGTGATGGGAAATACTAACTTAGTAATCCCATTCAACCACTTTCAGACACTCATGAGGAGACAGAATGAAACAAGATAAAGTTACTGTTGAAGAAAACTCACACAATGACCATTACAAAGTGATCATAGCAGTCAGATCACCAATGAAGTACAGAAAATAATGATGGCACACAAATAAACAAATAGTTAGGTGCAGAAATGTACAGTCAATAAGATGGTGTGTATTAATTCATTGTTCTACATTGAGGCATCTCTTTATTAAGGAAATAATCTAAGTTACCACATTCACTCCTCCCTGCTGGAATTCGAGATTCGGTTCGCAGGGAGTTCGAATTCGGTTTGAATTCGCTGTAAATTCTGCCGCAGACACTCAAACTCGCCAAAAAGTCTGTTAGAAGGACCCGGTAAGACTTTTGGACGAATTTGGAAGACTTTTGATTTGGACACAGGAACCTGGAACAGGTTTGGGATTAATTTGACTGAAAACATCATTTTCATTGACTTTTTCATAAAGTTTTTTTGCCAACTTGGGTCTATTTGACCCTCAACCCTAAAAGTGACCACTAAAAAGACCAAAAAGGTTGTTTTATATGTCATTTGTGCATTTGTGATGGTGTATTTTGCTATATTGCTTTAATATTAGCATAGTGGTGTATGAGGGTCAAATAGACCTAAGTTGGCAAAAAAACATACATTCTTGTATGGATGAACCCAAAATGAATCCGAACCCAACAGAAAAAAAAATTGGACTAATTTCAAACCCGAATCCAAACCCGCATCTGTACCGGAATCCGAACCGGCAACTTAGGAAAAAATGAAAAGGTGTATTCAGTATATAAGCATTAAAAAACCTTTAATATAGATACACATTGAATGTATAGTGATGCCTGCTTTGCCTCTTTAACAATTCTTCATCTGAATGCCATTTTGGAGTCTACAAGGCTATCTAATACCCTCCAAGAACTTATAATAGCTATCTCAATTGTTAGCCGTTATACATATTGTGTACAACTAGTTCAGCTTCGCAACTAGAAGCTTGAATTATGTCAATCTCTATCAGTACCTACTCAACCTATACAACTCCAACAAGAGGGCATTTGTGAGGAAATTAACTAGTACTCCAGCAACAAACCCATTCTTTCAGTATGCTTGGACCCACTTTGGAATTATACTTACTCAAAGTCAAGACTGACAATGTCTTATCAAATTCTAGTAACTGCTCTGGAGTTGGCAAAATCGGCTGAAAGAATCCAAGGCATTGAAATGCTGTTTCCAAATGTTTTACTATTAGAGGAAAGGACAATGACTACAAAAAGGTTTGGTTCATGGTTTCCCCTTTGCAAAGAGAAACTAGGAGAATTTCTTCCTACACGGAAGAAGTGATCAGCACAATGCAGTTACCTCATAAGTTCATAACAGTAGTATTCAATCTTGTCCTTCAATGGTTTTATCTAGTAATATGTTTCACCTAAATGGGTTTCATGTTTAATAGAATTTTTCATTTAGTGAAAATATAACTCCAATCTAGATGTCTGTTATATACCTAACTAATTCTGATCAATTACTAATGTTTGTTACCAAGAGATGTGACCTTTCACCTTGACAGGAAAAATCCTATCAAACAAGCCCCTTAATCCACATATAAATAAAATATCACCCTATTCATTCATTTACACTTATCTATTATTATATTCACATTCTATATTCAATTTGTAGAAATTACATATTTATTGTATGTGTACCTAGTGGGTGTGTGACAAAGTCACTGGTAATGTCTAACTCCTCCAAATATTCCTTAACTGATTACAAAGTCTCTCATCCATCAAGAAGAATTATTATTCTATGAATTCTATTCTTTCTTCCCAATTCTTCCGTTTTGGTATAAAAAGTCTCAAATACATGATGTCAAGATTCTTAGAACGACATGCTGCTAGCAACTTTGTTGATATGCGATGCACATACAGGTCTTAAATATCTAGAAGAGTTTATTTTTCTACAAACTTCATTCTTTCTTTCCTCTTATTCATGCAAGCTCATTGACATGCAACGAAGATCCAAGGCCAAGGTTATCAATGATACTTTCCTATTTATTACAGGTAATATTCTCATGTCTTTAGCACACAAATCTAGATAATTACTATTCCAATTGCAATAACTATACGATAAGTCTAAACAGAATCATATTAGCAAAGGAAAAATATTGACATGAATATAAACAATTATGGTTGACTAAACCTTGATTTCTGATTAACAGATGACATAAAATAAACAATTATTTGATCCATAAAATGTAACTGATTAGAAACACAACAGTTGTAAATTACATTGCTGTGATCCACAATTAACACACACTTAGATAATCAAAGTGCAGATAAGGAGCAATATACAATCAATGACAAAAACCAAGACTTCCGACTCAGCAAAACAAGATGTAAAAGCGTAGAAATTAAAGGACAAGAGCAGACTAAAATATGATATTCACAAATGCAATAACTCATGTTAAACAGACATAAAAGCCAACTATTATTTGATCCACAAAAAGAAACAATTAGAAACATAGCAACTATAAATTACAATGTTGTGAGCCATAATTTAACATGCACTTAAGTAATAAAAGTGCAAATAAAAGGCACTATACAATCAAGAAGGAAAATCAGGATCAAAGATTCAGCACAGACGAGTTAAAAAGGTAGAAATTATAAAATGAGAGAGAACTACCATATGATACTCATAAATGCAATAACTCCCCAAACTACCAGAAGGTATGTCAAAAGGATAGCCTGTCTGGATAAAAATCTGCAATTCACACCAAACCCAAATAAAATGAGAGATATACTTGAAATTTTTAAAACCAATACTCTAATGATATTCAAAGAAATATTTTTGACGCAGTCACAAATAATATGAGAAAAAGTGAACTTTTAAAGAAAATAATTAACCTCTGGTTTTTTCTCCATTTCTGCTGTTAAAGCACCAATTGATCCAGGATGGAGTCTAGCATCATCATCCAAGAACAGTACATACTTGCTGTCTTTATGCATTCTTTCCACACCTGCCTATAGGTAGAATAAAGATCTCAGGAAATTGTGCTACTCAGACGAACCCATATGAGAACTTGAGAAGTTCAGAGTACGAAGATCGCAAAGCTTACTGAGTTTCCATATCTTATCTCTTATCAGAAACGGATAACAAAAGAAATGATTTGAAGTGTGAACAAGACAGGAAGTCCTCTATGAAACAATTATGAACCAATAAACCAGGTAGGTGAAATTTGAAACAAATGTTCAGCATAATTGAATTCCCTCAAGAATACTTGCACCTAGGTAAGCATGCACAATAAAAAAATTAAATCACAAAACAAATGCACTTAATAGTAAAATTCATGATCTCAGGGTTCCATGATATTTTCAGGGTTCCATGATATTTTCCTCTAAAATCGAAATTTTTAATAACTAGTATAACCTGACACAGATATAATGGGCTAATCTGGACCTGAAATTCGGTTACATCACCAGATTTCAACAAGCAGTTGCCTGGCCAAAAACAAAAAACATTCCCAGTTCCAAAGGGTTCGGAGGGTCCCTTGTGGATTTGGCAAGGGGCCTGACAAAAGAATGAAATGAACCCATAATGTTTGTCTTTTCTATCCTCATTCTGAATTTCACATCTACAAATATCCAATCACTGAAAATTTCAATCAGAAGTATATGAATTTGAAAAAAAATAGTGAAACACATGCAATAGACACAATTTGGACAAGAAATACAAATTCAAAAAATATATTTATGCATTGAAAAATAACCGTCTTATTTCAATTTTCAACCTAAAAAATTTGCACTTTCAAAGACATTATGTCCTAACATGCCCTTTTGAAGGAAAAAACTATTGTAAGATGCATCACATGCAAAAGGCTATATTCTTGGGGAAACCTGTGAGATGATGAACAGAACAAGAATAAGGTAAAACAAAATTTCAACTCACCAGTTGATTTTGTATTTTTTGGCTGCATGTTGTTGATAGTCCAGCTACCACAACTTTTGCATCGACCTGATTCTGATAAAAAAAGAAATAGAAAAAATGGAGTTATTCATATTACTACAATGAATTAATGACTTGACAATATATAGATGGTTTGCCATACGCCATGAAGAATTTTTGTTGGGCATTTAGCTAGCTCCATCAAATATCTAAGATTGTAGTTGACAGATTGTTCTCACTTCTCAGCCTTTATAGATGTAATACAATACAATACAAAAAAACTAGATCTGACACGAAGTCAAGTATTATTTAGGATTAACATAATTTAACTGCAGCTATTTAAATTCTAATTTCATTTTCAATGGTCATATTGAACTCAAAAACATAAAATAGTCCATTTGCTGTAAATCGAGACTACCACAGGCCAGGGGATAAGTTAAAAATCAAATATTGCACTAAGGTTGGTTAGGAGCTAGTTGTTTTAAGTTTTTAACAGCATGTCACATGTGCACGAATAAGGATATTTTGGATATAAATAAGCAATGTCCATTTTATCATGTTATAAATATTTTGTATTACAAGGTAAGAGGGCCAAATAAGCTGTTACCTTTGAGGAAATTTTTCTTGCAAGTTTTATGGAGGAAAAATATCCTGAAAATAAGGATGCTGTTTGAGATCTAGGTCACCTGTGAATACTCTCTGAGAATGGCTGTCATTGAACACCCAGGATACAAATGAGGGCAAAAAAAGAAATGCAATAAAAGTGCCTCAAAAATCAGAGAGAATTAGCCATTCACAAGCCGACTCAAAGCTTAATCTGTTGACTGTATGTTGGAATTCTGCCTTCCTCATTTAGAGAAAAATTCCTTGAAAAGGTAAATTGCACATTCATCATTGAATTTAAGTCGATCATTTAATTCATACAATTCCAAATGATAAAAACCACTCTGGTTCCCTATTGTGATCAGTAACTCCTATGCCAACCAGCAAGCCCATAACTTGCATATTTCCTGAGAATGTAATAAAATTAATTGATATCACTCTGACAGCACTCTTGGATAGTTGTAACCCATTGTACTTGTGTGCTTAGCAAATGCCCTACCAAGCATAAATCCTATCTTGACATCACTGAAATTATAGACTCTTAAAGCACTCTGAGAGTGTATGGAACGATGTAGAAGAGCACGATTGGCACTGAACCCAAAGAATTACAGATTTATAGCACCCCAAGGCAAGCTACTTGACCACATTGTCTGTAAGGTTGGATTAAAGATGGATCCCAACAAGATATGGGTAATTGTGCAAATGGAAGCCCCTAAGAATATCACAGGAGTCAAGTTGCTCCTTGGGCATGTTGGTCATTACAAGAGATTTATAAAGAATTTTGCGCAGATTTCTTACCCAATAGACATGATGACGAGGAAAGGCCAACCATTTCTATGCACCGAAGACCAAGAGAAGGCCTTCAACAAACTAAAGACAAGGCTAATAAGTTCACCAATCTTGGCATGCCAGAATTGGAGTTGGGAATTCCACGTACATGTGGATGCATCAAATTGTGCAATTGGAGCAACACTCATGCAAGTGGGTCCCCAAGGGCTAGACCACCCAGTATTTTTTTGCAAGTCAGCTATTGTCAAAAGAAGAAAAGAACTAGAGCATGACGTAGAGGGAGGCATTTGGGATGGTGTACTCAGTGCAGAAATTCAAAAACTACCTGTTGGCAACACCATCTACATTCAATGTGGATCACCAAGTGCTTATATATCTAGTGAACTAACCAATCATCTAGGGACAAGAGCATAGATGGTTGTTGTTAATTTAGGAATTCACATTCACCATCATCGTCAAACTAGGGAAAAGTCATGTAATAGCCCATCAACTCTCAAGGATAAAATTGGGAGAACCAATTGGAGTAAATGAGGATTTCCCCAATGCTCACTTGTTCCTAATTGCTACACTACCACCCAAGTACAAAAATATTGGGGAGTATGTGTCCACAGGTATGTTCCCCAAAGAAATGCCAAAAGGAAAGAGAAGGAAGCTATCCTTGAAAAGAAAAACCTTCCAACTAGTAAATGGAGTATTATACAAGATGTGATCAAATCAAGTTCTCAGGCAATATGTAACGCAGGACGAAATGCC
This sequence comes from Chamaecyparis obtusa, assembly GCA_027943335.1. NCBI lineage: Eukaryota > Viridiplantae > Streptophyta > Pinopsida > Cupressales > Cupressaceae > Chamaecyparis > Chamaecyparis obtusa. The sequence continues at coordinate 525,417 of BSBK01005717.1, forward strand.
TAGCACACTAAAGGTCTCATGGGAGGACACATGGCACCACATGCTACAACTCAGAAAGTTTTATTTGTCCAATTTTGGTGACCAACAAGGCACATCGGCGCTCGAGAGAGGGTAGTGGGGTGTGACAATTGCCAAAGAACAGACAAACCTCTCAAGGAAGATTATACATCGTTGTTCCCTTCACAACCTCAAGAGTTGTTCAACAAGTGGGGACTACATTTCATTGGTCCACTAAGGTAAGCCAGCTACATCAATGTCAATACATAGTGGTAGCAACAATATACCTAACCAAATAGGTGGAGGCAAGAGAATTATCAGATAACGCAATTGTGAACATAATGAGATTCATCTATGAGCAAATTGTCATGAGGTGTGTTTTTCCAATTCAATCGACAAGTGATCAGGAAGTACACAAATCATGTCATTAGATTGATGATAACAGAGTTCTAAATCTTTCACAATTTGTGAAGTCCGTACTACCCGAGAGCAAATGGTCAAGCCAAATCAACAAACAAAATACCGGTGTCAATCATTCATAAATCATGTGGCATCAAAGAGATTGGCTGGGAGGAGAAACTGTCAGCCATACTGTGGGCATATCGTATGACATAAAAAGTGATGACACGGCATACAAACTTCCAATTGATGTATGCTCAAAAAGCAATTGTCCCTATAGGGTACATGGTACTAAGCTTGAGAATAGGCTCAAGGACGCAGAGCAAGACCAAAGGCAAGGATAACATGCAACGACTGGCAAAAGTATTGGCACGATAAACACCTCTGAAGAATGAAGTTCCAATCGGGAGAGTTAGTTTTGAAATATAAAGGTTGTAACAAGATCAAGTCTAGTGAGTTCAAGGTGTGATGACTCGGTCCCTTTAAAGTCCAAGAAGTTTGTGAGAATGGAGTCGTCAGACTAGAGAATTTGGACAACACTCTGCTAAAGGACAATATTAACAAATTAAAGTTATCAAAGTTAAAACTATATAAGGAGGGGACACCAATTCCAATCAATATGGTAGACTACATAGAGCATAAAGAGGTTTCCAACTCAAGACTGAGAGGATTACTAGATGAATTTCCAATCAAAAACAAGGACATATTAGGAGTGGCAATACCAAGACAAAGCCCCACTTAATTAGCTGCATGTGTAGACCACCTCCAACAGAGATAAGGTTTCATGATGGTAAAAAAATCATACACGATGCCTACTCTGTTCAAAGAATGAGATATGCAAGTTACAAACTAGACAAGCAGAGCACTGCAAAATAGAAGAGGGCAAAAGGAAAGAAAGACAAAAAATCCGACCAGTGCTAATTGTAACACCTACTATAATAGTGAATAGAGATTGGTACAATGAAGAATTGAGTATGCAAAGGCAAAGGGATACAAAGTGAAAACAAAAAGCAAAGAATAAACGTACCTATTCACTACCTGCGTATTAGAAGGTGGTGAGTGGTGAATAAACGTACCTAAACCCTAATTATACAAGGTGACAATGTTATATGGCAACAACAACGAAAAGAATGACTACCGGATAGCCATAACCTAGAGAAAGTTATGGTGGTAGATAAAGTTTTCAATCTTGAATACATTGGTACATGTTGTGAAGAAGAGTGTTTTAAATATCCATGGAAGACATCAACATGTAAATGGAGAACTAATATGAATATGATAGTAAACAGGGATCAAAGGGAAAAGATAAAATTGACAAAAGGGATACAAAGTGAAAACAAAAAGCAAAGAATGAGCATGATAGAAAAAATGAGAAAATTAAAAATTGATCAAGTCATGGGAAAAAAGTTTAGAGTACTAACGCTGAAAAAAAAAATTAAAGAGAACAAATGTGGGCAAATAGACAAAAAAGATAGTATTTATTAAAATACCAGAGTTGGTGAATATTGAAAAATGCAAGGGCCTATGTATTAAAGTACTAAGAAAAGCAAGTATTGAAAGAGTTGATTCAAATATGATAAAGTACATACAAATAAAGAGAAAGTTTAAGATCAAAAATATAAAGGTAAGAATTAAAAAATTAGAAAAAAGTAAAGGTTCACTCTTGGCCATTTTGTAGCATTCAATCTTGGTGATATGTTGGTCACACTCAGTGACTTAAAAAGTTTTACCTTCAGTAGTATATTATTCACTTTTACAGATATATTATTCACCCTTGGCGATATATGTTTTCACTTTCAATGGCAAAAGGATTGCAACACTTTCAGCCACCCAACCCTCATTTCAGCATAAAAGTGATGAGAAACCCTTGGTACAACATCGAACTGTAAGGCCTACACAATAGTACAAACTATTCAAAAGGTATAGCATTCATATTCTCAAATGTACAATCTCATTTTCCTAATGTACAGCAGTTTAGCATACAGTCTCATTTTCCTATAGTATGGCTTGTTAATCTCAATATCATGTCATTTCGTGAGGCTTCAAGCGGTATGAGGGTCTCCAACTCAAATCGTACGACAATCCTCTAGCAAATCAGTATAGTGTTTGTATGGTGAAGTACAACATTTTTGGTCTTCTATAGTACGACATTCAAGGAAAGTGGTACGGGTTCCAACTATTCACCTCATATAGAACCCACATATCCAGCTTGTGCAGTAATTTGATCTTCAACTAGACATAGTATGGCTATGTTCGTACCATATCGTTCGATTTTTTTGAGGAGTGCAATCTCATTATTCTGTACAGTCGTCCCTAATACAACTATTCATTCCTTTCATACGACTCATTTTCTCAACTTGTACGTATTCTTGGGGTATAGGCATCATCCGTACGGCCTTGACAATTCCCTTGCAAGAAGGATATAAGTGTACAAATTTCAAATTGTAGGTTCACTTTTAGTAGCTATTTTATTCTCAAACTATAGGGCAGTTATCATAACAGTTCCATAAGGCATTATAAATCGCATGCATTTCTAAGGGGTTATTATCTAAGTTACCCCAGGTTTCCAAGACGGATTTTTTTCCCAAAGCAAGGGACGACAAGGGACGGCAATGGGGATAACTATATAAAAAATAGGGAAAATTTTAAATATATAGGGAAATTTTAAATATTCATATGAAAACATGGATAAAGCATGCTTATACACATTATAGAACCTTAACATATAATGTTTGTGTTAATAATTTAAATTGAGAGTTCACATGAGAGTGGAAGTCAAACAAATTATCAAAACTCAAACATTATTTAAATTAATTTTATGGGACAGCTAGGAGAGGGGCTTCCGAAAGTTTCCAAGTTACTGGGACAGATCAAATTATGTCGAAAACGCATCCCTAGTTAACATTGGTTATTATTCTTTTCAAAGAATACAAATTTTGATAATGGAAAGCAATAGAAAAGGGAAGAGATTCAAACCTTGCATTTAATTAGGGAAGATAGCAGAGATGATAGCATTACTGTCGACATCATCACCTAGGAACGTCTGATGGCAACGAGTGTCAACCTTGGTGGCAAGACACCAAAGATAACTTCATCCACTCAAGATGGCACTCACCCACATGCAAGTAGATAAGGCCTCGCAACTACTTTTCTTTAATGCTCAGGATTTTGAGCCCTATTTGAAAGCCATGGTGGTACAATACGAGAAGCATTCCCACAAATCTATCATTCAGTATAAGTATTGCAAGATCACTATATCCTTTTCACCTTTTGAGTTTATGAGGGTATTCAAGATACCCTTGAGGGAAGCTTCCACCACCAAGCTGAGTGAAAAGATGGCATGTCAACACAAGAGGCCCTCCTTAAGAGAGTGTGTCAAGCAAATCTCACCAAGGAAGTACAAGATAGCATATGGAGCAGCGGTAGTAGTAGTAGGGGACTCAAGAAGAATTTGATTGCCATGGCTGAGAGGTAATGTGTGCTAGATTTGATTAAAAGTAGACTTGAGTGCGAACAAGGCATTTGACATTGTTGTCTGGATGATAGACCTCATGGCAGGTCTCAACATTGGTAATGTATACAATTGAGCAAGCATACTGTCCAAGAATATCAAAGAGTCCTTGTGCATGAAGCACAAGGCTTTCTATATGTTTCAACATTTGATCTATCTTTTCCTCTATGCAGCTCATTCTTAGGTACCCCAAACAAGTTGTGTAGATTGCAGGCAGTTGGCCAACTAATGCTTCCTAGATGACCACATTCTATTGGTTGATCCTCAGAGTAAAATCGGGCGGCAAGGAGCCAACACAACTATCCAAGAGGAAGAGGAAGACAAGGGAAGACTCAAAGAGCAATGACAAGGGTGAGGCAATAGAGTTACCTTCTTCAAGCGAGAGTGTAGAGGAAGTTTTAGTGGTAGTGGAGGCATGCTCAAAGGAAGACATGGAGGAGGTCATTCTTGTTGAGGACACGACTATAGCACCCTTGGCATTAGTTCACATATCGGCAATAGTTGTACCATCACCAAAAGTTCCAACAGTGGCAGCTCCACCTTCACCTACCATACCACCGCTTGCAGATCCACCGATGGCAATCCCACCACCACAAGCGGTGGAACCCACAATGCCATTCGTAACACTTGCAGGCATTTGGCCAACTAATGCTTCCTAATGGAGCAAATTCTATTGGTCAATCCTTAGAGTACAATCGGGTGGCAAGGAGCCAACGCAGCTAGCCAAGAGGAAGAGGAAGAAGAGGGAAGACTCAAAGAGTGATGACAAGGCTGAGGCAATAGAGTTACCTTCTTCAAGCGAGCATGCAGAGAAAGTTTTAGTGGTAGTGGAGGCATGCTCAAAGGAAGACATGGAGGAGGTCATTCCTATTGAGGACACAACTATAGCACCCTTGGCATTAGTTCACATACCGGCAATAGTTGTGCTACCGCCAAAAGTCCCAACAGTGGCAACCCCACCTTCACCAACCATACCACCGCTTGCAGATCCATCAGTGGCATTCCCGCCACCACAAGCGGTGGAGCCCTCAGTGCTAGTCGTAACACTTCCAGTAGCCAGCGCACTTCCAGCAAACGACACATTTCCCATAGACAAGACTACAAAGCTAGAGGATGACATTGGCACCCGAGTAGACATAAAGAGGATACCACCAGATGCCTCTCCAATAGTCTCTTGGGTTACTTTCAGAGAATATTAGGATAGAGGGGGCAGTGATGGTAGAATTTTCTTAGGTGAGCCATAGCTAGTGCGGGGCACGCAAGGTGAGCATTCACATTCACACCCGCTTCTAGAGCCCACGCCTACACCCACTAGCAATGTCCAACCGAACAAAGAGCCAACTCGCATAGTAATTCCACAAGATCATCATCCACTAAGATCGATGGTATTGTTCTTAGGCTGGGCAGAGAAGGATAGACAATTGGCGAAGAAGACCACCTAGCTTGTCATACAAGAATAGCAGAGAGGAATTGCAAGTGGTTGGCAAAGGAACAAGAGCCTGAGAAGACCATAAAGCAATTGGAGGCCCCCAACATGGTGAAGGTAGCTCAGGAGAGAGCGTTTGTGGTCAACCAACACTTCCAATGCCTTCAGCAGCAACATCCTTAGGCTTCTACTTTGACGTCCTCCATGCATACACGGACATCCTCTTACCCTTCCCCCTCTCAGTAATTGCTCTTCAATTTTGTTGTGTCTAGCTCCCAATTTTGTCTCATTCGTCTTAAAGACGACTTTCTTTTTAAGGGAGCTAATGTAGTCAACAAAAGTATATAAAGTAGTTTGCTAAATAAGTATTGTTATGTTTTGTAATTGGGATGATAGTTCCTAACTTCTTGTTGGTTAAGAATTGGCATTTACTAGTGGTTGGTAGTCTTAACCAACCTAGTACACTATTTATATTGTAGTTGGTTGTAGTTGGGAGATCTATCAATCTCTCTAATGTGATGTACTGATTGCAAATCTATTGCTTGGTAATAAAAGACATATATCTTCTGAATATGCACAGTGAATATATTATTATTTTCTATGTTCTATTAATGTGCATTTTCGTTACTTTTGTAAGTAGTTGAGTTAGGTAGTAAACAAAGTACATGGATATGCTCTCCCATTTCTGATTTGGAATGGGTAGAGGTTGCAATAAGCCAGCTAGAAAAACATGCTCCATTTAGTTTTGTTGACATCCATGTATTCTCTAACATGTTGTAACACATCATTCTTAAGCCCTTTCCATGAAACATTCTCTCACCTGCTTGTGTCTTGTAGAAGCCCAAATGACCAGCAAGCGGTGTCATGACATGCCCTCAAAATCCTTTCCTTCATCTTAGATTCAGACATGAGATACACCCGATCTTTATATAAGATGAGCTCATCAATCACTTTAAAACTATATTCTTGCAATGACCCTTCCAAAATATCATTAGTAATTGGATTCTTAACATACTTGGCCACTATAAAAGCCTTCCAAACAGCAGATATATCAGTTATAGAATAGAAATAAAGCTTCCTAGAGAGTGCATCAGCCACCACATTATTATTCCCTTTTACATAGTCAATATCAAAATCATAGGCTTCACATTTTCTTCCCCATTTCTACTTTCTATCATTCAAATCCTTTGGTTGAGAAAGAATTTCAAACTGTTATGATCCATCTTGACCACAAACTTCCCACAAACCAAGCATTGTTGAAATTTGGCTGGAGCATGCATAATAGCCAACATCTCTTTGTCATAGATAGAGAAATTTCATTCAACCTCCTTGAGTTTCTTACTCTCATATGCTATGGGATGTTTATTTTGCATCAATACAACCTCAATGCCTTCTCCTGGACCATCACATTCTAGAACAAAAGGAAGTGAGAAATCTGGAATTACCAACACAAAACATGAACTCGTCAACTCAATTTTATCAAAAGCATGTTGGGCTGCAGGACTCAAAGAGAATGCTCCTTTTTTCGTCATATCTGTCAAAGGAGCTGCAAATTGTGAGAAACCTTTCACAAATATTTTATAATATCTACAAAATCCCACAAATCCTCTCAAATGTATCGAACTCCTTGGTATAGGCAAATCTTGGATTGCCCTAATCTTTTCCTCATCCATACTAAAACACCTTGGGCACTAATCTTGTACCCCAAATATATAATTTAGTCAGTCCAAATTCACATTTGGAGACATTAGCATAGAAAGAATGTTGCTCAAGTATGCCAAGCACTTCATCTAAATGCTTCGAATGATCATCCCATGTCTTACTAGAAATCAAAATGTCATAAATGAAAACCAATACAAACTTCCTCAACTAAAGAATGAATACTTCATTCACGCATGATTGGAACGTGGCAAGTGCATTGGTTAAACCAAATGGCATGACCAAGAACTCATAATGCCCATAATGACACCTAAAAGTTGTTTTGTGCACATCCTCATCTCTTGCCTAAAATTGGGAATGGGATAGCAATTTTTTATTGTCCTTTTGTTGAGGGCTCTATAACAGATGCACATCCTCATAGTGCAATTCTTCTTCTTAACCAAAACTATGGATGAAGCGAAAGGGTTGGAACTAGGCATTATATGCCCCCATATCCAATAGATCCTTGATTGCCTTCTCAATCTCTTCCTTTTATATCCTAGGACGGTGATATGGAGTGGTGATGAATGGTTTTGCTCCTTCCACAAGCTCAATTATATGTTGAAACCTCTATCTAGTGGTAGCATAGGAGGAATGTCTTCAAATACCTTGCTACGCTCCCCAAAAAAGGATTGAAATATCCACATTGTAGGAACTTCCACCCTTTGAGGGACATTTGTCTATAATTAAACATTCAACTGCCCATGCCACTTGGTCTCTAGAAAAAGCTTGCTCCATCCTCTTAGATGAAATTGTCATGGGTCCACCATTAGAAAGTCGATGTAGGACTACCCTCTTCCCATCAAATAGGAATGATAGCTCTATAGTCCGATAACTTTGTTCATATTTGTCAAATGAGTACAACCATTCACTCTTCAAACCACCTCTATGTCTCATATTGATAATATAGAAATCATCTTTCATCTTATATTCTCCCATAATCAACTCCATTTCTGGAATTTTTTTATTACAAGGAAGAATCATCCCACTTGCAACTATAACATTAAACCCTTCAAAGTTTTTTGCCTTCAATCTACATTTAGTAACTAGCCTTCCATCAATGTAATTGTGAGTAGCCTCACTATCAATAAGAACTATCAGCTTTTGTCCACACAAAACTCCTCTAACACAAAAAGTATCATATCTCAATTCCCTAGAAAGTGTTGCCAGTGTACCTCCTAAATGCTCTCCTCCTTGAAGATCATGCTCAATCTCTTCTACCTCCTTGAGGCTTCACGCTCAATCTCTTCTACCTCCTTATCAGCCTCAAGCTCATCATTTTCTCTATCCTCATCAAAAACTACCTCTACGTAATGTATTTGTCCTTTCCCCAAACACCTATGTCTTGGTGACCATGGATCTCTCTACATGTGAAACATAGCTTTTTCCTTCGAAGTTCATTCTTAGACATCTCTATTTGACTTGGCTTAGGAGATGATGCCTTGGGAGGTGGTATATTGTTCTGAAAAGGTTTTTTTGGGCAAAATAGGAGGTGCTTTCTTGGGTATTATCTGTGCTTACTCCTTAGTCACCGAATCCTCCAAATTAAGAGCTCTTTTTACGGTGTCTTGTGATGAGCTTTGATCAAATGCCCTTACTAAACCCTTGTGGGGTTCAGCCAGGCCTTCCACAAAAAGGACTGAGTCTTCTTTCCATCACATTTGGAATAATCACTACAAGCCTCTGAAATTTCGCTACATTGTCTTCCACCTTGCCTTCTTGTCTCAGATGTGCTAACTCCCTGAAATTAATTTCTGGATCCTTTCAATCAAACCTCTCTGTCGATCTTAGGCTGAAGTCTTCCAAAGTGGTGATTGGGTCATGCCCTTGAGTTACCGTACCATAATACCACCATTTGTGAGCTATCCCATCAAGTTGCAAGGTGGCAAATTTGATAGCCTCTTCTTCAAACATTGGATTCGATGAGAAATATGTGTCTAATTTCTGCAAACAAGCACAAACTGGGGAGCTACCAAATCCATCAAAAGTTGGAATGGTTGTATTCCCCAAAAGGTGTTGAATGTCTTTCCTCTCTTCGTACCTTCCCCTTTAATGCCCACTCCTAGCCTTCATCTCATAGAACTTTGTGAAAGTAATATCTGTGTGTATGGCAGATCTTAAAGTACAGCATTCATCATGAAGCCGGTTCATTTCATCTTCCTAATCATGTTGATCTTCTTCCCTGTTTGCTGATCCCTCTTTTCCCAAAAGTTTAGCCCCGAAAGTCTTTGTATTGGTTGAGACCTTCTCATCACCAGGGCTGCTCCCTTTGACTCCGTTTTATAGAGGTCTACCAGCACTCAATGCTGGTTTGAAACTGTTAGAAGTTGGACCATATCTGCCATAGTATCTCTCATGTTGCTCAGGAACTCTTTGGTCTGATTAATAGATTCTTCAGAACTTTCCTCTTTACTGTCTCCCATGGAAGCCTCCTTTTATTCTCTCTATTGATACCTCAAATACCTATCACTCATGAAGCACCACACAGGCTGGCAGGTTGCCAAGCTCTGATACCACTGAAATATACCAGTGTAGAAACTTGCAATTTCAAAGCAATAAACAGTATTTCCAAAATCAAGTTACTCAATAACAAGATTTGCAGTCATATCTTGATACATGCAATCAATATGCACAGTCTCCATAAATGGAATCAATCTCAGATACAAACTTATCTATTCTCAGATCTTAATCAATATTCAAATGTCAGATATAACAGAGTCATCCAACTATGTTCATACTGATCAGTGATTATCACTATACATCCAGACTATTGTCTTCACTCCCATGGGCAAATCGATTGATGATTTGCGCCTTGGAATGGCACAATTGCAGTTTTTGTCCAAACACAAGGAATAAGCTTCGATGTATCTTGCAAAGCATGATATTCTCCAATACTCAGAATTGTGCCCCTGCCCTTAGAATAGCGAAGATGAGCTCCCAGAACAATGCTCTTCTCTGCAATAATTCCCCAATGATGACTTCACAATAGCACTTAATTGCCTTGATTTTCCAGTGTCAATGAGACACACAACAAAGGAAGATAATCGGCTAGTGTCACACAATAGATCACGCCATTATTTCTGGTGTTCTTGTTTTCCCAGCTGCTTAAATGAACTTAGCTCCAAATATGCCATTGATTGTTCATAGAAGCACCTGGACCTGCAATATCAATCTTCTTAGATGGTGAATAGATTCAGAACTGTGCAAGGATTAAAAATCAGGCAGAGGTATCATCCCACCTAAGAAATTAGTGAGGTTTTCACCTCAGTAATCAGAGCATTCATGTAATGCCATTTTTTGCTAATTGAACTTCATACCTTCAGCTCCACAAATATCTATATTAATACTTGTGCTTACAAAGGTCTGGCCATTGCACGGTGCAGCACCAATTCCAAAGGAGTCACTATTTTCTACAAATGTCTTGCTAACACACCACCAATTAAAAATGTGTTGCCACCAAATCATTCTCTAGTCCAAATCTGAATTATCATTGTTCTTCACCTCAAAGTGGCCCATGTGCTATCAAACAACCATCAACAGAAGATCCACATAAATCCAACACCAATAGCACCACCAAATCTTTGACTATTAGTTTGAGATAGTTACTTGCCAAATTGGAAAAGGCAAAGCTCTAAACCCCTAGTTCTTGCATAAAATCCAAATATATAATCAGATCTAAGAGCTCTCACCATTTGCTAAAGATATGATAGTAAAAAATTCAAAGCAAAACAAAATCTTGACCTAAAATGAGTTGCAAATAGTTACTCTCACCATGGTGTCTTGAGAACTCTACAGTGTTCAGTGATATGGGCTTTATCCATCCTAAAGGTTTTGATACTAAGGTTGTGTGCTTTGTGTCCAGATTCGACCATAGCTAGTGTTCTTTTGTATTTTTCATCAGGTACGGGAAACAATGAAGAACAGTCCATTATAAATTTTCTCCATAGATTGTACAATGATTCATTCATTTGAATATTATTTTACTTCTAAATCATTTATAGTACAATTACCTAGCCAAACATGCATTTTTTTACAGTATCCTTTATCAGTCCTCAGCTTTTCCTTGACTCTACCAGTAGGTATGCTTTATTAATTATCTGTGGCTTGGAATTTATTGGCTCATACCCTAAAATTGCAGCACCATCTGAAGCACATCTTCAATTTTAAATAATTGAATGGTCAAAATTAATAAACAACCTAAGCCTTCCTTACTAAAAAACTAAGGACATTAATGAATATCCTGTATTTTGGAATTCTTATTCTACTCATGCAGAAAATATAAGCACTTGTTCCAATGCACATAGAAAAAATTTACAGCAAGTAGAATAGAAAACATACCTTAAAATCCAAAATCAGTTGTGACACAACAGGATATGCTGGATCATCAGTGCTTTCAACAACAAACAGGAACTCCAGAGGCCCACCATATAGAGAGACCAACTGTATTACACCATATATCTCTAATCAATCAAATCTTTCAGATTTACTACAAACTATGACCATTCATGTTATTCAAGAAGCACGAATACAAAATAGTGTGAAGGACAATAAGCCTGCAAAGATTATTTCAATGGCACATATAAACTCTAACGAAAAATCCTTACTGTATTAGTTATAATCAAAGTATAATAGACAGTTTTGAAGAATCCTCCTTCACAATCTACTCTAGGTCATGAAGTTTCACTAGTAATGCATGTCACACAAGCACAAGCATTTTAGACAGCACTATCCATGTTTCTCACAATATTGGTGATGATTTCTAGCTCTAAATACAATTAGCAATGCCATTGTGATCACCACACTGTGTGAGGAGAACCCAAACCTGACTTTTCCAGTTACTATAATTGTGTTCGCCAAAACCCTTTAGAGGCATCACAACAGATACTCTTGGCAACCTTTCCTGAGCAGAATGTTCAAGGTCATTGATATTTGGATAAAGAAAAGCAAGACTGTTACCATCCTTTTCTGCATCTTTAATCCGCTTCAACTCTTTTCCCCTGGATATTTTTGTACAAAACCATAAGAAACTCATTGCAAAATCTTAAGAAGCTTTATATTTACCAAGGAAAGAAACTTATTATGACAATATTTTACGATGCAAAACATATTTTTCTATTTTAAGTTCTTGAACTCTCCAATTTCATTCATAAAATTAATAACAGTCAGAGAGTATAACAAACCAGGACCTCTGCCAGCAAAGACGATTTTAAGAAGTGGGGGTTCAAAGTTATGTACCTCGTAGTGCCAAGGCTGTTGGCAAGCTCGTGGTATAATTATGGTTGACCACTGAAAAACATACATTATAAAAAGAAGTGCATTCCAAAAAGTTTAAATCAAGAATTTAACTCTCCTCCACGGAGTTTCGGGGACAGGGACATTTTAGGGGACGGGGACATGTTTCCGGTATGGGTACAGTTCAGAGCCAATTTTGTAGGACAGCAGGGGACGGCTATTAAAAAAATAGAGGAAGTTTTATAGAGACAGAGAATTAAAATATGCATATATCATAACATTGATAAATCATTCACCATAGACATTTTAGAAGCTCAATACAATGAATACATAGCAAATTAACAAAATTCAAATACTTTCATTGTAAAAATATGGCCTACATATAGCAAAAATGCCCAAAGGCCCCAAGTTTCATGTATGAAATGACATAAACAGAAGTCCAACTAAAATACTAAATAGTAAACAATAACATAGAATTTCAACTCCACAATCAGATGTCCATAATAATAAAAATCAATTATGTATCTGCAAATGACATATGCCAAAAATTTGGCTGTCCTCTAGGAATCTAAATCAAGATCATCATCAAAGTTAGCTTCTGAGTCACTAGTAGGGGTAGGCTGAGGGTCCTCATCCAATGGAACCCCAAGCAATCTTGGAGGTGTGTCATCCTCCTCAACCTGCATAGCATCCTCAGGATTAACATCCCAACGTGATGTTGGCCCTGCTACATTCACACTAGCTGAAGTTGAAGACCCCACTATGGCTGCCCTAGTACTACATTTTTTCTTTGATGTTGAGTTTGTTGAATTTCCACTTCAATGCTATCACTACCACTTCCCTCACTCTCACTACTGCTGCTCATTATGAAATATTTAACACTGTTGCAAGTTGAAAAGAAAAAAAAATCACTCAAAATGCCCTTGTTATATGTTGCACAATGCAAAACAAATGTAAAATTAAATGAAAACAAATAGAAAATGAAACACATACCTGGAATGTAGAAGATTTTATGCCAAACCATCCTCTTGCAACTCAAAAATGAAAACTTTCTTGCTTCTCTTGTTTCTTTTTCTTCTTGCCAAGAATGATTGAAATGAAGAAATGAAGACAACTTCACCTTTTTAGCCTCCAAATAGTGTTTGATCATTTTTAATTGATACTTCTACACACGTGGGACCCGCCCAACAATTAAAAAATAAAAAAAGTCACTTTTTCAAAAACGGCGGACATTTTTCATGGCTGGGAAAAAGGGGACGGTGTTAGGTACCAGGGATGGTCGTGGGACGACTACACCATCCCCAATACCTAATGTCCTCCCCAAGTTTCCTAACCCCCCAAAAATCCATTTCGGTAATGTCCCCATTTTTTTGGCAAAAAAGGGACGGAAAGGGGACGGGAAATTCCCGTCCCCACATTCCCATTTTGTTCCTAGGACAAGAGCAGGGATTCCAGGGCAGGGGACGTGTCCCTATGGAACACAAGAATTTAATGTTCTATTAAATATCCATAAAATATATTTTTTTGCTTTAGTCTTGAAGACTGCTTCAAAGGATAGAATTTGTCAGCAAGTACTTTGATAAACTGATTCTAAATTCTAACAACTTCAAATTTAGCTCCACATTGTTTACAATATGACTTCCAGTGAAAATAGCAATTGTTACAGACATCAGTGCAAAAAAGATCATTTCTAATGGTCCAATATGTTATTCTAGGGAAAATTAGATTCATCTTTTAGAGCCTCTGCAGTTATTATTTCCTTTGACTATAATATATTAAGGTTAGCTTGAATCTATTGATGTCATTTTTGTACCACTACATAACATATAGCAATTGAATACTTGATATAGAATACCAAACACTCAACCCTCTCTTGAAAAGTAAATACTCATGAAGAACATGAGATAACTCCAAGGTTCCTTACACGTATGGATACTAACTCAGTTATATTAGTGTGATTTGTTGGTTAATCACGTAGGTGGGCTTACGTTTTTCATTCAAAGATAACTTGGTGGTACTTTTCTTGCTTGACTTGTTCTTTTCTCCTTGATCACTTTCACTTTCAACTACTCCTACCACTAACTGCTTACTGCTCTACTACTACTATGAATGAAGAAATTAGCAAATGGACAGGGATCCAACCAAATGAAAGCTTGCCTGTGGCGCTACCTCCATTGGTGCAATGATTCAAAGGGATACTCATAGGATTTTCACACTAACACCTATCTTCCAACCCAACTTGAAGTACAAGCGGAAAGATGAAATGCAAGTAGAACTTGGGAGAGATTGGACTAGATTACCACACAAGGCTTCCTAACAAGCCGCTAGGATGCTACTGGCCTAGTATATAGATCCTTATCAAACATTCACTAACATCACCATACAACTAGCCATCTACTTCTATTCTAACAACATGAAATGAAATCATACTTTAATTTGAGAGATGAGAAGAACTGTGCAATACACCAAAATGATCATATATATCCACCATGCAAACCACAACAATGAATAGAGAACAATTTTGATAGTATTTTGGCAACAATTCTCCAACACAACTCCCTTTACAAATAAGAACAAATGGCCTTATATAGAGGCTCAAAATTACGAGTGGCCAAGATTAAGGGCCAAAATCAAGGGCCAAGATTAAACCTTACAAACCCTAATTAGGGTTACCATCTTTCAACCAATTACATGAGGGCACCAAATTTGTGGGCCAATGAGAAAATTACAATAATCTGTCAACCAATGAGAACATAGGACACTTGGCATGATTTGATTGCATGCACATGAAATTGCCACCTCATCAACCTTATCTTATAAATTTATTTAATCCTTGAGATGAGGTGAAGCCTTGGATGCTTGAGCTCATCCTTAGAAACTCTCTCATCACCACTTGAACTTGCTTGTCCCTGATGTCCTGACCTTGAAAGGGTGAGGTCTCTATGCACTTCGGGTAATCTTGCCTTGGCCTCGGTGGCTTGCCTGGATGTGAACCTTCTTGCAATTTGAGAGCCTTGCTCTTGGCCACCCCCTTGAAATCGAACTTGACCTCCTTCAACCTTTCGTCTCGCTTTCCTCCTTCATTATCCTTGCCTTCCTTAACCTTCCTGGTCCTCTCTAACCTTCTTACTCGAATTTGGTTTGCATGCACCCCGCTCTGCTTCAATACTCTTGGGTTCTGGAGGAACCTGCCTTGGCCATACCTCCTGCAAGGCCCACAATCCACCCATTACTTGATTTGAAATAATCATTAAGTTCATCAATTGCCTCCTAGCTAGTTAGTGAGTTGGTTCCTTCACCGCCTAATTAAGCTATGTGGAGTTCATCTTACATCCGAAATTATGTGAATTGTTCATTAAGTCCATTTCTAATAGATAATTACAACTTAGTTTGTGTGTTGATCAATCTTATCATCCAAGTTATAATTGCTTTGTTTGTATCAATTTGTAGTCCATTCTTATCTTTCCTCTTAATGTGATTGAATCTAATTACTAGTTGTCTTTGTTTGATTTGCAATGAAAGAAAACAACTAGCCAAGGAAAGAAAACACATAACTCCACTCCACGGAGCTCACCACCGAGGGCAGACTCCTAAACATGGAGGGCCAACCACATAAAAAAGTCCAAGTCCAAGTTCCTATTACATTGGTGTAATGTTCCCACACTTACCTCTTGACCTTTAGAACTTGCCTACTTAGCCTATTACAACATATCAACAAAATGCATGACCCTCTTGGGTGCTAGAACCCTCTCAAATCTAACCAAGCCAGCTTGCAGGAATAGGCAAGCCCTACCTAGCCTCAAATATCTTCAAATCTCTTCCAACCTGCAATGAAACCTACTTCCTCGCTTGCACCTACAATGAAAATATGGAATGGAGGGTGGGGGTGAAGCGGATGTAAGTGAAAGATGGAGATGGAGGATGGAGCTATGAAAATGTGGTGGCAACCTGTCTTCTTATGCTTCTTGGCCAAGGGGGAGGAGCTCTCCATCAACTTGTCTCTCAACTGTATCATGTTCACAATGCCAATGCTAGTGTCCCTCGCTTCAATTTCGAGAAGAAGGTGGTCTTGGGCCTCATGTCTTCCTTGTCTTACTTGGTATGCATTGCCCTTTGGCTCTTGCTTGCACTAGCATCCGCCTTCCTAACCCTTATTTCTACCTCTTCTTTCTACAATGAGATGGGACTACACTTATTTCTGCCCCTCCAATCCTAGGGATGGAACTACCACTTATTTCTACCTCTTTAATTCCTATCACACTACACTTATCTTTGCCTCTTTGCCTAGAGATGGGACTACCACTTATTTCTGCCTTTTTGAAAACTTATGAGATGGACTACAGTTATATCTCCCAACTTCGTTCCTAGGGGTGAGACTACCACTTATATCTCCTTTCTCCAAATCCTAGATGAAAACTACACTTATATCTCCCAACTTCAAGCCCTAGATGAAATGATGAAGTGATGGATGGATGATGCAAGCAAGAAAATAGGGAAAATGTACCAAGCAAGAACAAGGAGAAAATCTGTCTTTTAGACCAGCCTTCACCCTCAAGCATGAAGATCCTCCTCTACACCAACAAATTCTCCTCCAAAGAAGAAGAAGACAACACCAAAATGCACTCCTCCACCAAAAGAAGAAAATCACCCCTTGCTAAATGCACTCCTTGCAAAATTTCGCTCTTTTGCTGCTCCAAGAGCTCCTCCTTGGCTGCCAAGAGACAAGTGAGAAATGAATGAGAAAATGAGGAGACAAGCCCTCCCTTTATACTAAATTTTTTGCCTCTTCAAATAGGGCCGACCTGCATTGGAGGGAAAATAAAATTAATTAAATTGCCAAACATATAACCCAAATTAAATGCATTAAATCACACAGCCTTGGGTATTTAATTTTAATTTAAAATTGGACCAGCCTATTGCAAAAAACAAAAATCTGTGCAATTGTATGTTAATTTTTTTTTTTAAAATGAAATTCGGCCACTCCAAAAAACGATCCATATGGGGCCCCTAAACATTGAAATTAACCAAGCCATGGCCCCAAAAAAATTAATTCACTTACCCCAAAAAAAATCGATTTAAGGAAAGGGCAGATTTAAATTAAGAGAGTCATTTGCATTGAATTGTGCAAAATTATGAGTTTAAATTAGCCAAATCCGAAATTATCATAGGCCCTAAAATTGAAATTTTGAAAAAAGATCATGTAGGCCTCTAATATAGCTTTAAACCTTCCCCATTGTGGACCCAATAACTTACCTTGAATTTCACACCTCTTAGGCCTTAAATACATTGAATTTAACACACAAAGGGGCCCAAATAAAATTTCTAAATTACAAACACTCAGCCCAAAAATATGATTTTATTTATTTTAAAATTGTCAGATTAATGCATAAAAATTGCAAGTGGGGCTGGAATTGATGGCTGCCTTGGGAGATGAAAAATTTATGTTTGTTGTGCCCAATACCAAGCAAAAATAAAAAATGGGAATGGGCTGCCAACTGCTGCTTTTTTCATTTTATAAATTTAGAATTTTTCCCAAGAAAAATTGATTTTAGCCCATTTAAATCATAACAACACCATCCCAAAATCAAAATCTGCCAGCCAATTAAAATTCAAATAAATTTCAATTCCATTTCCAACTTTCATTTACTCTTTTCCCCATTTAAAATTTCGAAAATCCCACTTAGCAATTTAAATTTTATTATTTAGCAATTTAATTTCCATTTGGCAATTAATTTCAAATTTGGCCATTTAATTTTTTCATTTAATCTCCATTTTCACCACCCAAAAATTTACAAGGTTTCCCCAAAAATATCCAAATTCACAATTAAATTTTGGAAAATGTTCAAGTTATGCAATTATATCAATTTTCCAAAATTCATCCAAGTCTAAAAAATATTGCAAATTTATCGTCTCAAAACCCCAGGGTTACTCCAAAACTCACCAAGGCATCCGAATACCCGGATCTAGGAAAATTGCCAAGGCCCACTCAAAAATTGGCGGGTCCCCAAATTCTTTGGGCGATGGTGTGAAACTCTTGTTGAGTAAGTTAGTTGTCGCAAGTGCAAATCTCTTCAAAGCTTGGGTTAACTAATTATACATTGCTTTCCTTTGTTTCTCCAATGCATCTTGAATATCCCACAGACAGAACCAAGTGAATTTCAGTCTGCTAAATAATAGTAATGAAACTTGAACAGTCTGAACAAAACTTCTAAGTTCATAGCCAAGTCAGACAAAATGAGCTTAGAAGGTTCAACTTGAGAGGCTTCTACCATGTCCCCTTCTTGAAATAGGATTAAATAATAAACAATAATAATTAAATTAAAAAATGGAAGAATTTGAAAGAGTTGAATTTGAGCAGTGAGGATAGTGCTACTTTCAAGGAGGTGTTAGCAAATAGAACTTTTCTTCTTCCCAAGAGTAAAGATGGGCTGTGTTCTAAAACTGGAGAGTATTCTGTTAAAATTGGTTATAATCTATTGGAAAATGCCCAAAAGGATGAAGAATGGCTGCATCAATTAGTATGGAACAAGTTTGTCTTCCCAAAGCTGGATCCTTTTCACCACTGGCTTTGAAAAACAAAATATTAACTGGAGAAAGACTCATGAGATTGGGATTTAATGGTCCATTTCAATGTGTCCTTTGTGGAGAGAATGATAAGAAGATTGATCATCTGCTACCGGATTGTAAATTTCCATCTTCTTGCAGGCATTTCGTTTTATAGAAGCTGAATTGGAAAGCCCCATTTCCCCGAACCCTACTGCAAATGGTTTAAAGTTGTCCTATGGTAAACTTTAAATCTATATTTTCTTGCATTTGGCAGGTATGTCCATCCTCTATCATTTGGGAAGTTTGGAAAGAACGTAATAGGTGGATTTTTTAAGGGAAAACAAAAATAGTGGAAAGAGTGTCTACGTATTGAGAACTCAATTACTGAATTAGTTAATACATCAACCATGAGTCAAAAGGCTGCTAAATATCTTTATGGAATGTTTGACTCAGTATTGCAAAAACAATGGCCATCTTTGAAAAAACCGCCTATTTATGGGCTTTCAAGGGTTAATCCGAGTAAGGTGTCAAGACAAGAAGTCAAATGGGGGAAACCGGACAGGGTTGGATAAAAATCAACTTTGATGGTGTATCGAAAGGAAACAAGGGCCCTTGGGAGATGGGTGTGTGGCTAGAGATATGGATGGCAACATTGTGGCAATGGCCACAAGCAAACTTGAAGATGGCACAAACAATGATGCAGAGGTGAAGGCGGCACTACTGGCAGTTGAATTTGCACAAAAGATTGATGTTGAACAATTACATTTTGCAAGCAATTCCCAGATTATTGTCAATGTCATTGTAAAAGGTAAGGTGCATGCTTGGAAAATTGAAAAGATTGAGAAAATTATTAGGCAAAAACTCGGTCTTTCTAAAAAATTTAAAATATCACACATCCTATGAGAGGGAAACAATATAGTAGATACTTTGTCAAAGATGGCAATTTCTAATCCAAACATTGGAGGGGTATTTGAAGATTTGAGAGGGATTCAATTAGCAAAGTAAATGCATCCACCATTTTAAATTTGAAATGACAATTTAAAAAGATACCAAAGGCCAATTATGGCAGATTAGTCGAGCCAGTGTACATTGAGTGTGAAGTACTCATTAAAGGGAGCAGACAACTCACATTATGCCGAGTCATTTATTTGGAGAGATTTGGAATGATGTATGACAATTACCGAGGCCAACGTACTGAGTGAGGAGGTGCCTTGATAATGTATAACCTGCGGCCTTTCAATGATTTGATGGTATGGCATGTGTGGTATGCAGGGTGCTTTATTTGCAGTGAAAGATAGGTTTTTCATTCCATTTTCACTAAGCATTGGTAAAGAAGTTCCTGAGTAAGGTGGCGAGGTGACTAGGTCAATGGAGGCCAATTTCTCTTTGTGCACGGCAATGCAACTATTGTCACGACAGATTGCACCTGAAAAGCTAAGTATGAAACTCAACAATCCCGTGAAACATGGAATGATTTTCAAGCCTATGGGTGTGCCTATTATGAAAATCAATCTCTGGATTATGGGTCGGCTTCCCCTTATGATCACCTAAAAACTATCTTTTTGCCAAGAAATAGGATAGAAAAATATGCTCAAATGAAACCTATCTTTAAATGGGTGATGCACCAAAAATGTGTTCTCAAGCTCCCTAACAACTGATGATTCACAATAATTTTGAATAAGATAATCTTTATTCACAACTCAAATTCAAGACTCGGAATGAGTAAAGGTTATGTAACAATTCTCCAAAAAGGGAAGATAATTTCCACAATCTGAATCACTAAAACCCTAACAACACAATATGCAAGATGAAGTAATGATAATAACATGTATTGAAGCTGAATACCTGAATATAATTAATTAGAGGGCTTGCCAAACCATAGAAATTTAGTCAAATCCACAAACTCAACACCAAAACACACTGATATGAGGACCAATCTGCACTATATTCGAAATCAAACAAAAAGATGCTACTACAAGTCTCAAAAATCTGAGTCATAATACAATATGCCTAAATTTGCAGGTTACAAAAGCAAGCAAAAAGAAAGAATTGGGGAAAAAACCCTAAGGCATTAACCTTATAGGAAGGTTAAGCCAAAAAACCAAGTGGAACTCAACTGCAACTGAACTGAACTACCTCTCATGCCCAAAAATAGAGCTCAAACTCAGATGTGGAACAAAATCATGCATAAAGGAGGGTGTAACTCATGAAATCTACATAATAATGGTCTCCAAACCCCTTTATTGCATGCATGAATGATGTGAACTGCCAACTAAAGTCAAATTGCCCCTCAACTGCATGGAGAAAATAAAAACCCCCCCTATCCCAAAAATAGACTCTAAGTTCAAAAAATTTCCCCTCTCATGCTAAGCAAAACTCCACGTTTATATCCAAATTTTGCATTTGAAAAGAATAATTAATAACTCAAGTGCTTTATAACTCAACACTTAAGTTATTATTATTCACAATAATATACCATGCAATAATCTCTTTTTGGACATTATATTATTTATTCTCACATTTAAAATATTTAATATTTATTAAATAGTATTTTAAAGAATGATGCAACTAAAATAATATATATATATATATATAATAGTTTTGAAGTGACTATTTAATAAACATAAATTAAATATAAAAAATGATGTATCAAAGTCCCTTAACAAAATGCACATGATCCCCACGGGGTATTTGTTTGTATAACCACCAAAAAATAACAAAGGGCAAAATACTTTCCTATCGGTGTTATTAGGGTATCAAACCCTAATTTTAAGTCATTTTCACTTTTGCATTTTTCTTTCTCTGGGCTCTGCAACCAACTTCGTGGGGAAGCTAGGGTCTGAAGAAAATATCAAAGTTCTTGGAGCTTTTGTGTATATTCCTTTGCAGGTCTAGCTCTCTATAGGTATGCAACATCTTCGAGCTTGGCTCTTACAAACATTGTAATGGATTCTTTCCATTTTTTTCCTTTGGGCCTTCAAGTCGTATTAGTAAATCCTTACCTTATGTTTAATAAAAAACAAGGCAACAATGAATTTTCCTAATGTGAAACAAAACCTCTACTACTTTTTTGTGGCTGCTTAGGGTTTGGACTCTGTGAAGAATTATGGAGTCCTCATGATCTTGTAGCGGTTCTTTGACCGTGAATATAAATGAAGTCTCTCAATTTTACCTTCCATTTATTGATCTGGGTATCATACTTCAAGGGCTTCAAAGACATTTGAAAACCACAGGTCCATCTTGAAACCCTACTACTCATTTTATTTTTCCTTTATGAGGGTCATGGCTATTCTCTATATATTCTGATATCTATTTTGAATGGGACCCATCTTGTTCCTAATAAATCCCACTTTTACCTGTAAATATGGTCGTGGCTCCGTCTACTTTAAAGCCCTCAAGTTTATCGGCTCCGAACTAAACAGATGTGATAGCTTCAAACATACCTTATCTGACACATCACATATAGTGCATATTATAACATCGATATACTTATCTCTGCACCATTGTTAAAAGGAATTGTTCTGCCATAAACCCTTCACTTATGCATTGGTATTGACTCCAAACTATAACAACCACCTTTGAAAATGATAGGCTCTTTGAAAAGAACACTCTCAAAACATTACATAAATCACTATGTATGTTCATGACTGTCATTCAATACTGATTGTCTGTATGATAATTGACTTGTATGACAGTCACAACTCCTTGTAAATCATTTTGGAAAAGCAGAGAAAACTCAAGAAACCTGAGTATATTTCATAAAATCCTTATAGTACTTGCAGTTACGGTATCTGATTCTTGATTTCATAATGCTGAATATGATTTAAAATATGTCTCTATTCAAATTGGGTTCTCATCCCTGCATGATCATTGTATTTGGCATTGTGCAATTTAGAAGCAGAGATCTGTATTTAGCAAAGAAATGATAAAGAAACTTAACTTTTTATGGGCATCTCCTCCTGTAGCTTCTTTTGATATGACTGTTGTATTTTTTATATGCTCATAGCCATTGTCTTCTCTGTTTAAATGCTCTGTAACAATGATATTATGCAACAATGTCTCCTCATTATTTGTTGTCACTCTGCTAACTCTGCTATCTTTCCTGAGACCGTTGTATCACCACTGTAGCATCATTAAGCTCAAACATTCTTCACCGATCACTGTATTGCACAGTCTGGTATCTGTGATGTCCCCTTCTAGCTAGCGACATCATACTAGTAAGTGATTAGCCTATCAGTGGATCCTCGTAGGCTAGTAGGCATGGATTGTTGATATTATGGCCTTGAAGGAAGATAATATTATTAATATTGCATTGAGAAAGAATTATGAAAGAAGGGACGACTTGTTAAATAATTAAGGGACGACTCATGCATGAAAAAGAATAACTTGTAATTGTTTATTAAATTGCCTAATTGAGGTCGGCCCCCATATGTTTGAAAGGTTGTGTCTCTTTGACACACCTCCTTGCGCATATATATATTTGATTGGAGTGTGAATTACAAAGGCATCAAAAACATAACATGCTAAGGTAATTCGCACTACAAGCAGACCTATAAGCAGCAGAAGATTTTGCATAATAGGAGCAGAAATAAAAGGAGAAATTGCAGACTTCATCCATTAAATTAAGGTGTCTTATCACACACTTCAGAGCAGAAGTATAGTATAATATTCTGCAAATTAGGGCAGAATATTGGAGCGAATTAGAGCAGAATATTGGAGCGAACTAGGGCAGAATATTTGGAGCAAACTATTGGTGCAAATTAGAGCATACATCAAGGACAATCTTCAGCATTCTTTCAAGGACAACTTTGAACAAATCATAAGGAAATATTCCAACAAATTCGAAGGACAAATCTGTACAATCTAAAGACCATCTACAAGTCAAATCAAGGCTTCTATATCGGGTATTTTCCATCCTTGTTTATTTACCCTTAAAAGTAGTTATATTTCAATTTGTGATTTCCTATAAAGTCTGAAATATTAACATGGATAGGGGGTCTTTTCAGGCACAGTGAAGGTATGGTTTTCAGATGGTTCAGTAGTGGCAGAGTTCAGTGTTTTCAATTGGCTTAAGAGATTGTTTTTGGCTCAGTTATATGGATTTTTGCTATTTTTAGCAAAGGTTTCTATATTTGGGTTTATTTTTTAGCAATAGAGATGGACCCCTACTATTTTTAGAAATATTATTTGATCACATAGGAAATTATTAGACCAAGTCCAGTTCCAGACGGTTAAGCCAAATTCTCATTTTTAAGGGAGTTATTCAATTTTCAGTGGTTATATATTTTAATTAAATGGCAAAGGATTTAAGTGATGGGTTTATAACACATCGAATGGGGCCAATTGAGTATTTTATTTTGGAGGTGAATTATTAAAAGCTTTCCCTAAGTTTAATTCAATTAAATGTTAATGATTTTATTTAATATTATTTCATTAAATAAAATCGCAGCCTTGAAGAGGATTTTTTATTAGGGTTTTGGAGGCCTATATTTGCTTGGGAAATAAAGAATGAGCTATCCATTGTTATTTTGCAAATTGATCATTGTGATTTCAAGCTCTGAGAAGGGTTTCAGCTTTGTCATTGAAGAACGCAGTTCTTCTGTGTGTATCCATTTGAGCTGGTGAAATAACCAGTGAATTTGGGATTTTAGAGAGTTTCATACAAAGACTCTATTTCTGCTTCAGCAGTATTAGTTTCAACAACAGGAAGAAGAAGATAGTATTTAATTGCAGCTTTATGGAGGAATAAGTCACAGCCATTATCCTCTTTCAAATTTACAGCCACAACATTGTAGAGTTGAAATAAATAAGTTCCTGTAGCAGCTGGTGTATTCTCTCGGGTTTTTTATGCATTTTGTAGTTGTCTTTGTTAATCATTTTCCAACAAAGGATTGTCTTGATTTCCTTTTATATTTCATTTGGAAAATAAATAGAAGCTGCAGCAGTTAATTGAATACTTTCAGAATTTCAGATTATTGCATATTTGCTTTTTATTTCTAAAACCCTTGAAAATCCAAAAAAATCATAAACTTTCAAACAACAAATTGAGATAAACATTTGCAACAGTTAAGGACCGATTTGGGGTTCTTACAAATGGTATCAGAGCGGTTTCCTGACATCCTGTGAGGTTGCATGTCAGATTTTTCAGTTGCATGTCAGCTTTTCAGTTGCATACCATTTTCAAGCAGTACAAATTTTGGGGGTTTGATTTTTAAAAAAATCATTGAGCTCACACATTTGATTTTGAGTGTCCAGCACTCTTGTAGTTGTCTCAATTATGGAAAAGTCCAAGAAATCAATTAAACAGGAAAACCAATTGCATAGTATGATTATTTCCAAGAAGCAAACAAATGCCATAATGAAAAACTTAAGAGAAGATTAAGCAAAATCAAAAAAGAATAGATGAATTGCTTTCAAACCCGGCTACCATGGACAGTTTAGTACGACCTATGACATCCATTTTTAAAGGGTCTACATCACAAAACAAAAAGAAAGAGAAACAAGAGGTCTCTACAGGTGGAACATCAAGAAATCTTTACAATAAACTTTCAACAACTAGTGATCGGCATGTAGCTAATCCACTGGAGATTAAAAATCAGGCTTACATTAAGGGAGATGTTGGGCACAATACACTTCATGATGACTTCCAGACTAGGGAGGAGTTGGTGATGTTCGAAGATAAACCAATTGCATTCAATTAGCCACATGAAGACAAAGTTTCTTGTGATGTTGTTCATACTTATGAAACTCTAATAGATGTCCAAGATCAGAATGTGAGTTTTGAGGAGAATGTTGGTACTTTCAGCAATCCAGAAGTTGTTATCAGCCATGATAACAATTCTGATTTTCATGACAACAGTCCCTTGTTTGAGCATAATGATGTTGTTGATGACAGGGCCAGTGTGGAAGATGTAGTGGGTGTCTCCTTGAGTCTTGACTCGCAAGATGGGAGTGTCACTTTTGAAGATTGCATAGAAAATACGAGTACTAATAATTCTGATTTTTATGACAACAGTGAATTATGTTTGCATCCACATGAGATAGTAGAGGTTTTACAGGTGGATGATGTTGGTACTCATGATCTGGGTACTACTGATGTAATTTATGAGGTTGACTCATGCTTCAATGAGTCTGATTTTTCATATCAGACTTTAGAAAATGATTCAAAAATTTTATTTGTTGGCAATAGGTCCCAGGATTGTTCTTCAGAGGGACTTACAGTTACATTGGAAGTGGGAGTGTGTGAGGAGACTGTTGTAGCAGCAACTTCCACTTTACCAAACATGTCATTGGTTGAAGTGCCTAACAATAGTACCTCGGTTGTTGATGTGTGCGGAGATGATAGCACACATGGTGTTGTTGATCATGAGATGAGCATTGAGGATACAGCGTCCTATCACAGTGTGGATTGTGGGTCAAAGAGCTTACATGGGAGTTGGGGAGTTCAAAAACATCATTTGATCAAGCAATTGAAGGTGAGTGATAGTCAGATTGTTACAGCTATTGAGCACTATGATGCTACCCGTCAGATGTTAGCCATATGTAGTTGGGGTACTCCTATGTTGGATGAGCACGGTGACAGTGGCCTTTCCCTTGTAGAGATCCATTCACTACGAGAAGCTGTAAGGATAATGAAATATAATTACTTACAGTTATTAGCTGACAGGGATTACCTTCTTGAGTGCGGTTGCACTTGTTATGATGCATTGATGGGAAAGGAAGAAGAGGTGGTTGAACTCACTCATGAGCTTGAGGTGACTACAGAGATATTTGAGACCACTCAACTGGCTCTTCAGGAGTCGCAGTTACAGTTAGATGATGTTACCATGGAATTGATCCGAGTACAACCTTCACTAGCTATAGATTCAGTTCAGCTTTCTACAGTGGTTGTTAGTGATGAGTTGATATTCACAGGTTGTAGTGAGGATGTAGGTACATCCATTACAGATTTGGGTGCAAATAGACTCAATTGGGATGAGTACTTTTGTTGAGAGTTGTAGAGAGCCTCTTCTTGTATGATGTTCTCTAGCGGTCAACACGTTGTTAGATGATGCGGAACAGATTATTGATAGTTGTTGTGTGGCAGTGGTGGATTTATCAGAGAGTTGTGTGTTAGCAGAGGGAACTACTCCATCATTTGCACAGGGGGTTGGTACAATGTCATCTGGTTGGGAGTATAGCTCTCATGTTGATTTGTTTCCCTCTCCCAGAATTAGGTCAGTTACCTCATCTCTTGCAGTTGATGGTGATAGACAACTTGTATCACAGGGTCCGAGTGATCAACTGCAGGTTTCAGAGGATAGGATTGATTTTGCATCATATAGTTTCTATTGTACAGATATATTTATTGAATACCTTCTTGAGAGTCCAAAGTTCTAGGAGGGACCATTTGGAGTCATTGAGGGTACTCTCATCTGAGGTTCTCGTGAGAATTGGCAATTGGTAGGAGCAATTGTAGATACTTTGACTGCAATGCTCCCTCATAGAGATTTCGTGGTTGGGTTTGTAGAGAGAGTTACCAATGATCCTGTCCAATCAGTTATTCAGAGTCAGAGGTTGAAGCCACCTCCTGATTCTCAAGTTGTTAGTGATAAGCCCTTGACCGAGATCGGAGCATTTTACCAAAACTATATAGTGAGGAGTGCTTATCATTTTTCTTTTGATCCACATGTAGAGGATTTGGTTATATGTGGATGTGGATTGGCTCCAGGATTATACCGTCCTTTATGGGATGGGTATTCACCATCTTTAGTAGATGGAATCAGTAGCTACAAGTTAGTGGGGAGCTACTTGCAAAGTGATCATATCCATGATAGATTAGCAAAGGATAGAGATAGTGTTTGTGATACAGATACCTTTAGGAGTTCTTATCTCTACAGTACAAATGGATGTGAGTCTCACTTGCATTGGGACTCGAGTGGCAACAGGGTTAGCATTGCAGTTTTGGTGGGTCCTATTGGCTGGCTTCACCACTTTTGGTATGGTACAACTTAAGTTTGAGGAAGTTCATTTTGGAAGACTTCCATATTGCCTATGGGATCCAAGGATTGTTCTAGCTAGTGGATTGCTTCTTCCTTTGGTTGGGGTTGACTTAGTTGTAGCATACAATGGTATTATGTTGATGCCACATGGTTTATATGGAGTACTCTACAGAGTGAATTGGGATATTCAGTTGAGCATTGAGTGTAGAGTTTGGGATTCTTTGGGTGGATCTGGATTTCAGACAGGGTTTACAGTTGAGCATTGCAGCATGTTCAGTGTGCAGAGAGTATACTGGTTCATCCTTGGCCTTCTTGAACATGTTTTGATTTTGATGCATTATTCATGTGCACAGGGGTTGGATAGTTGGCATGATGATTGTCCTTGCGCAGTTGTGTTTATGTTGGTAATACAAGAGTTGGTTCGAGATGTATGGGACATGATGCAGTTCATCTTTTGGAACTTTGGTGGAGTGGAGTTACATTGCAGTAGAGATTGCTTGAGGACAAGCAATTTCAGGAAGGGCGGATTGTGATGTCCCCTTCTAGCTAGCGACATCATGCTAGTAAGTGATTAGCCTATCAGTGGATCCTCGTAGGCTAGTAGGCATGGATAGGGGGTCTTTTCAGGCACAGTGAAGGTATGGTTTTCAAATGGTTCAGTAGTGGCAGAGTTCAGTGTTTTCAGTTGGCTTAAGAGATTGTTTTTGGCTCAGTTATATGGATTTTTGCTATTTTTAGCAAAGGTTTCTATATTTGGGTTTATTTTTTAGCCATGGAGATGGACCCCTGCTATTTTTAGAAATATTATTTGATCACATGGGAAATTATTAGACCAAGTCCAGTTCCAGACGGTTAAGCCAAATTCTCATTTTTAAGGGAGTTATTCAATTTTCAGTGGTTATATATTTTAATTAAATGGCAAAGGATTTAAGTGATGGGTTTATAACACATCGAATGGGGCCAATTGAGTATTTTATTTTGGAGGTGAATTATTAAAAGCTTTCCCTAAGTTTAATTCAATTAAATGTTAATGATTTTATTTAATGTTATTTCATTAAATAAAATCGCAGCCTTGAAGAGGATTTTTTATTAGGGTTTTGGAGGCCTATATTTGCTTGGAAAATAAAGAATGAGCTATCCATTGTTATTTTGCAAATTGATCATTGTGATTTCAAGCTCTGAGAAGGGTTTCAGCTTTGCCATTGAAGAATGTAGTTCTTCTGTGTGTATCCATTTGAGCTGGTGAAATATCCAGTGAATTTGGGATTTCAAAGAGTTTCATCCAAAGACTCTAATTCTGCTTCGACAGTATTAGTTTCAGCAGCAGGAAGAAAAAGATGGTATTTAATTGCAGCTTTATGGAGGAATAAGTCACAGCCATTATCCTCTTTCAGATTTACAGCCACAACATTGTAGAGTTGAAATAAATAAGTTCCTGCAGCAGCTGGTGTATTCTCTCAGGTTTTTTATGCATTTTGTAGTTGCCTTTGTTAATCATTTTCCAATAAAGGATTAACTTGATTTCCTTTTGTATTTCATTTGGAAAATAAATAGAAGCTACAGCAGTTAATTGAATAGTTTCAGAATTTCAGATTATTGCATATTTGCTTTTTATTTCTAAAACCCCTGAAAATCCAAAAAAATCATAAACTTTCAAACAACAAATTGAGATAAACATCTGCAACAGTTAAGGACCGATTTGGGGTTCTTACAGTATCTTTCCTTTTATATGTGAAATGATCTTTGAAGATAACTGTTATGAGTTTAAAATCTGCATCTTTGATGTACTCATAACAATTGTAATTCAAACTAGGAACAAAGGATATTGAAATAAGATTTGCTCTTGGTCAATCATGTAACTCTTTATTGCTGTCCTTTTACTAAACTGTTGATTACTCTCAGCATGTATATGCCATGTGGCTTTGACCATTATTTTTCATTATTGTCTTGTCTCAGATTATACTTCCGTAAGCTAAATATGGTTGCATCGTTTGTATTTCCTCTGTATCAGTGTTTTTGCATATCAACCTCCTATCCGATGTTTTGACATGTATTTGATCCTGAATCTGATTTGCTCCTGCTCTTAGATCTCTAATGAAAACTCTGTTTCATTATGCTCCTACATGTGCTACTTGTCTATCATGTCTGCACTTCCATTGTCCTAGAAAGCATCCATGACAAGTAATGACACATATTTTGATGGATTTTGTTTATAATTTCACATGGAATAAGCATGATTCTATTTATGTCATTTGTGACATTGATATTTACCATCAAGCTGCCTTGAATGACGTGGCTGCCCTTGTACCTTTCCATTGATTTTTGTATTGTTCATCTTGTATAGGTACATGAGCCATGAAACTTATGTCTCCCATGAATGTTGAAGTGTTCCTCTCATTCTGATCCTGTCATAAGAAATTGATTATTGTAATACACATCTCTTGGCATTCTTTGAATCAATGCTCCTTGCACTGTTCCTATCAACCTTACCTGTTTTCAACTTGTTGTCTTTTACATGATTGCATACATTCATTGCACATTATGAAACAGAGACATACCTTTCTGACTTTCATGACTGTCTTTTATTGTGCATATACATGATTTCCATTGTGTCTATGATTTAATAGCAATACTTATTTCTTTGTGCATAATTTGTCTTGTAGTTGTCCCTTGTTATATGAATGGCATGTTGATCATTGTTATGACCGTGCTTAACATAATAGCATTTCTGATCTTTAATAAATAATATTATTGCTTTAACTTTTTCTTTAATGCTTCTTTCATTGTGACAGGAATTGCAAGTACAATGTTTCTGTCATTGAATGATTGCACCATTATAATATGCATCTGTTTCTTTAGCGAATGATGCAATGGTATCACTGTTACCAGTTCACCTTCATTGCATCAAACCAATATGTTATTCAATCTGCATACTTTTAGATCCTTGTCCAATCCTCTGACTTTGTCAATCATAATCGGATGACTGCCTGACTCATGCTGAGCAGCCTCATCCAAGAAAATGTGTGTAACTTGTACCTGCAAATCAAAATGATTTGTTGATATGAATAACACCTATTTTGAATTTTCTGAACGAGGCAGCATGAATGATGCAGGAAATGCATCACATTATGATCCACAAAGTTCTAATTGCAGCATGCTGGTCTCAACCCTTGTGGGAGCCCATTTTCCCCACATGATGAATTATGAATGATATCAGATTCAAAAGTTCAAATGATAATAACAGCACCTGTATCTGCACATGACAAACTCGTTAGATTAAAAAGATGTGTTAATGATTATAGCATCAGTCGGATAAATTATAAATAATATATTTTATTATATAAATAATTATAAGATTATTATTTAATAATATATGTAAATCTGTTGATCGAAATGCTTAGTGATCGTATATCTTAATCGATCACAAAGTTCATCGATTCACAAGTAATCGATATTGATATTGAAATGGCTTCAATATAATCACTAATTAATATCGGTTTGATTTAACTTACTTTATACACCGATTTGTAATGGTTAATCTTCACCAATTACTATCGGTAGTATTTGATATGAATACCGATCAAGTATCGGTTAATATAATCGGTATCGGTTAATATAAACCAAAGTTACATACTGAATAAATTGATGTTACATAACGATTAAGTATCGGTTTTAATGCGTTCTGTTAATATGAAGATCAGCGAGTATATATTGGGCATGATAATTTGCTATGAATCGGTGTGTATGATGGGAGGCATGTTAATAGAGAGACATGTCTATCTACTAACATGTCTCATATATATATATATATATATATATATATATATATATATATCCTTCTTGGATCGAATGAGAATAAGCATATACAACAGATCAATGCAAGTCTCATTCATCCAATCAATACTTGATCTAAATTCAGTTCATAGAAACATTTGATTAATTAATATACCTATATATATTTATTACTATATCAGTATTAAATATAAATATATATATTCTGTTTAAATATATATCATATATATATTGAGAGATCATATATAAATTGGATTTTGAAAGAAAATTAAAAGTCATATAATCTAATCAAAATTTAACATGGTATCAGAGCCAGGGTCCTTTGTTAAAGCCTAACCGCTTGAAGGAAGATCCGATTAAATTGAAGGAAGATCAAGATCATAATTCTTTATAAATTTATATTCTTCTAGAAAACTTGTATTTACAAAATGGTAAATGGAATCAGACTCGAAGATAGACTTGAAGGTGCTTCAAATTTTGAATCTTGGAAACTATGAATGATGCTTATACTAAGAAAGAATGAGTTAAAGACTATCTTTGAAAATCCTCCTAAATCTATTGAGAATGACGAGAAGAGCAAATGGGAAAAGGACAATACCAAAGCAATGGAACTATTAGTGGATGGAGTGAAAGATCATCTACTACCTATTATAACAAAATTAGACTCTGGATATGAAATGTTCAAAGCCCTAAAAAAAATATATGAGATCAATAACACTAGTAGGATTCTTACCTTAAAAATCAACTCTCTAATATTAAAATGAGAAAGTGAGAGACTATCACCTCATATTTTATGAGGAAAACAAAATTAAGAAACCAATTGTCAACAATTGGTCACATCTATGACAGTAAAGAGTTAACTATGGTGACTTTAAATGGACTCCCTAAGTCTTGGGAAAACTTTAGACAAGGAATAAGTACTCGCTCCAAACTTCCCAAATTTGATCGACTAAAAGCTGACTGCATTCAAGAAGAGTGTAATCTAACATCTAGAGAAATCAGTGAAGAACCCTCAAATGAAGATATTTAGGTTCTCACAACTCAAGTTGATAAAAGGAAGAAACCAAAATTCAAAGGGAAAAGGAAACATATAGACTACTCTAAAATGCAATGCTTCAGATGTGATAAATATGGTCACTCAGCAGCAAAATGCCCTAATAGACTCAAACATCAAGCTTCTTTTGCTAAAGTCTGCACATCTAATTCAGACTTAGAGAAATTAGTATTCTAAATCCATAATACTTGCAAAATTGTAGATTAAGAGGGAGTTCTATCATTTTCACCAATGTGGAACACTTCAAAGTGAAATTGGCGTGGTTACAAATTCTGAGATGGAGTCTTAGAATACCAAATTACTATATTGTATTTATCTAAATTTAAAATCATTTTTATGAGCTATTTGCCTTGATCTTTTCTGAGGATGCTTTTGCAAGAAAAGGAAAATTGACGTCAAATTCAGAAGTAGTCTGATGCTCCATCAGAAGCATCATTGATGAGGAGATCAGATGATTGATATTCAGAGGGAGTTCAAAATTCCATATGTGTGACTATATGATTTTAATGGGCCTACCTCCTGTGTACATCATAAGGAAGTGATGACTTCCAAATGATTATCACTTGTATTTGCAGAAGTTATTGGAAGGTGACGATCTTACAATAACTTAAATCATGATATACATTATTTATAATGTTGAAATAGATCATGATGTATTAAATCAACAACTAAGTGTTAGATGTCATTAAATTGACGGTCTATGAGTTGTTTGTATAGATATATCTTGTAAATCAACAACTAAGCGTTAGATGTCATTAAATTAACGGTCTATGAGTTGTTTGTATAGATATATGATAGGTATTTGGTGAATATCATGTGTTGATATTCTGCAAGCCAGTACCTTATTGAGTACTTGATGAATATCATATGTTGATATTCTAATAGGCCAATACTCAGAGTATTTGGTGAATGTCATGTGTTGACATTCTGATAGGCCAATACTCAAGATATCAAATGATAGAAATCTTTAGATCTATTGCTATATTACATTGAGGTAATATTTATCCTGTGATTATCCTCCCTAGCTAAGAGGGAGTGTTAATGATTATAGCATCAATCGAATAAATTATAAATAATATATTTTATCATATAAATAATCATAAAGATTATATTTAATAATATATATAAATCTATTGATCAAAATGCTTAATGATCATATATCTTAATCGATCACAAATTTCATCGATTCACAAGTAATCGATATTGATATTGAAACGGCTTCAATATAATCACCGATTAATATCGGTTTGATTTAACTTACTTTATACACCGATTTGTATTGGTTAATCTTCACCAATTACTATCGGTAGTATTTGATATGAATACTAATCAAGTATCAGTTAATATAATCGGTATCGGTTAATATAAACCAAAGTTACATACCGATTAAGTATCGGTTTTAATGCGTTCTGTTAATATGAAGATCAGCGAGTCTATATCGGGCATGATAATTTGTTATGAATCGGTGTGTATGATGGGAGGCATGTTAATAGAGACATGTCTCCACGTGGAGACATGTCTATCTACTAACATGTATATATATATATATATATATATATATCCTTCTTGGATCGAATGAGAATAAGCATATACAACAGATCAATGCAAGTCTTATTCATCCAATCAATACTTGATCTAAATTCAGTTCATAGAAAAATTTGATTAATTAATATACCTATATATATTTATTACTATATCAGTATTAAATATAAATATGTATATTCTGTTTGAATATATATCATATATATATTGAGAGATCAGATAAAAATTGGATTTTGAAAGAAAATTATAAGTCATATAATCTGATCAAAATTTAACAAGATGAAACCATGATGTTTTCTTTTCTGTTCCTTCTCATTTGTTCTGATGCATTTATCTGACTAGTGTGCATGCATAGATGATTTGTAAACATAGCGGAGCGACCTGGAGCTCTAACAACCCTTTTTTACACTCCTTGCAGGTAACTGAATGTGTACAAGCCATGTGAAGATGGAGCTGACATGAAGATGCGTGCTGACCACAGATGCAGGGATTCGTCATTACACCAAGCAATGATGGGTCTCTCTCCCTTGTTTACATCTTTGTCTTTATATGCATATTTACTTAATAATGCATCTATTTTAAGAGTTATCTCACAGCTTGTGTGGGTCATATGTACTTTCCTTTTGTGATGAATAAAAGAACTCAAGATTGCAAAATGTACTTGTAATGTTCTGATGTAACATACTTGCATATCAATGAAATGTTCTTTTCTTTTGCATTTTTTCCTTTCAGTTCAAAACACCTAATCTGAAACTCAAAATTTAAAATGTAGCAATGTACCTTTCACCTTAGTTGCACAGCTATCCAAGCTCTAACTGTTTGAGCTGGAAGCAAAAAATAGGTAACAACAACAACAATGTTTCATAGGGAAAGTGTCCAAGAAGAGAATGCGAAATGTTTTGATTCTAGATAATCCAGAATTTTGGAAAATTATAGATTTTCTATTTGGTGAGGAGTTTTTAAATTCAGATCACAGGTACAGAGAAAACATTGACATCGTTTCCATGCTACTCACGTGGGCACTAGAGCTGGGCACAAAAGAGGAGGCTGTATGGGTTATGAAGGCCTACATGTGATCTAAATGGCTTGGTGGC
The DNA here is from genome assembly GCA_027943335.1 of Chamaecyparis obtusa. NCBI lineage: Eukaryota > Viridiplantae > Streptophyta > Pinopsida > Cupressales > Cupressaceae > Chamaecyparis > Chamaecyparis obtusa. The sequence continues at coordinate 560,689 of BSBK01005717.1, forward strand.
CTCATTGTGATTGTTGCTATGGTCGAACCGGGAATGGGTTTCAGAATAGAGGGTTTCTGGCATCAGGTGGGTGAACTGTAGCCACCCCTTAAACCTTTTCTAGTGTGGAGTGCTACGACCAACAAGGAATAAAGAAGGGAGGATGCGGCTATGGGGTCGGAGTTCTTGAAGGACCATTTGCGTGCACTTGAGATGGAGTAGAAGAAATTGAAGATGGAGGCCAAACACGAGAAGCTGGAGATTAAGCCGAAAGTGGAGTATGCTCCGAAGGATTATTGGGTCAATGAACCACTGGGAAAGACCAAGAAAGAAAAGCCATGCTCCATTTTATGTTTTTTGTTGATTACTATTAATAGTATTTCCATTTGTAAATGATGTAAAGGCCCATTTTGTTGTGTTTGCAAGGGCTCGAGTAGATTAGTATATGTGCTCATTTGAGCATTTTGGTTTGGAAATGTAGATGTAAGATAATAGTTTCTATTAGGGTGGGATTTTAATAGAGAACTTGGTAATTTTGGTTTGGTGGAGCATCAAATTGAACATGTTATTTAGGGCTTGCCCTATATATCGTTGAACTCTATATATTTTATATTTTTAATTAAAAAAAAAACAATATTTTACCGATAAAAAAATTAAGAAAATATTAAAGAATAAAATTTAAAAATAATTAAAATTTAGTTACATTAAACAAATGGTCAAAAGGCATGAATGGAAAAGTTGTGTCTCCCTCAAACATGAGGTATAAAAGGGAGAGAAGAGAGCTTCATTTAAGGGGGAAATGGAGGGAACAAGAAGAGGGAGCATAAGATTTAAGGAAGGATTAAGAGAAGAAGGAAGGAAAGGGAAGAAAATAAGGAAGAGACTCTTTTAAAAGATGAAAGGTTGTGACTCTTTCAAAAGGTGGTGACTGTGAAAGGGTGTGACCATTGGAAAAGGCAGACATGGTGAATAGGTGTGACCCTTCCTCACAAAGCATATAAAGGGGAAGAAGGATCAAATGGAATGGAGGAAAGAGGGTAGAAGAGATCTAGAGAAAACTTAGAGCAAAAGTATAAGGAGAGATCTGAAATAAGAATTGAGAAGGAAAGAAGAAAATAATATATGTAGATCTAGAAGAAGAGGATATGTAGATCTCAAAAGGGATGTGTGCAGAGATTGAAAAGCAGTAAAGACAGATTTGAGAAGTGAGAGATAAGTGAAGATTAATTAAGGAGTGAAAGGGGCAGCAGTTGTCAAACAGATGTATCTTTTGATAACCGAAGGGCATGACCATTTCCTAAGGGCATTAACAAATGAAAGGGTGTGACTTCCTACACTCAAAGGAGATATTAAAGAGGAGAGTTACCCTATGATTTGAACAATCCTAGGTAACTTCCTTCCATCAGATAATTAGAGAAATTGGAAAAGATGGCATACATAATTTATATGAGTTGTGTAAATTATTTTGCATTAGTACTAATATTTAACTATTTTAAGAATTAAATATTATCATGTTTTGCAAAATACTTAAATATCAAGCTATGTCAAGTTGGGTGAAATTGAGTTATATGATTTTTCCCACCTCTCAAGTAAATTAATTCTTCCAAGAATTAGTTATTATTGTAATCTGCAAGAAAAAAAATATTGCACCCAACCATATCAAATTTTTTGTAAACGTGAAAAGGAAAATAAGTGAGAGAAATTAATATCAGGAGAAAATCTTTGAAAAAGAAAGATCGGTAAAAACAAGTTAAGGTAGTTTTTAAACCATTTGACAAGTTAAGGAAGTTTTTTATAAACGGTTTTATTTTATTGTAAAACAGGGGGTTCTCTCCTCTACGGGGAAAAGAGGGTTTTGTAACCAATTCCAATATTTTATTTCTAATTGAAATATATACTTTGTGCAAAATAGTTTCTTTCCTCGTGAATTTATTCTCAGATAGTCTTTGTGCTGTTCTGAGCGAGATTGGGTTGTGTATCACCATTGTGGAGGGATATTTTATCAATATTTGCAACTATTTAATCGAAGATTCATAAGAATATTGAAAGTCTATATGCTGTCAATATTTATATATATTTTCCATTTACAGGTATTTATTTAATTTTCCTCATTACCTGTACCAATATTATTAATAGTCTTTGTGCTATTAATAAATATTCATATTTTATTTTGGTTACAATTATTTATTTCCTGGAGAGGAGTGATAATTTTAAATATAAAAATTTACTTTTGAGGAAGCTGCTCCTCTTATAAGCACAGGAAGATCATCCTTTCAATGATGGTCTATCCAATGTTGCAAAGTTTTGTTGTTGTCCATTGGGCAAACTGATGAGGAAAGCACAGTGACAAAATTATTTGCTAACATGGAGAAGGTTCCATTTGAAGAAGACATCAAAAGGAAGATCAATTGGAAGAATAATATATTATTTTCAAAAGCAACAATGAAAAGTGGTGACTCAAATCTTATGGAGGGTGGTGACCCTTTCACTTGTAAATTATAAAGGGGAGATCATTCCAAGCAAACATCAATACATCATCACTCATCAATGCATCATGCAATCAGCAATCTATGAATCAGCAAAGGTTGAATCAAACAATCTATCAATTAGCAAAGATCCATTCAACAAAGTGAATAAACAAGCAATCAATTAAAATCTTGGAATCAGAACTCAGTCAATTAATTCATCATCCAAACATCAATCATTTAAGCGTCACCCTATCAAACCCACAGTCATTCATTAAATCATCGAAAGGAGAGGACAAGACATAATAAGAGAAGAGCAGATTATAAATTCAGAACTTCAATCTAGGTATGAATATTGTGTGACACGTATATTACATGAAAAATCTATTTCTGACTGTCTTTATTGAATTATATATGCAGTTCTGAATTACGATATTGCGTGAATGTTCATATATAGAATCTAGATACATAGACAGAAATGTGTACAGATAACCTGCATAATTCTGATTTAATACATTCCATTGCCGATTCAGGAATATTTTATTATAAAATCTTTCTGACTGCTTTAATCAGCCATGGTAGGGAAAATGAGGGGATCACAGACTGGGGGAATGATGATGAGGTCACCTTCTAAGAATGCTACCTCATGGTATATGACTAAGGAGTCCCATGGGGCCAAAGGTGAACAAAGGGACTGCCTTTGGGCTTAGAAAGTAGGAACTATCTAGGCACCCCATTGTGAATGTTCCTCGTAACCTCTATCATGGTAAATAAATGCATAGAGATGCTCAATCATTGGAGGTAAAATAGAAGTAACAAGGCTGAGGGAAATGGTGATAGCACTAGGTATGCCGCCTCATATAGATGGCACAGGCCACATGAGGCCAAGGGGGATGACATATCCGCTCTTGGGCCTAGGGTAGGGGGTCACTAGGACACCTCATCAAGTCATCCTAGCTTATCACTTCTATGATTGAGACATCTTATATCTGATTCAAGCAATCTATTGATTTGATCTGCATTGTCAATGAATGTTTATTTCTAACTCAAGAATGTCTAATTATGAATTATGTTTATAAATGATTTCTAACATGCTTGCAGGATCTCAATCAAAGAAAAAAGGTATCTCTAAAGTTCTAAACCTACTTGCTTTAAATAACAGATTGTAATCTAGGGCAAAACTTGGCTACTCATTATTTGGGGACATTACAGCTTTGTGAGGCTGTAAAGAATGTGCAAGCTTGTAGGTCCTACAAGTCCTGAGGTTGGGAGTCCCAAGTCAAAAAAGATCAAACATTGACTTTCCAAAAAGAAAATTAAAAGATAAAATGAGCCCCTGCCTACCTTAACTCCCTCATTCTAGAACCTGCTATCATCTCCACTTGCACCTCAAGGACTGAAAAATGTAATTTGCAGCTCCCATCAAGCTTTTCACTACTGCTCACTTGTAAAGGTCATTTACCATTGAGGGATTTATTGGGTGATTTTAAAGACCTGCCAATTTTTTTATTTTTTCTGATTTATCTTTCTCCAACATTAGGTTCTAAAAATTTCACAATGCTACAAACGCAAAAAGGAGATCCTACATGGAAGCATGGCATTCTGCAAGAAAATAGAATGTTACATAGTGCTGTGATAAAAATTCATATGGAAGCTTTAACTGTATAAAATACTATCTTGCAGACGTACCAGGCAACAAAATTTGTCCATGCAAATCTGCCCACTGGAGGTTCAAAGGGAGATTAGAGGGCTTTAAGGAAAAGGAACAGAAGATGGAGATAGTTTTCCTCCACAATACTCTTTGGTGAATCCATCTTCTGCTATTTATCCTTGGAATCATAAGCGTTTAAATTGTATAGGATTTCTCTCATTTACAACAAACCATTCTAGTCTTGGTTCTCAACCCTCTCTTTAAAATACCTCAGTTACCGATGCGTTTCCTGGAAGCCTGGATGCGGAGGCGGATGCGCTCTGGATGCATCCAGGAAGCGCATCCCATGGCTGTGGATGCGTTCCAACGCATCCACAGGGCATCCACAGCCATGGGATGCGCTTCCTGGGCGCATCTAGAGCATATCTGGAAGCCTCCAAGCACAAAAATGTCAATATTGACATTAAAAAACAAAAAAACAAACCTTGATTTTCTCCATATGAACATTTTGATTCTCCTGTTTTTTATTCTTTTAATGTATAAAATATTAAAAAGGATACCCACGCTCCAAAAGACAATTGATAAAAGCAATCACGACAGGTATGCAATATTCTAATTATTAGTTCTTTGTTTGTTGGTTGTGTCAATTAAGCTGCACAATTTAAGGCATATATTAATTGTGTTTTTAAGGCACCCTGTGATCTGTGATTGGGTTTCAATTTGAGTCTGCATATTTTAAGAGACTCTACAGACAGAATGCACAAATATCGAGGTTTAGGGCCGTCAAAATAGGCATGTTACAGACTGTTAGAGGCTCCTGTGCACATTAGGGGAAGGTGCAGAAACCTAGACAAATGGCTATAAATGGCTTAATGGATTAGAAGTCTCAAGATATAAAGATCACATGGCATTGTTTTGAAAGTATCCTCTTGTTGCTGCCAAATTCAATTAGGGCTAAATCAGTGTTGTGTGAGCTAAAAGATATATATATATATATATATATATATATATAAAATACACGCATCCGCATCCTCTAAAAAAAAAATTTCACGCATCCACACCCGAATCGGTAACTTAGTAAAATACCAGTTGGAATAAAGGCATACATGAAACAGCAGAGAGTGCAGTCGGAAATTTTGCCACACATGAACAGTTGCTAAATAGCATGTCCTAAATTAAGATTTCAATATTTTTCCTTTTAGTAATTAACAGAGTTTTGAGCACTTTTAGGTCTCCTAACTCATATTGGCCAACTATGGTTAACCCCTTGATCATTCTAACCTGCTCCCATCTACACTTGCAGCTCTAGGACTGAAAACATAATTTGCAGCTCCATGACTGAAAAATGTCATTTGCAGCCCCCCATCAAATGTTTTGCTATTGCTGACCCCTAAGGGAAACTCTTTGTTCAAGGAGTCATCTCTAGTTGATCAGACCCTTTGTCAAGAGAATTGCTTGATTGGAAAGATTTACTAGATGATTTTGGGGAATTCTGGCTCAAAGTTTTCCTTTCCAGCTATTTTTTATTTGTGCAGGTAGTTATCAGAAATTCATGACCCATTCAAGTAATCTCTTGGAGGCATTTTTCTGATCTATTTTCTTTCTTCTCATTTTTTTTCTCATTCTTTTCTGCTCTGCCCTTCTTTTTCCTCTGTGCTTCTCCATCCTCTTACCACTTTTTTGAATTTTCCTCTATTCTTATTTATTTTCTGATTTTCCTTTCCTACTTTCTTTTTTCTCCTTTATCTTTCTCCAACATTAAGTTCTAAAAATTTCAGGTGATGCAGCCATAAAAGGAAATCTTATATGGAAACATGGCATTTTGCAATGAAAAAAAAATGGAATGTTACATAGTACTGTGATAAAATTGTACATGGAAGCCTTAACTGCCTAAAATACTAGCTTGAACACATACCACAAAACAAAATTTGTCCATGCAAAAATGCCCACTAGAAGTCAAAGGGTGATTAGAAGGATTTGGGAAAAAGGAGCAGAAGATGGAGATGGAGGAGACATTCTCTCTTCCTCCTCCATGATATTTAGTGACTCCATCTTCGTGTATCCATCATTGGAACCATGAGTGTTTAGATAGTATAGGAATAAATCCATATATGGTCACTCATTCTAGTCTTGGTTCTCAATCCTCTCTTTAAACTGCCAGTTGGAATAAGGAGAAACACAAGGCAGCACAGAGTGCAATCAGAAATTTATCACATGTGAATAGTTTCTAGATGGTGTGTCCTTAACTATGATTTACAAATATTTTCTTTTAGTAATTAACAGAGTGTTGAGCATTTTTTAGTTTTCTTAATCATTTTAGCCAGCAATGGTTTTCCCCTTTATCATTCTAACCTGTTCCCATCTCCACTTGCAGCTCCAGGACTGAAAAATGTAATTTGCAGCTCCAACCAAACATTTTGCTATTACTCACCCCTAAAGTACATTCTTTCTTGAGGGTATCCTTTGTAGTTGGTCAAGCCCTTTGTCAAGAGAGGACCTATTGATGTGAGTTTTATGCCACTACCACATGCAGAATCGAATACTTAGTATTCCAAATGAAATACCAAATCTCCAACTCTCTCTTGAATAAGGATGCTCATATGCTAAACAATGTATCTGGATTGTGTGATCAAACGAGAACCTCAAGATTCCTTGTTATTGTGGACTTAACTCGGTTCTTTTGATGTGATATGCTCGGTATGACAGAGGGACTTACATTATTCATTTAATGGATATCAATTTCACTTTAACTTCTTCCAACCAAACAACTGTGAAGGGATAAGGGTTGAGAAAACTATACTAACTTTAAAAATGTAAGACAATGTTGATGATGGGGTGAGCCTATAACCAATCCTTGCTTTGCCATGTCAACTAGGCATAGGAGGCTGCTATCTTCTAAGGATGCGGGAATGGTTTTCACATTGTCAATACTCATTCAACTATCCTATGAAGGCACAATCTAAATGAACATTTCCAATAGAAGTCAAACACGTGCAATTTAGGCCCAAACTAACCTTGCACTGTTACTTACAATCAGCAAGTACCAAAAGGTATGGACACTAGCTCCACCATTAATCACCATTCAACAATGTCTTCCATTCATCTACTTCTACTTCTACTCAACATGAAATAAAATCCTAATCTAAGTGAGGAATTGTAGAAACCATGCAATACTCGAAAATGAAAACTATACTAACTTTAAAAATGTAAGACAATGTTGATGAAGGGGTGAGCCTATAACCAATCCTTGCTTTGCCATGTCAACTAGGCATAGGAGGGTGCTATCTTCTAAGGATGCAGGAATGGTTTTCACATTGTCAATACTCATTCAAATATCCTATGAAGGCGCAATCTAAATGAACATTTCCAATAGAAGTTAAACACTTGCAATTTAGACCCAAACTAACCTTGCATTGTTACTTACAATCAGCAAGTACCAAAAGGTATGGACACTAGCTCCACCATTAATCACCATTCAACAATGTCTTTCATTCATCTACTTCTACTTCTACTCAACATGAAATAAAATCCTAATCTAAGTGAGGAATTGTAGAAACCATGCAATACTCGAAAATGATACAAACAATTCACCATGAAGACCAACAATGAATTAAGAACAATTTGGCAGTATCATAGCAACAATTTCAACAAGTCTCCCCCTTTACAAATGATAGGAGTGGGGTTTATATAGGAGCCCCAAATACAGCTAGGATCGTTTGAAACCAATGGCCTATATTAATCCATAACAAACCCTAATTAGGGCAACCACAAATAGCCATTAAAAACAAGGCACCAACACATGGGCTAATGAGAAAATTACATTCCATATTCCCTTGAGGATGAACCAATGAGAAAATGATGTGTTCCACATGTCCATTTGGGAATGATTCTGATTGGATGATCTTGGAGATGTCAACTTGGAGCTCTCTGAATGGTTGAATGATGGTTGAACACCACCTCAACTTGCTCACCCTCGATCCTTGTTTCAATTCTTCATCCTCTTTCTTTAGGAAATTCTCTCATTGAACTTGTCTTTGAAATTGCTATTGATATCTCAATTTTCTTGAAGTGATGGGTTTCCCTCTATTGATCATGGACTAGTAAATCTTCATGTACTTGAACCCTTGAGGATGACTATCCTTCCCATTTGTAGACCTTTCTTACTTGCATAATTTGATCATCCCCATGTGGTGAGGTTTTCTTCTCCCATTGTGTGGGACATCCTTGACACTTTTATCCGCTACCCCCTTGATTTGGAATCCTCTAGCCTTTATCGACGATCGTTCATAGGGGAAAATTGGAGTCCCTAACAACTTGTCCTTGAATTGAATCATGTTTGATCCTTATGGAAAACTGATGTGAATCGGGACAAGTTGATCTCCTTATAAGGTAGTCCTTATTCTTCGAGCAATTGATCAAGTGGAAAGTTGACTTGCATAGGGACACATGAATGTCCTTGAATTTGAACTTGAACTTGTCCTTCTTAAATCTAGACTTATCCATGTCCCTGCTTGAAGAAGGCTTGATCTTGAATCCTCCAAGTCTCCTTCTTGAATGTATCAAGTTCCTTTTGCCTTGTTGAGGAATTATCCATGTTGTAATTGCATTGTTGAATCCTTCTTCTTTCCTCATCCACTTCCCTGCATTATCTTGAGGTGTTGTCCTCCTTCATTGCTATCCATGGCCTTGAGCTTCAACTTGTCTCCCACCTTCCTTTATTCACTTCCTTACAACTATCCCTGCCTTTGATCCAGACATGATTCATAGTACAAAGCTCGAAGTTAGCATCTTGTAATGGATTAAATAAAGGGACTGATTTCAGACCTTTTTACCTTTAATTTTATCCTTAAACTTGATTCCAAGACTTAGAAAATTTATAGCTATTGACTGCAAATGAAACTTGGAATTAAGGACAATGCAATAATGAACGAAGTAACCCCTAATTGCCTTAATCTTATAAAGAAAATCAGAATCTTTGAAGCCATAAAGTTTAACCAAATTCTGAAGACAAACTCTGAAAACTAAGTCTGAGGACTTAGTTTGTAGACTAAGTCTGAAACTAGGTAAAATTAGACTTCAAGATCTTGCAAATCATACCTTCGATGACCAAAAATTATTTGTCATATTAAAGTATAAACTCTGATTTTTTGAGGACTAAATATAATAAGTCTGACAACATCCCTAGTTCAGTCCTAACACCATGTTAAATGCATTTCAATTCGTGGACCAAGGTTCCAACATGAGTTATAAATCAGATTATAGGCCAAACATGAGAAATAAATCACATTTCACCACCATGAGAAATTCTTATTTCTGAGGACAAAATCTGAAACATACCTCTTTTGGACGATTTTGCCCTCTAAAGTTGATGATTTTTGCAGAAGGATAGCCCCCTAACACTCAGCAATAAACCTTGGTGTGATTGGACAAGTGAATTTATTATGATTTTTACAAAAATCGCCCGTTATGAAGTTTCAGACTTAAGTCTGAAGACTAATGCATTTTCAGCTCTCTTGTGGTCTTGGAACTTGAATTTAATCCCCAAAGAGATCTGCAATTAGAGTTAGCAAGGATTAATGACTTAGGAATTCTACATGATTTTCCAAAAAACCGAACCTCCATGGAATGTTTCAGACCTAGGTCTGAAGACATCACACTTACAGCACCTTTTGTTGCCTCAAATTGGTCTTGAAAGTCAGATTTTTACCCTTCAAACAGCCTGCAACAAGTTTTCATTTGGTTTGGTGAATGAAAAAATTCTAATGATTTTCGCCTAAATCACCTCTATAGAAGAATTTTCAGATTTCAATCTGAATACTCATGTCTTCTTGCCCACTCACCTTGTGTTTTTCCTCTTTGGGAGTCAAGGAAAAATTCTGATTTCACCCCAGTAACCTTACTATATCAGATTTTTAAATCATGGCTGATGTCTTCTCATGGTTCGATTTTCAGCTCCTTGGCATTTCCTTTCATCGCCTTTGACCTCTAAAGTTGATCCTTCATCAATCGTGTATCTCTATATTGCTATTGTATGCCTCTTTTAAAGTAGTTTTGGGTTGGATCTCCTCTCTCACAATGAATGTGGGATTTTAAAAAAGTCACATTGAAAGTCCTGCACGTTGCATTTGGTTTATTTCCCTTTATTTTATTTTATTTTATTTATATCCTCACCAAGGGAAATTTGAACCCCAAATGGATTGCTCTTTATTTGTTTTATTTCCCAAGTCCACCTTTGCCTATCCCCAAAAGGGAAGTTCGGTTCTTATATGGATTTGCATTTTATTCCATTTCTTTATCCAAAAGGGGGAAATCGACCCCTATCTGGATAATCATAATTTCTATACTAAGCATTTTTAACTCATCCACAATAGCCTTCAAGGGTAAATCGACCTCCATCTAGACTTGGGGAGATTCTATATTCATCTGGACAAGGGGGAATTCATCCTCCATCGAGACTTTCCTGAGTTTGGAGTTCAAAAATATTCTAAGTGTTGGATGGTGGGAAAAATCATCTTCATCGAGACAAAGGGGAAAATCCATATCCATCTGGACAACGTAAATCCCTTAAATTTTTCTAAGCATAAAGTCCAAGGGGAAAATCGATCTGCATCTAGACTCTTCACTTTGTTCCATGTTCTTGATATCCAGAAGGGGAAATTCGATCCTCATCTGGACAAATTGGTCCAACACTTAGTTTTTTTGTTGCAAATATCTCCTTATGAGTGGAAAATCAGCATCTGGATTTTCATGTTTTTTCAAGGGGAAATGCTTCATCCGTCGAGATTTTGTGCTTTTTTGGAGGGGAAAATCAATTTTTATAAGGAATTTAAAGCCCTTATGAATAAAATATGCCTTTATAATGTATTTTGGACTATTTGATAGCCAAGATATTAATGCAGTTAAGAATTTTATCTCAACCCTTTGCAGCTTGACCCAAAAGAACCTTAATCTAGACACTCCAATTTTCATTCGTAACCTGACAACTTGATTACTCAACCACTCCTCAACCCTTTTGAGCTCTGCACTGCCACCTTAACTACCAAAACCGAACAACTACGAGCAAAAAGAGGGGGTCCCCATTTTCAATGGGATGATAATGTGAAAACCCAACAACGGGACCTAAATGGAGAGAGATATTGGGTGATTTGGGGGAATTCAGGTTCAGGATTTTCATTTGTGGGCATAGATTTTCATTTGTGTATTCCCCTAAACTATTACAAGTCCGAATCTAGGGGGTTATTTGGCCTCCTGACTTCTTCAAGAATGATGCACAAAAAATATTGTGTTCCCCTATCGTGTGGGTTATCCGATGCATAAGCCACTTCCCAACCTCAGCCCTAACCTAGTAAGGCCCGTACTGCTTCAGTTGTAGCTTCTGATTTCCATTTTCCATTATTATCGGTTGCCTATGGCTTCATCCAAATTCAGTCTCTAAGATTTTTTAACTCCCATAAATTCTGGACTGAAGTGACCAATAGATCCTCCATTTTCTTGACATCCATCAATGGCACATTTGCATCACCAGAGACCATGCACAGCAAGAACAATCAACTCTCTACATATTTTTATATGAAACTATTGTTTTGAGTATTTTGTTTTTCTTCACAAAAAACCACAATTTTTCGTCGCAAAGTATGTTATTTCAAAGGTGTCCACATCGAGAACTTCCCCAAATTGCAACTAGAATTTTTGTCAACCATTTCCTCTCTTAAATTAGTTTTTGCGTGTTAGCCCAGGATTTGAACTCAAAAATCCTAAGAAAAGTGGGCTAGAGGCTTAGTGTTTGACCCTAGAGCCTCACCAGCTCAAACTCAAATCAGGTTAAGCACTACTACTAGAAAATCTTTATTTTTCTTATGTAAACTATAAATTACTATTTTCCAATACTGGGACATGAGATTTCAACTAGGACCAGAGAAACCAAGTTTGTTGTGTACTATCTGATGCAACTTCTCAAGTAATGCATGCCTTTTGCCTAATTATTTTTCAAAGATTGGTTTCACCCGAATTAAATCACTTTGCAAAGTTTAGTTTTACCCAAGTCAAGTCAAAAATTCTATTTTTTATTAGAATGCTTCTTAATATTTTAGTTGAAAGTTTCTAAGATGCATTCATGAGGACATTTTGTAACGTTTCAATATTAAATATGAAAAAACAATCATCGAAATGTCAAGCCTAAACAGCTGATTTCTGTGTGATAGGCCCAAACTAATTGAAATCGATTTTTCCACATTTGGCTCGTCTAGCTAGCTAGCTATTAAATAGAGTGCTGAATAAATAAACATCTGAGGGTAAAAAATATGGTAAATGGGGAGCACAGAAATTCGTGAGAGCTACTTCTCGTGAATTATGCTATTCGTGAATGATAGGTCATGAAGATTGGGTCATTTAAAACATGGCTCATAAAGATTGACTTGATATTTAACACACATTAAAATCCCAACAAATTGTACTACATAATGAATACAGAATTTTAGAAATGAAATTACCTAACAGTAGCAGCCAAAGCCCAACCAAGTGCGAGAAGCAAGCATATTATACAGCCCTGCCAATAAGAAATAAAGAAGCCCATCAATTTTCTTAAAAAAAACAACAACAAAAATTTCCAATAATTGAACATGCAAGGCCTCTTTAGAGGCAATTCAGCAAAGGCCCATTCACATCAATCAAATTGGGAGCTCTATAATTGAACTTGAAAGGAGGCCTCTGAAAAGGCAATTCAGCTCAGTCCCATCATAATCAATAAAATTTGGTGATTTATTATTGAACTTATGACATTGTGCAGTGTGTCAATAGAAAACAAGCCACGCCTATAACAAGTAGCCGCAAAGAGGCAGGTAGCTCAAAGCAGTAAATACTACTTATTGGAAGGTCTTAGTGTTGAGTTCAACTGATTTATTGAAAATAACAATTCTAACAGCTATTTCAAATATTTGAAAAAAAAATGAAATTTCAGATTGAAAATCAAAAAGGAAAAAACAAGATGTCGTTAACAGAGAACTAACCTGGATCTGTACTGCAATGGCGAACTTACTACAGGAAGCCTTACTGGCAAACGAAATAACTGCGTCCAACATCTCCCATCCAACCATGGCTGTCAGCTCCAAACTCACCAGAGGTAGTAGTTGCCCTAGCAATCACAGCTGAATCCCGCCTCAACTGAATATTTCTCAGGAAGGGAAAAGATTTTATATATGAGTTCGCTAGATTTTAAAAAAAAGGTCAAACGGCACAAACCAGTGCCAACTAGGATCTACGAGGAGACGATTTGGATGGCAGTTAAAGAAATAGCCAATAGGAAAGAGTACACAGCTGTATAACGTTTAACTTTTAGTTGAAAAATAATTCTCCGTTTGTCGCTTTCACCGGACAACATTTCAGGAGTTAGTCACCAAAATAACGATGTCCCATTTGAGATAAATGCCAGAATATACTTTTGTTCTGTCCGCATCACCCCATCAGATTTGGTTTCGGAATTCAAAAGAATTTTTTGCACGCAAGAGAATTATAGTGAATTTGTTTTCTCTCGTTTTACAGAACCCCCATTGGCTAGCGCGGGGGAGAAGAACCTTTTTTTTATCAATATTATATTTCTGAACTTTTTGCATATTTTAGATTATTTTTCCACGAGGGATTAGTCTCAGAGAGGGTTTTTCTATTAAAAGAAACGAATATTTTAGCAGAGAAGATCCAGCAAACCTGCCACGTTTTAATACAAATACTTAATTAAATTGGTTTTATTTATTTTAAATTTTAAATTTCATGAATCAAAACGATATTCTGTTTTGTAATAATTAAATAATATTTTTAAGGTCTTTCGTTCTCGGTTATAGAGACGATTTGTTACAAGCTTTTAAGGGTTTTATTTTTTTTTAAAAGGTTTTTCATAAGTTCGTGTTGTTTTTCTATTTGATATAAGAGTAGAGTCTAAATTGATATTTTTTCAATTCACATTAAAAATTGAAGGATATTCATTTTTATAAAAGTCTTTTTCTTTGGTGTGAAGGATCTTAATATAAGGCTTGATTGTAGTGAGGTTTTTTTGACTTTCTTTATTATATTAGATATAGTCAGGTGAATAAAATCTAAAGAAGATTGGGTAGAGAGAGTTTGTTGGGTAGATAGAGCTTATCTATTTCTATACTTCAGAGTTAGTACAAACCTAATAACACTACATCATAGATTATTTTACTTACAAAAATATTCAAAATGTCTTAAAATTTGATTCTCTTGTTATTATAATAAGAAAATAAATTAATTATATTATATCAAAATTTATTGCTACTTTCAAAAAATATATCCACAAAATAACTTTACTACTATTACTTGATATCATAAATTACTTGATCTTTGAATCTTACTAAAAAACTATTCATTTATTTTTTTGCAAGTAGAATGAAATCTCACACATGTAAATGAAATTATTAATTACTTATATATATCAATTTAAATTTTATTTTGATTATATTTAAAATTTTATATAATTTTTTTTTTTTGAAATAATACATTTAAAAAGGGATTTACTTTTCCTTTTAGAATGTAATGAGTAGCATTGTTGAGTTTTTTTAAATTATTTTGAAAATGTTTCTCTTTTCTAAACAAGATTGTTCATCCAATTTTATATTTCTAATATTTAGATATAAGACGTTCATTTAATATTTTTATTTTTATTTTAGTGACGTGTTTAAATTTTTTCAATTAATTTAAAGTATTTCTCTACTCTCACAAATATTATTTTGATTATATTTCCCTTTTTCTAATGTTTAGGTAACATGTGTTACAACTTGAATTTTGTGTATATTTCATCAAACTATTTTGAAAGTGTAAAGATCAAAAGTGCATGGCTTTACTTTCCTTGTAGTGTGTGTATATATAGTGTGTAAATTTTTAATGTACTTTCGATAAAAATTAGTAAATGATATTAGATTTTATTACATCATTTAATTTTAATAGTGTGTAATTTTATGTAGTTACCATTAAAATGAGTAAATGGTATTAAATTTATTAGAATTATTTATTTTTAATTTTTAGTTAGAGTAATAAATATAATTTATATTTTATTTATATTTGTAAGAAGATTGATTTTTAAAAAAATTAATTTAGATTATATTATGATTTTAAGTTGATATTTTTTTAATCAATTATTAGTTATCAATCTAAATGTGAAATATTCAAATAAATTTGAAAATATTAAATAAAAGAACAAAAAAATATTTCAGTTGAATCATTTAGAAGTTTATAAAGGGAATGTATATATCCTTACCATTCCCATAATGCAAATACTTACTATCTAACACTCATAATAAGAACAAATTAGAGAGTTACATGACTACTTTATGCTTATCTCTTCTATAATTTCTATATTTGAATCAATTTGTTGGCTATGGAAAGCATAATAACAAGAGAGAACTATTATGACAAGAATAAATTATATTCCTATCAATAAAGCAATAAAAATCAATACAATGAATGATATTACATAGGAGAGCTCTTGGTTTATATAGCCAAGGTGAGTACAAAGGAACGAATGAGACAATGACAAGTGTCATTGTCTCATTAAATGATAATCGAGAGAAAAATTATCACCCACCCAAGGTGGATCATCCTCCAACGTGTAATAAAGTTTGTGCAACATGTGCAACAAAGGTGGAGAATGATAAAGTGTAAGTGATAATTCCACATAAAGTGGAAATTCTCCAACTACTCCTATACAATTCCCTAAGTAAGCTTAAGTAATTTTTAATCAATGTCTAGGTGAGCAATAACCAAGGTAAAATGTCTCAATTACACCAACACCCTCCCTAAGTGCAATTTAGGGGAATGCAGACTCAAGCTAACAATGTAAGATGGGTCCCAACTACTAGGTCATGTTAGGTACCCATGTACAATATGCAAAAAGGGAAAAACCCAGAGGGACAAAAATCCTCCCGAAAAGAGAGAGGAAAATACAAAAGAACTCTCAAAGAAAAATGAGAAGGACAAAACCCCATGTGAGGAAAAATTCCCCACATAAGAAAGAATAAGAGAGACAAAGTAGCTCCCCTGCCTCAATGTAGAATATCCTGCATGGGTGGTCCAAGATAGTGACCAATACTCGTCCATAGTAAGAAAATAGAGCCAATGCTACACCAAGAGTATCAATGTGTGACAAAACTAAGTACTAATGTTGATGAAGAACTATTGATGAATCACCCACTATAATATAATAAAGATCAGTGATGGAGACACTTGCTCGAGTGTCAACTAATACTCTCCAATAACAAGTTGGTATATTTGAAGACTCAACTGGATCCATGCACCACCAATGGAAAATTGGTACATTCTAAGTCTCCTCTAGAGCCATGCACCAAGTCTCACAAGATACTACCTAATGTACTAACTACAAAATGATTACATCAAATATGTCACCAATGAAAAAGTACAAAGAAATATGATACTTTATAATAGTGTGTGTACAACATAGCTCATGCAAGAGAATACATTATGATATGAAAGAGATGCAAAGCTAGAAACTGAAGATGATGCCACCAAGAATGAATTGCAGATGATTGTTGATGATGCCCTTCAACTGGACTGGTGTACCAAGAAAATATAGGAGTAACCAGACCCTTTGGTGCATTTGGAAGATGGATCATTGCAAAAGGTATTAGGTGGACAAAAAAAATGTCTTTCCTAAATTCACTTATTTATTTGAATTTATTTTTAATTAATTAAAAAAATATTTTTTAGAATATTTTATTACTAAAAAAAAATTATTAAATAATAAAGAAAATTTTATTTATTTTACCATTTTCCTTTTCCTTTTTCTTTCTTAGACCTTCCATTTCAGTGATTAGAATTGCCACAATCAGGCTTTAATAGACTTAGATCACTATGCAAAAGACCAAACTAAGGTCTATGTATTACAATTGCAAAATGAAGCCAAATTTTAAAATAATAATTTATGATTGTAATCACTATAATCTAATAGCACCAATGTAAAATAGAGGGAAAAAAACATGCACTTTCAAACAAAATTTGCACCTGAAAATAGTATCTATGAACCCGAATGACGTCTTGGAAGTTGCAAAAATGGGATTGTGTAATTTTTTTAAAACTTCAGACACTGAAACTAGAAACCACCCACACCAATATGTAGAGCATGAAATTCTATCCCAAATCAAAAAAAAATTCAAAAAAAAAGAGTTTGGATGACTAAGATGTTATTGTTTGAAAATTGTTTGTGTAATTATGATGTTTGAATTGTTGTTGCACCTCCAAACTTCAAATGGCTATAGATTTGGCCTCTGGTGTCCAATTTGGATGAAACAAAAGGTGAACTTGGGGTTTTTGGACCTCTTCAATGTGATGACAATTTCTAATTTGCACTAGCAAACTCCAATTTTTCTCTACATTAGACAGCCACAAAGAGGAACCCTTAAAATCCACCAAAATATGCACTCAAAACTCTCAAAAGACTATCCAATGGAACTCACCAAGATTTGATACCATGTAATATTTGGTTATGAAGGTATCTACCTAAGATCTAGAGGTAATAAAAAGTGTAATAACAAGAAAAAATGAATATGACAAGAATAAATTGCATTCCTATAAATAATGCAATACAAATCAATATAATGAATGATATTACATATGAGAGTCCTTGGTTATATAGACAAGGTGAGTAAAAAGGAGTGAATGAGACAATTTGATGAGTGTTAAATTGTCTCATTACATGATAATCAAGAGAAAAATTATTACCCACCCAAGGTGAATCACATGTCCACCAAAGGTAGATCATCTTCCAATGTGTAATATAGTTTGTGCAATATGTGCGACAAAGGTGGAATGTTAAAGTGATAAGTGATAAATCCACATAAAGTAGAAATACTCCAACTACTATGCAATTCCCTAAGTAAGCTTAAGCAATGTGTAATTAGTACCTAGGTGAGAAATAACCAAGGTAAAATGGCTTAATTACACTAACATCATTAAACATTGTTTGTCATAAATATTTTACATCAAACTCAAGATCTAAGTAAATGTATTTTATGTATTAATTTTGGTGCTAATTAATGACCATGTTTGCATAATTATTAAAATACAGACTTTAATAACTGAAGGCATTAAGTAGAATTATGTTCATTGCAATTAATTAACCCCTAGATATTTAGGTAGGGTGGTTTTATTTATATCAATTGATTTAGTTGTAGGGTTTAGCCTTATACTTTATTGCATTAGAACTATTTTTTTGTTGTGTTTACATCTCACATTTAAGATTTGATCAATATTTTATTAAAATGGATTTTATTTCTATTACCTCTTTCATTCTTACCTTCCCACCCTTTGTTTGTTTCAAGGATAATATTGCAATATCATATAAGATAGATTATTATATATCATTTATCTTTTACCTTTGTTTAAATATGACTTACAAATTTGGACATATCCTATTTTTAAAATGAATTAGGGTGATGTCAATGGGTATAGTGGTGTTTTAACTTTGAGAAACTCTCATTTCTTACATAATAATAAGGATACAAATTCTTTAGTTATTCATGGTATTATTTTTTATTAATCAAGCAGGAAAAAGGGCCTTGATCCCTCACAAAGATAGATCAACTAACATCACATTAGAGAAACAAACACAAAATAATGACTGACATCAAACAACTAGAAGCACAAAAGCTACCCAGCTACAAGCACCCCCAAAATAAAATAAAAATAAAGTCAAATTGGGAGTCAACCCTTAAGTCTAACCTATCTAGCAATATCATAAACATATGTTCATAAACCATTAGCACTATTAACCATATTACTATGATAAATATAAACCATAGTATTAATAGGTACACAGGTCTTAAAGTCCATACTTAAAGGATAGTAAAGCACATAGAAACTATAACTAAATATCTTCATCCATAATAGGTTGTTATCCCTAAGAGAACTACATAGAAAAAACAATCTTAAACATCAAGACAAAAACTAAATGGATAGAATCTTGATACCCCATCATAAGCCACAACATTATTTATTGTTGAGGAGCCCCAAATTCCTTGAGAACCTTTGCATTTAATCCTTCTAGTATATAAAGGATACACTCAAGTTGAAGGTCTATATTTTTATAAAACTTATGGTATGGTAACTAAGATGGATGCTATAACAATGTTACTTTTTTTTCTACTTATAATTTCAAATTAAATCAGATGGATGTTAAGTCTACCATTTTAAATGGAGAGATGGAAGAGGATGTTTACATTGATAAACTAGATGGATTTCAATTTTAGATGGTCTAGATATGTTACATAGGCTTAAAAGGGAACTTTATGGACTAAAGAATCTCCTAGAACTTGGTATGTTTACTTGGATAGATATTTGTGGTGGTGTCATTTAAAGAAAGGTATTATAGATAGTAATATATATTTCAAAGTTGATATTGATAAAATGTTGATAGTTGTAGTATATGTTGGCGATATCATATTTGGAGGAGATAGTGATGTTTGCAAAAGATTTAATGAGGGGATGCAAAAGGAGTTTGAAATGTCTATGATTGGTGAGTTAACTTTATTTCTTGGTCTTCAATTTACTCAAATGAAATATGGAAAATTTATTTCTCAGACCAAGTATATTAGGGCTTGTTGTTGAAAATGTTTGGAAGGGAGGACTAAAAACTAGTTTTAATCCCCTTGCAAGTAGGAGTCTCTTAAGTAAGGATGTCGAATCTCTGGAGGTTGATTAAAAGTTTTATGGATCTATGATTGGTGGATTGTTTTATTTGATCACTTCAACGCTAGACATTATGCATGTAATTTTCTTGGTTACAAGATATTAAACAAGTCCTAGGAAATTATATGAGAAGGTAGTAGAAAAAATATTTAGATATATGAAAGGGAATTTGGACCTTAGATTTTGGTACAAGAGATATAATAAATTTATTTTGAAAATTTTTACTAAGCTTTATTTTTTAGGATTTGTAGATGAAAAAAAAGTAAAAGTGGAGTTGCATTTTCTTGGGAGATGGGTTGGTCTCCTGGAAAAGCAAGAAGCAAGATTTAATGTTATTATCTATAATAGAGGTAGAGTATATTACATCAACATCTTGTTGTACATAGGTGATATGGATGAAACATATCCTAAGAGATATCAAATTTGTATCTAATGAATATTTCCAATTATGCATGCTAATACAAGTGCTATCAATATTTTAAAGAATCTAGTGATGTGCTCGAGGACTAAACATATTTCTGAGGGAGCAAATTTCAGAGAAGGAATTCATATTAGAGTATGTGCCTGCATAGGATCAGATTGTATACAATTTAACTAAGACATTTTGAAAAGATACTTTTTTGTATCTCCAACAAAAGTTAGGGGTTATTTCCCCTCCAGCAAACTAGATGCACGCAAGTGGAGAATCTTTCTAGAGGGAGACTATTTATATTTTTTCTCCTAGATTGATGTGGTTACTACTTTTAGTGGGAGGAGTGGAGGTTGTGGTTTCCTAGTTACAAGAAATTACTGCAAATATGAGTTGTTCCTAACAGGGGGAGAGTTTTTGTGTGTAACAGATAGAAGATTGTCAATTTAGGGAGAGAAGTATAGTTCAAAGTTATTCCCAAAAGGGAGAGACATTTTTTGTGATATGGTCAAAATAATTTTCAGGATTGTGCCCTTTGTCCTTGATGTAAAAGGGGGAGATAATTACATATAGTATACATCATCAAGTTGGTTTCTCTTTGGTGTTGTGATCAATGAAAGGGGGAGATTGTTAACATTATGTGTTCAGTATTATCATTGATATCAACCTGTTGCATGAATTTATGTGACCAACCTGATAAAGATTTGTATGATTTTAGTATTGTACCTTATACAAAGAAGTATCTTATGTGTGTTGTCATGATTTCTAACCTATTATGTGCACAAATTGTACCTAGTTATGGGAAGTTGAAATATGCAAGAAATAGTACTTGAATATCATTTTATAATGATTAGCGGTGATGATAATTCAATATGTTGTATATATGAAAGGTGACAAGTGTGGTAAGATGGTATATGAAAGAAAGAGTATCTAAAGACCTTATCGAAGAATACTTCACATTTCTCTACATAAGAGGTTGGTGAATTATTATTTTGCTGCTATCATGTATGGTTTGGGAATGTTACACTACCCTACTTTCAAGTCCATGTGACTTAGTGGTCAAGATATGATTTAGAGGAAGACTTGAGAGGTTAATATTCATCTTTTGTGGTTTTTTTATATCCACATTAAGTTATATTCATCAAATAATGTTTTTAACCTAACTAGTTAATGTGTTCCTATTCTTTGTTACATGTTACATTTGGTGTCAAATTTGGAGAGTGTTGTAGTAATTGCACTTTGATTAAATAATTTATGGAAGACATGTTGAGATGTATTCGGGTCCCCTTTATCTCCTATGGTGGAATATATTAGGTGTAAGTATTTTGGGTGGTTGGCTTCATGTAAATGATCCTTATCTCTACTATAGTAGACCTTGTTGTGATTTTGAGTGATCAAGTTCACACACACACAATTTAGATTGAATGTGAAGTTAGTGTGATGCAAATGTGAAAGAGAATAGGTGTGAATGTACTCATTTGATAGATTTTTTGCAGTGGTTGATCAAGAGAGCCTGCATTGTTTTAGTTTTTGATAATTCTATAATTGAATCACTATGGAATTCATTATTTATCTTAGCCCCATTTTAGCATGTATAGCTCCTACATTAAATTTTGGTAGTCCAACCCTAATTGTTCTTTTCATTTCTACATACCCTCTTTAATTAGGACCCATGATCCAAATTTTGAGCCATTTTAGTGGGAATAGGCAGACATAACCATCTTATTCCCAATATTCATTCCACACCAACCTATTCCTCAATGTTTATCCAAAAATTTGAATCATGTAATGGTCTTGATGGTTAAGTAAGAAATTCAAACTCTTGTAACTATCTTTCTTCGATTTTTTAGCTCCAAGATTCTTATGAGGGGCATATAAGAAACCTACATCTTCTCGTTTGGGTAAGGAAATGATACAAGATCACAACCTCAAGTGTAATTTCTATTGAAAAGTTTGAATAACTAAGAGGGAAGTGAATCAATTATCATAAAAAAATTTTCTTAAACTTAATTAATCTTAAGAAACTTTAAATCAATCAGATGGATAAAATAGATGTGAATATAAAAACACCATACATAATGAATACCAAAATTTACATAGAAATCCAAGATGGGAAAAGCCATGAAGAATGCTAATTCTTAAATATGAAACATCAAAATTAAGGTGACACTAGTTAAGGTGATTTTTACAAAGGGCTCATTGCCAAGATGCTCATTACAGGTAGGCTCATTACCAGTGGGCTTAGTGTTTGTATACAAAAATAAATATTTACAAAATGGTCTTATAGACAAAACATGAATTGATAGAGTTGTATCTCCATATTCATGAAGTCGGTTTCGGTTAAGTGCACAATATCTGTCTGCATCAGATTCAATTAGGAGTCTCTTGCCAACCTCCAACAACCTCTTCACACAACCTCTACAATAGTGATTATTTCTTCTTGTCACTTTCTTTCCACTTACTTCTCTATTTCATAATCCTTCGCACCATTTCCCTATTTGCACACACACCTCCATACATCATGTATACACCTAAAAATGGTTAAAGAAAACATTAATTAAATTCAAGCCATTTGGATTAACTAAAATCAAAATTGATCAACTATGAAATTGAATTAATCATTTGATTATATAGTTCTTTAATTAATTAAATCCAACCCATTCAAATATCATACATGGCTAATTTGATTAATTATTTGAATTAATTCCTCCTAAATTATCTTACCTACCACTACATGACAAAATCGAACTGACCAATGGGAGATGAGGAATGAGCACACATGGATCACTAATAAGCTTTGCTATCTTGATCATTCTTTTGGGAAAATCAATATTGACCATCCACATGGGACACATCATCAACCCCTAATCCTGATCACACCTTGATGATGGTTACATAAACTCACCCCCTACACCTTGGAAATCCTATAAATATGATGTATAATTAGAGAAAAATATCCACTTTCATTTAGATTATCATTATAATGCTAGTCTATGAATTCATTATCATAAAGAGAACTGTTATTATACAAAATTGTATTTATATCATCATCATCTGTATCATCATCCTAATAGAGAAATGGTTTTAGCATCATAATGATCTTGAGCATCTAGAATAGAATTGGCATCATCCATCATGGAATTCTCATTTTCTAGGTTATTACTTGAGGATCAACTTTGCAGCTTAGAGCATAATTCAAGTCCCTAGAACTAGAGAGCCATAATTTAATGCTCGTAATCTTTCATTTCTTTGTTTTATCTAGTTTTATCTAGTTGATTTGAAAGGTTATACTAATGTTATATGAAGGTTTTTTATTTAGATTACACACACAAATGGTGCCCACCATGTAGTCTATGCCTCACTTATCTTAATGAGTTCTTGAGTTTATTTTTTGTATAATTTATATTTGCAAGTTATGGATTATGCAAAAGGTCACTTTTGACACAAATAACACTGCTTTACACTAAAGATTATTACTACTACATTGAATATTACCACTTCTAAAACTAATATAATCCTTTTTGCCTCAAAGTATATTGCTCCTAATAAACATAACATTGATTATAAGAAGAAGGATATCTCTTTTGATGCAAATTATAGCATTCATGATTGTTATGTCATCGCTTTTAAGTGAAATAGCATCATAGTAAATTTGTTGTTCTCTAAGAATTTTTATGTACTCTGTTGGAGGTTTTCTAACAAGATTTGATTAGTATCGCTTCTACAAAAAATGTTATTACTTATGTAATGAAGACCATCACTTCTATCTCAAAGAACAATACCTTTAAAGAAAATAAAGTCATTTTTGCATGAAAGGGAGACACTTTTGATTAGTCAAACATCACATTTTCTTTAAATATTAACACTTTTGATTCAAGTAATATCACTTTTACTCTATTTAATGTCACTTTTACTTCTGATTAAAATAAAATAAAATAGAGAACTAATTTGTGTTTTGTGATGAATTGCAAATGGCAAAAGTGCAGAAACTGAGGAAGTTTGTTTGCAGACCTCCTGATTATTACATCCAAAAGGCTATCAAGAAGGCAAATTCTTATGCTAAATAGGAACATTGGACTAATGAAAAGGTTAACCTTAGTGAAGAAGGAAAATCTTTTGATAGATATGCTAGAATTTATAATCTATATCAAAGTAGGTATGGAGTAGAAATTAATTTGAATGCCTATCCTTTGTAAATTTGGCCTATTTGATTATATTGATTTCCTTAACTTAGCATTTTATGTGTTGAGACTAACATTAGTGGAAGTTGGTAAGGATGCTAAGGAGCTAGAACTATTGGTAAGGTAAATGGTTAAAAAAAAAGTGCAATAACTATCAAAGGTGCACACTCCTAAACTATTAATCTTTGGTGTTACCTTCATTTGGAATTTAAATCTTTTAGCCATTTGATTTCAAAACATAGATTATTTAAAAAGGCCTTGCATGTTTGTGGATGGAGATAGTTGGCCTATGCTCTCCCCTATCTTGGGTGATCAAAATGCCAAATCTATCAAAGTCCCACTTTGTTAGATAAGGTTGAAAAAAGAACCACATTATCCATGTTTCAAGGCTAAAGATGGTACGGATATGCTATCACCTTCCTAGGTGATCAAAATACCAAACCCATCTCAATCTTACTTTCAATTTCAATTTAGTACAATTTATCCATAGAGGACCTACCTCTCAATAATTTCCCTTACGAGGTCGGTGATAGGGAACAACCCAAGTGGGATAAATCCAAGAAGCCATGGCCATATAACCCACTATAAAATAAAATGCATTCATCCTTAATGGGTTGAATGATGGAAAGCTTTTGATAAATAGTCGTCCTCTAGTAGTTCTTTGGAATTGCACAAAACTCTATCTTTATGGTAGTGGGAGGCTCCTATAAAAGGGAGGTAAACTCAAATTTTTATGAATGAATCCAAAATGCATCTTGGTTAAGTAGAAAACCTACACAATTATCCATTGAAGCATAAATTGACCAAAGGTAGCTTGATCAAAATTATTTTCTATGTGCAAGACCCATGGAAATAATCGAGAATATGTACTCAATGTGTATATTTTAGGGCCAAAATAATTGTTTGAAGCGTGTTTGTTGTATTTTATGATCCATTAATCAAAATAAATTATTCATTTAAAACCAAAAACATAAGAAAAGATCAAAATTTTCACATATTATTGAAAAATATGTAGAGTGTCATTTTTTACACTTAATTCATCGCTTATGCAACAAATTTCATTATTTTTGCAAGAACAAACATCACTTTTGAACAAAAAAATATCATTTTTAAACCTATAAAACATCACTTCTAAGCATTTTTGTGTCACATTCAAAGCGTTTCTTACAAACAAAGAGAACTTCCAGGCAACTTGAGTCAAAATTGAAAATATTTATAGATACTCTTTTCTGGATAAATTAAAACAAGTTTTAAAATCTACCATTTATTTCAAACATTCAAATTATTTGGAAATCCTTAATTATTTCAATTAAACTACATCTATTCGCAAGTGTTGTTAATCCATCTCAGTTTTGGTTTTGGAAGTTCACCACCAAGGATTACAGGTCCTTTCTTTAGAACTAAAGAGATCAAGGTCAAGATATCAAGTCTTCATCATAAAGATATATACTTTTCTATTAGACTTCATCCTAGGACACACTTCATTTTTCTTAAATTACCATTGGAACTCCATAATATCAATTATTTAGATAAACTCAACTAGGATTCTAAGCCTAGTCAAATCATTCAAAAGGATCTTCATTCAAGAGGTGTTACAAAGTTAATTTCATGCCTACAAGGAGAAGGTCTCATCATTTCAAAAACTCTCAAGATCATAACAGTAAATTCATAATAGAATAAATACCACTTCCAAAGAATACTTGATCTCAACCACACATAGAACGAAGTCAACAAGTTGAACAAATCCAACATGAAGATCAAACACACGAAAATCAACCAAGCATGGAGTGACAAGAAAATGATTGGGCAAGGGTTAGCACCAAAACCAACCACCATAATGATGATTAAAATGAGGAAATAACAAATGAAAAAGTAAGGGAAGCTCAACAAAATCCTTTATTTCAAAAGTTAACGGAAAAAGTGCTTGAAACAGACAAGGAAAGTTACTTTGTGACTTTAGCAAAACTAGGGATTAAGTTACCTCATGACTACAATATTTCACAACTAAAGCAAGATGAAGATGAGGTGAACCCCATAGGTGCCTTAAAAAAGCATATACAATCCTTATAAAAATAACTTAATGATATTGAAAGGGGAAATTATATGAAGAAATATACCCTAGAAGGAATTTTTCCATTCCCATTTGACAAGAGATTGGTTAAGGAATTTTAAATACATGGGCATGACAGATCCCCAAGACCAAATTAGGGATTTTTACACTCTAATTATGGAATTTTTTCATGAGAAAACATACCTAATGATACTATATTCCCAAGAGTTGTAGGTGGACAAGTTGTGGAATGGTTCTCGAAATTACCACCTGGAATCAAAACTTTTGAAGAACTAGTAACCAAGTTTGTATCACAATACTCATATAACATAGAACATGAGGTTACTATGTTAGAAATATGTAACACCAAACAAATAAATGGAGAGTATTTCTTAAACTTTCTATAAATATGGAGAATAATATTCACTAAATATCCTAGAAGTGTACTCAAGAAGGAGAAAATGGATATCTTTATCCACAACTTAACTAGCGAGATGAACTTTCATCTACAACTCTAATTACACATGTAATTTGATAAAATGATTGAAAATGGTGTTACGATAGATGATGCCTTGATAAGGAAGGGTAAATTAAAGTTGTACAAGGACAACAAAGGGTTCTTAAACAATAACAACAACTACAAAAATAATAACACAACCAACAATAAAAATGACAAGCCCAAATTTTGGTTGAAAATTAACAACAAACACCTAGTGAATGATAGGGTGGTAGAAGCTAATAATCTTAAACCAAGGCCATTATATCTTTCAAGAAACTCCAACAATCAAGAAAATAATATCAACCAACCAAACACCTCATCAAACAACAACAAAAATCAAGGTAATGATAGACCAAGAACTTCACAATTCACCTCACCAAGAAGGAAGTTTATGCCATTAAGAGAACCTCTTGAGACATCTCTAAAAACTCTTATTGCCAACAAGATCATCACCATAATTGATTTAAGAGGTTACAAACCATAAGTAAATCCTTTATGGTGGAATGACCCATACCATTGTGAGTATCATCGAAACAAGGGTCACAAGACAAATGATTGCATGAGGTTAAAACACATTGTCCAAGATCTGATTAATAATTGTACTATTGAAATAGACTGACAAAAATAATGAGGACCACACAACATTTAAAAATCCTTTCTTAAATCATGAAAAAGGAGAAACATCAAATGTAACTCAAAACAATAAGAAAGGAGATAAACTTAACTTTTATCATACATATGACAACACCATCAACACATTGTCAGATTTTGACAACACCATTAGTGTCATAGTTATCAAATAAAAATAAGAAAGAGAGCCCGCCAATGTGATCACTAGGGGGAAATCAACTAGAGTAACCTTGAAAGGAACATCTAACAAGATAATCATAAATGATTTTTCATCTTCTTCAAAACAATACAACTTGGTTGATCAACTCTTAAAAGCACCTGCACAAATCTCAATATTGGAGTTGTTAAAAATCTTACCATCTCAGAAAGAAATCTTGGAAAAAACCTTGGTTGATATGGTGGTTCCTAACAAATTAGATGTAGACAAATTTCAAACCATGGTAGATCATCTCATTGCACCAAATTTTTCATCCTTTTTCAAACAAGATGACATGTCATTAAATCACCCCCAAAATCTATCATTGCATATTGAAGTCCTTATTTATAAGCATAAAGTCAAAAGAGTCTTGATAAATGGAGGGGTTCGCTTAAACATATGTACTCTAAACTTGGTCAAAGCCTTGGGATATTATGAAAATGTTGTTTATCCCAAAAGAGAAATCACCATCAAATCTTATGATGATAAAGAAATGTCATCTAAGGGTATTTTTGTTTTTCCAATTAGAGTGGGTCCAATCCAAAAGGAGACGGTGTGCCAAGTACTAGATCTAAATTTATCGTACAACATATTTTTGGGTAGATCTTGGATACATGAGATGTAAGTGGTACCTTCAATGTACCACTAATTCTTGAAGTTCCCTTATCTTGGATAAGAGATAACTATTAGTGGTGATTTGAATCCCTTTCAATATTATAACAACATAAAATCGGTCACTGACTCTTTGATCCACACAATAGAGAAGCCTCTATATCAAATTATCCAAATATAGAAATAAAATAAAAGACTCTTAATTTAGAGGTTTTACCAAAAGGGAAAGAAAAAGAAAAAGAAGAGGCTATTTCATCTAACACAACTTTATCATCCAAAAGGAAAGAAATAGAATCAAGCTCTTAAACATTAGACAAAGGGGAGGCAAAAGAAGATAGTAAAATACATTGCTTAAACATGAATGTACTTACAAAGGATATTGAAATAAATTTGTAACTAAATGATAAGAAATTGGAAGAATATTCATTATTAATGACACATTTACCACCTTGTCCTAGGTCTTATGGGAGACCTTCAACATCACAAGTCAAAGAATCACTACTTCCTCAAAAATATAATGACAATTTTGTAAGAGCTAGTACATCTTTGACAGGAGAAGAAGATGATAGTGAAATTATCAAGTGGTTGTATAAAGATGAAGAAATTGAATAAAATGAAGGAGTGAAATACATAAGTATTCCCACACATCAATATGGGAAGGGATTTGAAATAATTCATAAGATTGGTTATCAAGGATTGGGCCCACTTGGAAAGAGGAAAGAAGGAATACTAAAACCCATACAAACCATTTTCAAGTCTAATAAAGAGAAAATCAGAGTAGGTTATCTTGAAATAGGGTATACGGAGAAGTACTTACCTTGTATACATGAAAAAATCCCAAAATTGAATTATTATAGTGATAAAGACTCCACCAAGTGGGAATATTAATCCTATGGAGAGGAAGAAGAACCATGCATAGATAAATATGTGGATGTAATTCAGTCATATGCAACCACTGCCTCTTATGTTCAAAGGTCAAGAATTTAAAGTCAAGCACAAAGTGAAAATTATGAGTATGTAGGAGAGCCATACATACCTTCATTATTAGAGGGATGAAGTTTGGGGTAAGTATTACAAGATTTAAGCTCACATATTACTCTAGTGAGGAAGAACGAGATCCAATCCCTATGGAAAACCTTGAGGAGTCTCATGTCATTTACCTTGATGATAAAATGTATTACCTAAATCATAACAAAGTCAAGACCTTGACACCTTCTAACCTAACCCAAGATAATGACTCTTTACCCTTAGTACATCTTGAACTCATTGATCGGGAACTAACTGAATCAACTGAAATAGACACTTTCCAAAATTACTATTCCATTGCCTTATACCTTAATACTGTTGAACCATCTTCCATCAACAAACCATAACAAGAGGCATTAAATTGAGAAAATGTGAAGTCTCTTAGTAAAAAAACAAAAGAAAAAATCAAAGTTCTAGTGGTGAAAACCACCATGTGGTAGTGCTAGATCATAAAAAAGTAAAAGTAAAAGATGACTCCGAAGGTGGAAACCTCATTGAGGCATCTAAGGATGAGATACTTGATATTATTCTTGAAAATTATGAGGATAGGTCATCTATCTTGATAAAATGAACATAAAAAGTAAATATTGGATCAGATGAAGAACCTAAGATCATAAATTTGGATGCATCTTTATCAATGGAAGAGAGACAACAATTTCTAGATTTATTCGACGAAAAGAAAATTAATTTTTCTTGATCCTATGTAGACATGTTGGGATTATATCCTATATTGATTATGCATCATCTCAATATTGCTCCAGGAATTAAGCTAGTTAAACAAAAAAATAAGGAAAATGCATCCTTATGTGGCATTATTAGTGAAAGCAAATTTCAAAAAGTTATTGGATACCAGCTTCATTTGACCCATTGCTTATGCCAAATGGATTTGTAACATTGTACTAGTCTCTAAACCAAACAAAATTATAATAATATGCAAAGATTACAAACACCTAAATAAGGTGTGTCCAAAAGATGACTTTCTACTTCTAAGCATTAACACAATTGTAGATCTTACATCTGGACACTCTATGTTTTCATTAATGTATGGATTTTACAGGTATAAACAAATAAAATGGCACTTGAATATTGAGATAAGACAACCTTGACATGTACATGGGGTACATTCTGCTAGAATGTAATGCCCTTTGGTCTCAAAAATGTCAGAGCAACTTATCAAAGAGAAATGACAACAATCTTCCATGATATGATGCATACATTTATGTAGGATTATGTAGATGCTATTTTAACTAATTCATATACAAGATAAGAGCATCTACTGATCCTGGATAAAATCTTTACAAGGATTAAAAAGTTCATGGTTAGGCTAAACCCCAAAAAATGTGCATTTGGGGTAAAATCGGGAAAGCTTCTTGGATACATTATTTTAGAAAAAGGAATAGAAGTAGACCCAACTAAAGTCAAAGATATTATATAAATGGGATCTCCAAGGAACATAAGTCAATTGAGATCATTACAAGGGAGATTACAATCAATAAGAAGGTTCATATCTCAACTAGCTGAAAAGTGTCACTCTTTTACACAAGTACTCCATAATGACACTACTTTGGACACCAAGTGTGATGAAGCCTTAATTGATGAATCCTCTAATATTGATGACTCCAATTCTAGCAAATCCCTTATTACTCCATATTTCAGCAATTGAGAGTTCATTAGGAGTCTTATTAGCCCAACAAGATGAGCAAAGAAAAGAAATCTTTATCTACTACATTAGTAGATTTTTGGTCAAGTATGAACTCTAATATACCTTCATAGAAAGAGAATGCTTAGCAGTAATTTTCTCTTCCCAAAATTGAAAGCATTACATGCTAGCACATCAAATCAAACTAATTGCTAAGATAGATCCTTTGAAATATCTTCTTAGTAAATCAGCTCTAACAGGAAGGTTAGCTAAATGGGTAATGATCCTAAGTGAGTTTGACATAGGATACATGGATCAAAGAGCAATAAAAGGTCAAGTGATAGTAGATAAAATAGCTAAATCACCTATGTTAAGTAAAGAACCAATGCAAATATAATTCATGGGTGTGGATATTCTTACAATTGAAGCCCAAACATGGAAGCTATATTTTGATGTGTCATATACTCAACATGTCTTGGGGGAAGGAATTATCTTTATTACACCTTAAGGCTATACAATACCAAAATATTACAAACCTTTGTTTCCATGTACTAACAACATAGTCAAATATGAAGCACTAGTGATTAGAATTAAAATGGATTTATAATGGAGGATTACATAACTACAAACCTTTGTAGATTCACATATAGTAATCAATTAGATAGATGAAAAGTATTTGACCAGGATGACTGTGTGTGTGAAAATTGTACCTGATCTATAGACACAACACTCAGTAAAACATTAGAGGTTAGCTATAATCAAAATCGTGCAAAATTGAAAGCTATCTAACCAAGCGATTTACTGCCTTCTAGTAGGTGCGAGATTAATGTTCTCAGATTGTAATCGAGATCAGTGACCTAGACGACACCTAAATGAAGGATTTGAATGCAAAAGATGGATATGAAATAAATGCAATTAAGCTATTTTTTTGGATTTTTCTATGCAATAAGAATGAATGAAAAACTGATATGAAATTAATCTATATAAAAACTGATATGCTATGCTAATCTAACAATGATATGAAATATGAATGCAAAAATAAGATTGATCTCACAAAGATGTCGATTCACAAGAGCTTTGATTCTTCAATTCCAATTCTCCAGCGTGATTGTGCAAAATATGAGATGATTTGTGAAGAGCTAAAGCTTTAATTTATAGAAATCCAGGGCTTTGGAGGTGCATGGGAAAAGCCATAAATCACTCAAATTAACTCATCTTGATTTTTGAGTTATCTGATCATGAAAGATAGTTAATTCTCAAAATCATGCAAAAATAGCTTTTTAACTCAAATTAGAGTTTAGATCAGCTTTTTGAACTCCAAAAGGATGTTGAGTTCTAAAAAGTCAATAACTTGCATTGATTTTCTGATTTGGAGTTTAACTGTTTCTTTTGAATATGCATAATAATTAAGAATTAAATAAATAAATAAAGTGATTTATCCTCAACTCAACTGATTTTTGAAATAAAATAATTAATTTATGGGTTAATTAACTATTTTACCAAACTTTTATTAAAAATTATATTATTAAATAATGACAACATGCTTTAATTAATTAAATAAGAATTTAATCAATTAAAGATAGGAATTTTGATTTATTGTCAAAATTAAATAATACAATTAATAATAGATAGAATTAAATTTAATTACACAATTAAGTGGCAAATATTAAATCTAATTAATTAAATATGAAAATATTCAATTAATCAAACTTAGGATGAATGTGATTTATCGCCAAATAATCATTAAATTAAAGATAATTAAGATAATTAAGAATATTACTAGGAATATTCCCCGATGCAGAATTTAAGATAATTAATTATGATTCGATGATGTTAGATGTGCCTTAGGTTAGGACTTTGATGTCGATTTCATATGATTTGATGATATAGGAGGTTAATGAACTTATAGCCCATTTTTAGGGTATTACATTTTGCCCCTCTTTGAATTACTGTGCGAAGTGCAGTGGTTCAAAGATAGTCTGTGTTTGATAAAGATATGAAACTGATTCGAAAGATAAACCGATCTCAAGATAGAAACCGATTGAAAGATATTGAGATAGGAGGTCCTGAATGACCAGAGATAATGTTTATTGTAGCAGCAATGAACCGATGATTGCGAAAAAGTGTCAAAATACCTGATTCTGAACCTTAGGATTGATAAGAAGTGAGTGACCCATTCTAGACTCGATTGTCTTAGCAGAACTAGTAGGTATCACATCTGAATCCTTCAGTTGCCAAAGAACCAAGGAAAGAACACTATGATCCGATGGTTGCAAAAACTGATACAGTTTACAAGATTAGGAAAATATCAGATTGATATGGATCTTGATGAATCTGATATGCCCCAAGTGATGATAGATTTGCCCCGAGCGATGAGGACTTTTGATGAATCAGCGACTAGACGTGATTGTTTGTCTTGATTACTGATGAAAGATATTGATAGATTTGATTGACAGACTTTGAATGATGTGTAGTACCATGCCCCCTTCGGGATTAAAATTGAAATCTGACAAGAAAAGTCAGCGTTATAATTAGAAGCATGTTAATTGATTTGAGAAGTGGTTAAACATGTCCGAGAACACATTCTACATCGTTTGGAGGTCTTGGAGACCAAATTTGACTAGGTTTGACCATGAGTTGACCATGGTTGACCAAGTTGAAATTTTGATAGTTTGATGAAAGCTAATCAGTTAAGTTGAATTTTAGATTTATGTGATGATAGAAGGTCGAATATGCAAGCAATTAATAATATGAATGATCTCAGATTTGAATTTTGATCCCGAAAAAGGATTCTACTTGCTATTTCATTGGAGGAACCTTCATGTGAGATTCAGCTCTTGTTAGATTTGAAGATGCAATTTGAAGAATCATTTAAGCATTGAAGTTCGTTTAGCCATTGTGAGATCATGCAAAGATGAAAAATGCAAAGAAGCATGCAATATGAAATGCAACCTAAGACCTAGGACCTAGTCACTGATCATATGTCGATTTGTTATCATCATTGAACTTTTAGGTAACCGGATAAATCAATACAATTCCCACTAGCCATGAAACCATAGACATATGAATATCGATTTGTATGTGCAAGAATCAATACAACACCCACTGGTTATATAACCATGGACATATGAATATTCATTTATTTTCAGAATGTTGGATCAGATATAAGCACCAAGGCACAAACGCCAGGATGACATGAATATCATGTCCATTTTGATATAGCAATTTGTACAAGCATCAAAACATAAACGTCGTGATGACCTGAGTACGCCTTGCGTTGCAAACACATTAAATAGTCAAGAGATCATTCTAAATCCAATGTGAATTACCCGTAGTGACCCTTTATCGTTCACCTCCTTAGGCAAGATCGCGTTTCACAGTAGGAGAAAGAATTTACTTCAAAAAGATAATAGTTAGATCAAACTTCCTTGAATTTTCTAGGTATCAATGGTCGAGATACACATGGCCATCCAATTCAAGATAGAGGCTCTTATAGTCGGACACCATTTCAATCCGGAATTTCCAAAGTTGTTAGATTTTCACATACAAGCAGAAGACAAAGAAAAGATTATGCCCCCAGTCATCACTCTCTAAATCCTATAAAGGACATCATCGAAGAGCTCGAAGGGACACAATATACAAAAATCTCAATGTGAATCAGTAAGCATACAAGGAGATAAAAGCATGAAAAGCACAGATTGTTTTCAGTTGAGTTTTGATGTTTGATTGTTGTAGATGCAAAATCCTTTCTGGAGACGAGACAGACTGACTAACTCAACAGGAAGCTTCAAAGGACTCTGACTGGATAGGAAATGTCTAAGATACATGGGAGACCATAGGATATGACATTGATTGCCCCCAAATTTGAACATTGATAGGATACAGACGCTTGAGTTGATTGGTGTACAGACTGACTTATTGAAACCAGGATATGCAGAAACAAACCGGGAGATATGTACAAACTAAAGCAAGACTGAAAGCTGGGAAAGACCAAGATTGTGCTGATAGATGGAGCATTTGGAACAAGTGGTGCCCGTTTGCCAGGTTTTCACCATCTTGGTAGAGGTTCTATTTTTGCTACCGAGGTGCCTGTTTCCAGGTTTTCACCAAGGCACTTTTTCTTTCTTTTTTCATTTTTTTGTATTTTTCATTTTTTCATTTTTTTTGTACTTTTCATTTTTTTAATTTTTTTGTGAATCATCAAGGTGCCTATTGCTAGGTTTTCACCAAGATGTTCATTTTTTTAGGACTTTTTCTGATTTTTTAAAGATTTTTTTTTAGGACATTTTACCAAGCACTGAATGCCTTAGGCATAAAATTTCTTCAGATGGAGAACGTTGATTGGTTCTCGGAGCTGTTCTCTTTCAGTCGTTGAGAGTTGATAAGCACCAGAGCCAAAAGTAGCAGTGATTACAAAGGGACCCATCCAATTGGGTTCGAACTTCCCCTTGCGTTCTCGATGTGATTGATTTTTTAGGATTTTCTCTCAACACTAGATCGCCAACCTAAAATTCTCTATGTCTGACTTTCTTGTTGTAGCCTCTAGACATTCTTTTCTGATATACTCTGAGATGATCATACGTTGCTTGCCTGCGCTCATCTAGTAATTCAAGTTCTTGTAACCTAGACACTCTGTAGTCTTCATCAGTGACAAGTCCATGCATTTTGATTCTAAGTGATGGGATTTCAACCTTAATAGGTAGTACCGCTTCAGACCCATAAACTAAAGTGAAAGGTGTAGCCCCAATAGGTGTTCTGATACTTGTTTTGTAGGCCCATTCTGATACTTGTTCTGATACTGGTTCTGATACTAGTTCTGATACGGATTCTGATACTAATTCTGATAATTGTTCTGATACTGGTTCTGATACTGATTCTGATACTGATTTTGATAATTGTTCTGATACTGGTTCTGATGCTTGTTTTGATACTAGTTTTGATACTTGTTCTGATAATTGATATACTTGATAGTATCTTTTTCCATTGCAAACTCCCAAGCAAGATCATATCGTGCAGTCCCAATGTCTAGCAAGGTGGAGAACAAGAGGGATTGGCAAGCTGGTGGAAAAGATGGAAGACAAGAGAATGAAGGAGAATGAAGGGAAGAAATCCTCAAGGAAAAACTCCTCAAGAATACCCAAGCTAGGGAAAAATTGTCATGTAAAGCACATTTGGACAAGCAATGAAAGGCTAGTATAGGATAAGTCACAAAATCATAGTGCAAGAGTAGGAAAGAATGCAATCCAAAGGAGTAGACATGTCAAGAGGCTTCATAGCACTGTGTTTTACTCTTTTTTTCTTTTTTTATTAGATCAAGACCAAAGGGGAAAAGGATATCGATAGGTGAAAATGAATGGAGGAAGATGGATATGAAGGCTAAACATGGAAGGAATGAAAGCAAGATCACCGTAAGATAGCTCACAAAATAGCCAAATATTCGTGTATAGATCAACATTGTCAAGATCAAAGAGAGAAGATGGAATGGATGAAATATGTAGAAGAACTACGCATGATGCCTGATTGCCAGGTTTTCATCATGGTACTTATCCAAAGTGCCACAAGGAAGTGGTTTTCACCATAGGACGAATTTATTTCTCTTTACTTTTGCTACCAAAGCGCCTGTTTCAAGGTTTTCACCAAGGCACATTTTTAATTTTATTTTATTTTTATTTTTATTTTTTTGGAAGAAGGCAAGCTTTTTAGATAATGCTCCTTGAAAAGATAAACCATGATATGCCAAAGATTCAAAATGATATGCTCAAAGATGCTGATAGGGAAAGGGAGATGAAAGAGAAAAATGGAGGATAAGGTTTTATGTAAAGCGAGTGAGGTTGGAAGATAGGAGGAATAGGCAAATGAGGAAAAAGGATAGAAGGTAGAAGGTTAATGAATGGAAGGATTGTGACAGGGTAGATGGAAAGGAAGGCAAGATCAATGTAAACACACACCCTAAAGGGTGGTGAGAGGGTGGAGGAAACATGAATGAAGGAATACGTGAAGGAATATGGCGAATGGATAGCAGAGGTTGAGGTTTGGGCGCATGAAATGGAAGAATATTTTTGGAAGGAGATGTAGTGGAAGCCTTTGGAAGCTTGAATGTCAATTTCACTTTTTGTTCAACACCAGACTCTTTCAAGAGAGACTTTGGAATCCATATAGTCGTAGGCTTTTTATTTCCTTTTGATGATTTAGAGATAATATCTTCAATGATGGATTTTGGAACCCATACTTGTCTTGTAATTTTTTTCTTAGATATCTCTTTTGACTTTATGTTTCCATGTCTATTAGAGGAGACATGGTGATCTTTTTTTGATGGATTCTTGTATTGCTTCTTTTTCTTGTATTGAACATTCAAGTTACTTCCAAAAGACTTGGGACTTGTGGAAGAAGGAGGATATGACTGGTTTAAATGGGTGGGTGGATGAAATGGATTCAAGGGTATGAATCTATGTTGATCTTGAGGAAAGATGGGAGATGGAGGGATGTAAGGACCCAAGATGGATGGCAAATTAGGAGAGTTAGGAGGGGAAAGTGAAGGGACATAAGGACCCAAGATGGAAGGAAGGCGTGAAGATCTTTGTAGTGGTGGAAGAGGTCCAAGGATGGAAGTGGAAGACGCAAAAGGATAATCAATAAGTTCATCAGCATCTATATGACAACCAAGGATATCAGCATCTTTAGAGTGAGCATTAGAATTTTTAATAGAATCATGGACATCTTGAATAAGAGCATTTTCTTTGATAGGATCATTCAAAGCTTGCGAAGACTTAGGAAGAGTAGAAAGTGGAAGTGAACATGGAGTGGTAGAACAAGAAGATGAAAGACTTTGATCTTGACAAGGATCTTGGGATAGCACCAGCGCATAATTTTTCTCTTGTTTTTCAATTGGCTTAACATTGGAAGGAACACCATTTTTACCAACCTTAATGGAAGTATCATCTTTGGAAAGTGCAAGCGTAGTAAGGTTATTTTGATTGTCAATAAGCTCAACAGTGTAAGTAGTAGCTTGATCTTGCTTAGGCGAAGACTTAAGACATGGTGGAATGCATGAAAAAGGGGGTATAGGATCAAAAGAACCATGAAGCGGATAAGAGACATCGGGAAAAGGAGTGGATGACATGGAGGGTTCTTGATCTTGATCTTTTTTTATGTTCTTTTCTTTATCATTTTTAGAGTCCTCTTGACATGGAGCCACTTCTAAGGACAAGGAAGCATGTTGGGATTGTATGGATGACTTTAGAAGAGATGGTGGAGGACTAGCTGAAGTAGGGATTATGAAGGCTTAGGCTCTTTAGGTTTATCATTATTGAAAGTATTGGCAGCCAAGTGAAGGTTAGCTTGAGTTTCTTTAAGAGGTAGCCCTGGAGGATAACTATAGGGAATCGCATGAAAAGTATCAAGGCTTGTGTCGGATGAAGGTTCTGTGAAAGATTTGAAAGACTCGGAAGCTTTAAGAAATGTACGGGTATTGGAGGAAGTAGGGGATGGAAGGGAACCATCACAAGACAAAGGTCCAACATTAACATGATCTTGCTTGAGAGTGTAATCTTTATTTTCAGCCTGAGAGTTCTTAGAGGAGAGATCCTTATAGTATGCATGTTTATAATCAGCGTGGTAAACTTTCTCTTCCTCAAGTGAAATAGATGGATCATCTAGGTATTGTGCATAGAAATCATCAAAGTCTCTTTCATAATCAGAATCATATGGATCACCCTCACGATCTATCCAATGTGACGGCCCATTTGTAGTAAGCAGGAATGGACGATGAGGACTCTTAGGAACAGAGGTGTCATAGGTATCATTACATTGTCTGTCGTCATAGTCATCATAGTCTCCAAAGCTAGATGTGTCACTCTCCGTGGAAGAGGTATCATATTGCTCAAATTTTTTCCGGGGGCATGGTGACATGTACAAGTCTTTATCAAATGGAAAAGAGTATAGAGATTCCATGGAGAACTTTTTAGATTCCTTCTCTTTCTTAAGATTGTTAAGTTCAACTTGCATAGCATGCAGCTGTTTCCTCATAGCGGCGATCAAAATTTCTTCCTCATGTGTACTGATTCTTTGAGACATGTGTACGGATTCTCAATAGCTACTGCTCTATTCTTGACACAATGATATTTTTGACAGATTCTAGAACTAGGCTGAAAACATTAGATATCTTGCAATTTGACAATTTCTGACAACTCTCTCAAATTTTTCCAAACGACACTCTGCAGACTCGTACGACAGTGGGTAGTCTATGAAATGATAGTTGCTAAACTTGTACGACAATTGGGTAGTACTGAAATGACACTTGACAAAACTCGTATGACTTTTGACTTCCTGAAATGACTTTTGACTCCAGAAAGATTTTACGTCAATTTTTGCAAAATTTAAGGTCTTCAATTTTGGATTGTTTGCAAATTGTACTATCCAGATTTTGAAGGTTATACCAGATTTGATCATTTTTAATAGCCAAGTAGATAAATAAGCACGCAGAACAGCAAGCAAGTGATTCCAAGCACGTCTGAAAATAATGAACAAGGGCAAAAGCAACCTTGCGCATGAACAATCAAGTGACCAAATTGTGCTAATCCCTAAGAGTACTAATTGTGTATGTTCTGAAAAGTTTTGCAATAACACACATATACCTGAGAATGAAAAATTGGCCTCTCTAGGGTTTTTAGTAATGGTTTGACTCTGCAACTTTTATGATTCAAAGGGGTGAACTCCAATCCCGGCGCACCAGGGTTTTGACACAGTCCGAGAACTTAATCTTCAAGAGCTGCTAGGGAGATCTGACAACCCAACAATGAACCATACCCATGGAGATTTCTTCCACAAGGACATTTATATAGCGGCTGTCACTACCATGGTGAAAATGGCTATTACTGCTTGAGGTTCTGTCAACGCAGTTTGCCCTGTGAAGGGATTATCCGCTATGGTTAACCCTCTCTAAAGATGACTCATAGATTTATACCACAAGGGGACTTGGCTCCAGATTGAAGGTTTTGACACCTCTTCACTTTTAACCCAAACAAAACAAGCAGATTAATCCGACACACTAAGACAAATTTTTGTTCCACCAAGGTCTGTGATATCAACTCCACGTGATCTATCAACCTCTCCGGGGAGAGAATGTATCAATCAATAAGAAAAGACACACTAACCAATTTTGATTCACCAAAGCTCGTGATATCAACCCTACGTGATCTATCAACCTCTCCAGAGAGAGAATGTGTCGATCAATAAGAGAAGATGCACTAACCAAGTTGAATGTGAAACGCACTAAGTATCCTCCCTACCTACAAGGATTATGTCATCAAGAAAGATTTCTCTAAGAATCCAATCTCTCAAGAATCATGAATAGTGTTCATAGGGCCTAATTACTATGTGAGCACAGATATATTCCCGAAAGTAAATCTACCAAAAGTACCCAAAAAGTAGAAAGAGGAACACTTAACGCTTAAAGCGAATATGAGATGAGTCCACAAGGTGGAACACTTAACACCTCACACAAGCTGAAAATGAGTCCCCAACTTAGAAAATAAGTGAGTTCCTAAAAGCACAAAAGGGTTGCCAAGTGGAACACTTAACGCTTCTGTCCTGTTGACCCCTCCCCTTTATGGCGCTGAGATTGCAACCACGGGGCGGAAATGAGGGGCCGACGGATTAGCGAGTCCAATAACCCAAGATAGCAATCAAGATCAATCACAAGTATTCTAAGACTACTTAATGAATCCTTAATGGTTCACAACCTAGTATCAATTATGCAAGTGTGTAGAAATAGATCAAAAGCATGAAAAGATGCACACAAGCTTGACACATAAGAGATTTATTTTAAGTCCCAAATCAAAATATTATTAGATGAAGGAGAATACCTGGGATCCTCGCAACGCGCTTAGTAGATTTTACTTGATTTTTAGCAATTTTTGTTGAGCTTTTCCATGCAAGCAAGTGACGAACTCTCCAACAAGCAAACAAACAAACAAGATATGCAAAATATATTCAACTTATGAAAACCATAGGGTTAGCTCTAAAAATCAATTATTATCAGTAATAATAACCAGCAATTAACCCAAATGACAACTCATATCATTCATTGAACCATGTAAAAAAATAAGTGCATACCCATCACAAAACTTTATTTTTTTTGCTGCATTTGACCTAGTCAACAAGATCTAATTTTTTTGATATGATTTTGGCCACAAAAATAGAAATTCAGAATAGAGACCCCTACTAAAAAATAGAGAGCTTTCCAAAAATGCAAAAATTTTAGAAAAATCTCTTCATTTGTGCCCTAGAGACCTATTTTATTAAAACAGACCAGTTTTTGTAAATTGACTATTTGAGCTATGATATCATGTCCAAATTTAAAACACAAAGAATGGACCCCCTGTAAAATTTAAAGAGCTTTCTGAAAATATAAAAATTTCCAAAAAATATGCTGATTTGCGTCAGATATTAATTTTTTCTAGAATTTCAAGAAAAAGTTATTAAAAATTCAAAACATCTCAGAAAATTCTAAATTTTCTACTGTAGCTTCCTTGACATGTCACCAATCTGCAAAAAAATTTCAGACCAAAACTCCAAGCTGTTTGGGAGATAAAATTAAATCTTTGAAACTTTGGGGTTTTAGCTCCCAAAAAAAATCAAAACCAGCATGCAAAGGTGGGTTGCCCCACGGTGGGTGCCAAAAATGTGTGTGTGAAAATTGTACCTGATCTGTAGACACAACACTCAGTAAAACATTAGAGGTTAGCTATAATCAAAATCATGCAAAATTGAAAGCTATCTAACCAAGCGATTTACTGCCTTCTAGTAGGTGCGAGATTAATGTTCTCAGATTGTAATCGAGATCAGTGACCTAGACGACACCTAAATGAAGGATTTGAATGCAAAAGATGGATATGAAATAAATGCAATTAAGCTATTTTTTTGGATTTTTCTATGCAATAAGAATGAATGAAAAACTGATATGAAATTAATCTATATAAAAACTGATATGCTATGCTAATCTAACAATGATATGAAATATGAATGCAAAAATAAGATTGATCTCACAAAGATGTCGATTCGCAAGAGCTTTGATTCTTCAATTCCAATTCTCCATCGTGATTGTGCAAAATATGAGATGATTTGTGAAGAGCTAAAGCTTTAATTTATAGAAATCCAGGGCTTTGGAGGTGCATGGGAAAAGCCATAAATCACTCAAATTAACTCATCTTGATTTTTGAGTTATCTGATCATGAAAGATAGTTAATTCTCAAAATCATGCAAAAACAACTTTTTAACTCAAATTAGAGTTTAGATCAGCTTTTTGAACTCCAAAAGGATGTTGAGTTCCAAAAAGTCAATAACTTGCATTGATTTTCTGATTTGGAGTTTAACTGTTTCTTTTGAATATGCATAATAATTAAGAATTAAATAAATAAATAAAGTGATTTATCCTCAACTCAACTGATTTTTGAAATAAAATAATTAATTTATGGGTTAATTAACTATTTTACCAAACTTTTATTAAAAATTATATTATTAAATAATGACAACATGCTTTAATTAATTAAATAAGAATTTAATCAATTAAAGATAGGAATTTTGATTTATTGTCAAAATTAAATAATACAATTAATAATAGATAGAATTAAATTTAATTACATAATTAAGTGGCAAATATTAAATCTAATTAATTAAATATGAAAATATTCAATTAATCAAACTTAGGATAAATGTGATTTATCGCCAAATAATCATTAAATTAAAGATAATTAAGATAATTAGAAAGATTACTAGGAATATTCCCCGATGCAGAATTTAAGATAATTAATTATGATTCGATGATGTTAGATGTGCCTTAGGTTAGGACTTTGATGTCGATTTCATATGATTTGATGATATAGGAGGTTAATGAACTTATAGCCCATTTTTAGGGTATTACAATGACAAGCTCATACCTTATAAGAAAAGGGTTGATGATCTCAAAAATTATTTTATTCTAATCACATTTAACAAATCCCAAGATCATAAAATAGAGTAGTGGATGTTATGGATACATTGGCTTCACTTCTCCAGTTACCAGACCAAAATGTAAGATATTAGTTCATGGTGGAAGAATTGGTAAAACATACTTATTATGAACCCAAATCCTAGATTATATGCTTACTCATAGGTCTTGAATCTACTTGGTATGGTCCTATTTACACTTACCTAAAAGATAATATCTTACCCTTATACCAATCCCACAACCAAAAGAGAAATTTTATATGTCAAGCCTCACGTTATACCTAATATTTGACACATTGTATCATAAAGGTTTTTATGGGGCATTACTTAGGTTTCTAGAGAGTGAGGAATATAAAATGACCTTACAAGAGGTTCATGAGTGTATTTGTGGGTCACACTCAAGTGGTTTTACCTTAGCTAAGAAACTCATTAAGATGGGGTATTATTGGCCAAAAATAGAAAATGATTCATTTCGGTTTGTGAAGACTTGTCAAAAGTGCCAATTTCATGAGAATTTCATACATGTGTTGGCTGAGAGTTGATCTATTGACTACATCATGACCTTTTTATCAATAGGGTTTTGATTTTATAGGAATGATATATCATCCTTCATCAAATGGTCACAAGTACATAATCACAACAACATAATGCTTTACCAAATGTTTTGAAGTCGTACCTCTTTCAAATGCCATAGGAAAACAAATCTCAATGTTTATCTTTAATTACATAATTTGTAGATATTGTACACCCTATGCCATCATAATGGATATTGGAAAGAAATTTAAGAGCAAGGATGTAACAAAACTATGTGAGAAATTCCACATCTTTGAACATTTATCGTCAATCTACTACCCACAAGGAAATGGACAAGCATATGCTTATAATAAAAATATCCTTAAAATTCTTAATAAGATAGTTGATTACTCAGGAAGAGATTGGCACATTTAGTTAAATCCAACATTATGGGCTTATATAACTAGCATAAAAAAACCTACAGGAGCCACACCTTTTTCCTTAGTCTATGGAGCATAAGAAGTTTTACCTTTAGAGGTAAAAATACCATCACTTAGAGTTTTATTACATGGAATATTGACAGATGAAGACTATAGGGTTTCAATTTTACAAGAACTAGAGTTTCTTGAGGAATGTCAACACCAAGCATATGATCACTTCAAGTCTTAACTAAAGTGTATGCTAAGAAACTATAATAAGAGGATCAAACCTAGAGAACTTCAAGTGGGAGACCTAGTTCTAAGAGAAAATCCAAGGAATCAATAAGATAGAGAAAATAAAGGCAAGTTTGAAGCAAATTGGCTAGGACCTTTTGTTATTACATCATCCTATAGATTAGGGACTTATTAGA
The DNA here is from genome assembly GCA_027943335.1 of Chamaecyparis obtusa. NCBI lineage: Eukaryota > Viridiplantae > Streptophyta > Pinopsida > Cupressales > Cupressaceae > Chamaecyparis > Chamaecyparis obtusa. Next base: position 605,079 of record BSBK01005717.1, read on the forward strand.
TAGTCAAATGTAATGAAGATGAAATACAAGAACCTATCAATATTATCCACCTTAAGAGGTTCTATACTTGACCACTTGAAAGAGTATTATTTGTGCAACTGAACATTGAACTTGGAAAATTTTGAAACCAATAAATATTGGTCTTGATAAAAATCCCAAAAAAATGAAAAATGATCCTAAAGAAAGCTAAAAATTAGAAAATAGTCATGAAAAAGTGGTATTCTTAGTGAAAACCTGGAAAAAAAGGCACCTTGATACTATCTAAATTTTTTTTAAAAAATCCTGAGAAAATCATTATCCTGGTGAAAACCTAGCAAACAAGCACCTTGATAATAGAAAAAAAATGAAGATAAAAAGAAAATAAAAAAAATAAAAAGAAAAAAATACAATAAATCAAAGTAGTGAAAACTTGGCAAATAGGTGCTACTTGTCCTAAGTTAAGCTCTTCTATCTATCAAGCATAGTTGCATTTGCATACCCATTTGCATTTCCACCATCCTTGTACATATCCATTTGCATTATGTCATTTATGTACATAGTCATAATACAACCCTCAATTTGCATTTCTTAGTTGTCCAAGAAAGCTTTTAGCATGGGTGGGAAATTTTATCTTAGTCCATCATCATGGTCAAATAAAACTAGGGAAAAAATCTAAAGTTAGTGATCTCATCAAAACAGACACCAACATGACTCAAATGCATCTAATCAAGATCAAAATAAAAAATCAACACTTTTGAACATTTCAAACATCCAAAACATCTAAAATATTGAGCATCAAATCAAATAAAAACTTAAACATCAAATCAAAACACCACAACCAAGACCAAAATGGTAAAAATGGATGAAATTATTCTAGAAAAATGGATCAAATATCAATGGAAAATATGTTCAAACATTGTTTCTTGATTTTTGAAATCATGTATTTTTAGCAGACTAGAGAAACAATGATGGAGTGTGTTATTTTCTTTGTTTTCTACTTGCAGGGTTAATTCATATTAGTGTGCAAGTTGTCTTAAGGCGTGATCATTAAAGAATCATCGAGGACATTTTCATAAGAAAATAATTAATTATTTGTCTGTTTACACAAAGGATACCTAGGTCATCATGGTTCCACATACCTTGATGTTAGGACGAACTTGTAACATTGAAACTGATGAAAGCACTATTCATATCATCATGGTGGAAATATAACCAGTGGTGGTTGTACCAATTTCAATGTTCCAAAAATCTCAATGATGATAAAAACCAAAACAAATGATTCATTGAAAAGTGACAATAGTTTCATTTTATAATGCATTCATGCTTAGATTAGATCTTGCATTGGTAAATCGTTATGGGATTTCTCAAGGTGTCAATGATCAAAGTCAAATCACAAAATTCTCCTTTAGGCAGAACTTATTGGACTTTAACAAAAACAATTCATATCATTTTCATTAATCAATAAATTAAATTACATCTCATTAATCATTATCATTAGGTACATATCATTTTCATTTAGGTGCATTTTCATTAATCAATAAATCAAATTGCATTTCATTACTCATTATCATTAAGTGCATATTCATTAGGAGAATTTGGTTGCATTTCATTAATCATTAAGTCCATCTAAGATTCATGACATTACATCATTATCAAACCATTATCATTTATATACATAACACATTGCATCCATACATAACATCTATAGAAAAGAAAGAATCATATAAGCATAATCATCATTATCTATCTAATTAAGGCACCCATCTAAGCATCTATGTAAATAAACCATCCATACACATCCATACATGAGAATTAAAGTAAGCAATTGTATTCATAGATACTGCATAAAAAACCACAAAAACATGCATATAGATAGAACCATATAGAAGTGCATCCATCATTAAATCTCACTGCATCATGTATATAGACCATCAAAATCATAAAGTCAAAATGTATAATAGCATTAAAGGGGAATAAATCATAAGTATTAGTAAGGGGAGGAGAGAACTATATCAAGGTCCATATCAAAGTACATCAAGGTATATGAAGAGTACATCACCAAAATCTATAATTATGATCATGAAAATTCAAGTATGTCATCGTGCCCAAAAAATGATAATCAAAATACAATCTAGGCCTAACCACCACCTACACTAGTACCTGCATATGAATCATCTAGTAGTCTATATGGTGGACATGTGGCTGCCTATGGCTCTATCTAATAAATTGCCTAACCACTCTAACTATGTTTCCCAGTAGCCCTATCTATCTTAGCCCATAGATGAGCTACCTCTGCAACCAATGTCCAAATATTACCTAGTGCCTATGCCAACTGAGCCTATAATGTTGTCATCCTAGCCTATAACATCTATACATCCTGACTAAGGGCAACTAGATCAACTAGCTAAAATACTTGTATGTGTGCACAAGGCCTCCGAGATGCCAATCCATATGCCACAATAAATCTACCTCTAACAATAAATGCACCATCATTTCCACCTCTATCACCACCTCTACCTTCATCTCCACCATGGACTCCATCCCTTTCACCTCTACCTCTTAGTGAAAATATAATCACTACACCTCTGCCTCTCACAATCCTAGCAGCAACACCACTAACACCTCTACCACTGTCATCACCCCTGTCTCTATCATCTCTAGCTCTACTTCCCCTAACCTTAGCACCCCTTTGCTGTCAAGGTTGGATGTCATCATCATAATCATCATCATTGTCATTGAACTCATCTAAATCATTGTCATCAATAGAATGTGTTAACGCTGTAGGATCTATCAATATGGGAAAATGATGAGAAATAAATAACTTCTCATAATCAGATGTCATATCCACATCAATGGTATCTAAAATATAATCCCAAAACATGGCACTAAGTCCATAAAACTCCACTCAAATTGTTTGAAACTCTACATTCAGACCACATAGACCTCTCTCAACTTGCACTCAAGCATAAACTGTCAAACCCTGTGGCATCCCCTAAATATGACATAATTGTCATAGTACCTGAGTGAGGAGGAAATGTTAGTATTATAAGGCACTAAGAGGAGGGTTGAATCAGTGCAACCACAAATCTGAAACTAATACTGATTATCCTTCCAATTAACCAACATGCAAATATAAATATCAAGTAACAACACAACACATGAAACATTCACACAATCAAATACTTGACACCAATATTTTTCATGGAAACCCTTATTAGAGGGTGAAAACAATGTGTGGGTATGATGCCCATAAGATTTCACTAGTGCACTTGGAAATCAGGTCTACTAGGACCTATTACAACAACTCTTTTAGGGTTATACCTGGTTAAGATTATTTTGTAGCCCAGTTAAGAGCTTTGAAGACTTGTTAAAGTCTACTTTGTTAGGAGATTTCAAACTCAATCTAATGAGTCACCCTGTTAAATGATTTATCCTTCAAATCCTACTCACCCTGTTAGGAGTGACCTTGTTAAAGGATTTATCTTGCTAATATGTTAGAATCAACAAGTAAAGAATGATCTAATATTTGCTCTCAATGCATGATAGATCCAATGAACTCTAGATCAAATACGTCACTTAGAGCACTTTTTCGCCTCTATATTATCTCCAAAAAATATCACATACCATCACAACATCATCACAACAACCATTTATATACTTGTTCTAGGTTAGATCTAGAACCCTAAAACATTTTACAAGTCAGCCCTTAAATCCAATTTAAACATATGAGAGAGCGTGCTAAAACAAAAATTTAACATCCCCTATGTTGGACCAAAGCATTAAATCTTGAAAACATGTCATCCAACCAATAAGATTTGACCGCAACACCGATCTAACCAATTATGTCCACTGGTTCACCATTCTAACTACCAGTTCCACTTCAATCTTTAATAACTTTTAGAATACTCCAAGATAAATATGTGATCATACGAATAGATAGATATACCTTTTTAGATGTTAACTCTTTGACCATCCACCTTAACTAAATTTATTGTTCCAAATCTAATTGACTGTTCATTACACACTGGCTTCTGCCAAGTTGATTGAACACTTAAACATTTCATCACATTGATCTTTATCTCCATTGATAACACTAATTCATTGCCTCTAATGAATTAAGTTTCTAGCAATGAAAACACCACAATACATTTTCATGATCAAAGACAACATCATCTTCATAAAATGCCAACAATCTCCCCCTTTGGCATTGATGGCAAGACTAAGAAATTTACAAAGTGTCTAACCAATGCATAAGTGAAAAATACATCACAATGCAAAAATAATGAACTAATTCTAGATAGCATAATAACTCCCCATAGGAATTACATACATGTGTACTACTCCCTTAACCCATTACATACGTATTCTTTGCCAAATTTACTACACTACTCCCCCTTTGACAACAATGACAAAGGAATTACAAAAGTAGAAATTTTTTATTTATGTAGAGTAGCATAACCTATTTACATTCTACTAAAGATATCACTGTAATTACCCTTTATCATCTGAAGATCACTGGCCCAATTCTTCCATAGATCTTCCATGATGAAAATCTATCCACAAAGTAAAAATTCTAACACCTCAATACTTTCAATAGTGCATACATTAGGGTGTGCTAATGCCTTCTCTACTTCTTTCACACCTCGTTGCAAAACATCTAACCTGGTAATCAACAAGCTCTGCAACTCCAACAAATTATTTGTCCATTTGTCTTGCTCAACTCAATGTGATTTCATCTTTTGGTGAATATAGTTAACTTTAACACCAAATGAAGTATCTTGCTCAGTCATGGGATCAAAGTTTGTAGCTGGCAGTCTCAACTCCTATTGGGCTTCACATCTATGCTTATCTAGATCATTTAATAAGCATGGAAAAATATATATAGACTTAAAGATCTTACCTCCTTCAGTAAATCCACTCTTCACTTGATCGACAACCAATGTAAGTGAGTTCTTATCAGTGACAATAGATTGTGCCAACTTATGTGTTCTATTCTTCTCAAACTCCTTTTCTACCTTGTATATTGCAACATCTTCCAAGTTTTTCATTTCTTCACCTGCAACAATAACTAAATGTGCCAATTTCTCAATTGGTGTAGCTGATTCATCATAGTCTAGTTCACTTAGAAAATTAGTTGGCATGTATCTAGCAATGAGAATCACTTGAGATTCTTGCTTCATCTTATCCTTCTTTGCCTTGGCCTTGATTTCCATTGCATATTTCATCATTTCCTCAGGGCTCATGTTACTGAGATCTTTCTACCCTTTAATTGGAATGTCATCTCCATCACTCACTTTGTCCTTTCCCTTTTTGTTTTTGTTTTTGTTTTCATTTTCATTTTCATTTTCCTTTTCCTTTTCCTTTTCATTTTCTTTTACATCAGGCTTGACCTCTACAGTTGGTGTCTGTTATGCTTGATCTTTTTCAATTTGTTCACTTTCAACCTGTACTTTTTGTTCCTGTAGTTGATCAGTAAGTATCTCTTCTTAATTTTCATCACTCATGCCTTGGTTGGTTGCAGTATACATTTTCTCTTCTTCCTTTTGTTCTTCTTGAGGATTCTATTTTTCAAATGTATTATTTTGTTCCTCCTATGGTCCTTGTGCCGAGATATCACCTAAGTTGTCCACATTATCCTATGTATCATACAAAAGATCATTATCAAGTGCTACATCAACACCATCAATTTTATATCCTTTGATTGTTTAGGTGAATATCAATTTCTCTTCATTCAATTAAAGTCTCACTTATTCCTCAATGTGTTCATCCTCTTTACTTCCACCAGTAAGACCTAAATGTTCTCTAAGAACACTCTTAGTCTCATATTGTACTACTTTAGACTCACCTATCAATAGTTTGGTTACTCTAGTCTTCATTCTGAATAGGGGTCTCACTTCATTGCATTTCTTTTGTACTTCTTCCTTGCTATATTCTAGGAGGAAAAGTAATACCACATGTTGAATTATCTCCTTGTCTTGATTAAGTGTTTCCTCCCATCTTGAATCTAGTTTTTCATATAAGGAATTAGGTAACAAATATTTTAATTAAAGTAGCACTTGATTCAAACTATTCATACTAAGGATTATTGCTTCCTCAATTTTCTTTTGATCCTTTTCACTAAACTTGTCATAATACAACTTAACTCTTTTCAAAATTTCTCATTTCTTCACTTCTTGTATTATGTCTCCAACATAAATAAATTGATTGAAATCATGACTTACAGATTGTGTAGTAGGATAACCTACCATTGTAGACTTTTTACCTTTCTATTTGAGCTATTTTTGTTCTTTTTCTGATTTTATCTCCTCACTTTCTTCTTCAACAACCTTTTCAAATATTTTTTCTTTCTCCTTCTTTCTCTTTCATGTTACTATGTTTGTGCTTGGTGCCTCTTTGACCGATGCAATCTTCACATTTCTTGTTGATCTCCTTTCTTATGGCTTGACATATGACAAGGTTTCTCCTTCTTGACTTCAATTGTGCTCCTTATCTGTCTATCGGTTGGGATACCACCAGTTGCACCTACTATCTCAACATCCTCATCACCTTTTGTTGCTTCAGATGTACTTTCTTTCTTTACAACATGTTTGGACCTAGCTTTCTCAAACTTGTCTTTGGTGAAATCCTTTTGGATCATAAATTGTTCCACTTCTTTTCTCACTTTCTTCTCAATGACCGATTTCATCAATTTATTATGTACTTCTAGTGAATTTTCTTGAAATGTTCCAAATCTAGGAGTATTAGGATCTACCAGTTGTGCCAAAAAATTATCTGCATACAATATTAAGATGTCTCCTTCCACTTCATATCCCATCATCATAACCCATGAAGTTCTTGACTACACCACTTCCATCAAGCAAGAATCAATATCTACCATGAAACATATTGTCCTTATATTTTTCTACAATCTATGAATGTACTCTTTCTTTCTCTTGCATCCTTTTTTGAAATTCTTTCAAATATCCCCATATGTTTCTAGTAAAAACATTTCCCAAAACCTTTATATAATTGTTGATTTGAATGAAAGTTGGTGTATCAATTGACCAAGTAATGCTACCAATGCAAGGAAACATATTTTGAAAATAGAAGAATAAACATACAATCAACTAACCATATTTAAATTTCTACCTATTTTCCTTCTTGATCTTCTCAAGATTTAGCATTAGCTACTCCCTCGGTGCTTTAGCTAGATCATAATCATTATTTTCCTTAATCATCATGTGGGTAGTATGAATGGTACCATCGGGTATACTATTCACCTGACTAGAGTGATAGACTTTGTATCCAATCACCATTGATGTATATTTAACTTCATATGTAATATCATTCCCAATCATCGCATGTCCATCCCATTTAGAATTTATCAATTTAATTACCTTTTCCTTAGAAATAATACAAAGAGTAGGTACATTATTGGTTGCAGATAAACCGGTTACAACATGGATTTCTTCCTTGGTTATCTTATGCAGTCTGTCCAACCATATGAACTGATCATGCATTCTACTGAGAACATATCTTATATTTTCATCTTTAAATTCATCAGGATAGTTAACAATATGATGAAAAACTTTATCAAAAATACGTTTGTGTTCATCCTTCAATACCAAATTCTCATCACAGAATTTCTTGTAATGATCATATATTGCACTTGATCCTAAATCTTCTAATTTTTAGTGAATTTAAGCTCTTATATCTTCCACATGTAGAACTCCATGGGGTACACTAGTTAGGGCACCCACTAGATCATTCTCCATCAACTTGAATGGGTGTCATTTGGATTATTGTCTTGGCCTCTTAGTTATAATGATCAAGTTAGGAGTAGCCATATTAATTTTTAATCACACAAGTAGATAAATGATAAATACCTAAAACTGTGTGTCGCTAGGGTTCTTGACGAAAAAAATGACAATGCCGATTGATTACTTTTCTCAAATTAATATAGACAATATTTTCCTATGGCTTCAAACTCGATAAAGAACTCAAATAGCACTTCTTTCTCTTCACAAAAGTTCACAAAGTTTGTAAGGTAAGAATGAAATAAAAAAATTGTCTATTTTTTACTTTTACATGCTTTCATTAAATGCTCTTACCGATAGAACTTGCCTTTTTAACTGATTGACTCATACCTCATTACCGATGATCAAAACATCACAGAATTTCTCAAAAAGATCCAAGATATCTTATTGCATCTTTATATGCTGATAAATCTTATTGTACACTTGTAAGGGGGGTTCATAGATGGATTCAAAAATACTTTCTCCCCCTAAGTCAAAGGTGGCTTAGTTTGATGATGAACCATCCACACCCAATGGTGATTTGGATTTGTCTGATTTATTTTTGTCATCCTCTTCCAAATCTTTCTCATCTCATTCCTGGTCTCTTCAAAATTAACAATATGTTTTCCCTTTTGATTTGCTGACTGGTTTTTTGATTGGTTTCTCATTCTATAATTCCTTGCTAGATGACAAATCTTGTGACACTGAAAACATGGCATTCTAGTTGACCTCCATGGTCCAATATTACCTTAGTTTGTCCTTGTCCTACAATTCACAACCATATTTCCATAGTTTGCACACACTGACGAAGTGACATTGAATTGCCTCTCCCTTTGGTAAGGGCTTTCCCAGTTCATAGGCGGACTTGGATTATTCACTCTTGACCTATATTCATTAGCTTTGTGGCCATATTTGTTGCATTCATAACAATATCCATCAAAGCTACTAGATCTACTGCTAGATATGGGTCTACAATCATATGTAGTGTGTCCATACTTATTACAATTATAGAAATACCCATCAAAAGTGTTAGGCCTATTAACTGGCCTACTTCTAAAAACATTAGTAGTATGACCCACTTTATGACAATTGAAATACATGCTTGTAGGGTTTCTTATCCAGAATCATGGTATTTACCTTAGGTGCAGATTCTCTTGATGGCTTTTCACCCTTAGTTCCAGAAGATTCATCGATCTCAACAATAGTCTGATTGGTATAGCCTAAACTAGTTGTGTCCTTGATTCTTCTTTGGCTTCTCATCTACTCATCAAGTTCCTGAGTTGTCTCATGCAATTTATTTAGCTTTGCATTGGCATTCTTTAGTTTTCCCTTCAACTATTTATTCTCATTTCTCAGACTCTCATTCTCTCTTCCCAAATTCTCATTGCTCATCATCAAATTGTTGAGTTCTCTTATATTTTCCAGTTCCTCTCTAGTCTCATGAAGATATACATGTAAGGTACCTACCTCTTGCTCTGACTTAAAAATATCATGTTCCTTATCCTTCAAGGCATGATCCTTAGTTTTTAGGGAATCCTAAGCAGTCTTCCTTACGTCTATCTCTTGACCCATCCTGATAGCTAATGCTTATAACTCCCTCTTGATATTCTTTTTGTCCTTGTGTAGTTGTTCATTCTCTTGAGATGAGGCTTCTTGGGTTGCTTCAGATTCCTCTAATCCACTTTGTTCAGACAATTTCTTAAAGTAGTCTTGAGTCTCATTGAGTTGCTCAATAAGATTTTTTTGCTTGGCCAAATAATGATTCAATTGATCTTTCAATTCTTTGATAACCCTTTTAGCTTCCTCAAGTTGTCTTTTGTATCTCAAACCCTCCATATTTTCCTTAAGGATCTACCAATATGTTAGGATTATTTAGGGACATAAGGCTCTGATACCAATTGTTAGTATTATAAGGAACTAAGAGGGGGGGTGAATTAGTGCAACCTCAAATTTGAAACTAATACTGATTATCCTTCCAATTAACCAACATGCAAATATAAATATCAAGTAACAACACAACACATAAAACGTTCACATAATAGAACACTTAACACCATTTTTTTTGTGGAAACCCTTGTTAGAGGGTGAAAACACGTGGGGATGAAGCCCACAAAATTTCACTAGTGCATTTGGAAATCAAGCATGTTAGGACCAATTACGACAACCCTTTTGGGGTTATACCTGGTTAATAGTATTTGTAGCCTGATTAAGAGCTTTGAAGACCTGTTAAAGTCTACTATGTTAGGAGATTTAAAACTCAAGCTAATGAGTCACCTTATTAAAGGATTTATCCTTCAGATCATGTTAAAGATTCTACTCACCCTGTTAGGAGTGACCCTGCTAAAGGATTTAACTTTCTAATCTATTAGAATTAACAAGTAAAGAATGATATGATATTTACACTCACTATATGATAGATCTGATGAATTCTAGATCATATATGTCACTCAGGGAACTTTTCTACCTCTATACTGTCTCCAACAATCATCACATGCCATTGCAACATCATCTAACATCATCACAACAAACATTTATATACTTATTCTAGGATGACACTAGACTCCTAAAACATTTTACAAGTCATCCCATAAATCCAACTTAAACATATGAGCGAGCACACCAGAAATAAAATTTAACATCCTTGATGTTGACCCAAAGCATTAAATCTCAAAAATATGTTGGCCAACCACTACAATTTGACCGCAACACTGAGCTAACCAACTGTGTGCACCAGTTCAATGTTGCAACTTCCAATTTCACTTCAATCTTCAATAATTTTCAGAATACTCCAAGATAACTAATGTGATCGTAGGAATATATAGATATACCTTTATAGATGTTAACTCTATGACCGCACACCTTAACTCTATTTCCTATTCTAGATCCGATTGATTGTTCATTGCACACTATCTTCTGCCCGGTTGACTGAACACGTAAACATTTCATCACATTGATCTTGACCTCCATCAGTACCAATGATATGTTTCCTCCAATGAATAAAGTTTCCAGAAATGACAACACCCCAATACATTTGCATGATCAAAGAAAACATCATCTTCATCAAATACCAATAGGAACTGTTTAAAGATGAAGGGAGTCCTCCCAATCAACCATCATGATATAAATGTAGAGGGCATCTCAACCTAATCCTCTTGCCATACCTCACATCTAATGTATGGCCACCAACACATTGTGTCAATATCATTAATCTTCCAATGCCAATAATCTAACTTGTCCAGTTAAGGTTGGACAATTACTCCACAATATGAATATATGTAAGGTCTCCCCACTAGATGATATCTATCTCCAATTGGTCTAGTAACTAGGAGCTGCTCCCAAGCCCATATCTGAAGAAGAAAAACTCCAACAGATAGTGAAACACCACCTTGATAAACCACCTAGTGAAGCTTATGCTATAGATGGGATAAGATATAGGAACCCCATGCAAATTTGCGAGGATGAGAAAACATATCCTCTAGAATTCATCCCCAACCAACTCTAAAACCATGAGCTATGCTATTTAGCATCATGAATCGACCAATGGGAGTAGCCAATACTGAGGGAAGATGATCATATCTCTTGTTGGAAACTATAATTGAAGCAATTGTTGTATTGTCATTAATGTCAAACCTTAACTAGTAAGACAGTTGCTATATAAGAAAGTACTATATCTATTGATTTATGAGAAAGATTAGGGCAAGGGTGACAACAATAGAACCTAGAGAAAGGTTGAGTTATCTGATACTTCAATGAGTACTTGATTATATGGCACAATGATAAGATAATGTATTATTTATCTAAGTAAGAAGCAAGACTAAACAAGTAGGCTTAACCGAGAAAAAGTGAAGAAATCTAGTTTAAGCCGAGTGATGTTAGTGTCGACCAAGAGCTAGTATATGCCAAGTAAATTAAGTGTTGACCAAAAATCAGTTTATTGTCAAGTGACAACATTAGCTGAGGGAGATAGTTTGAAGAGATGATCAAGCTACATAGTGATGACCGAGGAGTTGAACACAATATTGACCAAGTGTCAGTAACTTACATTTGAGGAAGAATTCAGATTCCTAGCCAACTTAGTTGAATTCTTGGATTATGAAAATTGTGTTGACTTTATTAATTGAGTGTATGGAGAATTTAATGCATGGTAAACCATTTTATTATGATTTCAATAAAGAGATTGAAGATGTTTTTAGAAGGATGTATGAAGGACTTAAACATTGGAAGGATTCAATGGATCTAACCTAAACCTAAGATCTATGGAGGAGATTAAGTGGCAAAATATGGATCTACCTATTGAAGAGGTATAAAGGAAAACCTAAGTATGAGGTTAACAAGAATGCTAGAGTTGTTGATATTATTGACTGGTAAGTCTAAGAAAAAAGTCTAAAGGTGAAGGAGTTGATCAGAGTAATGATTGCTTGAAGGGATTTCCAAGTAGATCAGTGATGGAGATGGAAATGGTACTTAGTTAGTAAGCTAGCATAAATGTGTGAATTGGATCTGTTATTTGCAAAGTGAGTTGTATGTTTTTCAGATAAGATACTATTGCTACTTTCTAACCATTGTATCAATCTAAATCCTTTAATCAAGGTTGACCTAACAGTCATTATTTAAATCCTTTAATCAAGGTTGCATTCTGATGGAATGTACTTAAGTCCTCTAACAAGGCTCACTCCTAACAGGGTGGTTGAAATCCTTTAACAGGGTCACACCTAGTAGTGTGTTTGTAAACCTTTGACAGGGTTGGCTTTTCACAGAGCTCACTTCAGTCGAGTGAAAATATCAGTAACATGTTACAAAGTGATTTTTCCCAAATTGGGTTTCCACTATAAATCCTGGTGTCATACTTGTTTGAATGTTTTGGTGTGAACATTTCTATGTTTTGCAAGTTAAATACTGTTGGATAGTGGACTGCATTGTTATATGTTTCTGGCGTACATTCTTTAGTTGGTGATTAGATCTGAGATTGTTGAAGTGTTTAAAAGTTGAATTGATACATCTGGACTTGAGAACAACTGATTCACCCCCCCTCTATGTTGTTCTAAATCATATTAACAATTGATATAAAAGTTGTTGGTGCTTACACAAAACAAGTTTAAAGGTACTTGAAGCAAATGATCAAGATGTATAAAAAGGAGGTACCGAAGTTGAATAAGGAGAACTTCCCTGCATGGTAGAGTCTGATGAAACTACATCTAGCTAGTATTGATGATAGTGAAATATTATGTTGAATGTGACTATGTTACACCTGCTTCACCTTTGACTGCTGAGGAGATGAGAGCTAAACAGGAACACAACCAAGCAATGTTGGAGATTGCATCTGCCTTGAGCTATCCTAAATTTGAAGACATTAAAGATTGCACAAATGAAAAGAAAATGTGGGACACTCTTGAAAATATCTATGGTTGTGATGCAAATGTACTAAGGGCAAAAGTTGAAATCCTGAGAGGTAAGTTTGATGAAATGAAAATACAAGAAGGTGAAAATATTGCTCAATATTGTGGTAGAATCAAGGAGGTAGTAAATGCTATTAGAGGAGCTAATGGAACTATTGATGATGAAAATATTATTGGAAAGGTATTGAGAACTTTTCTTCCTATATATGCCATTATAATTTCAGCAATTCAAGAATCTAGATGTAACCATGGTAATGTTCTAACTCTAGAAAGTCTTGTTGGTAAGGTTACTACTTTTGAGCTTTCTAACTATGATAACTACACTGTTGCTAATGTTGAATCTACATTCAAGTCACAAATGGTTTTGCATAAGTCTAAGAGGGAAAAAGAAAAATGTATAAGTGATAGTAAAAGTGACAGTGACACTTCTGATGAGGAACTAAAGGATCTTGAAGCTCTTATGGCCAGAAGATTGAAAAGAGGAAAAGACAAATATAAAGGTAAACTTCCTATCATATGTTTTTCATGTAACAAAGTTGGCCATATAGCTACAAGATGTCCTGACATGAATGAAAAGGATGAGGAAAGAGAAAGAAAGTACAAGGATAAGAGAGAAAACAAAGGTTACCAAAGGTACAAGGACTACAAGGATAAAGGTAAGAAATCCTGTTATATTGCTAAAGAAGAAAATGACAATGATAATGATGATTTTGAAATTAAAGTAGTGTATGTTGCTATGAAAGATGATTCTGATGAAGATGAGAAAATTGCACTTGTTTCTTATGTGAGCAAAGGTGATAAATGGATTATTGATAGTGGTTACTCACATCACATGACTGGTGACAAAAGTAAATTTGAAACCCTAGATCATTACGAAGGTAGAAGTGTTAAGTTTGGTAATGATGCACCATGTCCTGTAAAGGGTAAAGGATTGATTTAGCTGATTGATAAGATCACTTGTGAAAATGCTTATTGGGTTTAAGGTCTTACTATAATTTGCTAAGTGTTGCATAGCTTAATAACACTGGTTACCGAGTGGAGTTTCATCACAGAAAGGCTAAAATATTTGATGCCACTGGTGAACTAATTGGAAGTGGAGAACAGAATAGAGGTAATTTGTTCTATCTAGATCTATCTAAAGAGACATGCTTGATTGCATAATTTGATGATGTATGGTTATGGCATAAGAGGCTATGTCATGTTAACTTTGACAATCTGGTAAATATTAGTAAAAAGAAGAAAGTTAGAGGTTTGTCGAGATTGAAGAAACCTGATAATGTGATGTGCAAACAATGCCAATTGGGTAAAATGAAAAAATCTAGTTTCAAGAGCAAGACTTTTACTTCTGAAAATGCTTTAGATCTAGTTCATACTGACCTTTGTGGACCTATGGGTGTACAAAGCTATTGTGGTTCTAAATACTTTATTTTGTTTGTTGATGATTACACTAGGATGATGACTGCGATGTTTTTAAAAGAAAAATCTGATGCATTTCAGTTGTTTAAGTGGTATTTGACTAAGGTTGAAAAAGAAACAAGTAGAAACCTGAAATGTCTAAGATCTAACTAAGGTGGAGAGTTTATATCAAATGAGTTCAATCTGTTCTGCAATGACAAAGGAATCAAGAGACAGATGTCTACACATAGAACACCTCCACAGAATGGTATATTAGAAGAAGAAGTGTACATTGAGAAACCTGAAGGATTTTTTGATCCAAACAAGAGAAATATGGTTTGTAAGATGAACAAGGTGTTGTATGGATTGAAGCAAGCCCCCAGAGCATGGTATGAGAGGCTGCACAATTACTTGATACAGATTGGATTTTCAAGGACAAATGACAACAACAATCTATACATGAAAGATGAAGAAGGTAAAGGGATTTTATTAGCTAAAATTTTTGTAGATGATATCATATTTGGAGGACAAGATGCCCTATGTAAGAATTTTTCAAATGAGATGCAAACTGAGTTTGAGATGTCTATGTTTGGTGAGATAAAATTCTTTGTTGGTTTGCAAGTTAATCAACTGGAAAAAGGTATTTTTATCACATAATCTAAATATGTCAAAGAGATAATAAAAACCTTTGGTATGGAGGATTCAAGGCTAGTAAGTACTCCCATGGCTATAGGACAAAAACTGTCTAAAAATGATGATACTGCTGAAGTAAACCAAACTCTGTATAGATCCATGATTGGAAAGTTGTAATATGTTATTCACAGTAGACCAGATATAGCTCTAGTAGTTGGGATTGTGGCAAGATTCTCTGCCAATCCTAAGGAAAGTCATATGATGGCTGTGAAGAGAATATTGAGATATCTGAAAGGGATAGAAGACTATGGACTGTATTACAAGAAGCATGAGAAATTTGAACTAAGAGTCTACACTGATGCAGATTGGGTAGGAAATGTTGATGACAGAAAAAGTACTAGTGGTTGAGCTTTCTTTCTTGGATATAGATTAGTTTCCTGGACAAGCAAGAAACAGAATTGCATTTCCCAATCTACAGTTGAAGCCGAGTATGTAACAACTGAAGCTGAGTATGTAGTAGCTGTAGTGAACTGTTCAAATCTGGTATGGATTAAGCAATTATTGAAAGGCATGAAAGAGGAAATCATTGAACTAGTTGTCATATACTGTGACAACACAAGTGCTATCAACATATCAAAGAATCCAGTGATGCACACAAAGACCAAACATATTGCTATCAAGTATCATTACTTGAGGGAATTGGTACAAGATAAAGAGGTGAGAATGGAATATTTGAATACAAAGCAATAGTTAGCAGACATATTCACAAAAGCTTTACCTAAGGATGCTCATGAATATATTAGAGGTAAATTAGGGGTGCTTCCCCTAACTGAGGCTGCCTAGTCAAGCTAGGAGCACAACATCAAATGTGTTGCACAAAGTATCTGACAAATTGATGCAGAAAAGGTCACACTTTAGGAGTAGCCTAGAGTTGTGAAAAGTACAAAAAAGTTGATAGTCAATCATAAGCAAGATGACAGAGGGAGAAATATTGTTACTAAACTGACAAGATGACATCTACATCTGAAAGATGCAAGTTCTAGATACTGCTTTGGCATTATTGTCAAAGAGGGAGAGATTCAGATGAAAACACATAAAAGAGGAAGTACTTCAGAGAATCAGAGGAAAAGATACACAGAAAATATTTAGAGGGAGTAACTGTGTGGACGGTCAAGCAAGCTAGGCTAAGTGATTCAAAATCAGAATGAAGCTAAGGATATTGCAAATATTTCTGATGCAATGACAAAGTTTTGGATTGGTTGGTGAATCATGTGTTATTCATATGGTTGGAAACTACAATTGAAGGAATTTTTGTATTGTCATTGATGTCAAACCTTAAATGGTAAGACAATTTCTATCTAAGAAAGTACTATATCTATTGATAGATGAGAAGGATTAGGGAAAGGGTGATAACAATAGAACCTAGAGAAAGGTTGAGTTATTTGATATTTTAATGGGTACTTGATTATGTGGCACAATGATAAGATAATGTATTGTTTATCTAAGTAAGAAGCAAGACTGAACAAGTAGGCTTAACCGAGAAAAAGTGAAGAAATCTAGTTTAAGCTGAGTGATGTTAGTGTCAACTGAGAGCCAGTATATGTCGAGTAAATTTAGTGTTGACCAAACATCAGTTTATTGCCAAGTGACAACATTAGTCGAGGGAGACAGTTTGAAGAGATGACCGATCTACATAGTTATGACTGAGGAGTTGAACACAGTATTGACCGAGCATCACTAATTTACATTTGAGGAATAATTCAGATTCCTAGCCAACTTAGGTGAATTCTTAGATTATGTAAATCGTGTTGACTTTATTAATTGAGTGTATGGAGAATTTAATGCACAGTAAACCTTTTTATTGTGATTTCAATAAAGAGATTGAAGATGTTTCTAGAAGGATGTATGAAGGACTTAAATGTTGGAAGGATTCAATGGATCTGACCTAAACCTAAGATCTACGAAGCAGATTAAGCAGTAAAAGATGGATCTACCTATTGAAGAGGTATAAAGGAAAACCTAAGTATGAGGTTAACAAGGATGTTGAAGTTGTTGATGTTATTGACTGATAAGTCTAAGTAGAAAGTCTGAAGGTGAAGGAGTTGATCAGAGTTGTGGTTGCTTGAAGGGACTTCTGAGAAGATCAGTGATGGAGATGGAAATGGTACTTAGTCAGTAAGCCAACATATATGTGTGAATTGGATCTATTATTTGCAAAGTGAGTTGTATGTTTTTCAGATCAGATACTACTACTACTTTCTAACCATTGTATCAATATAAATCCTTTAATCAAGGTTGACCTAATAGTCATTGTTTAAATCCTTTAATCAAGGTTGTATTCTGATGGAATGTACTTAATTCCTCTAACAAGGCTCACTCCTAACAGGGTGGTTGAAATCCTTTAATCAATGCTGACCTAATAGTCATTGTTTAAATCCTTTAATCAAGGTTGTATTCTGATGGAATGTACTTAATTCCTCTAACAAGGCTCAGTCCTAATAGGGTGGTTGAAATCCTTTAACAAGGTCACACCTAGCAGTGTGTTTGTAAACCTTTGATAGGGTTGTCTTTTCACAGAGCTCACTTCAGAAGAGTGAAAATATCAGTAACATGTTACAAAATGGTTTTTCCCAAATTGGGTTTCCACTATAAATCCCGGTGTCATACTCATGTGAATGTTTTGGTGTGAACATTTCTATGTTTTGCAAGTTAAATACTGTTGGATAGTGGACTACATTGTTATATGTTTCTGGCATACATTCTTTAATGACCGAGTAGTGTTGGTGATTAGATCTGAGATTGTTGAAGTGTTTAAAAGTTGAATTGATACATCTGTGATGAACTACAACTGATTGAATACCTGAATGACTTGAAGATCAGTGATTAGAGATCACCAAGTACTAAAATGATATGTAAGATAATTAAATCAGTCATTATGTTGTCACTGATGTCAACTAGTTTTGATAGTACTTATCATGTTGGTTGTGTGTGTGAATTTTGTACCTAGCTGTAGACACAACACTTTAGTAAAACATTAGAGGTTAGCAAAATTGAAATCGTGCAAGTAATAAAAAACTAAACTAACCAGGCGATTTAATGCCTTCTAGTAGATGCGAGTATGTATTCTCAGATTGGACCGAGACCAGTGACCTTAACGACACCTAAATGAATGATTTGAATGCAAAATCTAGATATGAATTAGATGCAAATTAATCTTTTTTTTTTGGTTTTTAGATGCAATAATATGAGAAATCTGATGTGAATCTATTCTATATGAAAAACTGATATGCAATGATTCTAACAATGATATGCTAAATATGAATGATCTCACAAAGTTGTTTGATTCACAAAAGAAGCTCCAAATCTTCAGATGCCAATTCACCAGCATAAGTTTGCACAATTATGAGATATGGGATTGAAGAGCTAAGCCTTGGTTTTATAGAAATCCAGGGCTTTGGGGGTGCATGGAAAAAGCCATAAATCACTCAGTTGATTTTTGAGTTATCAAAGAATAAAAGATAATTAATTCACAAAATCATGCCAAAACAACTTTTTAACTCAAATCAGAGTTGAGTTTATTTTTAAAACAACTTGAATGGATTTTCTGATTTCATGTTTAATTGCTTTTTGAATGTGCATAATAATTATGAATTAAATAAATAAATAAAGTGATTTATCCTCAACTTAACTGATTTTAAAAATAAAACAATTGATTTATGGGTTAATCAATTATTAAATCAAACTTTTATTCAAAAATAATATCATTAAATATGACAACTTTCTTTAATTAATTAAATAAGAATTTAATCAATTAATGATAGGAATCTTGATTTATTGTCAAATTTAAATAATAATAATTAGGAATAAATATAATTAAATTCAATTAAATAATTAAGTGGCAGAATTAAATCTAATTAATTAAATATTCAAAATATTCAACTAATCAAACTTTAGGATAAATAGGATTTATCGCCAAATAATCATTGAATTAAAGATAATTAAGATAAATAGGAATATTAGTAGGAATATTCCCCAATGCAGAATTTGAGATAATCAATTAGGATTCAATGATGTTCAAATGTGCCTTTGGTTAGGACTTTGATGTCAATTTCATTCGATATGTCGATGTAGGAGGTTAATGAACCTATAGCCCATTTTTGGGGTATTACATTTTTCCCCTCTTTGAATTGTTGTGCGAAGCACAGTGGTTCAAAGATAGTCTATGTATGATGTTTGAAATTGAAATTGATATGAAGCAGAAACTGGTTGAAATTGATATGAAGATAATAGGTCTTGAATGACCAAAGATAATGTTAACTATAACAACAATGAATTGATGATTGCGAAGAAGTGTCAAAATGCCTGATTCTGAACCTTATGATTGCGAAGAAGTGAGTGACCGATTCTAGACCCGATTATCGATAAGAATCACATTGGTATCACATCTGAACCCTTCAGTTACGAAGAACCAAGGAAATAACACTAATGAACTGATAGTTATGAAAAATTGATACAGTTTACAAGATTAAGAGAATACCCGATTGATATGGATCTTGATGAATCTAATATGCCCCAAGTGATGATTGATTTGCCCCAAGCGATGAGGTCTTTTGATGAATCAGCAACTAGATGTGGTTGTTGTCTCGATTACTGAGGAAAGATATGATTTTAGCTTTAAATTACAGACTTTGAATGATATGCAATACTTGGAATGATATGCAATACCATGCCCCCTTCAGGATTAAAATTGAAATCTGACAATAAAAGTCAGCATTATGGTGTAGAAGCATGTTAATTGATTTGAGATTGGTTATACACGTCTGAGAATGTGTTCTACATCATTTAGAGGTCCTAGAGACCAAGTTTGACTAGGTTAAACCATGAGTTGACCATATTTAACCAAGTTGAAATTTTGATAGTTTGATGTAAGATAATCAGGTAAGTTGAATACTGGATTTCTATGATGATTGAAGGTTGATTATGCAAGTAGTTAATAATATGAATGATCTCAAATTTCTCTTTTGATCCCGAAAAAGGATTCTACTTGCTATTTCGTTGGATGGACCTTCGTGTAAGATTTAGCTCTTGTAGATTTGAAGAGGTGATAGAAGAATCATTTAAGCATTGAAGTTTATGTAGCCATTTGTGAGATCATGCAAACATGCAAAAATGCAAAGAGACATGCAATATGAAATGCAACCTAAGACCTAGGACCTAGTCACTGATCATGTGTCGGTCATTCTCATCATTGAATTTTTAGGTAACCAAATAAATCAATACAATGCCCACTAGTTATGAAACCATAGACATATGAATATCAATTTGTATACGCAAGAATCAATACAACACCCATTGATTAGGCAACCATGGACATATGAATATTGATTTTAGTTTTGAAATGTCAGATTAGATATAAGCACCAAGGCATAAATGCTAGGATGACTTGAATATCATGTCCATTTTGATATAGCAATTTGTATAAGCATCAAAACATAAATGTCGTGATGACCAAAATACGCCTTGTGTTTTAAACACATCTTGTAGTCAAGAGATCATTTGAAATCCAATGTGAATTACCTATAGTGACCCTTTATCGGTCACATCCTTAGGTAAGATTGCATTTCATAGTACGAGAAAGAACTCACTCAAAAAGACACTAGTTAGATCAAACTTCCTTGAATTTTCTGGGTATCAATGGTCAAGGTATGCATGGCCATCCAATTCGAGATAGAGGCTCTTATAGTTGGACACCATTTCAATCTAGAATTTCCAAAGTTGTTAGATTTTCACATACAAGAATAAAACAAAGAAAAGATTATGCCCCTAGTCATCACTCTCTAAATCATGTAAAGGACATCATCAAAGAGCTCGAACGAACAGAATATGCAAAAATCGCAATGTGAATTAGTAAGCATACAAGTGTTGGAAACAATTGTTTGAAGAAAATTGCTACTCAAATTATGTATTGTCTTTGATGTCACACAATGTCATAGTCCGCAACATTCAGTACCTACCAAGCTCAGTCGGTCTGCCTGGCAGTAAAATTAGTGCTTACCGAGTTCACTCAGTTATCAAAGAAAATTAGTGTTTACCGAGTTCAGTCGGTTGTCAAAGAAAATTTAGTGTTTACCAAGTTTAGTCGGTTGTCAAAGAAAAGTTAGCATCTACCGAGTTCAGTCGGTTATCGAAGAAAAGGATTGTCAGTGTTTACCGAGTTCCCTCGGTCTCCAAAGATTGTAGAAAGTTATGGTCACCGAGCACTGTCGGCCCTTGAAGGATTTTTGCAAATAAAGTTTGCTTATTTCAGCTGACTGTTATACTAAGTAATGTCGATTTGACAAATCTAAAATCATATAAATAAAAGGTCAAATGTGAAAAATAAACAAGAAATACAGCAGAAGATATATAGAAGAAAAGACAGGAAAGGTGTGTGCGAAATTGTGAAGGATGACCAGATATCCTTGAGGAGCAGTAGAGATATATTCGATCAGGAAGGATCACACTTATGCAGAACAAAGATCTGTAATCAGCAAGGCAGTTGCATTATTATACAGGTCATTTTCATTGTTACCTTTTTATCATTGTAATAGTGAATTCTAAATCTCTTAACCGAGTTGGTTTAACAACCATATTGTAAATCCTCTAACAAGGTGACAATTCCATTGAATTGTTCTCAAGACCTCTTACCAGGCCACTCCTAGCAGGGTGATTAAATCCTCTAACAAGGTCACACCTAACAGTGTGTTTTGTAACCTTTTACCGGGTTGGCTTCTAACCGGGCATCACTTCAGAAAAGTGAAAATCAGTATCTAGATACATTGGTGGTTTTTCCCATATTGGGTTTCCACGTTAAATTCTGTGTCTCTTGTGTTCTTAATGGTTATCTTAATCATATACAAGTGCTGATGAATATCTAAAAGATAATTTTGCTAATACTTTCTGCATCTACAAAGTTACTGCAATCTATTTACCGAGTGTTAAACAGATAATATTCATTAAGATATCCTAAGGGATCTGAAAAGAAATAATTGTAAAGTGTTTTATGGTTGACTGATTCACCCCCCCTCTCAGTCACTTCATCCATATTCCATCAACAAGGAGATAAAAGCATGTAAAAGCATAGATTGTTTTCAGTTTGTGTTTGATTGCATTGTTGTAGATGCAAAATCCTTTCTGGAGACAAGACTGACTGACTGACTCGAATGAAGCTTCAAAGGACTTTGACTGGATATGATACATCTAAAGTATACTAGAGGCCATAGGATATGACATTGATTTCCCCCAAGTGGTAACATTAATAGGATACAGACGCTTGAGCTGATTGGTGTACAAATTGACTTATTGAAAATAGGAATGTAAAAACAAACCGGGAGATATGTACAAACTACATCAAGACTAAAAGCTGGGAAAGACCAAGATTGCACCGATAGATGGAGTGTTTTGAAACAAGTGGCACCTATTTGCCGAGTTTTCACCATCTTGGTAGAGATTCTATTTTTCCTACCAAGGCACCTGTTTCTAGGTTTTCACCAAGGCACTTTTTTTTTTTTTCTCTTTTTCATTTTTTTCAATTTTTTTGTACTTATGATATTTTTTACTTTTTTTGTGAATCATCAAGGCACCCATTGCTAGGTTTTCACCAAGATGTTCATTTTTTTCAGGACTTTTTCAGATTTTTAAATTTTTTTCAAGATATTTTACCATAGATTGAATGCCTTAGGCATAGAATTTCTTTAGATGGAGAACATTGATTGGTTCTCAGAGTTGTTCACCTTCAGTCATTGAGAGTTGATAGGCACCAGAGCCAAAAGGAGCAGTGATTACAAAGGGACCCAGCTAGTTGGGTTCAAACTTCCCCTTGCGTTCTCGATGTGATTGATTTTTAGGATTCTCTCTTAAGACTAGATCACCAACCTGAAATTCTCTATGTCTGACTTTCTTGTTGTAGCCTCTAGACATTCTCTTCTGATATACTCTGAGATGATCATATGCTGCTTATCTGCACTCATCTAATAGCTCAAGTTCTTGCAACCTAGACACTTTGTAGTCATCATCAGTTACTAGACCATGCATTCTGATTCTTAGTGATGGGATTTCAACCTCAATAGGCAGTACCGCTTCAAACCCATAAAATAAATCAAAAGGTGTAGCCCCAGTAGGCATTGTGATACTTGTTCTGTAGGCCGAGAGAGCTGGATTGATCATGAGATGCCAGTCTCTTCCTCTTTTATTAACTGTACAGTGCAAGATTTTCAATAGATTCTTGTTAGAAGCCTCTTCTTGTCCATTCCCTTGAGGATAGTAGATAGAAGACCAATGTTGTGTAATCTTGAATTTAGCACATAAATCATCTAGATCTATGTTCTTGAATTGTCCACCATTATCTGTGATTATGGAATGAGGTATCCCATATCTTCATATGATATAGTTCAATATGAACATAGATATTTGTTTTCCAGTTGCTTGTGTCAAAGGGACTGTTTCTACCCATTTTGTAAAATAATCTATAGCTGTGATTATATGGGTATGTCCATTAGAAGAATGAGGATGTATAGCTCCTATAAGATCAAATGCCCATTGGTGAAAAGGCCATTGTGTAGTAAAGGGAATTAGATCTCTCCCTGGAGCATGAATTAAGTTTCCATGCACTTGGCACTTTTGACAGTTCTTAGCAAACTTGATAGACTCCTTCTCCATTTCAAGCCAATAGTACCCAGCCCTAATAAGTTTTTGAGCTAGTGTTAAACCATTTGAGTGTGACCCACAAATACCATCATGGACATCCTCTAATGCACTTTGAGACTCTTCCCATTATAAACATCTAAGTAGCGTACCATCTAGACCTCATTTGTAGAGATCGTGACCAATGATGACATATCGGGAGGCATTACGGATAAGGTATCTCTTTTCATGGTGGTTGAAGGTTTCGGGAATGATTTGGTCTTGGAGATAGGAAAATAGGTTTTTGTATCTAGATGAATCATGACCAACAACATTGCAGATCATGCGGGTTTTGGGGGAATCATATGCAAGATAAGATAGTGCTTCCACCAAGAACTCGTAGCGTAGCTCATGTTCAGGCTGCTGTAATAAAGTAGATAGCGTTGCCATTGCATCGGCAGCCTTATTCTTTGTTCTAGGAATTTGATCAAATGTGATGGATAGGAAATACTTCTTTAGATCATCTACCATAGTCTTGTAAGGAATGAGGTTTTCATCTTTAGTTTGGTACACATCATTGACTTGATGGATAACACATTGAGAGTCTCCATGAATGTGTAGCTCTATTACTCTCCATTTAATCGCTATTTTCATACCATTCAAAAGGGCTTCATATTCTGCAATATTATTTGTGCAAGGGAACTTTAATTTAAATGCTTTTGGGATTGAGTATCCTTAAGGAGTTATGAGTAATATGCCTGCACCTGACCCATGTTGTGTGTAGGAGCCATCAAAGAATAATTGCCATTCTCTAGAAGAAAGAGTCATGATAGAGGAATCTAGAAATTCCATTTGCATAGGTGTATCATCAATCATAGGTGCATTTGCTAATTGATCAACAATAACCTATCCTTTGATAGCTTTTCTTTCCACATATTCAATGTCAAATTCACTTAAGAGCATGACCCATTTAGCTAATCTACCTATGAGGGCAGCTTTGCTTAGAAGGTACTTGAGTGGATCAATTTTAGCTACCAAATGTGTGGTATGACCTAACATGTAATGTCTTAGCTTCTATGATGCAAAGATCACAGCTAGACAAGCTTTCTCAATCATTCAATAGTTCTTCTCATATGCAACCAATGTTCTACTGATATAGTATATAGATCTTTCCTTTTTGTTCTCATCATGTTGTGCAAGCAATGCCCCTAGTGATGTATCTGAAGTGGAGACATATAAGATCAATGGCTTCCCATGAATAGGAGGCATCAAAATAGGAGGATTTGATAGATATTGTTTGATATGGTCAAATTTCTTCTCACATTCTTCATTCCATGCAAAGGTCACACCTTTATATAATGTTTTTGTAAAACGCTATGATATGTCTGCTAGCTGTGATATGAATCTTCTGATAGATTGAACTCTTCCTTGCAATGTCCTCATTTGACTAATATTATTTGGAGGTTGCATTTCCATTATAGCCTTTACTTTAGCTGGATCAACTTCAATACTCTTCTTTGAGACTATGTATCCTAAGAGCTTTCCAGAAGTGATACCAAAAGCACACTTCTTCGGATTTAGTCCGAGACTAAATTTTTCCATTCTGTCTAGTATCTTGCTCAAGTCATCTAGATGTTCAGCTCTAATCATAGATTTTGTTAAAGTATCATCAAAATAATCCTCCATAGTCCTATGCATCATGTCATGAAAAATAGAAGTCATAACTCTCTGATATGTAGCACCAGCATTTTTAAGCCCAAATGGCATGACATTCCAACAGAAGGTGCCCCATGCGCATGTGAAAGTAGTTTTCTCTTGATCTTTTGGAGCAATTTTTATTTGATTATATCCAGAAAAACCATCCATTAAGGAATACATCTCGAAACCCGCAGTCATGTCCACTATCATATCAATGTTAGGTAGTGGAAAATCATCCTTAGGACATGCTTTGTTCACATCTCTAAAGTTTGTGCATACTCTTATTGATTTGTCTGGTTTAGAAACAAGTATAATATTAGAGATCCATTCTGCATAATCAATAACTTGGATGAATCCAGCTTTTAGAAGCTTCTCTAATTCAACTTTTACCAAGAGTGCAACATGAGGATGCATCTTTCTCAATTTTTTCTTGACAGGTTTAACATTTGGAGCTATAGATAAATGATGCATTATAAGATTAGGATCCAACCCTGGCATATCTAAATATTTTCATGCAAAGTTGATCTTCTTTTCTATTAGGAATGTTGTACATTTTTGCTTCTCTTCTTCTGATAAAGATTGTGCTACCTGAATCAACTGTGGTTCTTCTGTTGTTCCCAAATTGATGGATTGAGTGGGCTCAATTAGAACTGGAGATATGTCCTATAAATGACTCGGAAGGACATCAAATATCTCATCCTTAGGAACCTTAGAGAGGTTTTCACCTTTGGATACATCTTTTATTTTTACCTTTGTAGGTTTTGAGACTGCCACAAAGTGGTTTTCACCCTCATAACTCCTTTTATTTTTATTTTTATTCTTATTTTTCTGACTAAGATACTCGATGTCCGACTCCGTCATGCTAACACTCTATTCACTGATGGAATTCCTCATAGGCTCAACTACATTGAGGTAGCAAGCAAGGGCATAGTCATTTGGGAAGGTATAAATACCATGGCTCAGATTTTTGGAGGTTTGATCAAGAAGTTCAAGATGTTGGA
This sequence comes from Chamaecyparis obtusa, assembly GCA_027943335.1. Taxonomy (NCBI): domain Eukaryota; kingdom Viridiplantae; phylum Streptophyta; class Pinopsida; order Cupressales; family Cupressaceae; genus Chamaecyparis; species Chamaecyparis obtusa. Next base: position 631,617 of record BSBK01005717.1, read on the forward strand.
TAGTCAAAATGGGGAAAGATTGGGAGATAGTGTTTACAGATATGGATCTGTCATCATTGGTCCTAACCTGATGCTCGAGTTCAAAGGTGATATTACAACTTAAGACATTCAATTCATGAAGAGGCTCAATGTCATTGTGGGAGTCTAATTCAACTATAGGTGAATCAAACTTGATAGGTTCATCATTTCGCTCTAGACTTACGTTGGGTTCAGGTGCATAATGGTGAATAACATCAACATGTTTCTCTATAATAAGCTCATGTTCTTCGGGAATGGCACCCCATTCATAGTCATTAGGTTCTTCATATATGCCTCTAGGAAAGCTAAGAACATGAGTAAAGTCAGGATGAATACCCCAAGAAGGGTTACCCTTAGATTCTGATTTGAATTCATACTCATGGGATTCTATCTCAGAATAACTACCACCTTCCTCTTTGTCTGTTTGATTGTCTTCGAGATTAGTTGGTTCTTGTGTTGCAACTATCTCTTGATTGATAATAGGTTCTTGTGTTTCTACTACATTAATTCTTTTGATTGGATTATCTTTAGCTTCAAGGAGGTCTTTGATTTCCTTAGGAAAATGCTCATAAGGAATAAGTTCATAGTTATCTGAATCACTATTTGATGGTTCAATTTCTTCCTTCTTAAGAAGGGGTTTTCTTGGTGCGATCTGCTCTATGACATGAGAAGAATTACCTTTGAGCTGGAAGGGTTTCTTTTTAAAACCTAAGCCAACAATATCTTTGTTTGCCCTACCAGTATGTGAAATAGGAGTTATAAGACCTTCTCCTCTGACACCTAGAGGTCCTTTACCTGAATATCCCATCTTAGCTATTAATTTATCTCCTGGACCATATGCCTTAGAAGGAATTTTGGATACTGTAGAGTCACTAATTGGAACAGCTTGAGAGTCAGGTTCATCTTTGTATAGCCATGCAAGCACAACTTCATCCTCTTCAAACTCTTGTTTAGATACTTGCTCTACTACAAAATTCTTTTTATATGCCTCAAGAGGTTCTTTAGAGTCTGGTTTGGATTGTTTCAAAGATTGTCCATAAGACTTAGGTGAGATAGGTAGAGATGTCAAAGATAAGACTGGCTCTATAGTATATTCTCCCATACCATTTTCTTTGATATTGACCTCTTTTGCAAGATCTTCCATTTTAGATGTGGATGCTTCTTTTGTTGGCTCAATGGAAGATTCTCTATTATTAGGCACAAGTTTATCCGCACTCTCCTTCAATGTATTGCAAGTGGTGGATATGTCTACTAGAATAGTGACCTCTACTCCTTCATAAGGAAATTTCAAGCATTAGTGAAATGTAGAAGGAATAGCCTTCATCTCATGTATCCATGGTCTTCCTAAAAGAATATTGTAAGCCAAAGGTAGATCAAGAACTTGACATATAGTATCTCTAATAACTAGACCTGCTCTGATAAGTAATACAATGGTGCCTTTAGAAGATCTTTATTGTTCATCATAGGCTTTTATAATTATTTTCTTTCTAGGATCAATAGCCAATTCTGAAAATCTCAATTGTGTGACCAAGCTGTAAGAACAAATATTTAGGCCAGCGCCTCCATCTATCAACACATGTTTGACCCTATGATTCTAGATCAAGACTTATATATGCAAGGGCTAGTTATGTGGGTGACTCAAGGGGTTGTCATCTTCCTCTAAAAAGGATATATACTGTGGAGATGTAAGATGTCCAACCATAGTCTGGAACCTGTCTAAATCAAGGTCATCAGGAACATTGGATCTAAGAAAAGCCTTGTCTAGAATGGCTCCATGAGTTGGAGATATTGAAGCAACTCAAACATGGAGATTTTTGCATTAGTGTGTTGGAGTTGTTGAACAATGCTATAAGATGTTGGCCTCGTATATTTAGGATTGGAAGATTTAGAAATAGCCTTTTGTTTGGAAGCAGAAGAAAGATTGAAGGGCATCTTAGGGACATTTGATGAATCTGGGATTTGTTCATTCAGATGTGCCTAAGCTTGTGATCAAGTCACTATATTAGCTGAAGTATGATCTCTATCTCTTTGCACAATTATGATAACATTGCAATGCTCAGAGAGACAGGGCTCAATTAGAACTGGAGATCTGTCCTATAAATGACTCGAAAGGACATCAAATATCTCATCCTTAGGCACCTCGGAGAGGTTTTAACCTTTGGATACATCTTTTATTTTTACTTTTGTAGGTTTTAAGATTGCCACAAAGTGGTTTTCACCCTCAGAACTCCTTTTCTTTTTATTCTTATTCTTATTTTTCTGACTAAGATACTTGATATCCAACTTAGTCATGCTAATGCTTAGTTCATTGATGGAAGTACTCATAGGCTCAACTACATTGAGGTAGCAAGCAAGGGCATAGTCATTCAGGAAGGTATAAATACTATGGCTTGGATTTGTGGAGGTTTGATCAATAAGTTTAGGATGTTGGATAGTCAAAATGGGAAAAGATTGGGGGATAGTGTTTATGGATATGGATCTTTCATCATTGGTCCTAATCCAACGCTCGAGTTCAAAGGTGATATTACAACTTAAGACATTCAATTCATGAATAGGCTCAATGTCATTGTGGTAGTCCAATCCAGCCATAGGTGGACCAGACTTGATAGGTTCATCATTTCACTCTAGACTTACATGGGGTTCAGGTGCATATTGGTGAATAACATCAACATGTTTCTCTATAATAAGCTCATCTTCTTCTAGAATGGCTCCCCATTCATAGTCATTAGATTATTCATCTATGCCTCTAGGAAATCTAAGAACATGAGTAAAGTCAGGATGAATACCCCAAGAAGGGTTACCCTCAGATTCTGATTTGAAGTCATACTCATGATAATCTATCTCAGAATAACTACCACCTTCCTCTTTTTGATTGTCTTTGAGATTAGTTAGTTCTTGTGTTGAAAATATCTCTTGATTGATAGTAGGTTCTTGTGTTTCTACTACATTAATTCTTTTGATTGGATCATCTTCAGCATTAAGAAGGTCTTTGATTTCTTTAGGCAAATGCTCATAAGGGATAAGTTCTGAGTTGTCTGAATCACTATCTGATGGTTCAGTTTCTTCCTTCTTAAGAAGGGGTTCTCCTAGTGTGATCTACTCTATGACATGAGAATAATTACCTTTAAGGTGGAAGGGTTTCTTTTTAAAGCCTAAGCCAACAATATCTTTGTTTGCCCTACCAGTATGTGAAATAGGTGTTATAAGACCTTTTCCTCTGACTCCTAGAGGTCCTTTACCTGAATATCCCATCTTAGCTATCAGTTTATCTCTTGGACCATATGCCTTAGAAGGGATTTTGGACACTATAGAGTCACTAGTTGTAATAGCTTGACATTCAGGTTCATCTTTGTATAGCCATGCAAGCACAGCTTCATCCTCTTCAAATTCCTGCTTGGAGACTTGTTCTACTACAAAATTCTTTTTATATGCCTCAAGAGGTGTTTTAGAGTCTAGTTTGGATTGTTCTAAATATTGTCCATAAGACTTAGGTGAGATAGGGAGAGATGTCAAAGATAAGACTGGCTCTATAGTATATTCTCCCATACCATTTTCTTTGATATTGACCTCTTTTGCAAGATCTTCCATTTTAGATGTGGATGCTCCTTTTGTTGGCTCAATGGAAGATTCTTTGTTATTAGGCACAAGTTTATTTGCACTTTCTTTCAATTTATTGCAAGTGGTGGATATGTCTGCTAGAATAGTGACCTCTACTCCTTCATAAGGAAATTTTAAGCATTGGTGAAATGTAGAAGGAATAGCCTTCATCTCATGTATCCATGGTCTCCCTAGAAGAATGTTGTAAGCCAAAGGTAGATCAAGAACTTGACATATAGTATCTTTGATAACTGGACCTGCTCTGATAGGTAAGACAATGGTGCCTTTAGAAGATCTTTATTGTTCATCATAGGCTTTTATAATTATTTTCTTTCTAGGATCAATAGCCACTTCTAAAAATCCCAATTGTGTGACCAAGCTGTAAGAACAAATATTTAGGCTAGCGCCTCCGTCTATCAACACACGTTTGAATCTATGGTTTTGGATCAAGACTTCTATATGCAAGGGTTGGCTATGTGGGTGACTCAAGGAGTTGTCATCTTCCTCTGAAAAGGAGATATATTGTAGAGATTTAAGATGTCCAACCATAGTCTGGAACCTGTCTAAATCAAGGTCATCAAGAACATTGGATCCGAGTAAAGCTTTATCTAGAATGGCTCTATGAGCTAGAGATATTCGAAGCAACTCAAACATGGAGATTTTCACATTAGTGTGTCAGAGTTATTGAACAATGCTATAAGATGTTGGCCTCGTGTCTTTAGGATTCAAAGATTTAGAAGTAGCCTTCTATTATGAAGCAGAAGAAAGATTGAAGGGCATCTTAGGGACATTTGATGAATCTGGGATTTGTCCATCCAGATGTGCCTGAGCTTGTGATCATGTAACTGCATTAGCTGAAGGATGATCTCTATCTCTTCGCACAATTGTGATGACATTGAAATGCTCAGAGAGACAAGGTTCAACCATATTGATAACAACATTATTTCCAAGGTAAGCATAATTGACATTTGCCCCCATATTAGGCTGAGAAGATGAAACTTCTTGACCATGTTTCGGAAATGGTTCTGTGAATGCTGTATGATCATTATTGCTCTTATGATTTTCAATCATGATGTCTCCCTTATCAATTAGATCTTGAATAATATGTTTCAAGCATAAGCAATTATTTGTTTTGTGACCTTTACCTCAATGGAAATCATAGAATTCATTCTCCCTCCACCATTTTGGTTTAGGATCAGGATCAGATTATTGGATCTTAGGCAAAGAGATGATGTTATTAGCTAGTAGAGTTCTCATAGCTAATTCCAAAGATTCTCCAAGAGGAGTCAACTTTCATTTATTATTAGAGGACCAAGATTTGTATTCTGGCTTCTTTTGAGATGGTTCAGACACCTTTTGCTCTGAAGCTTTGATGGCTTGGGTACCAATAGTTAGATTGAAATCTGGTGCCTTTGATGGGGTGTGGATAGTATCAACAACACCATCTATGACAATGCCTTTATTCTTGTTCCAGTTTTTGTTTTTGTCTTTAGAACTAGATCCTGATTCGTACTTGTTCTTTTGGAGTGTTATTTCTCCTTTTTTCACAAGTACTTTTTTAATTTTGATCGCATTGTCTACCATCTTATCAAAAGATGTATGATCTTGCATTTGTAAAGGGTAGTTGATCTCTGGGATAAGATTATTGATGAAGATTTCCAGTTTCTCAGTTTCTGGAATAGGCCTATCATATAGAGAGAATTTCTTCCTCCATCTCTTGAGAAATGTCAGGAATGGTTCTCCTGGATATTGTTTGAGATTGCAAATATCGATCATGGTGACTGGATGTTGAATATTGTAGGAGAATTGCTGATAGAACAATTTGATCAACTCCTCAAAAGTTTTGATAGTAGAAGGCAATTTAGAGAACCAATGAATGGTTGCTCCCCCCAGAGATCGAGGAAAGAGACACATCAGATAGGTTGGTTTGTGCATGAACTCCATAGATTGTGTACAGAATTCTCTGACATGATCTTGGGGATCAGAGTGTCCATCATACTTATCATACTTAGGCATCTCCACTCTTTTCGAGAATGGTGGCATGTACAAGTCTTTGTCAAATGGAAAAGGACATAGGGCCTCCATGGAGAACTCCTTGGGTTCCTTTTCTTTCTCAAGGTTATTAAGTTTGACTTGCATGACATGTATCTATTTCATCATAGCCATGAGTGGAGTTTCTTCCTCATGTGTAATGATATCTTCAACATTAAAGTTGGGAGGAAGTTTAGCTCCTTGATGAGCTAATTGTAAAAAGTATGCCTCTCTGTCTTCTTTCAAGAAATGCTTCATCATTCATTTGAAGTTATCATGGTTTTGATATTGAGCAATTTCTTCAGGTGTGGGTTCCTGATCTGTGCCATGTTGAGATTGAGCTCTTTGAGAGCCAAATTTTGTCCCTACTTGAGACATGGTAGGAGTTCTCCCTGGGACAGATTGATGAGGAGTTTGTTGATTACCTCCGTGAGTTGATGAAGGAGGAATGTAACTAGTTTTTAATCGAAGATTGCCAAGACCGTCGTCTTTGTAAAGATCAGAATTGTAGAGTTGCTCAAGAGTTGGACTTTGGATATGAGTCAAAGGTAAAGTATGAGATATTTACCTAGATTTCTTGTGAGAGGAAGCTCTAGTTTCCACCATTAACCATGGGTGAAACAAAAGAATATGATGAAGACAACTGAAGAAAGATTTGATTCAAGAAGATCAAATGACACAACCTTGTCAAGGTCTGATTGATTGAAGCTTAGATGAGATGTAGATGAAGGAGACTGTGCCCTGGATGTATGGGTAGATTCCCAAAAGATAGCGGACATGAGTTCACAACACTTAGTCATTTTGATGATGGATTGAAGATTGATAGTTATGACAAGGTTTTGACACAAGATGAAAAAGACTCAAATCGATTAAACAGAAGGCTAAATTGGATTCAAAAGGCCACTTTAGGAAAATGATTGGATTCTCAATATTTGGTGCTTTGTTCCTGACATAATGATTTGTTTGACAAATTTTGGAAATAGGCTGGAAAAGCCAAGTCTCTGATAGTTCTGACAACTTTTCAAAAATTTTCAAATGACTTTCTACAAGCTCATACGACAATGGGTATAGCATGAAATGACAATTGAAAAACTTGTACGACTATTGCAAAACTCGCATAACAGTTGATAGCAGGGTTTTTGACTCTTTGGAATTGACTAGTAATAAAACTCGTACGATAATGTACCTGATACCATACGATAATCTAGGGGTTCTGAAATGACAATAGCTAAAAGTCATATGACTTTCTGACTTTACAAAATGACTGTTGACTCCATAAAGGTGTTTGACATCATATTTTGCAATTTTTTAGATTTTTAGTTTCAGATTGTTCACAAAATTGTCTATCCAGAATTGAAGATTGTAGCGGATTGATTCATTCTTAGTAACCAGATAGATAAACAAGCATGCAAGACAACAAGCAAGTGATTTCAAGCATGTCTGAAAACAATGAACAAGGGACAAAGCAACCCTGTGCATGGATAATCAAGTGACTGAATTGTGCTAATCCCTAAGAGTGGTAACAGTGTATGTTCCAAAAAGTTTTGCAATAATGCACATATTCCTAAAAAATGAAAATTTTGGCCTCACTAAGGTTTTAAGTAATGGTTTGACTCTGCAACTTTTGTGGTCTCAAGAGGGCAAACTCCAATCTAGGCGCACTAGGGTTTTGACATAGTCTAAGAATTTAATCAATCAGGAGTTGCTAGGGAGATTTGATAGCCCAACAAGAGACCACACCTGTGGAGATTTCTTCTACAAGGACATTTATATAGCGGTTGTCACTACCATGATGAAAATGGCTATTACCGCTTGAGTTTCCATCAACATGGTTGACCCAATTAAGGGAATGTCCACTATAGTTAACCCTCTCTAAAGGTGACTCACAAAATATACCACATGGAGACTGGTTCTTGATTCAAGGATCTGAGTTTCTGGTACTACCCAAAAAGGGAGTAGAGCATAATCCTCTAGCCTTTTCACTTTTAACCCAAACAAAGCAAACAGATTAATCTGACATGCTAAGACCAAGATTATCTCACAAAGATCTATGATGTCAACCACTCATGATCTATCAACCTCTTCGGAGAGAGAATGTATCAATCAGAAGCTGAAGATGCATAAATCTAGTAGAACGTGAGACTCCCTCAGTATCCTCCCTACCTACAAGGGTTCCTTCATTGAGAAGAGTTTCGCTGGAAACCCACTCTCTCAAGAACCTTGAATAGTGTTCATAGGGCCTATTTACTATGTGTAACAAAGATGCTGAAAAGCAAATCTATGTTCATTTTTATAGCCCAAAATGAAATATGTGATATGAAAGCAATAAAGGTCACACAAGCTTGACATGCAAGAGTTCTTTTTAATCCAAATCGAAATGTTATCAGCTGAGAAGATTACCTGAACTCCTCACAATGCACTTAGTAGATTCTTACCTATTTTTAGCAATTCGCACACTTTCCCAATCAAAACTAGCAGAAACCAATCATAAATAGCAAATTTCAATCGTTAATGTTAGCTGTTAGTCCAAATCAGGAAAACAAATCTGGAAAATTGCCTGAAAAAGTGAAACGACAATCAAAACCTGGCACTAAAACTCGTATGATAGTGGGTTACCTCCCAGATGATAGTTGAGAAACTCGTACGACACTAGGTACCAGATCATATGACAATAGAGTCTCCAAATGACATTGTGATCCTGATGGTACAATCCTCGATCAAATAAACTATCGTATGACAATGGGTATCCTCTAAGATGAGTTTCTGACAAAACTCGTATGAAAATTGTACGAACAGAAATTAAAAATTGCAACTTGGAATAGAAAATGACAAGAAGATGATAAAAATTGATAGAAATTGAATGGAAACCCATTTCAGGGCCCCATGGTGGGTGCCAAAAATGTGTGTGTGAATTTTGTACCTAGCTATAAACACAATACTTTAGTAAAACATTAGAGGTTAGCAAAATCAAAATCATGCAAGTAATTGAAAACTAAACTAACTAGGCGATTTACTGCCTTCTAGTAGATGCGAGTATGTATTCTCAGATTGGATCGAGATCAATAACCTTGATGACACCTAAACGAAGGATTTGAATGCAAAATCTAGATATGAATTAGATGCAAATTAATCTATTTTTTTGGTTTTTAGATGCAATAATATGAGAAATCTGATGTGAATCTATTCTATATTAAAAAATGATATGCAATGATTCTAACAATGATATGCTAAATATGAATGATCTCACAAATTTGTTTGATTCGCAAAAGAAGCTCCAAATCTTTAGATGGCAATTCACTAGCATAAGTTTGCACGATTATGAGATATGGGATTGAAGAGCTAAACCTTTGTTTTATAGAAATCTAGAGCTTTGGGGATGCATGGAAAAAGCCATAAATCACTCAAATAATTTTTGAGTTATCAAAGAATAAAAGATAATTAATTCACAAAATCATGCAAAAATAGCTTTTTAACTCAAATCAGAGTTGAGTTTATTTTTAAAACAACTTGAATTGATTTTCTGATTTCAAGTTTAACTGCTTTTTGAATGTGCATAATAATTATGAATTAAATAAATAAATAAAGTGATTTATCCTCAACTTAACTGATTTTAAAAATAAAACAATTGATTTATGGGTTAATCAATTATTAAATCAAACTTTTATTCAAAAATAATATCATTAAATATGACAACTTGATTTAATTAATTAAATAAGAATTTAATCAATTAATGATAGGAATCTTGATTTATTGTCAAATTTAAATAATAATAATTAGGAATAAATATAATTAAATTCAATTAAATAATTAAGTGGCAGAATTAAATCTAATTAATTAAATATTCAAAATATTCAACTAATCAAACTTTAGGATAAATAGGATTTATTGCCAAATAATCATTGAATTAAAGATAATTAAGATAAATAGGAATATTAGTAGGAATATTCCCTGATGCAGAATTTGAGATAATCAATTAGGATTCGATGATGTTCAGATGGCCTTTGGTTAGGACTTTGATGTCAATTTCGTTCGATATGTCGATGTAGGAGGTTAATGAACCTATAGCCCATTTTTGGGGTATTACAGGTTGCACACATCTAAACATCTGTAAAGAGGAGAAAAGATGAAGAACTGAGATATCTACATGAAGGAAGATGGATATGACAGATGAGGATAAGGAATACTCTTGGTAACTTATTGATGAGTCTATGACTTCATATTGTTGACTTGATTATGTTACAGTAATCTGTTATGAAGTTGGAAGCAAAACTTAATAAAGCAGTGTGGTCGGTAAATGAAGCACTTCAGTATACACCGAGCCACTATAGTGTATACCAAGTGAAAGTATTAACCAAGCTTGTGTTCACTGACACATTTCTTCATTAACCGAGTATGGATGAAAGAACTAAATGCTTAGTTTAGCTGATAGAAATTGATGAGCTGGAATGTGTATGATTTCGAGGTTGAAGATAAAGTTTGTTATGAGATCAACGGCTAACAAAATTCAAAGTATATCTAAAGGATGGAATTGAAATGAGTTATTGACACATCTACCGAGAAAATTTTAAGCGGCAAAATCAACGAAGGAGATTAAGCGGCAAAATCAACAAAGGAGATTAAGCGACAAAATCTGATGGATGAAAAGAAAATGGTTTAATTGTCTATATAAGAGACATTGGTTTCATTGTTGAAACTATGCTGGAAGAAGGAGACTGCAGAGATATCATGTGAACAAAACTTCATGCATGCCTGATCAGATTGGTTGAAGAAGAACTGAACTGCAGAACAATACCGAGCGTTAGAGAGCTTTTACCGAGGGACAGTAAGTTATTGAATATTGAAGAACTGAATTGAAATATTGATCAGAGGATTTTATGGGATTAGAATAGATTTGAACATCTACAAAATAAAGTTGTATTGTAATCAGATCACCTACTGTTTTAGTTTAACCATTGTAATATAAAAATCTATTAACCGAGTGGACTTAACCATCTTATGATATGCCCTATGTCATTCATAGAATGTACATTGTTATCCTATCAACCCCATAGTGAATTCTGGTTGGATGATAACTATTAGTCTTAAATCCTCTAACAAGATCACACCTTACAGTGTGTTTTGTAACCTTTAATAGGGTTGGCTCTTCACCGAGCTCACTTCAGAAGAGTGAAAAATATTTTGGGTTACCGATCCCAGGTGGTTTTTCCCTTTACAGGGTTTCCACATTAAATCATTGTGTTATGTGTTTTTGTGATGAATATTTGGTTATCATACTTTACATATTGCATGTTTGATTTGGTCAGTAATCACAGTGAGTAGTTAACTGGTAATCGGTAAAGGCACAAATAGTTTAGTATTTTATGTTACTAAGTTACAGACATTTGCTGAATTTGTTTTAAAAGATACATTTTGTAATTGGGACTATTGGATAACTAATCTAATTGATTCACTCCCCCTCTTAGTTATTCTAACAATTGGTATCAGAGCCTATTGGTTGCTTGGAACAAAGTTTAAAGGACTTCAACAGAAAGATCACAAAATGTATAAGAGGGAAGTGCCAAAGATGAACAAGGACAACTTTACAATATGGCAAAGGTGAATGAGACTTCATATATCTAGGATAGGGAATTCTACCCTCACTGTATTGGACAATGGCTACTTAGCACCACCCACATGACCTTTGACTCTTTATCAATTGAGAGATAGACATGAGCATAATGTTACTATGATGGAGATTGTTGCTGCTTTATCAAATGCCAAATTTGAAGATGTCAAGGATTTCCTTACTTCAAAAGAAATGTGGGATAAACTTGCTCAAGTTTATAGTGGTGATGCAAATGTCAAGAGAGCCAGAGATGAAAGTTTAAGAGGAAGATTTGATGATATGAAAATGAAAGAAGGAGAAAACATTATGTAGTATACAAACCGAACAAAGGAGGTAGTTAATGCTATTAGAGGATCAGGTGGTGTCATTGATGAAGATACAGTGGTAAGTAAAATTCTAAGGACCTTATTGCCTATTTATGCAATTAGAATATTTTCAATACATGAAATAAAGTATGCACCTAACAATACTCTTACTTCTTGATAATATGATTGGTAAGCTAACAACTTTTGAGCTGAACAACTTTGATAATAGTGTTGTACCATCTATTGAGTATGCTTTTATGTCTTCTCTAAATATTGGTAAATCTAGCAATAGATATGATAATAGTGATAGTAACACTGATGATGAGCTTGATGAGCTTGAAGCTCTTATGGCCTAAAGGTTACCTAAAGATAAAGGTAGATATAGGGGTAAATTACCTTTAGCATGTTTTAACTACAAAAAAGTTGGTCACATTGGTGCTAGATGCCCAAACAAGAAAGAAGATGATAGAAACAAAGATCGATCTAGTGAAGGAAGCTATGGGAGGAGAAACAATAGAAGTTACTGACACTACAATAGGGATAACCGAGATAACAATGATAAGGGCAAAAAGGTGTGTTACATTGCTAAAGAGAATGATACCAAGACTGACATAGATGATGATGTTGAAGTAGTATTTGTTGTGATGAAGGATGATTCTGAGGAAGAAGAAAGGTATGTAGAGACAAAACTCATTTCTAAAGTTAATAAAAATGATACATGGATCATTGATAGTGGTTGTACACATCACATGACTGGTGATGAAGAAAAGTTTGATCATCTTGAGAAATATAATGCAGGATCACTACAAATGGGTAATGATACACCATGTATGGTTAGAGGAAAGGGATCTTTACTAATAAATGATAAAATCAAATGTGATAATGCTTATTGGGTAGAAGGACTAAATTAAAATTTGCTAAGTGTGGCACAACTTAACAACTTAGGTCACCGAGTAGCTTTTGAGAGCAAGAAGGTAAAGATATTTGATGATGGAGGAAAAATTGTTGGAAAAGGAGCACAAACCAAAGGTAACTTGTTTTATCTTGACAATGTTGAGTCTTCATGTTTAATGATGAAAAATGAGGATGCAAGAGTCTACATGACCAGCAAGATCCTACATGGACCAAAGCTAAATTACATAGTAACTGAAAAAGAATTACTAGCAGTAGTTTATGCCTTAAACAAATTTTTCTATTATGTAACAGGTTACCTCATCTTTTTTCATACTGACCATGCAGCAATCAAGTATCTAATGAACAAACCTGCTATCATAGGCAGGTTAGCAAGATGGCTTCTTCTTTTGCAATAATTTGATATAACCATTATTGACAAGACAGGGAAGGAAAATGTAGTGGCTAACTATTTATCCAGAATTTAGAATGCTGACTCAGATGCTACTATGGTTGACAATACATTCCCTAATGAACACTTGTTTCATATTGCTGTCAAAAATACATGGTATGCTAATATAGCTAATTACCTTACAGCTGACAAAATGCCCCCACATTTCTCTCCAAAGAAAAGATGAATGCATGTTGAGAAGAGTTTCCAATTCTATTGGATTGACAACACCTTATTTAATACTAGTCCAAACCAAATCATGAGAAGGTGTGTGCGAGAGGATGAGACATATGATATTATCCAAGCTTGTCATGATGAGCCATGTAGAGGCCACTTTGCAGCCAAGAGGACAACTCTGAAGATCCTAACAATAGGTTACTAATGGCCAACACTTCACAAGGATTCAGCCAGCTATACAAGAAAATGTGACAAATGCCAGAGAATGGGTCATCCTACCAAATTTGATGAAATGCCCCTCAACCCACAAGTGGTGGTAACACCATTTGAAAAATGGGGCATGGATTTCATTAGTCCAATAGATCCTCCTTCAAATAGGAAATCATACATCCTGGTATGCATAGACTATCTGACCAAATGGGTGGAAGTAAAAGCCATGCAACATGCACGAGATCAAAAGGTAGAAAAGTTTTTATATGAGGATATCTTCACCCGTTATGGAGTGCCAAGAGAATTGGTAACTGACCAATGAGCATAGTTTACATCCAATTTGATAATCAAACTCATAAAGGAATACAATATCATGCACCAAAAGTCCATTCCTTACCATCCTCAAGCAATGGTTAGGCAGAGATCACAAATAGAGAGATTGAAGCCATCTTAACAAAAATAGTTCATTTGTACTGACAATATTGGAGCAACAGACTTTCAGAAGTAGTCTGGGATTACCAAACAACCTGGAAGACAACCATAGGATTCACTCCATTTGAATTAGTATATGGGAAGGTGGCAATGTTACCAATTGAATTCGAGCACAATACATTGTGTACATCACTGGAATTAAACATTAATCTCCCCACAACACAGAAAGAATGCCTTCTACACCTCAATTTCTTGGATGAATTACGTAAATCCGCATTGAAGAGCACATAGTTGATATAGAAACAATGGAAGAGATGGAATGATTCCCATATTAAGAGAAAATAGTTTCGCATGGGTGATTGAGCATTATTGTATGATTCTAGATTCAAAGAAATTCCAGGCAAGATACAGACCAGATGGCTGGGACCTTATGCAATCGAATATGTCTTTGACAATAGAGCAGTCCAGTTGACAATAATAGATTTAATGAAATTCAAATTACTCATCAATGGACATTGACTACACCTATATCACCAGCCCCAAACAAAGGAGGACTTCCTACAATAATTCCGCAATAACACTTCAGCAATGCACCAGGTAACACTTCCTGCAACAGAAGGTGGAAACCTTCTTCCTGTAGCTTCAATATAGCATGCCTTCAAAGTACAACCATAATAAGACTTTATACCACATGAATTCCAATTCTCCATTCACTTTTCCCTATTCTTATTTCCAACCCATTTCATTTATCTATCTTCCATCCAACCACCCTCCATGTCATTATCTTTTTCTATTTTTATGTTTTCAATAAGAGCTACGTCAGTTGACACATGCAGCCGCCAGCATCATTTCACTCTCACCACCTTTTATTTATGCATATGATAATCAGATTCTAGGTACAAATTTTCAAATCTCTTTCCACTTTTAGCACTTAGATTTTGGTAATTATATTTAGTACTACAATAAATGTATGATTACGATGTTATGCCAATTCCTCATCCCATGCCGAATGTGCCAAGTGTGGACACTTGTTACTATTTTTTAGGGGGTAGGGGAAGTGTATTAAGTTCTAATCTCATTTCTAATCTATCCTTGTCACTTCCTTGTCATTTCAAAGTTGTACTTAGGCCTTGTTTCATTAAGTCCCTTTATTCTCACACATTTGTCATACTATAAATCTTGAATAATTCTCAAATTTTTGAAGTTGATGTGATAAAAAATTTCAAAACAAATGGGTGGAAAGCTCCAGAGATGTGAGCCAGTGTATCATGGCCTTTTTCTTACAGACATTGAAGTAGTTAGGAGGTTTAATGCATGTGGTTGGTTGGGTTATTTCGTGTAATTATCAGATTTTAATGAAGAGGTGGTAGCTAACTTTATGAATACTTTTGAGGAAGGAAAGGAGACCATATGGGGTTTAAAGGTTGTCATGATAGAAGAGAGAATAGCAGAGGTAAATGGGTTACCAACAATTGGGGAACATTACCCCAATGAACATGACGTCAGGTCATCACAAGCCCAGTTTTCCCTTCCAAGTGATCCTCCTCTAGAGATTAGAAAGAAAGGGTGCAAACAAATATCTCTTCCTCCACCATACAATGAGCTAGCAATGCATATTATCAGATAGCTGACATGTGAGGGAAGATTTTCAAATTTGCATGCACATCATTTTAAGCTACTTAGCTATATAAGGCATAGTATCCTAGTAAATGTCCCTAATTTCTTGTATAATATGCTAAGTATTAGCGCTGAAGAGACTAAAAAAGGGAATACAAATTCTATCACCCACCATGCCCTAATTAAGCTGCTAGTTGAAAAATTTCTTAGGGATGTCTCTCCCTTAGCATGACCAGAATTTGTCTAGTATAAAACATTGCAACCTCAGGTTGACCCTGCTGAGCAACCCCTTGAAAATGATGTAGCACCTTCTGAGCCCACTGTGGAAACAACCACACAAGAAAAAGAACTGAAAATACTCCAAAAAATAGGCTTTCACACATTATTTTAATCTACTTAGTTGTATAAGGCATAGTCTCCTAGTAAATGTCCCTAATTTCTTGTATAATATGCTAAGTATTAGCACTAAAGAGACTCAAAAAGGGAATACAAATTTTGTCACCCACCATGCCCTAATTAAGCTACTAGTTGAAAAATCCCTTAGGGATGTCTCTCCCTTAGCGTGGTCAGAATTTGTCCAGCATAAAACATTGCAACCTCAGGTTGACTCTGCTGAGCAACCCCTTAAAAATGATGCAGCACCTTCTAAGCCCACTGTGGAAACAACCACACAAGAAAAAGAACCAAAAATACTCCAAGAAAATAGGCCTTTTCTTGTTCTAGAAAGTAATGTCCCTACCTCTTCCACAAGGAAAGGAAAATGGAAAATTTGAGAAGAAACCCTTGATCTTGAGAATGAAGTTCAAAACCCCGTAGTTCCAAAATGTAAAAGAAAAAGTTTGAATCCTACAACATCTACTCTTGTAGTAGAAAGGCCAAAAAGAACCCTAAAAAAGAAGACTGTAGAGGTTGTGAAAATAACTATGCGGAGAAGTCTTCAGATGTGAGGACAAGTTTCTCCAATTTTCCCAGAAAGCCCAAATGTTCTATTAGCAAAACCTACCACAGAGCCTTCTATTGAGTATATGTCTTACAATTCCCCTAAGCAAACAAAAGTTCTTCCATATCCTCAAAATCTACAAGAACCTTGTGATAATGTCTCACATGATGATCTAGGTGCACCTAAGGAAAGCCCTAATGTAGCACAAGAAAATATTGCATAAGATGTCTTGATGACTCATCCACCAGTCCCTGATTATTCCCATATGTCTGTTGTGCCTTACAAAGAAACTATTAGGAATAAGGTGTCTCAACCTTGGATAATTCCTATTCTTATTATTTGTTTTGTAAATGTATTTTTTGCAAATAATGTAATTAAGTGTGAGTGTACATGTCTAGTTGGCATGTTGATGTGTCACTCCACTTGATGTGTTTGCATCTTGTGTGTAAGGAGATCATGACTGAAATGGTCATGACGGATTCTTATGACGCATAAGAACTATTTAAGGAATGTGCTATGATAGGTGTAAGAGCATCTTATGACTTGGGCCTATTTGGGCACCCAAGAAGAAGTGGTTGGTGTGTGTAAGAGAATATGTCAAAAATAGGTTGGTATGACAGATTCTCTTACACTTCTCTTGTGACCATTATTTTTGGTGGATTCTATGACAAGCTATCATAGTCTATTCTAGGGATGGACGCCTATTCTTGGGATTGCATGTAACAACTATGTACATGTGGCTTTGTGCATGGATCTTGGTGGTTGTGCCTATTTTTGAGTCCAGAGGAGTCTATATATATGATGCTGCTCCTATGGGAGAGATATAATAGAAGTTTAAGTCTTGTTGGCTTTGTCTCTCATTTCCTGAAAGAACTTGCATTGCAAGTGTATTGTAATCTTTGTGTTGAAGATAATACATTGTGCAGGTTTTGGAGTGCTAGGGTTTTTTACCGAAAGGTTTTCCGCAGGGTATATCATTATGTCATTCTCTATTTTTCTGTATGCTCTATATGTGGTTGCAATATCTTTGTTAAAGTAGTTAACGAATCTGAAATTGTAAGGATTTATAAGAATTTTCACAATACTCTCCTATAGAGATTAGCGTAGGAAGCTGTTTCCGCACCTGAGTTTCCTTACAAGTGGTATAAGAGCTTGATCAACTTTTGATCCTAGTTGTTGGGTAGGGTTTTTTGAGCTAATCTCAAGTTTGAGTGGGAGTTTTTTGTAGAGCATTCTGAATCTTATTTGTAGATTGAGATGACAAGTTCATCATATGGAAGAATGGAGGTGGAGAAATTTAATGGCACTAATTTTGAGTTGTGGAAACTCAAGATGGAAGACATGTTGGAAGATCGTGACCTATGGAAAGTGACTTCAAGTGCTACAAGACCAACAACTATAGCTCAAGTAGATTGGGATATCAAAGACCGTAAAGCTAAGGGTCTCATAAGACTCTGTTTAACTGATGTAGTCTTTTTGAATGTTCTAGATGAGAAAACTGCAAATAGTTTGTGGGAAAGACTTGCGGCCGTGTATCAGGCCAAATCTCTGGTGAACAAGTTGTTCCTGAGGAAGAAGTTGTACTCTCTGTGAATGGAGGAAGGTGGATCCTTAACAGATCATTTAAATGCATTTAATCTACTAGCTGCACAATTGACATCAGCTGGTGTCAAGTTAGAGGAAGAGGATCGTTGCTACACACTTTTGTGTTCTTTACCAGATTCATGGGACACCTTCAAAATGGATGATGTGGTGTCTTCACTGCTATCAGAGGAGATGCAGAGAAAGGCTTCCGTTTCAGAAAAAGAAGCCCTTGCTATTCGTGGGAGATCCACTGAAAGAGGGAAGAAAACTGACAATAAGTCTGACAATAAGGGTAGATCCAAATCCCATGGGAAGTCAAAAACTTCCAATAAGTCCAAGGAAAAATGTTGGAACTGTGATAAATTTGGGCACTTCCATAAAGACTGCAAAGAGCTGAAGAAGAAGAAGAAAGGTTCAGATTCAGCTTCAGAAAGATCTCAAGAAGATGGCGATGCATTCATCACAGCTTTGGCAGCCCATGCATCTGATGATGTGTGGTTGGTTGACTCGGGTGCATCTTTTCACATGACCTCTCATCGAAACTGGTTCTCAAAATATGAAGAGTTCGATGGTGGAAAGGTGTACTTGGGTGATGATTCTCACCTAAAGATAGTTGGACGCGAAAGGGTCACTATCAAATTTCTTGATGGATGAGTAAAGGGAATCAACAGAGTTATGCACATTCTAGGTTTGGCACAAAACCTATTATCTATAAGTATGTTGAATGATGTAGGTGTGCAAGTTGTTTTTTTGAAAGAAGGATGCAAGATGATAAGAGGATCGATAGTGCTTGCAAGGGGTACTAGGAGAGGTACCTTATTTCAGCTAGATGCATGTATTCCTCTATGTAATAGTTCTTCATCCTCACCATCTGAACAAGCAGTGAAGAAGTCTGTGGCTATTGGTTTCGATGGTAGTGCAAATACTTTGGAAGGTAAGCTTCCTGCAGAAAAGACAATGTTGTGGCATATGAGATTTGGCCACATTGGTGAAAAGGGTCTCAGAACCCTGAAAAATAAAAATCTTGTTGAGGGGTTAAATGATTGCAATCTCGAATTTGACTTCTGCGAACACTGTGTCTATGGTAAACAAAATCATGTTTAGTTTTACTCTAGTTCTCACAAATCTTCTGATGTTTTGGATCTTATTCATTCTGATGTATTTGGTCCTGTAAAAGTTCCTTCAATCTCCAAGTCTGTATTTTTTGTATCTTTAATAGATGATTACAATAGAAGGACACATATTTATTTCCTTAAAAGTAAGACACAAGTCTTTATCAGTTCAAGGAATTTAAAGCTCTTGTAGAGAATCAGACTAGTAAGAAGATTAAGTGTGTGAGAACTGACAATGGTGGTGAGTTTTGCTTAGCAGAGTTTGAACAATTCTGTAAAGAACAAGGTATCGAGAGGCATAAGACAACTCCTTATACCCCACAACAAAATGGAGTTGTAGAGAGAATGAACAGGACACTAATGGAGAAGGCTAGGAGTATGCTTAGTGGAGCTGGTTTAGAACAAAGGTTTTGGGCCAAAGCTGTGGCCACTGCTTGCTATCTGGTTAACAGATCTCCTACATTAGCCCTTGTTGGTAAGACACCCATGGAGGTGTGGTCTGGTAAGAAGCCTTCAATTAGACATCTTCGTGTTTTTAGTTGTGAAGCTTATGCACATGTTCCAAAGGAGAATAGATCTAAGTTGGAAAACAAAGCTGTTAAATGTATTTTCATCGGATACAATGCTGGTGTGAAAGGATACAAGCTTTGGGATCCCGTGACTAGTAAGGTGTTGTATAGTAGAAATGTTATTTTCAGAGAGCTAACATCTTCTCCTATTGTGCTACAACTAGATGAAAAAGAAAAGGAAAAAGATGTTGTTCAGTTGCCTCCTACCCCTAAGAAGACTAAACAGAGAGACCATGTTGGGTCTAATGATGAGGAGAGCTCTAGCAGCTCTGATAGTTCGGAAGAAGAGGAAGAACAACCTCAACCTCAGCCCTTGAGGAGATCCACAAGAGAAAGAAAGCAACCAGAAAGGTTTGGTTATTCTATGTTAGATTCCAGTTGTGCCTTTGCTTTGATTACTAACACTGATGAGCCTAGATCTGTGAAAGAGGCTTTGGGCATGGAAGATGCAGGTTCCTGGATTGAGGCTATGGATGATGAGATGGCTTCATGGGAGAAAAACAAAACTTGGGACCTTGTACCTTTGCCTAAAGGGAGAAAATCTATTGGCTGTAAATGGGTGTTCAAGAAGAAATTCTATGCAGATGGCAGTGTTGAAAGGTATAAAGCTAGATTGGTTGCAAAGGGGTATTCACAGGTAGAGGGAATAGATTATGGTGAAATATTCTCTCCTGTTGCAAAGTTGACATCCATTAGATTTATGTTATCTCTTGCTGCATCATATGATTTAGAGATAGAACAGATGGATGTGAAGACAGCTTTCCTTCATGGTGATTTGGAGGAAGAGATTTATATGTCACAGCCTGAGCACTACATTGTTAAAGGTAAAGAATCCTTAGTTTGTAGATTAAAGAAATCTCTATATGATTTGAACCAATCTCCTAGGATATGGTACCTTAAGTTTGATGCCTTTGTGTTGTCAATTGGATTTGTAAGATCAAAATTAGATCATTGTGTTTATTTGAGAGTTGAAAATGATCGCCTTCTTATTGTTGCATTATATGTTGATGATATGTTGCTATTTGGGAAGGGTAAGGGTATGATTTCTGATTTTAAATCTTAGTTGTCAGCACAGTTTGAGATGAAAGATCTTGGGGCAGCTAGGTACATCTTGGGTATGGAAATCAGTAGAGACAGGTCTAACAAAAAACTTTGGTTGAGTCAGAGTAAGTATGTGAAGTTTGTGTTGGACAGGTTCAGCATGGTAGATTGTAGACCACTATATGTTCCTATTTCTATGGGAACAAAGTTATTTGTAGATGATTGTCCAAAATCTCCTAGTGAGGTGGAGGACATGAGTAGAGTACCTTATGCTAGTGCAGTTGGCAGTCTTATGTATGTTATGGTCTGTACTAGACCAGACATTGCCCAAGCAGTGGGAGTCTTGAGTTGGTTTATGGCTAATCCTGGACGGGTACATTGGGATGCAGTTAAGCGAGTATTCAGATATTTGAGGGGTACATCAGATTACTCCATATGTTATCATGGTAACTCTTCTAGATCTCCGCATTTAGTTTGTATTCGTGGGTTTGTGGATTTAGATTGGGTAGGTGATATTAACAGCAGGAGATCCACCAGTGCTTATGTGTTCACTATGTTTGGTGGTGCCACCAGTTGGATGAGTAAGCGACAACCTGTGGTTGCTTTGTCCACTACAGAAGCTGAGTACATGGCTGCTACTCATGCTTGTAAAGAAGCCATTTGGCTTAGAAGATTGTGTTCTGATGTTGGTGTTGATGTAGAACAAATTACTATTTGGTGTGACAGTCAGAGCGCTATTTGCCTTGCAAAGAATCCAACTTTCCATGCCAGAACGAAGCACATTGATGTGCAGTTTCACTTTGCGAGAGATATGGTGGAAGATGGAAAGGTAAATCTGGAGAAGGTAGATACTATGAAGAATGTTGCAGATGCATTAATGAAACTAGTGGGCACTGAGAAGTTCAGATGGTGTTCGGAGTCTATGGGCCTTTTGGCCTATAGCAGTTAAAGTTCCTGTTATGTTCCTGTTGCTCTTACAAGGTGTTCGACAAGTGGAAGAATGTTAGGAATAAGGTGTCTCAACCTTGGATAATTCCTATTCTTATTATTTGTTTTGTAAATATATTTTTTGCAAATAATGTAATTAAGTGTGAGTGTACATGTCTAGTTGGCATGTTGATGTGTCACTCCACTTGATGTGTCAGCATCTTGTGCGTAAGGAGATCATGATTGAAACGGTCATGATAGATTCCTATGACGCGTAAGAACTATTTAAGGAATGTGCTATGATAGGTGTAAGAGCATCTTATGACTTGGGCCTATTTGGGTGCCCAAGAAGAAGTGGTTGGTGTGTGTAAGAGAATATGCCAAAAATAGGTTGGTATGATAGATTCTCTTACACTTCTCTTGTGACCGTCATTTTTGGCGGATTCTATGACAAGCTATCATAGTCTATTCTAGGGATGGACACCTATTCTTGGGATTTCATATAACAACTGTGTACATGTGGCTTTGTGCATGGGTCTTGGTGGTTGTGCCTATTTTTGGGTCCAGAGGAGTCTATATATATGATGCTACTCCTATGGGAGAGATATAACAGAAGTTTAAGTCTTGTTGGCTTTGTCTCTCATTTCCTGAAAGAACTTGCATTGCAAGTGTATTGTAATCTTTGTGTTGAAGATAATACATTGTGTAGGTTTTGGAGTGCTGGGGTTTTTTACCAAAAGGTTTTCCCCAAGGTATATCATTGTGTCATTCTCTATTTTTCTGTATGCTTTGTATGTGGTTGCAATAGCTTTGTTAAAGTAGTTAACAAATCTGAAATTGTAAGGATTTATAAGAATTTGCACAATACTCTCCTATAGAGATTAGCGTAGGAAGCTATTTTCGCACCTGAGTTTCCTTACAGAAACATGGTTTACCGAATATTTTGCACAAGCTTGTAAGGAAAGGAGAAAACAAAGAACCCAGTTGCAAGAATTTGGCCCTCCAACATTACAATCTATCATCTTCAGTATATATGACCAGTTTGTCTTCTAGAAATCTTTGTGGAAACAAGAAAGAAAAAGAATGCAAAAAGAGATAGATGACTAGCAAAAGGAGATAGAAGTTCTTCAGGAACAGGTGAAGAAGCAGAAGTAACAAATGGATCATGCTCTCAAACTAGCTAATCACATTATAACTTGTAGACCACCTCCCAGAGTTTATGCCATATGTTTGAAATAACAGTTCCTCCTATTTTAGCTAATGATGAATTTGAAGGATATAGACTATGAGTTTAAATAGCTCAATAATTTTATGGATTGTACCAGACCCTTCCTTCATGGCAACAGAACTTACTCTGTGAGCTTTATCTGCATAATTTTGTCATTCCTCATGAAACTGAATGGAACCCTTTTCTTTATATAGGTGATATCCATTTGAGAGCCCTAATGTCCTGGATGCACAATGAGGCAAATTATGATAGACAGCTAAATAATTATAGAGACCTGGAAAAGTCTGAACCATTACCCTTAAGGGTTGAATCGAGAAAACTTGATGTCCTCCAAAGAGATTGGCTTAACCTAACCTATGGAAGGCCAAAACCTAAAATCAAAGAAAAGGTCTTTGCTCTCAGAGATCACATTTATAGGGAGTATCAAGGGTTACCTTGTTTTTCATTCCAGAGAGCTCTCACCGGGGTAAGAAGTAGATGGAATAGGCTACTCGAGGTCTTTAAGAAATTTGAGCCACATAGCCCAATAAATTTCAAGGCAGCTGTGAACAGAGAAACCAAGTACATGCAACTAGGATGACAAATTAGAAGAGAACTGTGGTTTCCCCTGTCTTTCCAACCGCCAATGCTGTTATGGCCATTGTATGATATCAAAGCTACTAGAATAGACCATATGCAGGAGGACCATCATATGGATTACTGGGTGAGGACAACAGGATTCTATTATACTTTTAAGAGTGGGAAGAAGGGGAAGACGTGTTGGTGATTTCAGATCTATAGCCAAAAAGTGTAATGCTTGAGGACAATCATTATGCTTTTTGGGGGGAAGATGATGAGACAATTTATTGTCTCTATTTTATGATAATGTTTATGCTTTGTTAAAACATTTCCAAGACATTCATGGACCTATAACTATTTGAACTTGTGATAAGTATAGTTAGAACCACCAAGATTATGGGTAGTTAGATATGACATGTTTTGTTGAACATTATATATATATATATATATATATATATATATATATATATATATATATATATTGCACTAATTCATATAGCTACTTGAATCTGTATTCTAATATTTGGGTAAGAATTGACTAGTTGACTTGTATACATATCCGTGTGCTACTTACCTGCTAGGAAAACAAGGAACAACTGGAGAGTGGATTGACTGCATTAAGAAGAAATGTTGATGTTCCAGCTATGATGAAGAGAGCCATCATAGTACTGAGGATCATGCCACTACTGGAGAGGAGCCATCATTCTAGGAAATATAGGAAACAACTCTACTATATTTCCTCAGTGCTCATTATTCTGTTGAATCAATTATCCAAACTTTATTGTACTCTATTGTGGGTTGTTATATTTCCTTCTTCTATGGCGAGACTTAGTCAGAATTTACTTTCATACTTTCAATAAGCGTCAATCCTCTATATAAAGGGATTTGATTGGTTAAGTTGTCTAATGTAAAAATATATACGATTGTTGTGTTTAGCATAGCAGAGCTACTCTTTCTATTTTTCATTACTATGTTATTAGTTTATGAGAATATAATGAAAGAGTGATTTTGAAGTATATTATGTGTTAGTAGTTAGAAGAAGCCCTTGTGTGTGAATTTTGTACCTAATCTGTAGACACAACACTTCAGTAAAACATTAGAGGTTAGCTAAAATTAAAATCGTGCAATAAATGAAAACTAAACTAACTAGATGATTTACTGCCTTCTAGTAGATGCGAGTATGTATTCTTAGATTATATCAAGATCAGTGACCTTGACGACACCTAAATGGAGGATTTGAATGCAAAATTTAGATATGGAATGAATGCAATTAATCTATTTTTTTAGTTTTTCTATGCAATAATATGATGAAATCTGGATATGAATCTATGCTAATAATGATATGCAAACTAAGATAAGAAATTATATGAAAACTATGCAATAACAAATGAAAATCTCACAACAACTCAAATTCTCAAGATTGATTCTTCAGTATTCAATTCGACAGCGTGAGTGTGCAATTCGTGGATCCTGTGGATTCTGTGGATGATTTGTGAAGAGCTGAGCCTTGATTTTATAGAAATCTAGGGCTTTGGAGGTGCATGAAAGAAAGCCATAAATCACTCAAATAACTCAGGTTGATTTTTGAGTTATTTTTAAATAAAGGATATGTAACTCACAAAAATATGCAAAAGTAGAGATTAACTCAAAATAGAGTTTAGATTTAATTGATAATTGATAGTTATCTGCTTTTATGATTGTGCATGTTTTATTTATGAATTAATTTAATAATAAAGTGATTTATTTCCAACTTAACTGATTTTGAAAAATAAAACAATTGATTTATGGGTTAATCAATTATTTTTCAAACTTTTATTCAAAAACAATATTATTAAAAATTGACAACTTGCTTTAATTAATTAAATAAGAATTTAATCAATTATTCATAGGATTTTGGATTTATTGTCAAAATTAAATAATACAATTTAGGAATAAATAGAATTAACTTAAATTAAACAATTAAGTGACAATATTAAATCTAATTAATTAAATATTGAGAATATTCAATTAATCAAACTTTAGGATAAATAGGATTTATTGCCAAATAATCATTAAATTAAAGATAATTATGATAAAATAGGAATATTACTAGGAACATTCCCTGATGCAGAATTTATGATAATCAATTAGGATTCGATGATGTTCAGATGTGCCTTAGGTTAGGACTTGGATGTCGATTTCATTCGATGTGTAGATATAAGAGGTTAATGAACCTATAGCCCATTTTCGGGGTATTACATTTTGCCCCTCTTTGAATTGTTGTGCAAAGCGCAGTGGTTCAAAGACAGTCTGTGTATGATAAAGAATCTGATGTTTGAAATTGATATTGATATGAGACAAAAGATGATTGAAAGATTTGATATGAAGATAATAGGTCCTGAATGACCAAGATAATGTTAACTATAACAACAAATGAACTGATGATTGTGAAAGAGTGTCAAAATTCCTGATTCTGAACCTTATGATTGTGAAGAAGTGAGTGACCGATTCCAGACCCGATTGTCCTTATATTGAATCACATTGGTATCACATCTGAACCCTTCAATTTTTGAAGAACCAAGGAAATAACACAATTGAACCGATAGTTACAAAAATTGATACAATTTACAAGATTAAGAAAATACTAGATTGATAGGGATCTTGATGAATCTGATATGCCCTGAGTGATGATTGATTTGCCTTGAGCGATGAGGTCTTTTGATGAATCAACAACTAGACGTGGTTATTGTCTTGATTACTAAGGAAATATATGATTCAAGTTTAGATATGATGACAGACTTTGAATGATGTGTAATACCATGCCCCCTTCGGGATTAAAATTGAAATCTGACAAGAAAAGTCAGCATTGATATGGTTTAGAAGCATGTTAATTGATTTGAGAAGTGGTTAAACATGTTTGAGAACACATTCTACATCATTTAGAGGTCCTAGAGAATAAGTTTGACTAGGTGTGACCATGAGTTGACCATGGTTGACCAAGTTGAAATTTTAATAGTTTGATGGAAGATAATCAATTAAGTCAAATCCTAGATTTTCGTGATGATTGAAGGTTGATTATGCAAGTAGTGAATAATCTAAATGATCTCAAATTTCAATTTTGATCCTGAAAAAGGATTCTACTTGTCATTTCATTGGAGGAACATTCATGTGAGATTCAGCTCTTGTTAGATTTGAAGATGTGATTTGAAGAATCATTTAAGCATTGAAGTTTAGCCAACCATTGTGAGATCATGCAAACATGCAAAATACAAAGAGACATACAGAATGAAATGCAACCTAAGACCTAGGACCTAGTCACTGATCATGTCTCAATCATTCTCATCATTGAATTTTTAGGTAACCGGATAAATCAATACAATGCCCACTAGTGATGAAACCATAGACATATGAATATCAATTTGTATGCGCAAGAATCAATAAAACACCCATTGATTAGGCAACCATGGACATATGAATATTGATTTTATTTTCGGAATGTCGTATTAGATATAAGCACCAAGGCATAAATGCCAGGATGACCTGAATATCATGTCCATTTTGATATAGCAATTTTTATAAGCAATAGATTATAAACATCATGATGACTAGAATACGCCTTGCATGTGAAAATACATTGAGCAGTCAAGAGATCATTCTAAATCCAATGTGAATTACCCATAGTGACCCTTTATCGTTCACATCCTTAGGTAAGATCGCATTTCACAATAGGAGAAAGAACTCACTCAAAAAGACAATAGTTAGATCAAACTCCCTTGAATTTTCCAGGTATCAATGGTCGAGGTATGCATGGCCATCCAATTCAAGATAGAGGCTCTTACAATCGGACACCATTTCAATCCAGAATTTCCAAAGTTGTTAGATTTTCACATACAAGCAGAAGACAAAGAAAAGATTATGCCCCCAGTCATCACTCTCTAAATCCTATAAAAGGACATCATCGAAGAGCTCGAAGGGACACAATATGCAAAAATTTCAATGCGAATCAGTAAGCATACAAGGAGTTAAAAGCATGTAAAGTACAGATTGTTTTCAGTTTGTTGTTTGATTGTGTTGTTGTAGATGCAAAATCCTTTCTGGAGACAAGACTAACTGACTAACCCAAATGAAGCTTCAAAGGACTCTAAACTAGATATGACATGTCTTAGATACATGGGAGACCATAGGATATGACATTGATTGCCCCCAAGTTTTGAACATTGATAGGATACAGACGCTTGAGCTGATTGGTGTACAAACTGACTTATTAAAAACTGGAAATGCAAAAACAAACTGGGAGATATATACAAACTAAAGCAAGACTGAAGGCTGGGAAAGACCAAGATTGCACTGATAGATGAAACATTTTGAAACAAGTGGCACCTGTTTGCTAAGTTTTTAATATCTTGGCAGAGATTCTATTTTTGCTACCAAGGTGCCTGTTTCTAGGTTTTCACCAAGGCACTTTTTCTTTTTCTCATTTTTATTTTTTATTTTTCACTTTTTTCAATTTTTTTGTACTTTTGATATTTTTTACTTTTTTTGTGAATCATCAAG
This sequence comes from Chamaecyparis obtusa, assembly GCA_027943335.1. Classification (NCBI taxonomy): domain Eukaryota; kingdom Viridiplantae; phylum Streptophyta; class Pinopsida; order Cupressales; family Cupressaceae; genus Chamaecyparis; species Chamaecyparis obtusa. The sequence goes on from BSBK01005717.1 coordinate 659,443, forward strand.
GTGCCTATTGCTAGGTTTTCACCAAGATGTTCATTTTTTCAGCAATTTTTCCAATTTTTAAGATTTTTTAAGGACATTTTACCATAGACTGAATGCCTTAGGCATAGAATTTCTTCAGATGGAGAACGTTGATTGGTTCTTAGAGATGTTCTCCTTCAGTTGTTGAGAGTTGATAGGCACCAGAGCCAAAATTAGTAGTGATTACAAAGGGACCTAGCCAGTTGGGTTCAAACTTCCCCTTGCGTTCTCGATGTGATTGATTTTTAGGATTCTCTCTCAAGACTAGATCACCAACCTAAAATTCTCTGTGTCTGACTTTCTTGTTGTAGCCTCTAGACATTCTTTTCTGATACACTCTAAGATGATCATACGCTGCTTGTCTGCGCTCATCTAGTAGTTCAAGTTCTTGCAACCTAGATACTCTGTAGTCATCATCAGTTACCAAACCATGCATTCTGATTTTAGTTATGGGATTTCAACCTCAATAGGTAGTATTGCTTTAGACCCATAGACTAAAGTGAAAGGTGTAGCCCTAGTAGGTGTTTTGATACTTGTTCTATAGGCCCAAAGGGCTGGATTGATCATGAGATGCCAGTCTCTTCCTATTTTATTAATTGTATGGTGCAAGATTTTCAATAGATTCTTGTTAGAAGCCTCTGCTTGTCCATTCCCTTGAGGATAGTAGATACATGACCAATGTTGTGTGATCTTGAATTTGGCACATAAATCATCTAGGTCTTTGTTCTTGAATTTTCCACCATTATCTGTGATTATGGAATGAGGTATCCCATATCTCCATATGATATAGTTCAATATGAACATAGATATTTGCTTGTCGGTTGCTTGTGTCAAAGGGACTGCTTCTACCCATTTTGTAAAATAATATGTAGCTATGATTATATGGGTATGTCCATTAGAAGAATGAGGATGTATAGCTCCTATAAGATCAAATGCCCATTGGTGAAAAGGCCATTGTGTAGTAAAGGGAATTAGATCTCTCCCTGGAGCATGAATTAAGTTACCATGCACTTGGCACTTTTGACAGTTCTTAGCAAAATTGATAGACTCTTTCTCCATTTCAGGTCAATAGTACACAACCATAATAAGTTTTTGAGCTAGTGTCAAACCGTTCAAGTTTGACCCACAAATACCATCATGAACTTCTGCTAATGCACGTTGAGACTCTTCCCATTCTAAACATCTATGCAACATACCATCTAGACCTCGTTTGTATAGATCGTGACCAATGATGACATATCGGGAGGCATTACAGAGAAGGTATCTCTTTTCATGGTGGTTGAAGGTATTGGGAATGATTTGGTCTTGGAGATAGGAAAATAGGTTTTTGTATCTAGATGAATCATGACCAACAATAGTGAAAATCATGTGGGTTTTAGGGGAATCATATGCAGGATAAGATAGCGCTTCCACCAGGGACTCATAGTGTAGCTCTTGTTTAGGCTACTATAATAAAGTAGATAGTGTTGCCATTGCATCGGCAACCTTATTCTCCATTCTAGGAATTTTCTCAAATGTGATAGATAGGAAATACTTCTTTAGATCATCTACCATTCTCTTGTAAGGAATGAGCTTTTCATCTTTAGTTTGGTACACATCATTAACTTGATGGATAACAAGTTGAGAGTCTCCATGAATGTGTAATTTTGTTACTCACCACTCAATTTCTATTTTCATACCATTCAAAAGGGCTTCATATTCAACAATATTGTTTGTGCAAGGGAACTTTAGTCTGAATGCTTTTGGGATTGAGTATCCTTGAGGAGTTATGAACAATATGCCTACTCCCAATCCATTCTATGTATAGGAGCCATCAAAGAATAACTACCATTCTCTAGAAGAAAGAGTCATGATAGAGGAATCTGGAAATTCCATTTGCATTGGTGTATTATCAATCAGAGGTGCATCTGCTAATTGATCAGTAATAACCTATCCTTTGATAGCTTTTCTCTCAACATATTCAATGTCAAATTCACTTAAGAGCATGACCCATTTAGCTAATCTACCTGTGAGGGCAGCTTTGCTTAGTAGGTACTTGAGGGGATCAATCTTAGCTACCAATTGTGTGGTATGAGCTAACATGTAGTGTCTCAGTTTCTATGATGCAAAGATCACAACTAGACAAGCTTTCTCAATCATTGAATAGTTCTTCTCATATGCAACCAATGTCCTATTGATATAGTATATAGCTCTTTCCTTTTTGTTATCATCATGTTGTGCTAGCAATGCCCCCAGTGATGTATCTGTAGCAGAGATATATAAGATCAAAGGCTTCCCATGAATAGGAGGTATCAAGATAGGAGGATTTGATAAATACTTCTTGATATGGTTAAATTTGTTCTCACATTCTTCATTCCATGCAAAGGTCACACCTTTATGTAATGTTTTTGTAAAAGGTTGTGATATATCTGCTAGCTGTGATATGAATCTTCTAATAGATTGAACTCTTCCTTGCAATGTCCTCATTTGACTAATATTCTTTGGAGGTTGCATTTCCATTATAGCCTTTACTTTAGCTGGATCAACTTTAATGCCCTTCTTTGAAACTATGTATCCTAAGAGCTTTCCAGAAGTGACACCAAAAGCACACTTCTTAGGATTTAATCTGAGACTAAATTTCTCCATTATGTCTAGTATCTTGCTCAAGTCATCTAGATGTGCAGCCCTAAGCATAGATTTTTCTAAAGTATCATCAACATAATCCTCCATAGTCCTATGCATCATGTCATGAAAAATAGATGTCATGGCTCTTTGATATGTAGCACTAGCATTTCTAAGCCCAAATGGCATGACATTCCAACAGAAGGTACCCCATGCACATGTGAAAGCAGTTTTCTCTTGATCTTCTGGAGCAATTTTTATTTGATTATATCTAGAAAAACCATCCATTAAAGAATACATCTCAAAGCCCGTAGTCATGTCCACTATCATATCAATGTTAGGTAGTGGAAAATCATCCTTAGGGCATGCTCTATTTACATCTCTAAAGTCTGTGCACACTCTGATTGATTTATCTGGTTTTGAAATAGGTACAATATTAGAGATCCACTCTACATAGTCAATAACTCAGATCAATCCAGCTTTCAGGAGCTTCTCTAATTCAGCTTTTACCAAGAGTGCAACATGAGGATGCATCTTTCTTAACTTTTGCTTGACCGGTTTGACATTTGGAGCTATAGATAAATGATGCATTATAAGATTAGGATCCAATCATGGCATATCTGAATATTTTCATGCAAATTTGATCTTCTTCTTTGTTAGGAATGTTGTAAATTTTTGCTTCTCTTCTTCTGATAAAGATTGTGCTACATGAATCAACTGTGGCTCTTCTGTTGTTCCCAAGTTGATAGGTTGAGTGGGCTCAATTAGAACTAGAGATATGTCCTATAAATGACTCGGAAGGACATCAAATATCTCATCCTTAGGCACCTCAGAGAGGTTTTCACCTTTGGATACATCTTTTATTTTTACTTTTGTAGGTTCTGAGACTGCCACAAAGTGGTTTTCACCCTCAGAACTCTTTTTCTTTTTCTTTTTATTCTTATTTTTCTGACTAAGATATTTGATGTCTGACTCCGTCATGCTCACACTTGGTTCACTGATGGAAGTACTCATGGGCTCAACTGCATTGAGGTAGCAAGCAAGGGCATAGTTATTTGGGAAGGTATAAATACCATGGCTCAGATTTGTGGAGGTTTGATCAATAAGTTCTGGATATTGGATAGTCAAAGTGGGGAAAGATTGGGAGATAGTGTTTACAGATATGAATCTATCATCATTGGTCCTAACCTGACACTCAAGTTCAAAGGTGATATTACAACTTAAGACATTCAATTCATGAATAGGCTTAATGTCATTGTGGGAGTCCAATTCAACCATAGGTGGACCAGACTTGATAAGTTCCTCATTTCGCTCTAGACTTGTGTTGGGATTAGGTGCATATTGGTGAATAACATCAACATGTTTCTCTGTAATAAGCTCATCTTCTTCTGGAATGGCTCCCCATTCATAGTCATTAGATTCCTCATCTACACCTCTAGGAAATCTAAGAACATGAGTAAAGTCAGGATGAATACCCCAAGAAGGGTTACCCTCATATTCTGATTTGAATTCATACTCATGAGAATCTATCTCAAAATGACTACCACCTTCCTCTTCTTGATTGTTTTCGAGATTAGTTGGTTCTTGTGTTGCAACTATCTCTTGATTGATAGTAGGATCTTGTGTTTCTATTACATTAATTCTTTTGATTGGATCATCTTTATCATCAAGAAGGTCTTTGATCTCCTTAGACAATTTTTCATAGGGGATGAGTTCTAAGCTGTCTGAATCACTATCTGATGGTTCAACTTCCTCTTTCTTAAGAAGAGGTTCATCTGGTGTGATCTACTCTATGACATGAGAACAATTACCTTTGAGGTGAAATGGTTTCTTTTTAAATCCTAAGCCAACTTTGACTTTATTCACTTTACCAGTATGTGGGAGAGGTGCCTCAAGACCTTTTCCTCTGACTCCTAGAGGTCCTTTACCTGAATATCCCATCTTAGCTATTAATTTATCTCTTGGGCCATATGACTTAGAAGAATCTTTGGATACTGTAGAATCACTAGTTTGGACAACTTGAGATTCAGGTTCCTCTTTGTAAAGCCATGCGAGCACAGCTTCATCCTCTTCAAATTCTTGCTTGGAGACGTGTTCTGCTACAAAATTCTTTTTATATGCCTCACGAGGTTCTTTAGATTCTGGTTTGGATTGTTTCAAAGATTGTCCATAAGACTTAGGTGAGATAGGGAGAGATGTTAAAGATAAGACTGGCTCCATAGTATATTCTCCCATACTATTTTCTTTGATATTAACCTCTTTTGCAAGATCTTCCATTTTAGATGTGGATGCTTCTTTAGTTGGTTCAATGGAAGATTCTATGTTATTAGGCACAAGCTTATCCACACTTTCCTTCAATGTATTGCAAGTGGTGGATATGTCTGCTGGAATAGTGACCTCTACTCCTTCATAAGGAAATTTCAAGCATTGGTGAAATGTAGAAGGAATAGCTTTCATCTCATGTATCCATGGTCTCCCTAGAAGAATGTTGTAAGCCAAAGGTAGATCAAGAACTTGACATATAGTATCTCTGATAACTAGACCTACTCTAATAGGTAAGACAATGGTGCCTTTAGAAGATCTTTCTTGTTCATCATAGGCTTTGAGAGTTATTTTCTTTCTAGGATCAATAGTCAATTTTGAAAATCCCAATTGTGTGATCAAGCTGTAAGAACAAATGTTTAGGCCAATGCCTCCATCTATCAACACACGTTTGACTCTATAGTTCTGGATCAAGACTTCTATATGCAAGGGCTGGTTATGTGGGTGACTCAAGGAGTTGTCATCTTCCTCTAAAAAGGAAATATATTGTGGAGATGTAAGATGTCAACCATAGTCTGGAACCTATCTAAATCAAGGTCATTAGGAACATTGGATCGAAGCAAAGCTTTTTCTGGAATGGCTCTATGAGCTGGAGATATTTGAAGCAACTCAAACATGGATATTTTCACATTAGTGTGTTGGAGTTTTTGAACAATTCTATAAGATGTTGGCCTTGTATCTTTAGGATTGGAAGATTTAGAAACAACCTTCTGTTTGGAAGCGAAAGAAAGGTTGAAGGGCATCTTAGGGACATGTGATGAATCTGGGATTTGTCCATTTAGATGTGCCTGAGCTTGTGATCGAGTAACTATGTTAGCTAAAGAATGATCTCTATCTCTACGTACAATTGTGATGACATTGCAATGTTCAGAGAGACAAGGTTCAACCATATTGATAACAACATTATTTCCAGGGTAAGCATAATTGACCTTTGCCCCCATATTAGGTTGAGAAGATGAGACTTCTTGACCATGTTTTGGAAATGGTTCTGTGAATGCGGTATGATCATTATTTCTCTTATGATTGTCAATAGTGATATCTCTCTTATCAATTATATCTTGAATAGTATGTTTCAAGCGTAAGCAGTTATTAGTTTTGTGACCTTTACCCCGATGGAAATCATAGAATTCGTTCTCTCTCCACCATTTTGGTTTAAGCTCAGAATTAGGTAGTAGGATCTCAGGCAAAGAGATGATGTTATTAGCCATCAGAGTTCTCATAGCTAATTCTAAAGATTCTCCAAGAGGAGTGAACATTCATTTATTATAAGCGGACCACTTCTTATAATCTTGCTTCTTTTGAGATGATTCAGACACCTTTTGTTCTGAAGCTTTTATGGCTTGGGTACCAATAGTTAGATTGAAAGCTAGTGCCTTTGATGGAGCATAGATAGTATCAACAACACCATCTATGACAATGCCCTTGTTCTTGTTCTAGTTTTTATTCTTGTCTTTAGAACTGGATCCTGATTCGTACTTGTCTTTTTGAAGTGTGATTTCTCCTTTTTCATGACTACTTTTTCAATCTTGATTGCATTGTCAACCATTTTATCAAAAGATGTATGATCTTGCATTTGTAAAGGATAATTGATCTCTGGGACAAGATTATTGATGAAGATTTCTAGTTTCTCAATTTTTGGAATAGGCCTAGCATATAGAGAGAATTTATTCCTCCATCTTTTGGGAAATGTCAAGAATGGTTCCCCTGGATATTGTTTGAGGTTGGAGGTATCGATTATGGTGACTGGATGTTGAATGTTATAGGAGTATTATTGATAGAACAATTTGATCAACTCCTCAAAAGTTTTGATAGTAGAAGGCAATCTAGAGAACCAATGAATGGCTACTCCCCCTAGAGATCGAGGGAAGAGATGCATCAGATAGGTTGGTTCGTGCATGAAATCCATAGATTGTGTACATAATTCTCTAACATGATCTTGGGGATCCGAGTGTCCATCATACTTATCATACTTAGGCATCTCCACTCTTTTCAGAAATGGTGGCATGTACAAGTCTTTGTCAAATGGAAAAGGACATAGGGCTTCCATGGAGAACTCCTTGGATTCCTTTTCTTTCTCAAGGTTATTAAGCTTGACTTGCATGGCATGCATCTGTTTCATCATAGCTATGAGTGAAGTTTCTTCCTCATGTGTAATGATATCTTCAACATTAAAGTTGGGAGGAAGTTTAGCTCCTTGATGAGCCAATTGCAAAAAGTATTTCTCTCTGTCTTCTTTCAAGAAATGCTTCATCATGCATTTGAAGTTATCATCATTTTGATATTGAGCAATTTCTTCAGGTGTGGGTTCCTGATCTACACCATGTTGAGAGTGAGCTCTTTGAGATCCCAAGTTTGTCCCTGCTTGAGACATGGTAGGAGTTCTACTTGGGATAGATTGATGTGGAGTTTGTTGGGTACCTCCGTGAGTTGATGAAGGAGGAATGTAACCAACTTTTAATCAAAGGTTGCCAATATCGTCGTCTTCGCAAAGACCAAAATTGAAGAGTTGCCCAAAAGTTGGACCTATGTGAGTCAAAGGTAAAGTATGAGATATTTCCTCAGATTTCTTGTGAGAGGAAGCTCTAGTTTCCAACATTAACCTTGGGTGAATTGAAAGAATATGATGAAGACAACTAAAGAAGGAATTGAATCAAGATGATCAGATGATGCAACCTTGTCAAGGTTTGATTGATTAAAGCATAGATTTGACTTAGATGAGGGATACTATGGCCTGGATGTATGGGTAGATTCCCAAAAGATAGCGGACACGAGTTCACAACACGTAGTCATTTTGATGATTGATTGAAGATTGATAGTTATGACAAGGTTTTGACGCAAGATGATAAAGACTCAAATTGATTAAACATAAGGCTAAATCAGATTCAAAAGGCCACTTTAGGAAAATGATTGGATTCTCAGTATTTGTTGTTATATTCTTGACATAGTGATTTGTTTGATAGATTCTGGAAATAGGCTAAAACAACTGGGTCTCTGATAGTTCTGACAACTTTTTGACAACTTTTTGAAATTTCTCAAATGACTCTCTGCAGGCTCGTACGACAATGGGTATAGCATGAAATGAAAATTGAAAAACTTGTACGACTATTGCAAAACTTGCATGATAGTTGATAGCAGGAATTTGGACCTTTTGAAATTGGCTGGCAACAAAACTTGTACGACAAACTACTTGATACCATATGACAATTTGGGGGTTTTGAAATGACAATAGCCAAAAGTCGTATGACTTTCTGACTTTACAAAATGACTGTTGACTCCAAAAAGGTGTTTTACTTCAATTTTTGCAAATTTTGGGTTTTCAGTTTCAGATTGTTTGCAAATTTCAATGTCCAGATTTGAGGATTGTAATAGATTTGTTCATTTTCAGTAACCAGATAGATAAGCAAGCATGCAAAACAACAAGCAAGTGATTTCAAGCATGTCTGAAAATAATGAACAAGGGCAAAAGCAACCTTGCACATGAAAATCAAGTGACTTATTTGTGCTAATCCTTATAAGTGCTAATTGTGTATGTTCCAAAAAGTTTTGCATTAACACACATATTCCTAGAAAATGAAAATTTGGCCTCACTAGGGTTTTTAGTAATGGTTTGACTCTGCAACTTTTATGATCCAAGAGGGTGAACTCCAATCTAGGTGCACCGGGGTTTTGACACAGTCTAAGAACTTAATCTTTAGGATCTACTAGGGAGATATGACAGCCCAACAAGAGACCACACCTGTGGAGATTTCTTCCAATAGGACATTTATATAGCGGTTGTCACTACCACGGTGAAAATGGCTATTACCACTTGAGGTTCCGTCAACGTGGTTGACCCAATTAAGGGAATGTCCATTATGGTTAACCCTCTCTAAAGGTGAGTCACAAGATATACCACATGGAGACTAGTTCCAGATTCAAGGATTTGGGTTTCTGGTACTATCCAAAAAGGAAGTAGAGCATAATCCCCTAGCCTTTTCACTTTTAACCCAAACAAAGCAGACAGATTAATCCGACACGCTAAGACCAAGATTATCTCACAAAGATCTATGACATCAACCCCTTATGATCTATCAACCTCTCTAGAGAGAGAATGCCTTGATCAAAATTTGAAGACACACGGATCTAGTGGAACGTGAGACTCCCTCAGTATCCTCCCTACCTACAAGGGTTCCTTCATTGAGAAGAGTTTCACTGGAAACTCACTCTCTCAAGAGCCACAAATAGTATTCATAGGGCCTATTTACTATGTGTAACAAAGATGCTAAAAGCAAATCTATGTTCATTTTTAGAGCCCAAATGAAATGTGTGATATGGAAAAGAAAGTCACTCAAGCTAGACATGCAAGATGTTTGTTTTAATCCAAATCAAAATGTTATTAGTTGAGAAGGTTACCTAAATTCCTCGCAACACACTTAGTATATTCTTACCTATTTTTAGCAATTCTTGCACTTTTTCAAATAAAAAACCAGTGAAAATCAATAAAAAATAGAGAATTTCAATTGTTAGGGTTAGCTGTTAGTCGAAATCTAAAAACCAAATTTGACAAACTGCTTGAAAAAGTGAAATGACAATTGAACCCTAGCATGGAAACTCGTATAATAGTGGGTTACCTTCCAGACAACAATCCAGAAACTCGTACGACACTGGGTACCCAATCAAACAACAATTTGACTTCCAAACGACAGTGGGTTTCTGTTTGTACGACCCTCGATCAAATCAACTGTCATACGATAGTGGGTATTTCCTGGTATGAGTTTTTGACAAAACTCATACGAAAATTGTACGGACAGAGAATAAAAATCATAGCTTGGAATAGAAAAAGACAAGAAATGATAGAAATTGATAAAATTTGAAGGGAAACCTGTTTCAGGGCCCCACAGTGGGCGCCAAAAATGTGTGTGTGAATTTTGTACCTGATCTGTAGACACAACACTTCAGTAAAACATTAGAGGTTAGCTAAAATTGAAATAGTGCAATAAATGAAAACTAAACTAACCAGGCGATTTACTACCTTCTAGTAGATGCGAGTATGTATTCTCAAATTATACCAAGATCAGTGACCTTGACGACACCTAAATGAAGGATTTGAATGCAAAATCTAGATATGGAATGAATGTAATTAATCTATTTTTTTAGTTTTTCTATGCAATAATATGATGAAATCTGGATATGAATCTATGCTAATAATGATATGGAAAAATGATATGCAAACTAAGCTAAGAAATGATATGAAAACTATGCAATAACAAATGAAAATCTCACAACAACTCGAATTCTCAAGATTGATTCTTCAGTCTTCAATTCGACAGCGTGAGTGTGCAATTCGTGGATCCTGTGGATTCTGTGGATGATTTGTGAAGAGCTGAGCCTTGATTTTATAGAAATCCAGGGCTTTGGAGGTGCATGAAAGAAAGCCATAAATCACTCAAATAACTCAGGTTGATTTTTGAGTTATTTTTAAATAAAGGATATGTAACTCACAAAAACATGCAAAAACAGAGATTAACTCAAAATAGAGTTTAGATTTAATTGATAATTGATAGTTATCTGCTTTTATGATTGTGCATGTTTTATTTATGAATTAATTTAATAATAAAGTGATTTATTTCCAACTTAACTGATTTTGAAAAATAAAACAATTGATTTATGGGTTAATCAATTATTTTTCAAACTTTTATTCAAAAACAATATTATTAAAAATTGACAACTTGCTTTAATTAATTAAATAAGAATTTAATCAATTATTCATAGGATTTTAGATTTATTGTCAAAATTAAATAATACAATTTAGGAATAAATAGAATTAACTTAAATTAAACAATTAAGTGACAGTATTAAATCTAATTAATTAAATATTGAGAATATTCAATTAATCAAACTTTAGGATAAATAGGATTTATCGCCAAATAATCATTAAATTAAAGATAATTATGATAAAATAGGAATATTACTAGGAACATTCCCCGATGCAGAATTTATGATAATCAATTAGGATTCGATGATGTTCAGATGTGCCTTAGGTTAGGACTTGGATGTCGATTTCATTCGATGTGTAGATATAAGAGGTTAATGAACCTATAGCCCATTTTCAGGGTATTACAAAGCCAACCAAGGGGGCCCACGGACGTGGAGTAGATTAGAATAGAGTAGAATTACTTTCTATATTTTCTGTGCTTTCAAGTAAAAGTTACCTTTTTACTCCTGCAGCATTATTATTGTGAATGTTCCTGCAGCACTTGCAAAGATAGATATGGTGAACACTTCGAGTTGCTAAAATAGGCTTAGGTTAAGTTTAGAAGCTTTCAGCAGTAATTTCATTAAGTAGTTAAGTGTGCTTACTTTCCTGTAGTGATAGCGTAGGTTTCTTTCATGCACTTTATCTTCCTGCAACATAGGTAGTATGACTCTTAAAGGGACTTAGTGAACAAACTATGTTGTCCCGTTTCAAGTATACATCCCTGGGTTGAAAATCTAAATGCATTTCATGATGGGAAAAGTAATTCTTAGTATGAATACATTATTCCTAAGAGATTTATTGGCATGATTATCATTACCTATTGTGAGACTGTTCATGGTCTACCAAAGCTTTCACATAAACATAAACACAAAACAATTGTTTACTATCCTAACTGGATAGTCACTGTCCTCACTCAAAAATACATCCTACAAACCATCATCTTAGATCTACTAGCCTCCACCTTCAACATGGAACATAAGGACACCCTTTGCAACACCCCTACATAAACAAACACACCCTCCAAAGGGATTATATATTTGATAAGATGAGGAGAAGAAGAGGAATCACATGGATTAAAAAAATCAAATTTAAATGTGGTTGGTAAAGGTAAGGTTAATCTCTAGGATTAGGTGATGGTAAGGAAAGATGAGAAGTCGAGATCAAATCTAAATTCAACTACTTAGGAGAAGAATTAATTTTTTAGCAATCTCACTAGTAGTGACACTGCAATTTCATTGAAATGAAAACTAAAACTACTCTACTGATGCACCAAAATATTGTTCGGATTCAAGGTTCCATTTTGACAAAAATATTTCAATAACTCAAAAAAATTTCACACAAGACATACATTCTATACATCAATACATGAATATTTTGTAATCTGAATAATGAATTCTCATAGTCCTAAACAAGAAAATAGATAGCTCTCACAACTAAGGCATAATGGTACTCACTTCATAGTTTACAACTAGAATAAATATTTTATTTGTCTATTTTCAAGTGTTAGAATGAAGCTAATATCTAAGGATCTCATAAATAAACTCATAGATATAATATCAATCATAATATTTACACACAAGATAACAAAATTTGAAAAGGTTAAATATAAACCTATTGATTAAAAGGTTTTGTAGCATCGATACATGTTTGAAGTTCTCTCTAAATTGAAAAAAGAATTCATATTCAGTCACAAAGTGACTACTTATTGAGTTACAAAATAACATTTACTATTTTAGTCACAAATTGACTATTTATTTAACTTTACAACCCAATATTTCTGCTAAAAGCTCTTGAGACAGCTATGATACTTAGCATAAAGAAAGAAAGAATTGTTTGTGAACTGATCCTATATCCTCTTTTCCCTATCCAATAATGGAGAAAAGTAGGACCGAGATAAGGTTATTAAATGACCTAGGCTTGTTTGACTAGGGATTTAGTCTCTACTTGGCGTTGGAAAAAGTCCTTTGATTTGATTACTTGAAACGGTTATAGTTGGTGTTGCACAAGACAAAATTAACTTTTTGACCTTTTTCAAGTTGGTAAATCCACTCCTAGATACCCGCCAGTGATTGGATCTACTCATAACTATCTTATTATTATTATCCAACACATCAAACTGTCTTAGATACTTGCTTGACTATTCTATCTCATAACCTCTCTTGCAAGAAGATAAGACATGTAATTTTGAAAAATTGGAAGAATTTAAACTCCTTTGTTGGGTGAAGGATACCTCCCACTATTGAGAAATAACAGTTTATCCTTGTTAAGACTACTCTCATTTATTATTCACATCTTTTCTTTACTCAATCAATGTCTCACTGTAATAATCTTAGAATGTTCAGTACAAACTATAGCTTTATTCACCAAGGTATTTGTACCTAAGATTATTCAGGATTGTTATACATATTTGCTTTATTGTAGCAGGCTTAGAGCACCATAACATGTCCTCCGTAGTGTTTTTTTTTTCTCTCATACTCTTTATCGCACAACAATGTTAAGGCCTTTTAGACTTAATGACCATGAACTAGTCTTTCATGCTCTTTCTATTCTTGTCATGTATTGTCCTATAATATTGTTCTTTGCTATTATCTTTGCCTTTCACCCTTTCTCTATCGGTAATCCTTGATTTCTACATTGTAACCACAAGGCACGCGGTCTTCCAATTATTTGTATGGGTTTAATATTTCATTCAACACCACGTCTTTTTTTATATTTTTGTCCTTAAACCCTAATTGGTTTCTTTTCATTGTTATCATTGTGCTCTACCTCTATATCTTTTATGGAAATTTCTCTACAATCTTATACCTAAATCACCATATACATTCCCATTAGAACCACTATCTCCATCATATTCTATTTGTCATATGTTACTCTGTAATGACAAGGATAGTTATTGTATCATCTTAAAATGGAAGCACTTCCATGATAAGAGTGTTTAGCCCTCCAAGTAAGTAGTCTGGGGTCATGTTAAGTGCCTTGATAGTGTCTTTGCATGTATCTAGTTTTCTCCTCCCATTCTACTTTTCTCTGCACCTAATTTCACTTTATTTCTGCATTTTTGGACACTCTAGATTTAGGCTTAGGTTAAGTTTAGAAGCTTTCAGCAGTAATTTCATTAAGTAGTTAAGTGTGCTTACTTTCCTGTAGTGATAGCGTAGGTTTCTTTCATGCACTTTATCTTCCTGCAACATAGGTAGTATGACTCTTAAAGGGACTTAGTGAACAAACTATGTTGTCCCGTTTCAAGTATACATCCCTGGGTTGAAAATCTAAATGCATTTCATGATGGGAAAAGTAATTCTTAGTATGAATACATTATTCCTAAGAGATTTATTGGCATGATTATCATTACCTATTGTGAGACTGTTCATGGTCTACCAAAGCTTTCACATAAACATAAACACAAAACAATTGTTTACTATCCTAACTGGATAGTCACTGTCCTCACTCAAAAATACATCCTACAAACCATCATCTTAGATCTACTAGCCTCCACCTTCAACATGGAACATAAGGACACCCTTTGCAACACCCCTACATAAACAAACACACCCTCCAAAGGGATTATATATTTGATAAGATGAGGAGAAGAAGAGGAATCACATGGATTAAAAAAATCAAATTTAAATGTGGTTGGTAAAGGTAAGGTTAATCTCTAGGATTAGGTGATGGTAAGGAAAGATGAGAAGTCGAGATCAAATCTAAATTCAACTACTTAGGAGAAGAATTAATTTTTTAGCAATCTCACTAGTAGTGACACTGCAATTTCATTGAAATGAAAACTAAAACTACTCTACTGATGCACCAAAATATTGTTCGGATTCAAGGTTCCATTTTGACAAAAATATTTCAATAACTCAAAAAAATTTCACACAAGACATACATTCTATACATCAATACATGAATATTTTGTAATCTGAATAATGAATTCTCATAGTCCTAAACAAGAAAATAGATAGCTCTCACAACTAAGGCATAATGGTACTCACTTCATAGTTTACAACTAGAATAAATATTTTATTTGTCTATTTTCAAGTGTTAGAATGAAGCTAATATCTAAGGATCTCATAAATAAACTCATAGATATAATATCAATCATAATATTTACACACAAGATAACAAAATTTGAAAAGGTTAAATATAAACCTATTGATTAAAAGGTTTTGTAGCATCGATACATGTTTGAAGTTCTCTCTAAATTGAAAAAAGAATTCATATTCAGTCACAAAGTGACTACTTATTGAGTTACAAAATAACATTTACTATTTTAGTCACAAATTGACTATTTATTTAACTTTACAACCCAATATTTCTGCTAAAAGCTCTTGAGACAGCTATGATACTTAGCATAAAGAAAGAAAGAATTGTTTGTGAACTGATCCTATATCCTCTTTTCCCTATCCAATAATGGAGAAAAGTAGGACCGAGATAAGGTTATTAAATGACCTAGGCTTGTTTGACTAGGGATTTAGTCTCTACTTGGCGTTGGAAAAAGTCCTTTGATTTGATTACTTGAAACGGTTATAGTTGGTGTTGCACAAGACAAAATTAACTTTTTGACCTTTTTCAAGTTGGTAAATCCACTCCTAGATACCCGCCAGTGATTGGATCTACTCATAACTATCTTATTATTATTATCCAACACATCAAACTGTCTTAGATACTTGCTTGACTATTCTATCTCATAACCTCTCTTGCAAGAAGATAAGACATGTAATTTTGAAAAATTGGAAGAATTTAAACTCCTTTGTTGGGTGAAGGATACCTCCCACTATTGAGAAATAACAGTTTATCCTTGTTAAGACTACTCTCATTTATTATTCACATCTTTTCTTTACTCAATCAATGTCTCACTGTAATAATCTTAGAATGTTCAGTACAAACTATAGCTTTATTCACCAAGGTATTTGTACCTAAGATTATTCAGGATTGTTATACATATTTGCTTTATTGTAGCAGGCTTAGAGCACCATAACATGTCCTCCGTAGTGTTTTTTTTTTCTCTCATACTCTTTATCGCACAACAATGTTAAGGCCTTTTAGACTTAATGACCATGAACTAGTCTTTCATGCTCTTTCTATTCTTGTCATGTATTGTCCTATAATATTGTTCTTTGCTATTATCTTTGCCTTTCACCCTTTCTCTATCGGTAATCCTTGATTTCTACATTGTAACCACAAGGCACGCGGTCTTCCAATTATTTGTATGGGTTTAATATTTCATTCAACACCACGTCTTTTTTTATATTTTTGTCCTTAAACCCTAATTGGTTTCTTTTCATTGTTATCATTGTGCTCTACCTCTATATCTTTTATGGAAATTTCTCTACAATCTTATACCTAAATCACCATATACATTCCCATTAGAACCACTATCTCCATCATATTCTATTTGTCATATGTTACTCTGTAATGACAAGGATAGTTATTGTATCATCTTAAAATGGAAGCACTTCCATGATAAGAGTGTTTAGCCCTCCAAGTAAGTAGTCTGGGGTCATGTTAAGTGCCTTGATAGTGTCTTTGCATGTATCTAGTTTTCTCCTCCCATTCTACTTTTCTCTGCACCTAATTTCACTTTATTTCTGCATTTTTGGACACTCTAGATTTAGGCTTAGGTTAAGTTTAGAAGCTTTCAGCAGTAATTTCATTAAGTAGTTAAGTGTGCTTACTTTCCTGTAGTGATAGCGTAGGTTTCTTTCATGCACTTTATCTTCCTGCAACATAGGTAGTATGACTCTTAAAGGGACTTAGTGAACAAACTATGTTGTCCCGTTTCAAGTATACATCCCTGGGTTGAAAATCTAAATGCATTTCATGATGGGAAAAGTAATTCTTAGTATGAATACATTATTCCTAAGAGATTTATTGGCATGATTATCATTACCTATTGTGAGACTGTTCATGGTCTACCAAAGCTTTCACATAAACATAAACACAAAACAATTGTTTACTATCCTAACTGGATAGTCACTGTCCTCACTCAAAAATACATCCTACAAACCATCATCTTAGATCTACTAGCCTCCACCTTCAACATGGAACATAAGGACACCCTTTGCAACACCCCTACATAAACAAACACACCCTCCAAAGGGATTATATATTTGATAAGATGAGGAGAAGAAGAGGAATCACATGGATTAAAAAAATCAAATTTAAATGTGGTTGGTAAAGGTAAGGTTAATCTCTAGGATTAGGTGATGGTAAGGAAAGATGAGAAGTCGAGATCAAATCTAAATTCAACTACTTAGGAGAAGAATTAATTTTTTAGCAATCTCACTAGTAGTGACACTGCAATTTCATTGAAATGAAAACTAAAACTACTCTACTGATGCACCAAAATATTGTTCGGATTCAAGGTTCCATTTTGACAAAAATATTTCAATAACTCAAAAAAATTTCACACAAGACATACATTCTATACATCAATACATGAATATTTTGTAATCTGAATAATGAATTCTCATAGTCCTAAACAAGAAAATAGATAGCTCTCACAACTAAGGCATAATGGTACTCACTTCATAGTTTACAACTAGAATAAATATTTTATTTGTCTATTTTCAAGTGTTAGAATGAAGCTAATATCTAAGGATCTCATAAATAAACTCATAGATATAATATCAATCATAATATTTACACACAAGATAACAAAATTTGAAAAGGTTAAATATAAACCTATTGATTAAAAGGTTTTGTAGCATCGATACATGTTTGAAGTTCTCTCTAAATTGAAAAAAGAATTCATATTCAGTCACAAAGTGACTACTTATTGAGTTACAAAATAACATTTACTATTTTAGTCACAAATTGACTATTTATTTAACTTTACAACCCAATATTTCTGCTAAAAGCTCTTGAGACAGCTATGATACTTAGCATAAAGAAAGAAAGAATTGTTTGTGAACTGATCCTATATCCTCTTTTCCCTATCCAATAATGGAGAAAAGTAGGACCGAGATAAGGTTATTAAATGACCTAGGCTTGTTTGACTAGGGATTTAGTCTCTACTTGGCGTTGGAAAAAGTCCTTTGATTTGATTACTTGAAACGGTTATAGTTGGTGTTGCACAAGACAAAATTAACTTTTTGACCTTTTTCAAGTTGGTAAATCCACTCCTAGATACCCGCCAGTGATTGGATCTACTCATAACTATCTTATTATTATTATCCAACACATCAAACTGTCTTAGATACTTGCTTGACTATTCTATCTCATAACCTCTCTTGCAAGAAGATAAGACATGTAATTTTGAAAAATTGGAAGAATTTAAACTCCTTTGTTGGGTGAAGGATACCTCCCACTATTGAGAAATAACAGTTTATCCTTGTTAAGACTACTCTCATTTATTATTCACATCTTTTCTTTACTCAATCAATGTCTCACTGTAATAATCTTAGAATGTTCAGTACAAACTATAGCTTTATTCACCAAGGTATTTGTACCTAAGATTATTCAGGATTGTTATACATATTTGCTTTATTGTAGCAGGCTTAGAGCACCATAACATGTCCTCCGTAGTGTTTTTTTTTTCTCTCATACTCTTTATCGCACAACAATGTTAAGGCCTTTTAGACTTAATGACCATGAACTAGTCTTTCATGCTCTTTCTATTCTTGTCATGTATTGTCCTATAATATTGTTCTTTGCTATTATCTTTGCCTTTCACCCTTTCTCTATCGGTAATCCTTGATTTCTACATTGTAACCACAAGGCACGCGGTCTTCCAATTATTTGTATGGGTTTAATATTTCATTCAACACCACGTCTTTTTTTATATTTTTGTCCTTAAACCCTAATTGGTTTCTTTTCATTGTTATCATTGTGCTCTACCTCTATATCTTTTATGGAAATTTCTCTACAATCTTATACCTAAATCACCATATACATTCCCATTAGAACCACTATCTCCATCATATTCTATTTGTCATATGTTACTCTGTAATGACAAGGATAGTTATTGTATCATCTTAAAATGGAAGCACTTCCATGATAAGAGTGTTTAGCCCTCCAAGTAAGTAGTCTGGGGTCATGTTAAGTGCCTTGATAGTGTCTTTGCATGTATCTAGTTTTCTCCTCCCATTCTACTTTTCTCTGCACCTAATTTCACTTTATTTCTGCATTTTTGGACACTCTAGATTGAGGTCCTGAGGTCTTTGACCCTAAGGTCAAATTCAACCTTGAGGGTCAAAGTTGACCTTGACCTTGACCTAGGTCAAGGATGACCTTGACCTTGACCTATGGTGGGCTCTACCTTGTCCTTGACCTAGATTTCAAATTTCAAGATTTTCTGATTTTTGGGTATCGAGTTTCAGAAAGATTCTTTTTCCTACCTCCAAGTCGGCCATTTTGGGTTTCAGAATGGTAAATCCTTAAATTGTATTTAATATGGGTCCATTTATAGGGGTTAAGGTTAATTGGGATTTAATTCCCCAATGTTGGCCTTCTCTAGAGGTTTGTGCCCTAGTTCACTATAAAAAGAGGTCTTCCTCTCTCATTTCAATCCATCTCTCAATCAAGTTTTCATCTCATCTCAAGCAATTTTATGAGCAAGCTCTCAAGTGAAAGCAAGTGAATTCAAGCATTCAAGTGTTTAAGCATCCATTCATCAAGGAGATCCATTGTTAGCCATTGAAGGATTCAATCTCTTTGGAGCCCCCTTGAAGATCCATCCTTCTACATTCATCCAAGCCTCCTCATATGCAAAGATCCATTCAAGATTGGTGTTGAAGATCAAATGCCATTGATTTGAGACATCCTAGATTCATTCTACATCTATTGGAGCATCCCTACTTGTGGATTTGAGGATTCAAATCCTCTACAAGGACTTCAACATAAGCAAGGTGAATTGTTTCATTTACTTTGTTTATGCACTTTATAATTTCAATTCAATTTCAAGGTTAATTCCTAAATTGGGGTTTGACCAACGCAAAGCCCCCATACAAACAACAAAAACCCTCTTTTTCTTGTAGGTACAGGTGTGGAATTGCAGATCTAAGATTGGATTTGGATACCCTTTTCGACAAACTTCTGAGATCTATGAACAAAGTCAAAGTCAACCTTCAGAATATTAATGTAGCCTTTGACCTTTTATTAGGGTCAAAGACTACCTGCTGTTAGAAAGAAAAAAAAATTCTGGGTTTTCTTCATCTTGACATTTCCAGTTTGAAATAGGTTGCAGAATTGCCTGAAACTACACACAGACATCAGAAATCAACATTTTCTAGATTTGCCCTATTTTGAGGTTAGTACTTGCCTTTCAATTATTTCAGATTTCAAGCACATTTTCCTTTATAGGGAAATATAAGGTTTTCTTCCTCTTTCATATTCTCCATAGATTGATCCAATTGTGCATTAAACTTTGGGTTGATCAGTTTGGATCTTTTCGTTGGGAATTTGGATTTAGAAGTAGATCTCATATTTTCGCCATACATTTTAGGGTGGATACTATTTCACCTCTATTCATTTTGGTGAACTTGACACACTTACCCCTTTCTTTTGTGGAATTAGATGTCCTATTGTGTTAGATTTCCCTTTGTATTATCTTGTGTGTTCACCTCTATTCATTTTGGTGAACCCGACATACCTACTCTCCTTTCTTTTGTTGAATTGGATGTCCTATTGTGTTTTGTGGCATTAGATTTCCTTTTATCTTGTTAGTATTAGATTTCTCTTTTATGTTAAATCTTGTATGCTAATTAGATTTCAAAAATACAAAAATATTCATGCTTTATATGTTCTTAGTTTATTTCATTTGCATTGCATTGGTTTATGAGCTTTACTACTACTAGTCCTACTTATAACATTCTGATTAGAAGAAGTCGTAGACTCATGGGTGCCTTTTATCTTGAATCTTCCTCTCCTTTCCTTAGGATCCTGGATGGTAATTTGATTTTTCATGATTTCAATCCTATTATGGAGCAAAACTCTTCTCACTCATCTCATGATGAGGATGACACTTTAAGAGTTCCTCCTGAACAAGTCCAAAAAATTTCAACTAAACTTGATAAAATGGGTAATTAGCTTATTCAAGAGAACCATAATCAAGATTCTATTCAAGCTATAGAGGCTCTTAAGAAAGTTCTTCATGATAGTGATCAAGGTGTTAACCTCTTGCATGGTATTACTCACCTCGTGCATTCAAATGTTAAACCTCTAGCTCAAGAAGCTCAAGATTTAGGGTTGATTCCTCCTATCACTAGTGTAGAACCCTCTTCTAATTCTTTACCTATTATTCCTAATTATACTCCTTCTTTGGTGACTGTGACGGTTCCCTCTATTCCTATGAGTGTTCCTCCTATGTCCCTTCTTACATCACAACCTTCATATCATAATGATCCTTTTACTTATTCTAATCTACTTCCAACTGTAGTTCCTAGTGTTCCTCCAGTTGTGTCTTCTATTCCTACAGCTTCTTACACTATACCTAGTGTTTCTAATGTTGCTACTCCTCCTGTTTCATCTAATGATTCAACAATCATCAGTTTAGCTCA
Source organism: Chamaecyparis obtusa (assembly GCA_027943335.1). Classification (NCBI taxonomy): domain Eukaryota; kingdom Viridiplantae; phylum Streptophyta; class Pinopsida; order Cupressales; family Cupressaceae; genus Chamaecyparis; species Chamaecyparis obtusa. The sequence continues at coordinate 680,617 of BSBK01005717.1, forward strand.
AACTATATCATCCTTACAACAACAACTTGCTTCCTTAACTCAAAACAAGTTTAGTGTTCCTACATGTGACATGGAAAGTCCTTTGTCCCGAGACATCATTCGTACTCCTGTTCCTCAGCAAGTCGATATGCCTCATCTCAAGAATTATAATGGAAAAGGAGACCCTATTCATCATGTTAAAACATTCCAAATACTTTGTAGTGATTATGCTCATGACCGTAGGATTTTACCCAAACTATTTTCTCGAACCTTCCATGACAAGGCCTTACAATGGTATTGTTCCTTGCCGTCTTATTCTATTGATTCCTTTCCACAATTGGCCAATGCCTTTATTCAACAATTTCAAAACAACATTGGCCTGCAAGTGTCTTTGACTGATTTAATGCATTGTAAACAAAGTGCTAAGGAAAAATTAATTGAATTTATTGGTAGATTTAAGCATTTGTATGCTCAGATTTCCTATCCTGTTCCTGATATTAATATTCAATGTATGTTTATTTCAAATTTACAAAAGGATATTAGAGATAAGATTATGCTTATTGAATTTACCTCTTTTCAACAACTTTGTGTAGCGCTTCATCATTATCAATTACAAGTGAGTCAATTTGAGAACAACACTCCAATGGCTCCTATTCTAGTTGATAAGAGTGATGCTACTCCTAATCCAAACAAATTAAAAAAATTCAACAACTATGTCAAAACAAACAAACAAGTGAATGCAGTTGCTGATCAAGTTGATGTTACATCTCACAATGCCACTTCTACATCCACTACTTTTTGATTAAATCATATGTTTACTCCTCTCTCTGAATCTTTACATCCTATTATGAATAGGTTGTTAATGGATAATATGATTACTTTACCTCCTATTTGACCTCTATTACTTGCTACTATTACATCTAAATATTTTGATCCTAAAGCTTTTTGTCAATATCATTGTCAGAATGGTCATGATACTGAAAAGTGTTATTATTTAAAACATAAGGTTCAAGACTTAATTGATTCTAATGCCTTATCTATTGATAATCTTGATGGTAGAGGGAACAAATTTGTCTCTCCTCCTAATCAAAACCTTCAAGTCTATACGAATCCTTTACCTACGCATGATACTAATACCATTGCTCAACCATTTTCTATAGAAATTATGTATGATTCAAAGATGGATGATCTCAATCATGTTGTTAATCAAGTGGAGCATGTTGTTCAATCTGTATCTCCACCTCAACCTCAACCTCAACCTCAGATTCAACTTCAATTTCAATCTCAACCTCAACCAAAACCTAAGCCTAAATTGAAAACTCAACCTAAACCTTGACAACAACCTAAGAATAAAAGACCTCGGGAACTTTTGATTACCTTTCATTACTCTAAGACTATTAAAGCTCCTGATGGTCCCCTTTACATTTATGCTAGGATTTCTCAGAAACCTACTCGTGGTTGTCTTGTTGATCCTACATCCTTAGTCAATGTTATTACTGAAGAAAATATTTTTATGAAAATCTTACAACACGATTCTTATGATACATTAGATGTGTGGATTCAGACTTGTAATGATTTTCTTTATCCATCATTTGGTTCTATTACTTTACCGGTTGAACTTTATGGAAAAATTGTGAACACTACCTTTGTTGTGGTTCCTACTTCTGATCAGTTTCAAGTTAAGCTAGGTTTGCCTTGGTTGGATTCCATACATGCTATTGTTTCACCTATCCATAATTGTCTTAAATTTTTTCATGATGAAGAAGTGAAGATGGTTAATCATAGTTTATATCAACCATCTAGGCCTAGAGATTTTGTTGCTCTTGATTTCTTTTGGCCTTCATTACCTAATTCATGTCCTCCTCAACCTAATAGTCTTTTCCATTCATATCAAGATTATAAAAATTGTAAGATTCTTGAATTAAGCATACCTCCTATGGATCTTAATCATGGTCTTTTGCCTACACCTTCTATACCTCCTTTAACTATGGCTTCTAGTTCTATTAATCAATTTCCTCCTATTGCTAATAATCTTATTGATCTTCCTAAAGAACTTGTGATTGTTCCTCCTAGTTCTCAACCTATTTTAAATAAATCAAAATGTAATCGATCTGCTAATGAATGTCATAAAAAATTTTGTGCTCATGCTAAAGCTCATAATTCTGTTCTTCAAAGATCTCTACCTTCTTCGGATAAATCTATGCATGATGTGTTAGAAGAAGTTGTTACTAATAATGATGTTAAGATGCATGATTATGATAATTCTATTCATATCTTAGATCCTATTTTGATTAATTTGGATGAAGAAGATACTCTTGATGATATTGATGATGTTAATGATGAATATGAGACTATTGACATTGACATTGATTTACCTAATATGCTTTCATCACAATTAACACTTACACCTAGTGTTGAACATTGTGATTCTCAAGAGGATCCTTGTTTGGAACTAGCTATCATTCTTACTGTGTTGGATATAGTCCCTCTTGTGAGTTACCCACCTTCCCTATATGATATACAATGAGATGGGGAGAGTAGGTGGCATGCTTGATTGGCTTGTCCTTTGTGGTAGCTTTGCTGTGTGTTTTCCTATTGTATTGTGCTTCTCCTATAATGTGTTTTCTAAATGTTGTTAGATTCTTTTATACGATCCTTGGTACTCTGTTGGTGCAAGGTGATAAAGGAATCAAAACTATTATTCAATTCCTCTATATGTATCTCTATTCTTCTATGCATTGTTTCATGTTATGTTGTAAATGTGCTATTGTTCGTAAATGTTTCCTTGTGTAATCTGCTTGGATTCGAGATGTGGTAGCACTGATTCTTTTTGGTCTCCATGTCATGGTCCAAAAAGATTCTCCTTTGTATATCTTATGTAATCTTTCCTCCTTTGTGATTATAGTTCTACTTTCTTTGGGAATGATGTCAATTCATTTGTAATAATATCATATATATATATATATATATATAATCTTATGATCATACTGACCCCACGGTAGGTAGATCCCTTCTATGTTCTCTGTATGTTTCTGTGATATTTCCCTTGATTTTTCTTCATCTGGGGGCATCTCGATGTGGAAATGTAATCAGTGGAGTTGTTTATGTTTCCGTTAAAGCCATTGCTCCTGTTAAAGTGTTAGCAATGACTTTAATGTGGGGGCATACGCTCTGCTCACCTGTTTCACACACACACTTTTCGATATGCACATTATTTTTCAAGTTACCTTTTTCTCCCTTTTTGGATTAGTGACTAATCCTTAAAGCATGGATTTATATTTTAGGATCTCTTGATCCCTCCAGTTTCATATATACATATATTTTTGGATCCCTTAAGGTTGAAGGTGTCCTTAAGAATAGATCTCTTTTGTTTTTGGTTTCATTCTTATGGAATAGAATATTCCTAAGGGTGAATCCTTGATGGGTTGACTAGTGAGTAGCCACATTCACTAGGTGGTTCAATTCCATCTTTCCAGATGCGTCATTTCTTGGTGTGGTTCATAATGGGACATAAGTTCTCATTGGGTGAGATAATCACACCCTTTTCTTTTCTCTCTAGAGATGTCTCTCTTACTATGATCTTGGAGTTGACAAAGACTTTATTCCTTGGGGGCTTGAGGTTTCTCTTTGTCCCTTTGATTACGATAAGATTATCTTTTCATTTTGATCTCCTTTACCAAGAGTTTGCATCGAGTCCATACTCTTGCTAAAGTGGGGGCTTAATGTATCATCTTAAAATGGAAGCACTTCCATGATAAGAGCATTTATCCCTCCAAGTAAGTAGTCTAGGGTCATGTTAAGTGCCTTGATCAGGTCTTTTCATGTATTTGGTTTTCTCCCCCATTCTACTTCTCTTTGCACCTAATTTCACCTTATTTTTGCATTTTTGGACACTCTGGATTGAGGTCCTGGTCTTTGACCTCACGGTCAAAGACAACCTTGATGGTCAAAGTTGACCTTGACCCTGACCTAGGTCAAGGATGACCTCAACCTTGACCTAGGGCTGGGTCTACCTCGTCCTTGACCCAGATTTCAAATTTCAAGATTTTCTGATTTTTGGGTATCGGGTTTTAGAAAGATTCTTTTTTCCACCTCTGGGTCAGCCATTTCAGGTTTCAGAATGGTAAATCCTTAAATTGTATTTAATATGGGTCCATTTCTAGGGGTTAAGGTTAATTGGGATTTAATTCCCCAATGTTGGCCTTCTCTAGAGGTTTGTGCCCTAGTTCACTATAAAAAGAGGTCTTCCTCTCTCATTTCAATCCATCTCTCAATCAAGTTTTCATCTCATCTCAAGAAATTTCATGAGAAAGCTCTCAAGTGAAAGAAAGTGAATTCAAGCATTAAAGTGTTCAAGCATCCATTCATCAAGGAGATCCATTGTTAGCCATTGAAGGATTCAATCTCTTTGGAGCCCCCTTGAAGATCCATCCTTCTACATTCATCCAAGCCTCCTCATATGCAAAGATACATTCAAGATTGGTGTTGTAGATCAAATGCCATTGATTTGAGACATCCTACATTCATTCTACATCTATTGGAGCATCCCTACTTGTGGATTTGAGGATTCAAATCCTCTACAAGGACTTCAACATAAGCAAGGTGAATTGTTTCATTTACTTTGTTTATGCACATTACAATTTCAATTCAATTTCAAGGTTAATTCCTAAATTGGGGTTTAACCAAGGCAAAACCCCAATACAAACAAAAAAACCCCTCTTTTTCTTGTAGGTACAGGTGCAGAACTATGGATCTGAGATTAGATTTGGATACCCTTTTCGGTGAACTTCCGAGATCGGTGAACAAAGTCAAAGTTGACCTTCAGAATATTAATGTAACCTTTGACCTTTTATCAGGGTCAAAGACTACCTACTGTCAGAAAGATAAAAGTTTTCTGGGTTTTCTTCATCTCAGCATTTCCAGCCCGTAACATGTTGTAGAATTGCCTGAAACTACACACAAACATCAAAAATCAGCATTTTCCAGATTTGCCCTATTTTGAGGTTAGTACTTGCCTTTCAATTATTTTAGATTTCAAGCACATTTTCCTTTATAGGGAAATATAAGGTTTTCTTCCTCTTTCATATTCTCCATAAATTGATTCAATTGTGCATTAATGTTTTGGTTGATCAATTTGGATCTTTCCTTTGGGAATTTGGATTTAGAAGTAGATCTCATATTTCCCCCATACATTTTAGGGTGGATACTATTTCACCTTTATTTAGTTATGAGTTGTACTTAAATAACTATTACTTCTCTTATCCTTTTAACTCCCCCTATGATAGTCTCTTTGTACATTCACTTGGGCTATCTTCTTTTAGTTTTTAAGGCATTGTCGTATTACTCACAGTCCTGAAAATGACTATCTTACATAGGTTATCCATGAATCACATGCTTTTACTTCATAAGAATAAGATTTTCCCCATTTATAGCCATGAACATATGATTTTTTTCAAGCTATGCAGTCAAAACACAACTTTTGAACTCCCACCATTTGTAATGTTAATTACACTGTCATGTATACACTTGCAAAGCATTTCCCTTCTCTAGTTGTTGCTAAGGAGGGTTTTAAAAATATTCTTTCCATGCCTTTTTGGTTATGACCATTACTTGATCTTCATCCATGGAGATATCCTTCGTTCTATTCGGTATTATCTTAATTTTTTTTTAAATATCACTGCCCCCTTCCACTGTGCATAAACCTTAAACTTACTTTTTTCTTTAGATTTTTGTATCATGGTTACTTGCATGGAGATTGACACGTGCATTTTTAGTAGAGTGATTTTTTTCACTGATCATTTCACCCAATGATAGTCATTAGACCACCACTTGATACCATCGTCCACTCATCCTCATGGACTGGTATTCTAGCCTAAAATAACTTCAAATCTTTGGCCATCTAGAGGCTTGCACATATGGGTATACTTTGTGCCTAACTAGACAGTCACTATCCTCACTCAAAAATACATTCTACAAACCATCATCTTAGATATACTAGCCTCCACCTTCACCATGGAACATAAGGACACCATTTGCAACACCTCTACACAAACAAACAAACCCTCCATAGTTTGTCACATGTGCATATACCTTTTCTGGTCAACTCTTATATGCACAGGTGATGAACATGCAAATTTTTCTAAGCACTATTGGGAGCTTACCTAGAAACACATGTACTATTGTGAAAATTAACACAAGTCCTTTTGTTGCTGGGTCAAGCTCCCAGTAATGCTTGGTCAAATCTGCATGTTTTTCACCTGTGCATATACCTTCTCTGGTCAACTCTTATATGCACAGGTGATGAACATGCAGATTTGCCTAAGCACTATTGGGAGCTTACCCAACAACACATGTACTATTGTGAAAATTATCACAAGCCCATTTTTTGCTGGGTCAAGTTCCTGGTAATACTTGGTCAAATCTGCATGTTTGTCACCTATGCATATACCTTCTCTGGTCAACTCTTATATGAATAGGTGAAGGTTGATCAACTCCAAACACCTATTTGTATCTATATGTTATCAAATTAGTTCCATTGAGAATCTTGTGATGAACTACAACTGATTGAATACCTGAATGACTTGAAGATTAGTGATTAAGAGATCATTGAGTACTGAAATGATATGTAAGATAATTAAATTAGTCATTATGTTGTCATTGATGTTAACTAGTTTTAACAGTACTTATCATGTTGGTTGCACACATCTAAACATATGTAGAGTGGAGAGAAAATATGAAGAAATGAGATATCTACATAGAGTAAGATGGATATGATAGATGAGGATAAGGAATACTCTTGGTAACTTATTGATGAGTCTATGACTTCATATTGTTGACTTGATTATGTTGCATTAATCTGTTATGAAGATGGAAGCATAACTTAACAAAGTAGTGTGGTCGGTAAATGAAGCACTTCAGTATACACCGAGCCAGTATAGTGTATACCGAGTGATAGTACTAATCGAGCTTGTGTTTGTCGACACATTTCTTTGTTAACAGAGTATGGATGAAGGAACTAAATGTTTAGTTTAGCAAACAAAAATTGATGAGGTGGAATGTGTATGATTTCGAGGTTCAAGATAAAGTTTGTTATGAGATTAATAGCTAAATTTTTTTTTGAAGATCTAAAGGATGGAATTGAAATGAGTCATTGACACATCTGTCGAGGAAGCTTTAAGCGGAAAAATCAACAAAGGAGATTAAGCAGAAAAATCTGATGGATGAAAAGAAAATGGTTTACTTATCTATATAAGAGACATTAGTTTCATTGTTGAATGATGCCAGAAGAAGGAGATAGTAGAGATATCATGTGAACATAGCTTTATGCATGCTTGATCAGATTGGTTGAAGAAGAACTGAACTGCAGAACAGTACCAAGCATCAAAGAGTTTTTACCGAGGGATAGTAAGTTATTATATATTGAAGAACTGAATTGAAATATTGATCAAAGGATTTTTATGGGCTTAGAATAGATTTGAACATCTACAAAATCAAGTTTTATTGTAATCAGATCACCTACTATTTCAGTTTAACCATTGTAACAAAAAAATCTCTTAACCGAGTGGAATTAACCATCTTATGATTGCCCTATGTCATTCATAGAATGTACATTGTTATCTTGTCAACCCCATAGTGAATGCTGGTTGGATGATAACTATTAGTCTTAAATCCTCTAACAAGGTCACACCTTATAGTGTGTTTTGTAGCCTTTAACAGGGTTGGCTATTCACCGAGCCCACTTCAAAAGAGTAAAAATATTTTGGGCTACCAGTCCCAGGTGGTTTTTCCCTTTACAGGGTTTCCATGTTAAATCATTGTGTTATGTATTTATGTGATGAATGTTTGTCTATCATTCTTTACATATTGCATATTTGATTTGGTTGGTAATCACAGTGAGTAGTTAACTGGTAATCGGTAAAGGCACATACAGTTTAGTATTTTATGTTACTGAGTTACATATATTTGCTGAATTTGTTTTAAGAGATACATTTTGTAATTGGGACTATTGGATAACTGATCTAACTGATTCACCCCCCCTCTCAGTTATTCTAGCAATTGGTATAAGAGCGTATTGGTTGCTTGGAATAGAGTTTTAAGGACTTCAACAAAAAGATTGTACGGTTCCACAATAGATGAAGATAATCACACCATTGTTTCTCCTTCAAAGATAGTATATCTATTCTAAAGATTACCTATTCCATCATGAAATACACTTGAATTGTCAACCCAGGGACGTAGGACTTGAAATGGGCCAGCACAGTTTGTGCACTAAGTTCCTTTAGGAGTCATAACACCTATGCTGCAGGAAAGTAAAATGCATTGGAAGAATCTATGCTACTGCTACAAAATAGTAAACACGCCTTGGCTAACAACAGATAATTGCAGGAAGCTTAAAAAATGAACCTAAACTAATTAACAACTCAGAACATCCACTATGATCATTTTCTGCAAGTGCTATAGGAACTTCACAGTAATAATGCTGCAGGACTGATACAATAAATCTATCTGAAAATAGGAAACTACAAGAAATGAATCTATTCTACCTAAATCTATTCCACCTCCCAAGTGGGCCCCCTTGGTCAGTTTCAATTAACTATGAACACAACAAGTGCTTCAAAATCTTTCTTCCTTTAAAATCCTTCTCTGATTACATAAAAATTGGATAACTCATGAAGAACAAAAAAAGTAACTTCTGAATCTAAATCAACATTATCTATTTTCTCATTAGCTTACTAAGACAATCCAAAATCCATTATATAGAGGATTGGATGCTTATTAAAAACATACATAAAAGTCTTGAACAAACATTGCCAGAAAAGAAGGCGGAAGATCAACCATGACATAGTACATTTACTGCCAAGAAACAGAATAACAGCTTGCAAGAAATATAGCAAGTTGTATCCCCTATATTCTTTAGAACTCCTTTGCAGGTGCAGCTTATCCAATAGAACTGAACTACGCTTTCTTTACCATGCTGGTCTTCATTGTCTTCCTCCTTAAATGTAGTAATCACCACTCCTTGTGTCGCTCCTCATTCTCCTAAAAAGTTAGCAACATCTGAAATACACATGCAATATAACATTCCTACTTTTACTTAGACATTAGAACATAGCTTAAAATAGTTATATGAAATACTGCATTCTATGTATAATATGAAGCAAAATATGTCCTATACACTACCCATAGGTTTAGTAGGTTCTAGCTGTCTCTGGCATAAGTTCACAAGATATTTACAACAAGTGTTCAAGAATGTTTTGTCAAAGCACAAAGAGTGTGTCCAAATTATAAAAACTTATATCAAAATTAAGACATTAATATGCCTCATCAATGATCACAAAATGTATAAGAGGGAAGTACCAAAGCTGAACAAGGACAACTTTACAATATGGAAAAGCTGAATGAGAATTCATATATCTAGAATTGGGAGTTTTGCCCTCACCCTATTGGATAATGGCTACTTAGCACCGCCCACTTTACCTTTAACTCTTGATCAATGAGAGATAGACATGAGCATAATGTTACTATGATGGAGATTGATGCTGCTCTACCAGATGATGAATTTGAAGATCTCAAGGATTGCCTTACTTCAAAATAAATGTGGGATAAACTTGCTCAAGTTTATAGTGGTGATGCTAATGTCAAGAGAGCCAGAGCTGAAAGTTTAAGAGGAAGATTCAATGATATGAAAATGAAAGGAGAAAATATAGTACAGTATACAAACTAAATAAAGGAGGTAGTTAATGCTATCAGAGGACCAGGTGGTGTCATTGATGAAGATGCAGTGGTAAGTAAAATTCTAAGGACCTTATTGCTTGTTTATGCAATCAAAATATCTGCAATACATTAAATGAGGTTTGCACCTAATAGTACTCTCACTCTTGATAATCTGATTGGTAAGCTAAAAACTTTTGAGTTAAACAACTTTGATAATAGTGTTGTACCATCTATTAAGTCTTCTTTCATGACTTCTCTTAAGATTGGTAAGTCTAGCAGTAGAAATACAACTGATTGAATACCTGAATGACTTGAAGATCAGTGATTAGAGATCACCAAGTACTGAAATGATATGTAAGATAATTAAATCAATCATTATGTTGTCATTGATGTCAACTAGTTTTGACAGTACTTATCATGTTGGTTTCACACATCTAAACCTCTGTAAAGAGGAGAAAAGATGAAGAACTAAGATATCTACATGGAGGAAGATGGATATGATAGATGAGGATAAGGAATACTCTTGGTAACTTATTGACGAGTCTATGACTTCATATTTTTGACTTGATTATGTTATAGTAATCTGTTATGAAGTTGGAAGCAAAACTTAACAAAGCAGTGTGGTGATAAATGAAGCACTTTAGTATACACTGAGCCAGTATAGTGTATACTGAGTGACAGTATTAACCAAGCTTGTGTTTGCTAACACATTTTTTCGTTAACCGAGTATGGATGAAAGAACTAAATGCTTAGTTTAGCCAATAGAAATTGATGAGTTGGAATGTGTATGATTTCAAGGTCGAAGATAAAGTTTGTTATGAGATCAATGACTAACAAAATTTGAATTAGATCTAAAGAATGGAATTGAAATGACTTATTAACACATCTGCTAAGGAAGGTTTAAGTGGCAAAATCAACGAAGGAGATTAAGCGAAAAAATCTGATGGATGAAAAGAAAATGGTTTACTTGTCTATATAAGAGACATTGGTTTCATTGTTGAAACTATGCTGGAAGAAGGAGACTGCAGAGATATCACGTGAACACAACTTCATGCATTCCTAATTAGACTGGTTGAAGAAGAATCGAACTGCAAAACAGTACCGAGCATGAGAGAGCTTTTATCAAGGGATAGTAAGTTATTGAATATTGAAGAATTGAATTGAAATATTGATCAGAGGATTTTATGGGCTTAGAATAGATCTGAACATCTACAAAATAAAGTTGTGTTGTAATTAGATCACGTACTATTTTAGTTTAACCATTGTAACAGAAAAATTTCTTAACTGAGTGGACTTAACCGTCTTATGATATGCCCTATGTCATTCATAGAATGTACATTGTTATCTTGTCAACCCCATAGTGAATGTTGGTCGGACAATAACTATTAGTCTTAAATCCTCTAACAAGGCCACACCTTACAGTGTTTTTGTAACCTTTAACAGGGTTGGCTCTTCACCGAGCTCACTTTAGAAAAGTGAAAAATATTTTGGGTTATTGGTCCCAGGTGGTTTTTCCCTTTACAGGGTTTCCACGTTAAATCATTATGTTATGTGTTTCTATGATGAATATTTGGTTATTATACTTTACATATTGCATATTTGATTTGGTCAGTAATCACAGTGAGTAGTTAATTGGTAATCGGTAAAGGCACAGACAGTTTAGTAGTTTATGTTATATGCACCCTAAAATGGTCGCCTAGACTTTGGGCCCCATTTATTTGATTTATCAATCCTGAATCAGTTTTATCAATAATCAATATTTTCAACAATATCAATCTCTTGATCAAGTCTTAATTTCGATCATATATTGAATTTTTATCCTTGGGCTAACCATTTTATCCTAAGTCTTTATTTATTCAAAAGGAATATTTCCTCCCCTTTTAATAAATAAAAAGCCCCACCTTTTCCTCTTATCCCAAGTTGCACAAATAAAGCATTATTCTTATTTTATAAAAAGGAAAAAGCACTTTTTGTCTCCTATGGACATAAAGTCAACTCCTATTTTCCTATTGGAGGATACTTGTGCACATGGATTGCTCCTTTTTCAAGCTCCACCATTGATTGAGACTTTTGCCTCTTAATCTCAATGGTCCATTTCACATCATTTCCTATAAAAGAAGAGCTCTCTTCTTCATTTGGTATCCATCTCTTTCATGCTATTGTTATGCTACAAGTTTTCTAGGTGCATTTGGAGCTTTTGGAGATCATTGCTACATCAAGCTTTTCTTGGATTTCCTCATTGCTTCATAGTTTAGACTTCATTTCTTGCATTATCATAGCATCCATAGCTTCATTTCATAGCTTAGTTTCTTTTATGCAATAGATAACTTCACATAGCTTAATTAGGAAGGTTGTAATTGTGTGTGTGAATTTTGTACCTGATCTGTAGACACAACACTTCAGTAAAACATTAGAGGTTAGCTATAATCAAAATCATACAAAATTGAAAGCTATCTAACCAAGCGATTTACTGCCTTCTAGTAGGTGCGAGATTAATGTTCTCAGATTGTTATCGAGATCAGTGACCTAGACGACACCTAAATGAATGATTTGAATGCAAAAGATGGATATGAAATTGAATGCAATTAATCTATTTTTTTGGTATTTTCTATGCAATAATAATGAAAAACTGATATGAATCTATGCTAATATGGAAATTGATCTAACAATGATATGAATCTATGCTAAATGATATGCAATGCTCAAAACTAGAAAGATCTCACAATAGCTTGGATTCACAAAGATGATTCTTCAGACTCCAATTCGACAGCGTGATTGTGCAAAAATATGAGATGCTTGGATGCAAATTTGAGAGATGGTTGAGAGATGAGTTATGAAGAGATGAGCCTTGTTTTTATAGAAATCCAAGGCTTTAGAGGTGCATGAGAAAAAGCCATAAATCACTCAAATAACTCAGGTTGATTTTTGAGTTATTTTTAAATAAAGATAATTAAGTCACAAAAATCATGCAAAAGCACAGTTCAACTCGAATTAGAAGTTTAGATCAACTTTAAAACTCAAAAAGATGTTGAGTTTCAAAAAGCTAACAACTTGCATTAATTTTTCAATTTTGAGTTTAACTGGTCCTTGAATGTGCACATGGATGATTATGATTTAATAAATAAATAAAGTGATTTATTCTCAACTTAACTGCTTTTTGAAATAAAATAATTAATTTATGGGTTAATTAACTATTTTACCAAACTTTTATTAAAAATTATATTATTAAATAATGACAACATGCTTTAATTAATTAAATAAGAATTTAATCAATTATTCATAGGAATTTTGATTTATTGTCAAAATTAAATAATACAATTAATAATAGATAGAATTAAATTTAATTAAACAATTAAGTGGCAAGATATTAAATCTAATTAATTAAATATGAAAATATTCAATTAATCAAACTTAGGATAAATGTGATTTATCACCAAATAATCATTAAATTAAAGATAATTAAGATAATTAGGAATATTGCTAGGAATATTCCCCGATGCAAAATTTAAGATAATCAATTAGGATTCGATGATGTTTAGATGTGCCTTAGATTAGGACTTCGATGTTGATTTCATTCGAATTGTTGATATAGAAGATTAATGAACTTATAGCCCATTTTTTGGGTATTACATTTTGCCCCTCTTTGAATTACTGTGCGAAGCACAGTGGTTCAAAGACAGTCTGTGTTTGATAGAGATATGAAACTGATTTGAAATTGATAATTGATATGAGACAGAAGCTGATTGAAAGATTTGATATGAAGACAATAGGTCCTGAATGACCAAAGATAATGTTCACTATAATAGTAAATGAACCTATGATTGTGAAAAAGTGTCAAAATGCCTGATTCCAAACCTTAGGATTGCTAAGAAGTGAGTGACCGGTTCTAGACTCGATTGTCTTAGTAGAACTAGCAAGTATCACATCCAAATCCTTTAGTTGCCAAAGAACCAAGGAAAGAACACTATGATCCGATGGTTGCAAAAACTGAAATAGTTTACAAGATTAGGAGAATACCAGATTGATATGGATCTTGATGAATTTGATATGCCCCAAGTGATGATAGATTTGCCCCAAGCGATGAGGACTTTTGATGAATCAGCAACCAGACGTGGTTGTTGTTTTGATTACTGAGGAAAGATATGATTTTCATAAAGATATGATTTCAAATTTGATTACAGACTTTGAATGATGTGCAATACCATGCCCCCTTTGGGATTAAAATTGAAATCTGACAAGAAAAGTCAGCGTTGATAGTTCAGAAGCATGCTAATTGATTTGAGAAGTGGTTAAATACGTTCGGGAATGCATTCTGCATCGTTTGGAGGTCCTGGAGACCAAGTTTGACTAGGTTAAACTATGAGTTGACCATAGTTGACCAAGTTGAAATTTTGATAGTTTGATGGAAGATAATCAGTTAAGTTGAAATCAGTTAAGTTGAATACTGGATTTCTATGATGATTGAAGGTCGAATATGCAAGTAGTTAATAATATGAATGATCTCAGATTTGAATTTTGATCCCGAAAAAGGATTTTACTTGCTGTTTCATTGGAGGAACTTTCATGTGAGATTCAGCTCTTGTTAGACTTGAAGATGCGATTTGAAGAATCATTTAAGCATTGAAGTTCGTTTAGTCATTGTGAGATCATGCAACATGCAAAATGCAATGAGACATGCAAAATGAAATGCAACCTAAGACCTAGGACCTAGTCACTGATCATATGTTGATTTGTTATCATCATTGAACTTTTAGGTAACCAAATAAATCAATACAATGCCCACTAGTTATGAAACCATAGACATATGAATATCGATTTGTATGCGCAAGAATCAATATAACACCCACTGGTCAACAACCATGGATATATGAATATTGATTTTATTTTTGGAATGTTAGATTAGATATAAGTACCAAGGCATAAACGCCAGGATGACCTGAATATCATGTCCATTTTGATATAACAATTTGTATAAGCATCAAAACATGAACGTCGTGATGACCTGAATACACCTTGCATTGCAAACACATCAAAGAGTCAAGAGATCATTCTAAATCCAATGTGAATTACCCGTAGTGACCCTTTATCATTCACATCCTTAGGCAAGATCGCATTCCACAGTAGGAGAAAGAACTTACTCAAAAAGACAATAGTTAGATCAAACTTCCTTGAATTGTCTAGGTATCAATGGTCGAGGTACGCAAGGCCATCCAATTCGAGATAGAGGCTCTTATAGTCGGACACAATTTCAATCTGGAATTTCCAAAGTTGTTAGATTTTCACATACAAGTAGAAGACAAAGAAAAGATTATGCCCCCAGCCATCACTCTCTAAATCCTATAAAGGACATCATCGAAGAGCTCGAAGGGACACAATATGCAAAAATCTCAATGCGAATCAGTAAGCATACAAGGAGATAAAAGCATGTAAAAAGTATAGATTGTTTTCAGTTGAGTTTTGATGTTTGATTGCGTTGTTGTAGATGCAAAATCCTTTCTGGAGACAAGACTGACTGACTGACTCACATGAAGCTTCAAAGGACTTTGACTAGATATTATCTGTCTAAGATACATGGGAGACCATAAGATATGACATTGATTGCCCCCAAGTGTTAAACATTGATAGGATACAAATGCTTGAGCTGGTTGGTGTACAGACCGACTTATTGAAAACTGGAAATGTTGAAACAAACCGGGAGATATGTACAAACTAAAGCAACACTGAAAGCTGGGAAAGACCAAGATTGTGCTGATAGATGGAGCGTTTTGAACAAGTGGCACCCATTTGCCAAGTTTTCACCATCTTGGCAGAGATTCTATTTTTGCTACCAAGGTCACTGTTTCTAGGTTTTCACCAAGGCACTTTTTTTTTTCATTTTTTTTTTGTATTTTTCATTTTTCAATTTTTTTTTTGATATTTTCTGATTTTTTTGTGAATCATCAAGGCACCTATTGCTAGGTTTTCACCAAGATGTTCATTTTTTAAAGGATTTTTTCAGGATATTTAACCATAGATTGAATGCCTTAGGCATAGAATTTCTTCAGATGGAGAACGTTGATTGGTTCTCGGAGGTGTTCTCCTTTAGTCGTTGACAGTTGATAGGCACCAGAGCCAAAAGTAGCAGTGATTACAAAGGGACCCAGCCAGTTGGGTTCAAACTTCCCCTTGCGTTCTCGATGGGATTGATTTTTAGGATTTTCTCTCAAGACTAGATCACCAACCTGAAATTCTCTGTGTCTGACTTTCTTGTTGTAGCCTCTAGACATTCTCTTCTGATATACTCTAAGATGATCATATGCTGCTTGTCTACACTCATCTAGTAGTTCCAGTTCTTGTAACCTAGACACTCTATAGTCATCATCAGTTACTAGACCATGCATTCTGATTCTGAGTGATGGGATTTCAACCTCGATAGGCAGTACCACTTCAGACCCATAAACTAAAGTGAAAGGTGTAGCCCCAGTAGGTGTTCTGATACTTGTTTTGTAGGCCCATAGAGCTAGATTAATCATGAGATGCCAGTCTCTACCAGTTTTGTTTACTATTTTGTGCAAGATCTTCAATAGATTTTTGTTAGAAGCCTCTGCTTGTCCATTCCCTTGTGGATAGTAGATAGAAGACCAATGTTGGGTGATCTTAAATTTGGCACATAGATCATTGAGGTCTTTATTCTTGAATTGCCCACCATTATCTGTGATTATGGAATGAGGGATCCCATATCTGCATATGATATAGTTCAAGATGAACATCGATATCTACTTTCTAGTTGCTTGTGTCAAAGGGACCGCTTCTACCCATTTTGTAAAATAATCTGTGGCTGTGATTATATGGGTATGTCCATTAGAAGAATGAGGATGAATCATCCCGATAAGATCAAATGCCCATTGATAGAAAGGCCATTGTGTTGTAAAGGGGATTAGATCCCTCCCTGGAGCATGAATTAGGTTGCCATGTACTTGAAACTTTTGACAATTCTTAGCAAATTTGATAGCCTCTTTCTCTAGTTTAGGCCAATAGTACCCAACCCTAATAATTTTTCGAGCTACTGTTAAACCGTTTGAGTGTGACCCACAAATACCATCATGGACTTCCTCTAATGCATGTTGAGACTCTTCCCATTCTAAACATCTAATTAGCATACCATCTAAACCTCATTTGTATAGATAATTACTAATGATGACATATTGGGAGGCATTACGGATAAGGTATCTCTTTTCGTGACGGTTGAAGGTATCGGGAATGATTTGGTCTTGGAGATAGGAAAATAGGTTTTTATATCAGGATGAATCATGACCTACAATAGTGCAAATCATGTGAGTTTCGGGGGAGTCATATGCAGGATAAGAGAGTGCTTCCACTAGGAACTTGTAGCGTAGCTCTTGTTCAGGCTGCTGTAATAAAGTAGATAGTGTTGCCATTGCATCGGCAGCCTTGTTCTTTGTTCTAGGAATTTGCTCAAATGTGATAGAGATGAAATATTTCTTAAGATCATCGCCCATTCTTTTGTAAGGAATGAGTTTTTCATCTTTAGTTTGGTACACATCATTGACTTGATGAATAACAAGTTGAGAGTCTCCATGAATGTGTAGCTCTGTTACTCTCCATTCAATTGCTATTTTCATACCATTCAAAAGGGCTTCATATTCCACAATATTGTTTGTGCAAGGAAACTTTAATCAAAAGTCTTTGGGGATTGAGTATCCTTGGGGAGTTAGGAACAATATGCCTGCTCTAGATCCATTATGTGTATAGGAGCCATCAAAGAATAATTGCCATTCTCTAGAAGATAGGTGCATAATAGATGAGTCTGGAAATTCCATTTGCATTGGTGTGTCATCAAACATGGGTGCATCTACTAGTTGATTAGCAATAACTTGACCTTTTATAGCTTTTCTTTCAACATATTCAATGTCAAATTCACTTAGAAGCATGACCCATTTAGCCAGTCTACCGGTGAGGGCAGCCTTGCTTAGTAGGTATTTCAGTGGATCAATTTTTGCTACTAGATGCGTGGTATGAGCTAGCATATAGTGTCTTAGTTTCTGTGATGCAAAGATCACAGTGAGACAAGCTTTCTCAATCATAGAATAGTTCTTTTCATATGCCACCAATGTTTTGCTTATATAATAAATGGCTCTTTCCTTTTTGTCTTCATCATGTTGCGCTAGCAATGCCCCCAGTGATGTGGTTGTTGCAGAGACATACAAGATCAATGGCTTCCCATGAATAGGAGGCATCAAGATAGGTAGATTTGATAGATACTTCTTGATATGGTTAAAGTTGTTCTCGCATTCTTCATTCCATGCAAAGGTCACACCTTTATGCAATGTTTTTGTAAAAGGCTATGATATGTCCGCTAGCTGTGATATGAATCTTCTGATAGATTGAACTCTGCCTTGCAACATCCTCATTTGACTGATATTTGTGGGAGGTTGCATCTCTATTATAGCCTTGACTTTAGCCGGATGAACTTCAATGCCTTTCTTTGAAACTATGTATCCTAAGAGCTTTCCAGAAGTGACACCAAAAGCACACTTCTTAGGATTTAGTCAGAGACTAAACTTTTCCATTCTGTCTAGGATCATGCTCAAGTCAGTTAGATGTTTAGTTTTGATCATTGATTTTGCCAAGGTATCATCAACATAGTCCTCCATCATTCTATGCATCATATCATGAAAAATAGATGTCATTGCTCTTTGATATGTAGCTCCAGCATTTTTGATTCCGAATGGCATAACATTCCAACAGAAGGTTCCCCACGCACATGTGAAAGTAGTTTTCTCTTGGTCTTCTGGAGCAATTTTGATTTGGTTGTATCTAGAAAAGCCATCCATTAAGGAATACATCTCATAGCCCGCAGTCATGTCCACTATCATATCAATGTTAGGCAGTGGAAAATCATCCTTAGGGCATGCTCTGTTCACATCTCTAAAGTCTGTGCACACTCTGATTGAACCATCTAGTTTAGAAATAGGTACAATGTTGGAGATCCACTCAACATAGTCTATGAAGCAGATGAATCCAGCTTTTAGGAGTTTCTCTAATTTAGCTTTGACTAGAAGTGCAACATGAGGATGCATCTTTCTCAATTTTTGCTTGACCGGTTTTACTCTAGGAGCAATGGATAGATGGTGCATGATAAGATTTGGATCCAACCCTGGCATATCTAAATACTTCCATGCAAATTTGATCTTTTTTTCTGTCAAGAATGTAGTAAATTTCTGTTTCTCTTCTTCTAATAAGGATTGTGCTACATGTACCAATTGTGGTTCCTTTGTTGTACCCAAATTGATGGATTGGGTGGGTTCAATTAGAACTGGAGACCTGTCCTGTAAATGACTCAGAAGGACATCAAATATCTCATCCTTAGGTGCCTTAGAGAGGTTTTCACCTTTGGATATGTCTTTTATTTTTACTTTTGCTGGTTCTAAGACTGCCACAAAGTGGTTTTCACCCTTAGAACTCTTTTTCTTTTTCTTTTTACTCTTGTTTTTTTGACTAAGATATTTGATGTCCGACTCGGTCATGCTAACACTTGATTCACTGATGGAAGTACTCATAGGCTCAACTACATTGAGGTAGCAGGCAAGGGCATAGTCATTTGGGAAGGTATAAATACCATGGTTTGGGTTTGTGGAAGTTTGGTCGATAAGATCAGGGCGTTGGATAGTCCAAGCGGGAAAGGCTTGGGATATGGTGTTTATAGATATTGATCTGTCATCATTGGTCCTAACCTAATGCACGAGTTCAAAGGTGATACTACAACTTAAGACATCCAATTTGTGAATAGGCTCAATGTCATCGTGGGAGTCCAATTCAGCCATAGGTGGATCAGACTCGATAGGTTCATCATTTTGCTCTAGACTTACGTTGGGTTGAGGTGCATATTGGTGAATAACATCAACATGTTTCTCTGTGATAAGCTCATCTGGTTCTGGAATGGCTCCCCATTCATAGTCATTTGATTCAACTTCTGATTCAGGATCTCTAGGAAATCTTAGAACATGAGTAAAGTCAGGATGAATACCCCAAGAAGGGTTACCCTCGGATTTTGATTGGAATTCATACTCATGGGAATCTGTCTCAAAATCACTACCACTTCCCTCTTCTTGATTATTTTTGAGATTAGCTAGTTCTTGTGGTGCAACTATCTCTTGATTGATAGTAGGTTCTTGTGTTTCTACTACATTAATTCTTTTGATAGGATCATCTTTATCATCAAGAAGGTCTTTGATCTCTTTAGGAAATTTTTCATAGGGGATGAGTTATGAACTATCTGAATCACTGTCCGATGGTTCTATTTCTTCTTTCTTAAGAAGAGGTTCCCCTGGTGTGATCTGCTCTATGACATGCGAGCAATTACTTTTGAGGTGATAGGGTTTCTTCTTAAATCCTAAGCCAATTTTATTTTTATTTTCTCTACCAGTATGTGGGAGGGGTGCCTCAAGACCTTTTCCTCTGATTCCTAGAGGTCCTTGACTTGAATATCCCATCTTAGCTATTAATTTACATCCTAGACCATATGACTTGGAAGGGAGTTTGGATACAGTAGAGTTACCAGTTTGAACAACTTCAGAATCAGATTTATCTTTGTATAGCCATGATAGCACAGCTTCATCCTATTCAAATTCTTGCTTGGATACTTGTTCTACTACAAAATTGTTTTTATATGCCTCAAGAGGTTCCTGAGGTTTGGGCTTGGATTGTTTCAAAGATTGCCCATAAGACTTAGGCAAGATAGGGAGAGATGTCAAAGATAAGACTGGCTCAATAGTGTATTCTCCCATACTATTTTCTTTGATAATAAGCTCTTTGGCAAGATCTTCCATTTTAGATGTGGATGCTTCTTTAGTTGGCTCTATGGGAGATTCTCTGTTATTAGGTACAAGCTTATCAACACTTTCCTTCAAGGTGTTGCAAGTTGTATTCAGATCTGCTGGGATAGTAACCTCGACTCCTTCATAAGGAAACTTCAAACATTGATGATATGTAGAAGGAATGGCTTGCAAATCATGTATCCACGGTCTCCCTAGAAGGACGTTGTAGGCCAAAGGTAGATCAAGCACTTGAGAGATGGTATCTTTGATAACTGGACCCACTCTGATAGGTAAGATAATGGTGCCTTTAGAAGATCTTTCTTGTTCATCATAGGCCTTGATAGTTATTTTCTTTCTAGGATCAATAGCCAATTCTAAAAATCCCAATTGTGTGATCAAGCTGTAAGAATAAATGTTTAGGCCCGCGCCCCCATCTATCAACACACGTTTGACTCTACAGTTCTGGATCAAGACTTCTATATGCAAAGGTTGATTATGTGGGTGACTCAAGGAGTTGTCATCTTCCTCTGAAAAAGGAGATATATTGCAGAGATGTAAGATGTCCAACCATAGTCTAGAACCTGTCTAAATCAAGGTCATCAGGAACATTGGAACCGAGAAAAGCTTTATCGAGAATGGCTCTATGAGCTGGAGATATTCAAAGCAACTCAAACATGGAGATTTTTGCATTAGTGTGCTGGAGTTGTTGAACAATGCTATAAGACATAGGCCTTGTATCCTTTGGATTGGGAGGTTTGGAAGCAGCCTTCTATTTAGAAGTAGATGAAAGATTGAAGGGCACCTTTGGGACATTTGATGAATCTGGGATTTGTGCTTTCAGATGCGTTTGAGCTTGTGATCGAGTAACTGCATTAGTTGAGGAATGATCTTTGTCTCTTCATATGATTGTGATGACATTGCAACTTTCAGAGGGACATGGTTCAACCATATTGATGACAATGTTATTTCTAGGGTAGGCATAGTTGACTTTTGCCCCCATATTAGGCTGAGAAGTTGAAACCTTTTGACCATGTTTCGGAAATGGTTCTGTGAATGTTGTATGATCATTATTGCTTGTGGGATTATCAATTGTGATGTCTCCATGATCGATCAGATCTTGAATGGTATGCTTCAAGTGGTAGCAACTACTAGTTTTGTAACCTTTACTCCGATGGAAATCACAGAATTCATTATCCTTCCACCATATCAGTTTGGGGTCCTGAGCATTCGGTCGGATTGGTGGTAAAGAGATAATGTTATTAGCTAGTAGAGTTTTCATAGCCGATTCTAAAGACTCTCCTAGAGGAGTAAATTTTTGATGTTTATCCCATTTTTTGAATTTTGGCTTCCTTTGAGATGGTTGAGAAGACTTTTGCTCAGAAGCTTTAATGGCTTGAGTGCCAAGAGTGAGATTGTAGGCTGGTGCCTTTGATGGGGCATGGACACTGTCAACAATGCCATCTACGATGATGCCTTTGTTCTTGTTCCAATTTCTGTTCTTATCTTTGGAACTAGATCTAGATTCGTACTTGTCTTTTTGGAGTGTGATTTCCCCTTTTTTTACAAGCACTTTTTCAATTTTGATAGCATTATCCACCAGTTTGTCAAAAGATGTATGATCTTGCATTTGTAAGGGATAATTGAGCTCTAGAACAAGGTTATTGATAAAGATTTCAAGTTTCTCCATTTCAGGAATTGGTCTAGCATATAGAGAGAACTTCTTTCGCCACCTTTTGAGGAAAGTTAGGAATGATTCTCCTGGATATTGCTTGAGATTACAAATATCAATCATGGTGACTGGATGCTGAATATTGTAGGAATATTGTTGATAAAACAATTTAATCAATTCCTCAAACATTTTGATCATAGGAGGCAATCTTGAAAACCACTGAATGGATGCTCCGCCCAGAGATCTAGGAAAAAGACGCATCAGATAGGTTAGTTCATGCATGAATTCCATGGATTGTGTACAGAACTCTCTGACATGATCTTGAGGATCAGAGTGTCCATCATACTTATCATACTTTGGCATCTCCACTCTTTTTGGAAATGGTGGCATATACAAGTTTTTGTCAAAAGGAAAAGGGCATAGAGCTTCCATGGAGAACTCTTTGTGTTCCTTTTCTTTCTCAAGATTATTAAATTTGACTTGTAAAGCATGTATCTATTTCATCATAGCTATGAGTGGAGTTTCTTCCTCATGCGTAATGATATCTTCAACATTAAAGTTGGGAGGAAGTTTAGCTCCTTGATGAGCTAGTTGTAAAAAGTATGCTTCTCTATTTTCTTTCAAGAAATGTCTCATCATCTTGTTAAATTCATCATCATTTTGGTAGCGAGCAATTTCTTTAGGTGTGGGTTCCTGATCTACACCATGTTGAGATTGAGCTCTTTGAGAGCCAAAATTTGTCCCTTCTTGAGACATGGTAGGAGTTTGTGGACTCCCTAGATTAGATTGATGAGGGGTATGTTGAGTACCTTCGTGAGTCAATGGAGGGGATACGTAACCATATTTCAATCGATAGTTTCCAAGACCATCATCCTCGTAAAGAACAGAATTGATGAGTTGCTCAAAAGTTGGATTTTGGATAGTGGTAATAGATTTTTTGTGAGAGGAAGCTCTAGTCTCCACCATCAACTTTGAGTGAAATAAAAGAATAAGATTCAGATAACTGAAGAATGAATTGAATCAAGATGATCAGATGACGCAACCTTGTCAAGGTTTGATTGATTTGAAGATTTGATTAGATGTGGATGAAGGATACTATGCCCTGGACATATGGGTAGGTTCCCAAAAGATAGCGGACAAGATATCACAACACTTAGTCATTTTGATGATTGATTGATTGAAGATTGATAGTTATGACAAGGTTTTGACATGAGATGATAAATACTCAAATCGATTAGATAGAAGGTTGAATCAGATTCAAAAGGCCACTTTAAGAAAATGATTGGACTCTTAATAGCTACTGCTCTGTTCCTGACACAATGATCCGCTCGACAGATTCTGAAAATAGGCTGAAAGAGCTAAATATCTGGCAATCCTGACAATTTTCTAACAACTTTCAAAAATTTCCCAAATGACACTCTGAAAGACTCGTACGACAGTGGGTGAGCTATGAAACGACAGTTGCACAACTCGTATGATAGTTGTAAAATCTCATACGACAGTGGGTATGCAATGAAATGACACTTGATGGAAACTCGTATGACTTTTTGACCTCTTGAGATGACTTTTGACTCCAGAAAAAAATTTGACTTCAGATTTTGCAAATTTTGAGTTTTCAGATTGGGATTGTTTACAAATTTCAATGTCCAGATTTAAAGATTGTAATAGATTTGTTCATTTTCAGTAACCAGATAGATAAACAAGCATGCAAAACAGCAAGCAAGTGATTTCAAACATGTCTGAAAATAATGAACAAGGGCAAAAGCAACCTTGCGCATGAACACTCAAGTGACTTATTCATTCTAATCCTCAAAAGCGCTAATTGTGTATGTTCCAAAAATGTTTTGCAATAATGCACATATACCCTATAAAATGAAAATTTGGCCTCGCTAGGGTTTTTAGTAATGGTTTGACTCTGCAACTTTTATGATCCAAAGGGTGAACTCCAATCCCGGCGCACCAGGGTTTTGACACAGTCCGAGAACTTAATCTTCAGGAGCTGCTAG
The DNA here is from genome assembly GCA_027943335.1 of Chamaecyparis obtusa. Taxonomy (NCBI): domain Eukaryota; kingdom Viridiplantae; phylum Streptophyta; class Pinopsida; order Cupressales; family Cupressaceae; genus Chamaecyparis; species Chamaecyparis obtusa. Next base: position 704,802 of record BSBK01005717.1, read on the forward strand.
GGAGATCTGACAACCCAACAATGAACCATACCCATGGAGATTTCTTCCACAAGGACATTTATATAGCGGCTGTCACTACCATGACAAAAATGGCTATGACCGCTTGAGGTTCCGTCAACGCAGTTTTCCCTATGAAGGGATTGTCTGCTACGGTTAACCCTCTCTAAAGATGACTCACAGTAGTATACCACAAGGGGACTTGGCTCCAGATCCAAGGTTTTGATACCTCTTCACTTTTAACCCAAACAAAGCAAGCAGATTAATCCGACACGCTAAGACAAAGTTTGTCTCACCAAGGTCTATGATATCAACCCCACGTGATCTATCAACCTCTCTGGAGAGAGAATATATCAATCAATAAGGGAAGATGCACTAACCAATTTTGATTCACCAAAGCTCATGATGTCTACCCCACGTGATCTATCAACCTCTCCTAGGAGAGAATGTATCGATCAATAAGAGAAGACGCACTAACCAAGTTGAATGTGAAACGCACTAAGTATCCTCCCTACCTACAAGGATTCTATCATCAAGAAGGATTTCACTGGGAATCCAATCTCCCAAGAATCACGAATAGTGTTCATAGGGCCTAATTACTATGTGAGCACAGATGTATGTTTCCAAAAGCAAAGCTACCAAAAGTACCCAAAAAGCAGAAAGAGGAACACTTAACGCTTAAAGTGAATATGAGATGAGTCCACAAGGTGGAATACTTAACACCTCACACAAGTTGAAAATGAGTCCCCAACTTAGAAAACAAGTGAGTTCCTAAAAGCACAAAAGGGTTGCCAAGTGGAACACTTAACGCTTTTGTCCTATTGACCCCTCCCCTTTATAGCGCTGAGATTGCAACCACAGGGCGGAAATGAGGGGCCGGTGGATTAGCGAGTCTAATAACCCAAGATAGCAATCAAGATCAATCATAAGTATCTAAGACTACTTAATGAATCCTTAAGGGGTCACAACCTAGTATCAATTATGCAAGTGTGTAAAACAAAAGCATGAAAAGAATCACCCAAGCTAGACACATGAGAGATTTATTTTAAGTCACAAATCAAAATGTCATTAGATGAAGGAGAATACCTAGGATCCTTGCAATGTGCTTAGTAGATTTTACTTGATTTTTAGCAATTTTTGTTGAGCTTTACTATGCAAGCAAGCTACGAACTCTCCAACAAGCCAACAAACAAACAAGATATGCAAGGTATATTCAACCAATGAAAACCCTAGGGTTAGATCTAAAAATCAATTGTTAGGAGCAATAATAACCAGAAATTAATCCAAATGACAACTCATATCATGCATTGAATGATATGTTAAATAAGTGCATACCCATCACAAAATTTTAATTTTTTTGCATTGCATTTGACCTAGTCAACAAGATCTGATTTTTTTGATATGATTTTGGCCACAAAAATAGAAATTCAAAATAAAGACCCCTACTAAAAAATAGAGAGCTTTCCAAAAATGCAAAAATTTTAGAAAAATTTCTTCATTTGTGCCCTAGAGACCTATTTTTATCAAAATAGACTAGTTTTTGTAAATTGACTATTTGAGCTATTATATCATGTCTAAATTTAAAAAACAAAGAATGGACCCCCTATAGAATTTAAATAGATTTATGAAAATATAAAAATTTCTAAAAAATATGATGATTTGCGTTAGATATTAATTTTTTATGGAATTTTAAGAAAAAATTATTAAAAATTAAAAACATCTCAAAAAATTCTAATTTTTTTACTGTAGCTTCCTTGATATGTTGCCAATTTGCCAAAAAAAATTTAGACCAAAAAACTAAGTTGTTTGGGAGATAAAAGTAAATCTTTGAAACTTTGGGGTTTTAGCTCCCAAAAAAAATCAAAACCGGCATGCAAAGGTGGGTTGCCCCACGATGGGTGCCAGAAATGTGTGTGTGAATTTTGTACCTGATTTGTAGACACAACACTTCAGTAAAACATTAGAGGTTAGCTATAATCGAAATCGTGCAAAATTGAAAGCTATCTAACCAAGCGATTTACTGCCTTCTAGTAGGTGCGAGATTAATGTTCTTAGATTGTTATCGAGATCAGTGACCTAGACAAAACCTAAATGAAGGATTTGAATGCAAAAGATAGATATGAAATTGAATGCAATTAATCTATTTTTTTGGTATTTTCTATGCAATAATAATAAAAACTGATATGAATCTATGCTAATATGGAAATTGATCTAACAATGATATGAATCTATGCTAAATGATATGCAATGCTCAAAACTAGAAAGATCTCACAATAGCTTAGATTCGCAAAGATGATTCTTCAGACTCCAATTCGACAGCGTGATTATGCAAAAATATAAGATGCTTGGATGCAAATTTGAGAGATGATTGAGAGATGAGTTATGAAGAGATGAGCCTTGTTTTTATAGAAATCCAAGGCTTTGGAGGTGCATGAGAAAAAGCCATAAATCACTCAAATAACTCAAGTTGATTTTTGAGTTATTTTTAAATAAAGATAATTAAGTCACAAAAATCATGCAAAAGCACAGTTCAACTCGAATTAGAAGTTTAGATCAACTTTAAAACTCAAAAAGATGTTGAGTTTCAAAAAGCTAACAACTTGCATTGATTTTCCAATTTTGAGTTTAATTGGTCCTTGAATGTGCACATGGATAATTATGATTTAATAAATAAATAAAGTGATTTATTCTCAACTTAACTGCTTTTTGAAATAAAATAATTAATTTATGGGTTAATTAACTATTTTACCAAACTTTTATTAAAAATTATATTATTAAATAATGACAACATGCTTTAATTAATTAAATAAGGATTTAATCAATTATTCATAGGAATTTTGATTTATTGTCAAAATTAAATAATACAATTAATAATAGATAGAATTAAATTTAATTAAACAATTAAGTGGCAAGATATTAAATCTAATTAATTAAATATGAAAATATTCAATTAATCAAACTTAGGATAAATATGATTTATCGCCAAATAATCATTAAATTAAAGATAATTAAGATAATTAGGAATATTGCTAAGAATATTCCCCGATGCAGAATTTAAAATAATCAATTAGGATTCGATGATGTTTAGATGTGCCTTAGATTAGGACTTCGATGTTGATTTCGTTCGAATTGTTGATATAGAAGATTAATGAACTTATAGCCCATTTTTTTGGTATTACAGTAATCCCTTGTATTTCCTTTCAATAGCTTAATTTGTACTTTCATTTCCATAGAATAGTTTGCATTCTCATTTAGATTTGCATTGCATTGCATACTTTGATTCCATTTGGGGATATTGACATTGTTGCCATTGTCTTCATTGTGAATCTCTCATTGTATGGTTGACTAGCAAGGTCACTAGTTTATAGCTCTAGCTGAGAGCAAGTTTATCATAGTCCCTTGCAACTCAATGCATAGAGAGCTATGAGTCGATTTGTGAGGGCTCATTGTTGAATTTTCTTGCATGTAAGGATTCATAGAAGTGCACTACTTTTGTGTGTACATTTTTGGCGCCCACCGTGGGGCAGAGTAGCTTAACTTTGTCCTTTTATTTTTGCGTTTCTATCAATTTTTCAGATTAATTTCGGCTTAATTTTTAGTCTCTATTTTTTTTGTCTCAGTGTATCGTGTGATACTATTCAAGTATATCGCATGATAGTTCTCTATATACGCGTGTGATATTTCACCTGTTAGAAGTATCGCCTAGCTATTGTGAAGTCTATTGCCTGGTGTTGGGCGAAGTATCGCCTGGCATAAGGCAAAATATCATGCAGACTAAAAAGTATCGCCTAGTATACCATGAAGTATCGCGTGATTTTGGTGTCTGTAGCTAACAATAAGCTATTTTAGAGTTATTTTATCTATCTTGGAAGTTTTAGGTTCTTTGCTAACTTTTTGAAATTTTTTGAAAATTTTAGCATTTTCAAATCCGTGCCACTCTAAATGGGCACCTATTTTTTTGAATTTTTTGCAAATGGTATCAAAAATCAAAGTGTGATATATTGTTGGAAAGGTCTTTCCAAGCCTAATCCAACCATGATGGTTTCATTTTTAGATTTTATCATTTGATCAGTTATTTTTGTAGATTATCTAATTTTTCATGTGCTAACCATTGTTAGATTTTGGATTTTCCTAACCTCTTGTTAGTCTAACAAGTTGTTTTTTAGGTGCTCCCATTGCTTGAAATTTGCCAAAAGAACACATGTCAAAGAGGGCTACTAATGGTTTTTGCAGGGCTGCCCTAAGCATAAAAAAAAATAAAAAAATCTTGCTTGTTTATTTGCTTTCCTTTTAAGTATGAAAAAAATTAGTTGTTTCATTTATTAGGCACTTAATACCTTGTTGTAGGAATTTTGAGGTGGTAGGAGAGTATGCTCTTCACCCTTGTGGTGAAACAGAAATCTTGACCCATCTTGAGATTTTGAAAACAAGGGGGTAACTAAATCTTTGCTTGGTGTGTTTGGGTGAAGTTTTTGAGATAGGGGAGTATGCTCTTCACCTTTGTACTGAACCAAAAACCTTGAACCTCAAGAATTGATCTGCTTTTTGTTTAGATTTAGAATCTTTTAGCAGGCCTGCTCTTGAGCAATCAAGAGGAATGACCCAAGTGGGGACAAGCCTTTTGTTATCTATTCCAACTCACTATAATCTCAAGGCTATCAAGGACACAAAAATTTGGTAGACATAACACTTGTCTTTGCTTGATGTGAGTAGCTCATGGGATTGCGACCATGGGGAAAGCATTGAGCAAGAATGCTTAAGGTACTCTTGAGGCCGCAAGGTCCTAGTCCTTTATGAGGAGCAAGAGGGGTGTTATGAACAGAAGCCCTTACTAAGAACCATAGGTTAGAGGCCACCTTATTTAGCCACTTATCTTCTTAGTGCAAGGATTGATCCAAGTGGACTAACTTGGATCACCCCAAGATACTCACCATATGTGTCTCTTTGGTTGTGTTGTTTGACACTTCCATGACAAAGCCAATATCTCTTGTGAGCAACCACTTGGTGTGAGGCAAGGGAGCATCAAGTTGTGGGCTAAGTTGGTAAGTATTGATCCTTGTCTTGTAGGTAGATATTGCTTGAAGTGTCTTCGATTGTGTGATACTAGTGTAAACGTTCTCAACATAAAAACAATCGGTAGCTTCCATAGGGTGCAATTTTATTTCTGATATCACAAGTGTTTGTCTTGGCAAGATTGCTTTTGCCCTTGTTTCAAGTGTTTGGAGACATGTTTGATCCCCTACTGTTTGCAAACCTGTCCAAATGCTGTTAAAATTGTGATTGGAATCAAATATTTTCACCCTCAGATTTAGAAACTTGAAATTAGACCTTAAAAACTCAAAATTTTGCACAAATTGGTCAAGATCAACATCAGTATCACATTAGCCAAAGAGAAATATTGCATTAGAAGGTTGTTCTTTGTGAGAAAGTTTATCTCTAGAATTGTGAGCTACATTCTTGGGAAATTCTCGTACTTTGATTGTCCAAATAATTTTCATTTAATCTCAATTTTAATTATATTTTGGCCTAGCCCAACCTCCTGGTTCAAAAGTGCAAGGGTAGTCACCATTTGATTTGAAGCACCTCTTTGATAGTGTTGGTAAAGCCCCTTCTTCTATCTTTTCATTTCTCTTTGGACAATAGAGAACTTTGATTATCCTAGTTTGGTGTTGACATTTTGTGAGGTCATCCTATTACCAAGGGTCTTCTATTTTCAGTCTTCCTTGGTCAGTCCAGATCTTAGATCCTAGGTTTTCTCATGTTTCTCAACATCTCAATGAACGTTATGGTATCAATTGCACAAGATGGCTCTTAGTCTTCTTCTTTCTTCTCCATTTCCCATGTTCTTCTAAAGTCTTCTATTCCCATTGGAAATTCTTCTTCTTCTTCTTGATTCTTTTTCTCCTACTATCTAGTTTGCATTCCTCTATTTTTCTATCATTCCTATGCTTGATTTCTCCTCTTTTGGAACCATGAATCTTGACTATCTAGCTTTGGAACCTTTATTAAGAATAGATGATCTTGAGCTCATTGACATATTCAGAAAGTGTTGTTCCTCCAAAATTCTCATGAGTGATGAATTTATAGCAAAAATAAAAGAAAAGATGATTAAATCAGATGCCTTTGCTAGAATCATAAACATGATCATATCATGATCTTCTTCTTCCAAACATTCTTCATCATCTAAATCTTCTCATTCTTTTTCACCTTCCAAGTCTTATCATGACTCTTCCAGACATCATTCTCATTCTTCATCTTCTAAGTCTTATCGTGATTCTTCTAAACACTATTCACATTCTTCATCTTCTAAGTCTTATCATGATTCTTCTAAACATTATTCACATTCTTCATCTTCCAAATCTTATCATGACTCTTCTAAACATTATTTGAATTCTTCATTATCCAAGTCTTCTTCTTCCACTAAGTCTTCAATTTCCTCTTCTTCACAATCTCATTCTTCTTCTACTTTTTCCAAAAGTCTTACTTCTCTTCAAAAGACATACCATAAAGAGCAACGTGATAGTCCTTGTGATATCTCTTCCACAAAGAGTGACACACCTACCTTTGATGACTATGATGACTATGACGATGGACAATGTAGTGATGCCCATGAAAATTCTATCCTAAGCATCATCCTCGTGGTACACTTCTGATTTCTAAGGGGGAGTCATATTGGGTAGACTGTGATGGTGATCCATATAACTCTAAATTTGAAGATTTCTTTGATGATTTTTGTGAAAAATACAATATTCCTACTGAGGAAGAGAAAATCTACCGCACTGATTTCAAACGTCAAAAGAATCTCTCCTCTAAAAGTTCTCGTGCTAAAAATAAAGATGATGCTCTCAAGCAAGATCATGTTAATGATGAACCTTTATCTTGTGTTGGTCCCCTTCCATCCCCTACTTCCTCCAATGCCCATACATTTCCTAAAACTTCTAAGTCTTCCAAATCTGTCACAAATCCTTCATCCAACAAAGATCCTAAGGCTTTTCATGTGGTTCCCTATAGTTATCCTCGAGGGATACCTCTTAAAGATACTCAAGCTAACCTTCACTTGGCTGCAAATACTTTCAATAACACTAAACCTAAAGAGCCTAAGCCTTTATATGCTACAATGCCTACTTCAACTATTCCTTCAACATCTCTGTCAAAGTCTTCCATACAATCCCAACATGCTTCCTTGTCCTTAGAAGTGGATCCATGTCAAGAGGACTTTAAAAATGCTAAAGAAAGGAACATAAAGAAAGATCAAGATCAAGAACCCTCCATGTCATCCAATTCTTTTCATGATGTCTCTCATCCATTTCATGGTTCTTTTAATCCTTTATGCCCTTCCTCATTCATTCCACCATGTATTAAGTCTTCTCCTAAGCAAGATCAAGCTACTACTCACATCATTGAGCTTATTGATAAACAAAATAACCTTACTACACTTGCGCTTTCCAAAGATGATACTTCCATTAAGATTATTAAAAATGGTGTTGTTACTTCTGATGTAATGCCTATTGAAAATCAAAAGAAAGTTGATACGCTTATGTTATCCAAAGCTACTTGTCAAGATCAAAGTATTTCATCTTCTTGTTCTACCACTCCATGTTTGCTTCCATTTTCTACTCTTCCTAAATCTTCGCAAGCTACGAATGATCCTATCAAAGAAGGTGCTTCTATTCAAGATGTGCATGATCCTGTTGAAAACTCTAATGCTCACTCTAAAGATGCTGATGTCCTTGGTTCTCATATAGATGTTGATGAAACTATTGATTATCCTTTTGCGTCTTCCACGTCCATCCTTGGACCTCCTCCACCAATACTAAGGGCTTCATGTCTTCCTTCCATCTTGGGTCCTTATGTCCCTTCACTTTCCCCTCCTAATTATCCTAATTCATCATCCATCTTGGGTCCTTATGTCCCTCCATCTCCTATTTTTCCTCAAGATCAACATAGATACATACCCTTGAATCCTTTTCATCCATCCACCCATCTAAACCAGTCATATCATCCTTCTTCTTCCACAAGTCCCAAGTCTTTTGGAAGTAACTTGAATGTTCAATACAAGAAAAAGAAGCAATACAAGAATCCATCATGAAAAGATCACCATGTCTCCTCTAATCGACATGGATACATAAAGTCAAAAGAGATATCTAAGAAGAAAACTACAAGACAAGTATGGGTTCCAAAATCCATTATTGAAGATATTCTCTCTAAATCATCAAAAAGAAATGAAAAGCCTAAGGCTATATGGATTCCAAAGTCTCTCTTGAAAGAGTCCCATGTTGAAAAAAACATGAAGTTGACATTCAAGCTTCCAAAGGCTTCCATTTCATCTTCTTCCAAAAACATTCTTCAATTTCATGCGCCTAAACCACAACCTCTGCTAAATATTCACCATATTCCTTCATGAATTCTTTCATTCAAGTTTCCTCCACCCTCTCACCACCCTTCAAGGTGTGTGTTGATGTTGATCTTGTCTTCCTTTCCATCTACCCTTTCACAATCCTTCCATTCATTATTCTTCTACCTTCTATCCTTTTTCCTCATTTGCCTATTCCTCCTATCTTCCAACCTCACTCGCTTTACATAAAGCTTTATCATCCATTTTTCTCTTCCATTTTCCTTTCCTTATCAGCATCTTTGAGCATATTATTTTGAATCCTTAGTATATCATGGTTTATCCTTTCAAGGAGCATTATCTAAAAAGCTTGCCTTCTTCCAAAAAAATAATTTTTAAAAAAAAAATTCAAAAAATAGAAAAATTCAAAAAAGAAAAAAAAATGATGAAAATTTTGAAAATGTGCCATGGTGAAAACCTGGAAACAGGCACCTTGGTAGCAAAAGTAAAGTGAAATAAATTCATCCTATGGTGAAAACCACTCCCTTGTGGTGCCTTGGATAAGTACCATGATGAAAACTTGGCAATCAAGCATCATGCGTAATTCTTCTACATGTTTCATCCATTCCGTGTTCTCACTTTGATCTTGACAATGTTGACCTATATGCGAACATTTGGCTATCTTGGGAGCTATCTTACAATGATCTTGCTTTCATTCCATTCATGTTTAGCCTTCATATTCATTTTCCTCCATTCATTTTAGCCTTTCGCTATCCTTTTCTCCTTTGGTCTTGATCTAATTAAAAAAAAAAAAAGAGTAAAACACGATGATATGAAGCCTCTTGACATGTCTACTCCTTTGGACTGCATCCTTTCTTCTTTTGCAGTGTGCTTTTGTGGCTTATCTTATGCTGGCCTCTCATTGCTTATCCAAATGTGCTTTACATGACAATTTTTCCCTAGCTTGGGTACTCTTGAGGATTTTGTCATTGAGGATGTCTTCCCTTCACTCTCCTTCATTCTCATGTCTTCTATCTCTTCCACCAACTTGCTTATCCCTCTTGTCCTCCACATTCCTAGACATTGGGATTGCACGATGTGATCTTGCTTAAAGAGTTTGATGCCTGTTTCTGTCTGGGGGCATCCTTTGTACATATTTTATGATCTTGAAAAAATACCAAAAAAAATTGATATATGATGTTGAAAAAATCCTAAAAAATATAAAGTCCTGAAAAAATACAAAAAAATCAAAAAATTAAAAAAAATTTTAAAAAAGAGAAAAAGTGCCTTGGTGAAAACTTGGAAACAGGCGCCTTGGTAGCAAAAATGCAAAAAAAGAAAAAAGAAAAAATTGCAATAAAATCCAAGTGATGAAAACCTGGAAATAGGCGCTACTTGAGGCCTTTGCACCCCTATTTGTTAGCATGCGTCCTCGACACTTAGCCACTTTCGATTATGCCTTGACCTTATTTGACTTGGTTTGGAATTAGTCTTTATCTTTGTCTAGGGGGCATACCTATTAGCATAGGTCCTTTAGGTGCGTTTGTCTCTTGGGGCATTTCACAAACAGGTGTTTTTCAATGCCACCCCAAACAGTATTTTTCAACACTACCCTTACGTCGAGTGTTTCTTAACAATTATTAGATGTCTTACCCAATAGTCTAAGTGTGATACAATATTTCTCATTAACAGATGTGATAACCAGAGTCTGACTCTATGACCAACACACACGCACTTAAACAATCAACTTCTTGAGATATGTTGACTTTATTTTTCTTTGTGTGCTATCTATGAGGATTTTTTTGATGAGTGGTCTCTCCCTGAGAAGTTTTTGATGATGCATAGCTAGAAGACTGAGGGTATGAGAACATGTTTTCTTTCTTTATCTGCTTGTGGGTATATTTTGTTGATCCTAACTGTCATGAGCATTTATGCTGGTCTTACTTGACACTATGGACTGACAAGGTATTATCCTTGACTATTTTATGTGAGTGCATGCTTCTAGTTATCCTGACTTTCATGTGTCTTGATACAAGCATAATCTTGCCATATCAAATTTAGGTGATCTCACTACATTAGTCATCTTGACCTCCATGTCTTTGATGCCTAGGTGAGATTTCCACATTTCTAATGGATAAAGATCATATTCATATCCACATAGTTATGCTAGTGTGCATTGTATGATCTTATAGCGCTACCTAATACTTGATGATGATAATTAGATGTCTATAAGCGTTGTGACCTTGCAAGTCAACCACTTTTTCATAGTAGCTTGCATTTTTAGGGTCATGTTAGATTAGTTTTGCACTTTGCATATGGAGAGAGCTCTCCTTTTTATCATCTATGGATTCTTCTCGATCATATCTTAAATTTCTAGTCTTTCATATCACATCATTTTCTATCTATTTTCAGACTCAAAATTGAAATCCGAGTCGCGTTTCCAAATTTTCTCTTTCTTCTATGCAGTTGACTAACCTTTTGAGGCATAATTCTTCGATCTTTTATGGAATTTCTTCCTTTTCATGTCTTTCAAACTGCTAGTCTTCCATTCACCCCATTTCTTTTCTTCTACTTCCTCACTGGGGCATGTTTTCACTGCCTAATGGTTATCCTGTTATCATTTATCTTTGATTATGATTTCATTTCGATTTGATCAAATTTTTATCAATTTGCTATCTCTCCTCTACCTGATTTTGATTTCGATTCTGAGGGTGCAGTATTTATGGGATTCTCATCCCTGATTCCTTGATTTTCCTGATTCAGACATCTTTTGTGAGCTTTTGCTCAAAATTTGAGATTCTTATCTCTTACTTTGAATGTGATCCCGAATCAACCTCATGTTCAAAGGCCTTTGTTCATGCTTTGTCCAGATATGATCCTGAATCGACCTCATATCTGAGTTGTTTTGTGATCCCAGATCGATCTCACATTTCAATTCTTCTTTGACTGCATGTGTTCCTAGATCGATCACACATTAGTCAAAGAGGGGAAAATTTATGCACCCTAAAATGGTCATCTAGAATTTGGGCCCCATTTATTTGATTTATCAATCCTGAATCAGTTTTATCAATAATCAATATTTTCAACAATATCAATCTCTTGATCAAGTCTTAATTTCGATCATATAGTGGATTTTTATCCTTGGGCTAACCATTTTATCCTAAGTCTTTATTTATTCAAAAGGAATATTTCCTCCCCTTTTAATAAATAAAAAGCCCCACCTTTTCCTCTTATCCCAAGTTGCACAAATAAAGCATTATTCTTATTTTATAAAAAGGAAAAAGCACTTTTTGTCTCATATGGACATAAAGTCAACTCCTATTTTCCTATTGGAGGATACTTGTGCACATGGATTTCTCCTCTTTCAAGCTCCACCATTGATTGAGACTTTTGCCTCTTAATCTCAATGGTCCATTTCACCTCATTTCCTATAAAAGAAGAGCTCTCTTCTTCATTTGGTATCCATCTCTTTCATGCTATTGTTATGATGCAAGTTTTCTAGGTGCATTTGGAGCTTTTGGAGATCATTGCTACATCAATCTTTTCTTGGATTTCCTCATTGCTTCATAGTTTAGACTTCATTTCTTGCATTATCATAGCATCCATAGCTTCATTTCATAGCTTTGTTTCTTTTATGCAATAGATAACTTCACATAGCTTAATTAGGAAGGTTGTAATACCTTGTATTTCCTTTCAATAGCTTAATTTGTACTTTCATTTCCATAGAATAGTTTGCATTCTCATTTAGATTTGCATTGCATTGCATACTATGATTCCATTTGGGGATATTGGCATTGTTGCCCTTGTCTTCATTATGAATCTCTCATTGTATGGTTGACTAGCAAGGTCACTAGTTTATAGCTCTAGCTGAGAGCAAGTTTATCATAGTCTCTTGCAACTCCATGCATAAAGAGCTATGAGTCAATTTGTGCGGACTCATTGTTGAGTTTTCTTGCATGTAAGGATTCATAGAAGTGCACCACTTTTGTGTGTACATATGTTACCATGTTACAGATATTTTTTAAATTTGTTTTAAGAGATACATTTTGTAATTGGGACTATTGGATAATTGATTCACCCCCCCTCTCAGTTATTCTAACAATCTGGACCTGAGAACAACTGATTCACCCCCCCTCTCTATTTTTCTAATCATATTAACAATCTCTATCGCATAACCCACCACTAAATAGTCTCATCACCTATAGTGTCATTCTATAACACTCATCGACGTGCATCACCATCAAATACTTGATCATAATACACAATCTCTCCCATGACTAGAATTCATGAAATGTGATATACATCATTAGGAGTGATAGTCATCTCACCCATCATTAAATGAAAGGTATTATGATCAGAGTGCCATCGCTCTATTAAGGCTATCAATAATCCCCTATTCACATAGACCTAGGACATATCAAGAAGATAGTAGAGGCCATACTGACCAATAACATTTCTATCAACTTTGGTCAGCTTAGGTATCATCTCGAAAGGCCTAGGATACTAGCCTCTCATATTTAGTTTATGAAAGGAAATTTTTTCTAAATTTAAACACATCATTAAGTCAATCACTAAGTTTATAATCAAACATCAATCATCATCCTATCATCTATCTACTCAAGTGAGATTTGTAACAATCTCGTTGAGCACATCAAATTTTGTTCCTCTATATCTTGAGGATGGAAACTCATCAAAACCATCCTATCTTATCGAATTGACATCAAAACAAAATAAATTTGTTGATTAAATTGATATCAATCAAATTGACTTAAGACATCATCAAAAATATCATCATAAAAAAGAAAACATCATCAAATTTGAGAGATCAAAAATAAAAAATACTGTAACATTTTTTTAATAAAAAATCAAAGCAAAGCATCCAGATTTAAAAATGATGTTCTACATTGAAAAACCAATGTCAAATCAAAAGCAATGCAACTTTCATCAAATGTGACACAAAACTTCAAAAGTGACATTGCAACTTATTTAAGCGACGTAAATCTACCAAAAGTGAACTCAAATTAAAAGAGACATAGAACATTTCACAAGTGATTCAAAAACACGCAGAAGCGATGCAAAACTGAAACTAAAACCCTAGCAAAAGTAGTGAAATAGATTTTGAAAGTGATGGAAAACTTATCGCTGGCGATGCAAAAATGGGTAACAATGACGAAATAGTAAATGTGAGGGGTTTTATGCTAAAAAAAAACATGAAATCAAGTAAAAATGATCAATTAACAAGCAATGATTGAAAACTCACCAATGGTCCATATGCTTGAAGTCTTTGGAATCATCTAGCCTTCTCAAATCGGTGCTCCTAAATTGGGATAACCATTTCACTCTGTAGTGAGAATATCATCTAGAGTAAAAAAAATTAAATGAGAGAGTGAAAATGAATATTAAAAAAGTCAATTTTACCCTATATATTTCATTTTTTAACTTAGTGAGGGTAATTTTTGACCAAATATTTCAAAATTGAGCCCAATTAATTCAAATTTCCAGTGGGGCATATGGTAAATTAAATTTTAATTGGGAAATCAATCGAAATATAAAAAAAATAAAATAACACATCATAAAATGGAAAAAATCACCTAAACATAAAAAAAAATCATTTCGATTCACATCCCAAGGGGGCATATCATCACTGAGAACTAAATTTTTCAAAATTAGGGCATCAAAATTCAAATCAAGGATCCATATCGAAACAACATCATTAAAATCAATCAAATCATACAAGTAATCAGTTTGGCATCAAATTGTCAAATCATCATTGAAATTAGAATCAAACATCAGATTAATCTTTGAATCAGCGCACTTTGCATGTTCATTCAAAGAGGGGAAAATGTATAAACCTATAAATGGTCAAAGAAAACCTTAATTAAATTCAAGCCATTTGGATTAATTAAAGTCAAAATTGGTCAACTATGTAATTGAATTAACCATTTGATTATATAGTTCTCTAATTAATTAAATCCAACCCATTCAAATATTATATATGGCTAATTAAAATTAATTATTTGAATTAATTCCTCCTAAATTTTCTCACCTACCACTACATGACAAAATAAAATTGACCAATGGGAGATGAGGAATGATCACACATGGATCATGAATAAGCTCTCTATCTTGACCATTCATTCAAGGGAAAATCAATCTTGACCATCCACATGGGACACATCATCAACCCCTAATCCTAATCAAACCTTGATCATGGTTACATAAGCTCACCCCCTACACCTTGGGAAATCCTATAAATAGGATGCATAATTAGAGAAAAATATCCACTTTCATTTAGAGTATCATCATAATGCTAGTTTGTGCATTCATTATCATAGATAACATTGTTATAATAGGCAATTGTAATTAGAATCATCATTTATATCATCATCCTAATAGAGAAATGGTTTTAGCATCATTATGATCTTGAGCATCTAGAATAGAATTTGCATCATCCATCATTGAATTCTCATTTTATAGGTTGTCACTTGAGGATCAAATTTGTAGTTGAGAGAATAATTCAAGTCCCTAGAACTAGAGAGCCATATAATGCTCATAATCTTTCATTTTTTTATTTTAGCTAGTTTTGTCTAATTGATTTGAAATTTTGTACTAATATTCTATGTAGGTTTGTGATTCAGATTGTACATGCACACACACATCCATAGATTTTTGGATCCAAAAGGATGTTCTCAATATATACCCATAGAATAATAGAAACAAGTCAGCCTAGAAAATATGTCATCTTGAAGAACAACCTTGAAATATTCAATAAGGTTTAATATGTTAGCATCATACTTAAAGGATATGTCACAGATAAATATGTTCTCACCACGTTACCATAGGACCCATAAATAGGTCATACATAAGATAAGCATAATTACAAAAGGATAAATAAATATAAAAACTATGAGATATATTTTGGAGATGATGGAAATGTCACAACCAAGACCAAGTCTTGATCTCCATCAAATTTAGTACCAACCAGAGGATAGCATTTGTTTATAATCTTGGTAGAAGTGACATATCAAACCTTGTAACATAGTACATGAATGTCCAAATAGAAAGGATATGTGAAATTATTTTTGAACACAATAACTAATAGAAAATATTTAATCTTCATAATTATGCACAAAATATCTTTCATGAATGTCCCAAAAAGAAGTAGTACCTATCTAGATTAGGGATAACATCTGCACTACACAACATCATAGGACAAGATATGATAGATCAATTTTGTATGATATTTGAAGCACAACATTTCAAATTAAAAGTTTTGACATCAATGAAAACCATGCCATAACTCCTCAACAACTTCTCAACAATCTCAACAACAACATCTCAACAATCTCCCCCTTTGGCATTGATGAAAAAATGACAAAAACACAAAAACTCCACACAACCAAAATAAACTTCCAAGAACTCCCCCTTAATCAAGAAATTCCTTTTTTTTGTGTTTCTCTTTATTTTATCCCCCATTTTTCCATAAAAGGAAAAAGGATAAATAATAACATTCAAGAAATCAAGTAAATATAACACTTTTCACAAGATAAAATTTCTTGTACCTTTCTTTCATAATTGGAAGAATCCTATTCCAAGCTTGCAATATAGAAACCATTCTGGTACACATATTGTCCTATAGTACCAATAACTAAAGTGAAGATGACTAGTCTGGAGATGGGAATTGATGTTTACAATTTTTTGCATCAGAAAGAATCTTGGAGAGATGATCCAACCAGACCTCAACAATTTATTTGACCAACTAGAACATTCTAACCAAATCTTCCCTCTCTCTCTAAGGAAACAACAACTTGGCTTGCAACTCACCAACTCTTATTCTTTGTTTTCTATCTTTATCTTTGAATAAATAAATAAAACTTCCAATATCATTTAGTTCAGATTCTATAGCCTCAATTTTGCTTCTGAAATTATCAACAAAACCAAGCCACCCAAGATAATACCTGTAGATGTCATACATATCCTTGATGCACTCTTTTGTCTTACCAATGTGTTTGGATAACTTTTGTTTGGCATTAGTACATCTTTTCTCAATCATATTTTTGATCTTATGTCCATCAAATCCTTCCTACAACAACCTTTCTTTAAAAACTTCTATCAGATCATTTGATAATGAGTCAGAAATAGTAGAAACAACAATACCCATTCTAAGAAGATAACTAAGTAAAGAATCTTCAATTTTAGGCCTACTAAACAGAGAGCAGGCATACCATATTTCACTAATCTTTTTCAAATCACCCTCAGCCAACATAGACTGAATTTCAACTAAATTGAAAGAGTCAAATCTAGACAGAGGCACTTCTTCCTTCTCCTTCTCCTTCTCCTATTCTTCTAAGATTTCAATGATAGATTCATTTTCTTTTCTTTTAGTCTTCCTCCTTTTATTTTATAGAGGGGAACCACCAATAACCATCTGCAATTCCTTCTTACTAGAGGAGGAAGCCTCCTTAACATGATTGACATGACTAAAACTAGATAATACCAAACCGGAGCACAAATCCATCTGCAAGGATGAGAAATAAAGTTTGTGTGCATTTAATTTATCTTCATTATACTCCAAATATTTGTAAACTTTATTTTTGATAGGGATGTTGGACTTTCACTTAATATTTTATTTTGATAGTAACAAATTCAAAAGGTAAAATATTAAACATAAAAACAAAGACCCAAACCACAAAGAGTAACCCTCAACCAAATACATTTTAATACTCTCAAATAAATTCTCCATTAATAGAGCACATCGATCAAACTATTTGTTTTCCTTCACAATATTATGTGCCTATAGACAGCAATAGATGATGTAGAACCTTCTCAATTTTAGAAATATATTTTGTAACTATATTGTCCTAAAAAGTTAGCAACCATAATTGGAGGCTCTAGAACCTTTTAGGTCCCACTGTGGTGATTTTGAGGTCTGAATATCTTTATGCTTTATTCCCACATCTTTTATTTTCTTCCTCCATAATATATCACACTCCCATATCCCTAGGAAAGCTTTGAGAAAAATATTAGCTAGCCTAGGTTAACTAGGTTATCCTTGTCTTAGACTAGGCTATCTAGGTCAGCCTTGTCCTAGGACTAGGCTGTCTAGGTCAACCTTGTCCTAGGGCATTGTTCTTGATTTTTCTCTAGTCTCGATGTAGGGGTTTTTCTCCTAGATCTTTATTGTGGTCTACCTATGCAATATTGAGTCCAAAATGAATATAAAAGGACATCAAAGCCTCTCATTTTGACATCCATGATCATTATGCAATCTAATTCATATATAGGAAATCAATTGATCAAGTGCAAGCAAGTCAAGATCTCAAGAAACTCAAGTTGTGCAATTGAAGTGGTGAATTCAAGATTTGAAGGCAAGCACCCAATCTAGGCTCTAGAAGTCTCCATTTCTTCAAGATTCATTCAAGTAAAGGAAATATTTTTTCATTGATGTAATTTTCTCTCCCATGATGGATAATTAGAGTATTTCTCAAGCAAGCAAGAAGATCCATACATCCATTCTTGTTCTCCTTCCTTCTCCATTAAGGTTATCAAGCATACATGCATTCAAGATATATGATTGGAAAGTGTAGATCTATTGCATTTGTGAAGGCATCATTGATTCCATAATACATATCAATCATTTTCATGGATTTGACTTATTTCTATATACATTCATGATGGTTTTTCATGCAAGGTGAATACTTACATTACTTTCCTTATGCAAACTCTATTTCATTTCAAGGTTGATTCTTATAAAGGGGTTTGACAAAGGAAAAACTATTTCCACAATATATTCCCCTTTTTCTTTATGTGTAGGAGCAAGTTGTAGAGTTTTAGATATGGATTCGAAAGCCTCAAATACAATTATAAAACCCAAAAAAGTTTCATCAAATTTGGATTTAAAAGGACAAGGTTGAATTTTCTACCCTTGTCATGGGCTAGGTTGTCCAGTTTGGCCTCTTCCTTTGGCTCTAATATTTTCATAGAAAGTATTTGCAGGTGTCAAAGACCCAGATATGAAGTTATACATGATTTTAACATCTCTGCGACAATCAAAATCAGATCTGAAGGTTCATTTTCCCTTCCTTTCTCCAAGGTAAGTCCATTATTTCTATTTACCCTTGGACGTAATTACATAGATAATTTTAACATATCATGTACATGCTCTTTACAATCAAGGAATCCAAAACCATACATTGTGGATCTCGCATTAGCACCTACACTCTTTTGGTTGTGTTAATTGGATTCACCTTGTTAGAGTGTTTTGCATTCCAATGTATGTGTGATTCGGTGACTGATCTACCTCTTAGCATTTCTCACCATTTCCCACATCACATTTTTGTGAGCTTGACTTATTACATTTCCATTCTAATTTTGGTGTTAGATTTCCCTTTTATGCACTTAAATATCTAGATCTATTTTGTATGCATCATATTGTTACAATTTATGCATTGTCAAATCTAGTTTGGTGTCTAGATCTCCTTGCATGTATTATATTAGATATTATCTTTATCACATTGTATGCATATAGATCTATATCTTCATTGCATGTTTTTTATAATCAAATCTACTTGTATATGCTTTTCATTACATGTTTGAATTTGGTAGTTAATGTGCTTGTCCTAATAGAATTTATTTTTGCATATTTCCTTGAAATACCATAATTGCAATATTCTTCCTTTCATTCCCTTGTTCATGAGTGTTATCACTCTGAGTCCAACCTATATCATTCTAGTTAGAAGAAGTCATAAACCTATGGGTTCCTTTTATCTTGAACCCTCCTTCTTTCCTAAGAATCTTGATGATACCAACATGCATCTTAATGATATCAATCATGTTACCGAGATCAACTCTTCTCATTCTTCTCATGATAAAGATGAATCCTTGAGGGTTCCTTCTATCCAAGTCCAAAAAATTTCCAATGACTTTGAAAAGTTTGAACAATGCCTAGGTCAAGAAAACTCTAATCCTGAGGTCCTTTCTATTGTAGAAGGCTTAAGGAAACTTATTCATAATTATTAACATGGAGTTAACATATTACATAGAATTTCTCACCTCATTTATGCCAATGTTAAGCCTCTTAGGGATTATGCTCAAGATTTAGGCCTCATTCCACCAACTACAAGTGTTGAGACCTCCTTTCCTATCTCTACTTCCATTCCTAGTGTGTCTACTTATGCTCTACCTATCATAAAAACTTCCATTTAAAATTTGAATCCTCCACATGTGAGTCTTCCTAATCCCATTCTTCCTTCTACCCTTCAAGTGTTTCATGTGTTTCATTTTCTTCATCCATGCCCACTAACCATAGTGTCCCTTTTTCATATTCAACCATTCCTTCTATTTCCAATAATGATCCTAACATTTCTCATGTTTCTCGTCGTACCATACTTTCTACCAATTCTACCATTAATAGCTTGGCTCAAATAGTGTCTTCTTTGCAACAAAAAGTTGCCTCCGTGTCTCAATCCAAGTTCAACATTCCTATTTGTGAAATTTCTAGTCAATTTTCTTTGGATATTATTTGTGCTTTTATCATAAAACATATGGAGATCCCTCACCTTGAGACTTATAATAGTGAGGGTGATCCTTTGACTCATGTCAAAACTCTTCAAACCTTGTGTAGTGATTTCTCTCATGACCATAAGTTCATGGAAAAGTTGTTTATTAGAACCTTTTGAGATAAATCCTTGCAATGGTATTGTTCTTTGCATCCTTATTTTATTGATTCCTTTCAAAAAAATTCTAATGCTTTAATACAATAATTCCAAAACAACATTAGTCCTCAAAATTTATTTGACTAATTTAATGTATTGTAAACAATGTGTTAAATAAAAAGTAAGTGATTTCATTGGTAGATTAAAGCATTTGCATGCTCAGATTTCTTATCCCATGTTTGATATTGATGTGCAATGTATTTTTATGGCTAATTTACAAAAAGACATTAGAAATAAGATCCTTCTTTCCAAGTTCTCTTATTTTCCTCAATTATGTGCAGTGCTTCATCATTATCAACTACAAGTGAGTCAATTTGAGAGCACCACTCCAATGACTCATGTTCATGTTGATAAGAGTGATGTCACATCCAACAATTTCAACAAGTTTCAAAAATTGAAAAACTTCATCAAAATCAACAACTCATCCAACATTGTTGATGAACAAGTGGCAACAACATCCAAAGGTGTCATATGTTTTTAAACCTGCTTGTAATTTTACTTAGCTTTCTAAATCTCTACATAATATGATGTTGAATTTAATTAATGTTCATGTGTTAACACTTCCTCCTATCAAACCCATTAACACGTCCAAACCTTAATCCAAATACTTTGATCCCAAAGATTTCTGCCAATACCATTGCCAACCCAGTCATGATACTAAAAAGTGTTACCATTTGAAAACTATTATCTAAGATCTTATTGATTCTAATGTTATATCTATTGAAGGTAACAATGATAATGAAAATAAATCCATGGCACTTCCTAACAAAAATTTGCAAATATACACGAATCCTTTTCCATTTCATTTAATTCTTCTTGCATTGACTATGATGACAAAATAGATAAAGCTAATCATGTGGTCAATCAAGTTGAGAAAGTTAAACCTAAACCTAAACCTTTTGTAATGTCCCCTTTTTATTTTTCTTGGACACTAAGTGAAAAAATGCAATTATATGACTAAGGCTAATGAATTATGAATGTAAATCAATGAAATGTACATATGGCTAGTAATTCCAAATGCTAAAATAGTTAAGATACACTAATAAATTATGAAGCAAGAATTAATGTAATGTGCAGGGCTAATGATATTGGAAGTGAACAATGTCTTATGATGAAATATTAATATGCAATGAACAATGAATTATGAAATGAAGGTGAAGTTTATTAATATATATACAACTATAATTCCAACGTCATAATGGAATACAATGAATCTAACAATTTTGTGATTGCAATAGATACTTAGCAATTTGCATATATACAACCATACACACACACACACACACACACACATATATACATACATATATATATGTCTATATGTGTGTGTGTGTGTACACACACACACACACACACACACATATAGACATATATATATATATGTGTGTGTGTGTGTGTGTGTGTGTGTGTGTGTACACACACACACACACACACACACACACATAGACATATATATATATATGTGTGTGTGTGTGTGTGTATACATACATACATACATACATACATATAATA